>CM038144.1:94901375-95521727 GCA_021437245.1 Aegilops speltoides | reverse complement strand
TGTACATACTGTTTGCAAGAAGGACTCATGAGCATGAAGGTATTTTCTTTAATATTCTTTGCTCTGATGCATATGGCCAAGATACATGTAACACATTGCCTACTCTATCATGGTTATGCTCTCACATGCTTCTATATTCCATATTCACATGATTGCATACATGTAGGGGGAGCCTATGCTCGTTACATGTCTTTCCAAAGCTTTACTTGCTATTCTTTATATCTTTATCTAAAGCTTTGATGTATGTTGTCATCAATTACCAAAAAGGGGGAGATTGAAAGCACAAGTGCTCCCTAGGTGGTTTTGGTAATTAATGTCAACATATCTCTTGTTGGACTAACACTTTTATCTAGTATATTTCAGACAAGTTCAACATTGGAGTGGCATGGACTAAAGGATGTGGGAACTCCTCAAGATGCTAAGGACAAAGGATTGGCTAAAGCTTCAAGCTCAAAACTCTTCATTTTACATTTTAGTGATCCAAGATCACATTGAGTCTATAGGAAAAGCCAATACTATCAAGGAGGGATGAGGTGTTGCTTAATGAGCCTCTTGCTTCAAGTGCTTAGTGATATGCTCCAAATACCCTCAACTACTTTCTCACATCCTCATATGACCTAAACCTAAAGCCAAAATCGGTCACACCGATTCTTTCTATCCGGCGCCACCGAGTTCATCTGTCATAGCCACCGCCACAAACCCTAGGCAAATCGGTCTTACCGATAGGGATCTCGGTCCCACCGAGATGGGATTGTAATCTCTTTGTGTATGTCCATCATCAAAATCGTTCTCACCAAGATGGGATTGTAATCTCTTTGTGTATGTCCATCATCAAAATCGGTCTCACCGAGTTTGAGAAATCGGTACTACCGAGATTACAATGCAAACTTCCTGGTTGACTCATTACCAAAATCGGTCCCACCGAGTTTTAGTAATCGGTCCAACCGAGTTTGCCTGACCAACTCTCTGGTTAGCTAATTACCAAAATCGGTCCAACCGAGTTTGTGTAATCGGTCTCACCAAGATTACGTTATGCCCTAACCCTAACCATATCGGTCCTACCGAGTTGCATGACGGTCCCACCGAAAACCCTAACGGTCACTAGGTTTACTAAATCGGTCTGACCGAGTTTGTTGATTCGGTCCCATCGAGATTGGTAAATTGTGTGTAACGGTTAGATTTTGTGTGGAGGCTATATATATCCCTCCACCTCCTCTTCATTCGTGGAGTGAGCCATCAGAACAAACCTACCCTTCCAACTTACCAGTTCTGAGAGAGAACCACCTACTCATGTGTTGAGGCCAAGATATTCCATTCCTACCATATGAATCTTGATCTCTAGCCTTCCCCAAGTTGCTTTCCACTCAAATCTTCTTTCCACCAGATCCAAATCCTATGAGAGAGAGTTGAGTATTGGGGAGACTATCATTTGAAGCACAAGAGCAAGGAGTTCATCATCAATGCACCATTTGTTACTTCTTGGAGAGTGGTGTCTCCTAGATTGGCTAGGTGTCACTTGGGAGCCTCCGACAAGATTGTGGAGTTGAACCAAGGAGTTTGTAAGGGCAAGGAGATCGCCTACTTTGTGAAGATCTACCGCTAGTGAGGCAAGTCCTTCGTGGGCGACGGCCATGGTGGGATATACAAGGTTGCTTCTTCGTGGACCCTTCGTGGGTGGAGCCCTCCGTGGACTCATGCAAGCACGTTACCCTTCGTGGGTTGAAGTCTCCATCAACGTGGATGTACGATATCACCACCTATCGGAACCACGCCAAAAACATCCGTGTCTCCAATTGCGTTTGAATCCTCCAAAACCCTTCCCTTTACATTCTTGCAAGTTGCATGCTTTACTTTCCGCTGCTCATATACTCTTTGCATGCTTGCTTGCTATATGTTGTGAATGTTAAACTTGTGCCTAAACTCCACTTAAACTTAAAGAAGTTAAAAACTGCAACTTTGGTACTTAGTGTCTAATCACCCCCCCTCTAGACACCTCTTCTCAAGATCCTACACTTTCACCTTGCATTTATGATCTCCATGAATTCATATTCATTTCATCACAAAACCCTAGAGTGAAGATGATATGAATTCTTCCATTTAAATAAATGAAAAAGGGGTTTCAAAATGGTTTGAATTCAATTTGAAATATTTTCAAACCAGGTACATCAAGCCACTCAAGGATTTTCATGAGGGAAGATACCATGACTTCAAAATTGAAATACAGGGGGTAGTAGGAGGCCATATTCAAAATGGCATCCGGGCTACTTTTGAAAATACTCCAGATGGGTTTCAAAATCTTTTCCAATTTATATTTCAAATTAAATAAAGAGAGAAGATAATATGACTCCTTCATTTATTGAATGTAGATATGGGAAATGAATATTTTGAACCAATTCAAAATGGTTTGAAAAATATTTGAATCCAATTGGAATAACCACTTTGGACTTTATTGAATTTTCTTTATTTGATTTTTTCTTTTAAATTATTTTTCACCTAAAAATAAATAATTTTAAAATAGGGTAAAATGATTCCCTATAGTAGCAAAGTGGAGAAAAATAAATTTGAAATCATTTTGGTATTTTAGGAATGATTTTATTGGGTTTTATTGCAACTGTAGCACTGTTCAGTTTATTTGAATTTTTGTGGAATTTATTTTCCGCTAAAAATATGTTCATGTTGTAGAAAATCTTTTTCTGAAAATTTTAATATATAATATGCCTATGGACAGTTTATTTTTATTTTCGTTATTCAGTTTTTCCTTTTCGGGTTTTATTTTAAAAAAAAGAAACTCTATGTGCGGCCCATAACTATCCGACGCCACGTGCGCAACATAGTCAGCAGACAGGCCCGTAACTGTTTTTATTTATTTATTCGGTTATGCTTGGAGAAAAAAATTATTTTCAGAAATATTTCTTTTTCTTAAAAAAAATAAAAAAATGCAGCGCGTGCATCGGCCGGCCAAACCCGTGCGTTTTTCTCTTTTCTATCTTCTCGTCTACGTTTAGTCCCACATTGCGTAGCCTTTGACCTATAAACCTTTTTTCCACCTATAAATATAGACCCATAGAGCCCTGCGGGTTAAATCAACATTTTGGTTTGACTAGCTGAAAAATATATTTATTCTCTCCGGCGGGATTTCTAGAAGTTGTTTTCTCTATCTGAAGTCGTCTTTTCTCTATCTTATAAAGATATTTTTCTTTGTATTTTTTATATACTCCCGTAGCTTATTATGTAGATATTTTTCTTCTATAAAACAGCTTGGCCCTGATTTTTCAAATAGCCATAACTTTTTACTCGTTCATCCAAATTAGACGAAATCAACACCAATATTTTCGTCTTGAATCCACATATCTAGTGAATCTATCAAATAAACTTTTTGCAACTTTTAAATTTCGAAATTTGTTCAGATTCATACTCAAATTTCTTCTTTTTTTGACTGTGAACGACAGTGGGAGAGGCTCCCACTCACTTTTGTATTACTCACAAAGAACCAATTACATTCATGTTACAATGGGTTTTTTTTGCCCCCCCCCCCGGCCATGGGTTCAAGATTTTACCCTAACCAAGCCTCTATTGCAGGCAAGGTTTTTGCCTTGACGTTGAACCATTTGGTTGAAAGCAACTTGGGAAGCTATCAAGTGCAGCCACGTGTATTAATTTGGGCTCCTACAGGGTACAATTTGGTGGTGACTTTACTCTCTCGGTGTAAATTTTGTTAACATGGTTTGTGTTTTGCGTGTGCGTTTGCGTGTGGACCATGCCGTCCTGTTTACCCGTATGTTTTTCCTGTTTACCCGTATGTTTTTCAAATGAGATTCTCAAACATGCAATCTGTCCTCCCTCGTGTCAGGCGGTGAATTTGGCAGCAAGTGCATGGATGCATGCACGCAGTGGTGAGAAATGACTTGCCTACGTATATGTACTCCCGGTTCCAGCCTTTTCTGGACACCTGATTAGTATAGGCGATCGCTGTTTTTTTTCCAGTTTGTTATTATCTTCTCTGTGTTTTGTCTCGAAAACTCTTCATGCATACCTCAATCCCATCGCCCCACCCGGCCGCTCACCGCCGTAGCTCCATATAAAAGGCCCCCAACTCCTCCGGAGGTGGAGGTCACCAGTGTTCGCTCACGCTTCACTGAAGCACCCGCGCGCCGGCCAACGTCTCGCCGAAAATCCTACCGCCTCGCCCTTATCCTCCCTTCCTCTCTTCTCTCTGCCGGAGCCTGAGGGTAGGCCGCACGAGCACAGAGCACGCCGTGCATGGGATCTCCGACTTCTACCGACGGGAACAAGAGGTATGCAGGGATGTGGTGGAGCGGACGAGGGGCGGTGGCACGGTATATGGTGTGGAGAGGGAGGGGTCGTAGTCCACACGCCGACGGCGGCGGCGGCGACGATGGTCTCCACCACGCCTGTACCCGCGACGATGGCGCCTCCAATTTCCGCAGGGCGGCTGTCGGTAGCAGCATGGCCCCGTCCTCCTCCCCACGACGACACCCATGTCTTTCGGCTTCGGCGGGGGGTTGGATTCAGAGCGCGGGTCGCCGTGGCGGCCAACTGCATGGAAGTTAGGCCTCCACCTTGAGTCAGCGACGGGAGACACACGTATGCAACCCAGCACGCGAGGCTGGCGACCTCGGCCGCTAAAGTGACGACGACGCATGAGTTCGCCGCGACGCACGTGAGCGTGCCCTGGACACGACGAGCATGGACTGCCAGGCCTTGGGGCAATGATCAGATCTTACGTGCTTCCGGTGCAGTTCATGCAAGGTCGACGTGCTGGCGACTGCCAAGAGCAACTGGAGGGCCGTGGCCAGTGCCGACGCCGCTACCCTCGCGCTCCTCATTCTTGCCTATTGCCTCGGCTGTCGCGGCCTCCGTGTCACTGCTGCTGCGGCGACGGCCGTTACTACTGATCGCTTATTTTTTCGTTCATTGGGGACGGGATGGTTGATTTCATTATTTGGGTTGAGAGAATCAGATTTGATAAACCCTATGAGATAAGAGTCAAGCAATTTTGTCTTTTGCAGTAATTTCGATATACTTGTGGTCTTACCGTATCAGTTTCCATTACAGGAATACAGGGTGAAGACTGATGATGCATGCTTCTTTGTTCAATGGTGGATCACGAAAGGTGAGTCAGGAGGCTGTGACTATATTTTCCATCACAATTCTTCATGTGCTTGCTCAAAATGTTAAAATTTATTTGAATATATACTGGAACTGCAGTCCTGATAGCCATTGGATCATGACTTATTGTGTCGTCCTTCTGGTCAGTATTTGTGAGATATCTATCGACGATGGCAAGAAGGCTAGCTGTTGCTTCTCATTTCTTGGTGTTCAGTAGTTAAGGAGCTAGAGACATATATGCATACTTTTTTTCTTATGGGAAACTAACTAAAACATCTCTTTGGGATTAAGGTGAATATATGGTTTCTACTTTCCTATACTACCACTCACTATCACAACTAAATGTACCTAAAATGATGCAAGTGAGAATAGTTTGTTTGTTATGGGAAACTAATCAGTCAATAGACTAGAAAATAGGCAGTATCATTTCTTCAACTGCGTGGCGTGTCACCGCATATATGATACCATATACAGATGTTTCTGTGTTTCCATTCAAAGTTAATTGTTAGCCACAGGTGATAATAACCCGAGATTTACATAAACTTTATTTGAATAACAGTTCACAGTAGTTTATGTTACCATTAACAACACCATAAATTTCTGTTAACTTGGCATTGAGGGAAAGAACTGGACTCCTTGGTGACTTGGTATCGTCAATACATTTCCGAAAGAAATATACCATGTAAGCATGTATTTCCATCTCTTTGACGTTATAAGAACATATCAGATAGACTGTTTTTGCATCATTTCATTTGAAGTGGGCTAATTGAGAAGAGATAGGATCGTTGGTTCTTTGATGCTATGTACAGGATCAGCATATAGTATGGTGATCTGCATGGCGTTCAGATTACAAGGCATGTATGAAATAATGTAAGCCTACGCGTCACATTCAACATCTAGCTGGAAAAGAGCTTCCGTTAAAAAATGTGAAAAGCAGAGTGCAGATGTAAATGAGATGACATCATAATAGCCACTAATTTCATGCAATGGAAAATTAGCTGAATAGGCCTTAAGGAAATTTTCTTCCGTGGCCGAAGAAAAATTAAGGAATAGGCTTGATCACCTGTAGGACCCTAAGGAAAAAATGTTCAAGGTTTTATTGTAAAAAGATAACAAGAGGGATGTACATTCTGCTAACTCATAGTGTAGCTCGCTTCCTCCTTCTTTAACCATTTGCAGAGTTGTCCTATACAAACAGAGATTCTGAACATATAAAGTAAAATTCAACGGTTCTCCCTAAAAAAGGGTGTCTTCCACCATCTAGGGTTGTCCTAACTCCTTCCGGCAACAACCCTAAACCCAGTTTGCCACTGCAAGAAATTTCTAAAAAAACAGAAAATAGAAACCTGCCGGGATATATAGAAGGTAGTACATTTAGTGAAAAATGTGCCTCCCTGCTCTAAAGTGAAATGACAGTGAGATGCAGGTCGTATCAACAGGAGATTCTACAGTGCGGCATTCTAGAATTTAAGAATGTTCTCCTAGCATATGATTAGTTGGTTTTTCAGAGACATACAAAATGTTTAGAGGCTTAAATAATTTCTCTTGACATTAGCACCACTAAGTCAACCTGTAGGCGTAGATGTGGGTCATAACAATTCTACTGTTTTACCACCGTATACAGACCTCCTTCATGGTGTCTAAGAAACCAAATCCTTCAATCACTATGGCCATGTTAAAGATCACAAGCTCTAGGCGAGCTATTCCTTTGGATTTCTGCTTCTTTCTATCTTATCTTCGCATGCCAACATTTTTGGCATACAGAACTTTGTCATCTCAAAACTAAACACACTCCATATAGGCAGAATGTATCGACGAGCGCGGCGTGCCGCCGCGCAGGCTTTGCTAGTATGTAATTAGATAAGAAAGGACGAAGCTTCTCTCTACAATTATGGACTAGAAGGTCCAAAAGACTTTTGAACCTAGTCAACCACGAGTCAAAAGAGTGCGGGATCCCTCTGAAATATTTCGTTGTTTCTTTCCATCCACAAACTCCGGGGTGCCATCATAAAAATGTCCATGAATAGGGGCTGCTGCCAATTTTCCTTGCCACCATGCAACAAGGCGATCCTGTTGTCCAACATCGGCCAAAGCATGCCAACCTTGCTCCAGCAACGTTGGCTAAAGGGGCATGTAAAGAACATGTTTGACAGTTTCCTCAGGTTTTTTTTGGCACAACATGCAGGCATATTGTTGCCCGCGACGGCGTAATGTCTGGGTTTGAGCATGTTTCTCGTGTTTAAGCGGTCGACCAGCAGCAACCACCCAAACATCTTGAACTTGATCGGGCTTCTGGCCTTCCAAAGCCAAACAAAAGCATCATCAGCAACAATCTCTTTAAAACAGTGGTTATAGAACTTTTTGGAGGAGAAGTGCCCACTAAGGGTGCACTCCCAAGTGTCATAGCAGTCACTTTGTAACAGCACATGCATTGAACCTTGTTGGATCTCTCTGACTTCTTCTCTAGCCTGATCCGACAAAGGTAGATAGAAAAGCATGCTCGGGTCCATAGCGGTGAGAACCTTAGCAACCGAGTCATCCTCGTTTAGATAGAAAGAGAAAGCCCTAGGGTATATATCCATGAGGGGGGCATCTCGATCGCTTGCAAACAAGACATCTTTCCAGAACAAGGAGGAAGAACCATCCCCTCGGGTGACCCTGGTGATCCCATGAAAGACATCGCTAAGTTTCATTACATTACGCCACCAGAAGGAGCCCACCGGGTCTGTTGCATGCGGGATTTTGTTCATGTAATACGCCTCCCAGATCAAGGTCACCCAAGGGACCTCTTCGTGGTTGTAGAACTTGAACAGATGCTTTAGGAGGAGGGCCACGTTCTGGGTCTTGATGTCAATAAGTCCAAGACCACCTTTCCGTTTTGGTCGACAGACCAGCTCCCAGGCCGCCAGAGAATTATTATTGATCCCATCATCAGAGTTCTTAGCCCAAAGACAATATCTGCATAGTTTGTCAAGGTGCTCAACCACCTTAGGGTGTAATTTGATTGTGCACATTGCATAGATCAGCATCGATGTCACAACTGAATTGACCAAGGTGAGCTTAGCCCCAGACGACATCAGAGACAGTGCCATGGACATTTTCCTTTCAACTCCATGCACCAGTGGCATGAGCTCAAGCAGGGTTGGCCTCGTCGTCCCCATGGCGAGGCCAAGGTAAGTGAAAGGTAATGAACCAACAGAGCAACCAGACACACTCGCCAACTCAGCAACACACTGGTGATCAATATTGATGGGAATGAGAGTGGATTTGTGAAATTGATCTTCAAGCCAACCGAGGCAGCATAGTCCTCAAGGATGGACTTCATATGAGCAGCTTGATCGGGGCAAGCTTGCATCACCAATATGGTGTCATCCGCGTACACCACCGGAAAGTCACCACTGTGATTGCGAGGAAAAGGCAGATCAATGAGGCGCCTAGCAAAAGCATCATTGATCACGACTTGCAGGAGGTCCGCAGCGAGGACAAAAATTAACGGTGACAGGGGATCGCCCTGCCGCACCCCACAATTGCACTGAAAGTTTCTGCGAGGAACTCCATTAAGGAGAACAGAGGAAACACCAGAGCCAAATATCGTTTCCATCCCAACCACTTGTCATCAAAACCATGTGCCTCATGATCTCCAGCATTGGAGCGTGCTCTATCGTGTCAAACGCTTTAGCAAAATCAAGCTTGAGAAGCACAATCTCCCGCGACGATGTCTGACATGGATGAATGTATTCAAAAGTCCACGCCAGGCAATCTTGGATGGTTCTCCCTTTGATGAATCCGTACTGATTCCTATGAATGATTTTCAGATTGACTTTCTACAGACGGTTAGCCAAAAAAATTGTGACAATTTTCAAACAACAATTTAGCAGAGTGATTGGTCTGTAGTCGTTAGCAGTTTCTGGAGACGAGATCTTGGGTATCAAAGTAATGTATCCCTCACTAATACTGGTTATATCAAGCTTCCCTCCATGGAAATCCTTACACGTCCTGTAAAAATCCTCTTTGACAATCTGCCAGCAGCTTTTAAGAAAAGCAACCATTAAAACCATCAGGGCCAGGAGCCCTATCAATGGGCATTTCCTTAACCATGACATCGATCTCCTCAGTGGAGAAGGGGGCCGATAATTGGTCCAGGCCATCAATTCGACTGATAATTCTAGAGAGGTCAAAGCGCATGCTAGTGGGTTTGGAGGAACCCAAGCGCTCCTTGTAGGTTTTATATAACACCCCCTCTTTGCCTACGTGATCAGTAATCTCCACGTCACCATCACGCAGGTTGGCTATAGAGTTGTGTCGAAACCGCTCAGTTGCAAGTGATTAGAAGAGTTTGGTGTTCTCATCAGCAAACCTAAAATATCTGATCGTACATCGCTTCCTCCAGTACTCATTCTGGTATTTGAGTAGCGTGTTCAGGTGAAGTTTTAAAATTCACCTGAAATTCGACTCTTGGACAAAAAGAGTTCTCTTGTCCTCAAGATTATCCAGCATGGAAAGAGCCTCATTATTGTTCTGAATCATTATTTTCAGCTTTGAGATACCCCGGCTCCAGCGTTTGAGATCGTATCTCAACGTTTTGAGTTTTTTGCAGATAAGAGCAGCAGAATTGAGCATGGCATGACTTGGACCAGGAGGCAACAACCACATCCATGAAACCCTCATGATTGACCCAGAAGTTCTCAAAGCGAAACAGTTTGGACTTTGGAATTTTGGATCCGATGGCCACTACACATGGATATGATCAGATACATGTTTGCCCAATGGCAAGACCATCATGTTCGGGAAGGAGGTGGTCCAATTAGATGATGAAAAGAACCAATCAAGTTGTTCGAGCAAAGGATCATCCTGCATATTGCTCCAAGTGTACGACCTGCCTTTGACTGGGAGTTCCATCAAGGATTGTGCTCGAATGATTTCATTAAGCAACAACATATCTGCAGCATCTCCACCTGGTTTGTTTATATGAGTCGTGGGACGAATAAAATTAAAGTCACCCAGAATCAACCAGTTTTCATCATTGGGTATATTAAGATCAAATAACCAAGCAGTGAAATCCACCATTCACTGTCCAGCGCAGGGGCCATAGACATTGACAAGATTCCAAGTTTCACCGAATTGAGTGGCAACAAAAGAAACACCCACTGCAAACGAATCGACATGCCATGGCGTACCCACAAACACAGAGCTATTCCAGATGGTGATAATACCACCCGAGGCACCCACTAAAGGTCAAAACACAAATTTATCAAAATGCTTGGGGTAGAAGGTTTTAATAAAGGCTAAATCAAAAGATTCACGTTTAGTTTCCTAGATACATAGCACTGAACAACCGCTAGTATCAATAGCATTCCTAAGAGCCAAAACTTTACTTTCAGAGTTTATGCCTCTGATATTCCACGACAACACATTCCAAGATTTATTCATGTCGAGGGAGAGCTCAATTTCCAGCGTCAAAAATCAACTACTGGCCATCCAACAGCTTCTCAGGAGATAATGTTGGGGAACGTAGTAATTTCAAAAAATTTCCTACGCACACGCAAGATCATGGTGATGGCATAGCAACGAGACGGGAGAGTGTTGTCCACGTACCCTCGTAGACCGTAAGCGGAAGCGTTATGACAACGCGGTTGATGTAGTCGTACGTCTTCACGATCCGACCGATCCAAGCACCGAGCGTCGGCACCTCCGAATTTAGCACACGTTCAGCTCGATGGCGATCCCGGGCTCCGATCCAAAGAAAGCTTCGGGATGAGTTCCGACAACCGCGACATCGTGGTGGCGATGATGATGCTCTACGGTAGCAGGCTTCGCCTAAACTCATGACGATATGACCGAGGTGGAATATGGTGGAGGGGGCACCGACACGGCTAAGGAACGATCCGTAGATCAACTTGTGTGTCTAGGGTGCCCCGTGACCCGTATATAAAGGAGCAAGGGAGGGTGGCGGCCTAGGAGGAGGCACACCAGGAGGAGTCCTACTCCCACCGGGAGTAGGATCCCCCCCTTCCAAGTAGTAGGAGTAGGAGTCAAGGAAAGGGGGAAGAGAAGAGAAGGAAGGAGGGGGCGCAGCCCCTCCCCCTAGTCCAATTTGGACTAGGCCTTGGGGGGGGGCACCCAACCTCTCCTCTCTCTTTCCCCTAAATCCCAATAAGGCCCATATACTCCCCGGCGAATTTCCGTAACTCTCCGGTACTCCGAAAAATACCCGAATCACTCGGAACCTTTCCGAACTCCGAATATAGTCGTCCAATATATCGATCTTTACGTCTCGACCATTTCAAGACTCCTCGTCATGTCCCCGATCTCATCCGGGACTCCGAACTCCTTCGGTACATCAAAACTCATAAACTCATAATATAACTGTCATCGTAACGTTAAGCGTGCGGACCCTACGGGTTCGAGAACTATGTAGACATGACCTAGAACTATTCTCGGTCAATAACCAATAGCGGAACCTGGATGCCCATATTGGCTCCTACATATTCTACGAAGATCTTTATCGGTCAAACCGCATAACAACATACGTTGTTCCCTTTGTCACCGGTATGTACTTGCCCGAGATTCGATCATCGGTATCCAATACCTAGTTCAATCTCGTTACCGGCAAGTCTCTTTACTCGTTACGTAATGCATCATTCTGTAACTAACTCATTAGCTACATTGCTTGCAAGGCTTATAGTGATGTGCATTACCGAGAGGGCCCAGAGATACCTCTCCGACAATCGGAGTGACAAAACCTAATCTCAAAATACGCCAACCCAACATGTACCTTTGGAGACACATGTAGTGCTCCTTTATAATCACCCGATTCGTTGTGGCGTTTGGTAGCACCAAAGTGTTCCTCCGTAAACGGAGTTGCATAATCTCATAGTTATAGGAACATGTATAAGTCATGAAGCAAGCAATAACAACATACTAAGCGATCAAGTGCTAGGCTAACGGAATGGGTCAAGTCAATCACATCATTCTCCTAATGATGTGATCCGTTAATCAAATGACAACTCTTTTGTCCATGGCTAGGAAACATAACCATCTTTGATAAACGAGCTAGTCAAGTAGAGGCATACTAGTGACACTATGTTTGTCTATGTATTCACACATGTATTATGTTTCCGGTTAATACAATTCTAGCATGAATAATAAACATTTATCATGATATAAGGAAATAAATAATAACTTTATTATTGCCTCTAGGGCATATTTCCTTCAGTCTCCCACTTGCACTAGAGTCAATAATCTAGTTCACATCGCCATGTGATTTAACACTAATATTCATATCTGTATATGATTAACACCCATAGTTCACATCATCATGTGATCAACACCCAAAGGGTTTACTAGAGTCAATAATCTAGTTCACATCGCTTATGTGATTAACACCCAAAGAGTACTAAGGTGTGATCATGTTTTGCTCGTGAGAGAAGCTTAGTCAACGGGTCTGTCATATTCAGAGCCGTATGTATTTTGCAAATATTCTATTTCTTCAATGCTCTGCACGGAGCTACTCTAGCTAATTGCTCCCACTTTCAATATGTATCCAGATTGAGACTTAGAGTCATCTGAATCGGTGTGAAAACTTGCACCGATGTAAATCTTTACGACGGGCTCTTTTATCACCTCCATAATCAAGAAATATTTCCTTAGTCCTTACTAAGGATATTCTTGACCAATGTCCAGTAATCTACTCCTAGATCACTATTGTACTCCCTTGCCAAATTCAGAGCAAGGTATACAATAGGTCTGATACATAGCATACTTTATAGAACCTATGACTGATGCATAGGGAATGACTTTCATTCTCTTTTCTATTTTCTGCCGTGGTTGGGATTTGAGTCTTACTCAATTTCACACCTTTGCAACACAGGCAAGAACTCTCTCTTTGACTGTTCCATTTTGAACTATTTCAAAATCTTGACAAGGTATGTACTTATTGAAAAACTTATCAAGCGTCTTGATCTATCACAATAGATCTTGATGCTCAATATGTAAGTAGCTTTACTGAGGTCTTTCTTTTAAAGAACTCCTTTCAAACACTCCTTTATGCTTTGCAGAATAATTTTACATTATTTCCGATCAACAATATGTCATTCACATACACTTATCGAAATCTTGTAGTGCTCCCACTCACTTTCTTGTAAATACAAGCTTCACCGTAAGTCAGATAAAACTATATGCTTTGATCAACTTATCAAAGCATATATTCCAACTCGAGATGCTTGCACCAACCATAGATGGATCATTTGGAGCTTGCACATTTTGTTAGCACCTTTAGGATTGACAAAACCTTCTGGTTGTATCATATACAACTCTTCTTTAATAAATCCATTAAGGAATGTAGTTTTGACATCCATTTGCCAAATTTCATAAAATGTGGCAATTGCTAACATGATTCGGACAGACTTAAGCATCGCTACAGTTGAGAAAATCTCATTATAGTCAACACCTTGAACTTGTCAAAAACCTTTTTGCGACAAGTCGAGCTTTGTAGATAGTAACACTACTATCAACGTCCGTCTTCCTCTTGAAGATCCATTTACTTTCTATGGTTTGCCGATCATCGGGCAAGTCCACCAAAGTCCACACTTTGTTCTCATACATGGATCCTATCTCGATTTCATGGCCTCCACCATTTTGCGAATCTGGGCTCATCATCGCTTCCTCATAGTTCGTAGGTTTATCATGGTCTAGTAACATGACTTTCGAACAGGATTACCGTACCACTCTGTGCGGACCGTACTCTGGAAGACCTCGAAGTTCTCAGAGTAACTTGATCTCAAGTTTCATGATCATCATCATTAGCTTCCTCACTAATTGGTGTAGGAATCACTAGAACTGATTTCAGTGATGAACTATTTTCCAATTCGGGAGAAGGTACAAATTACCTCATCAAGTTCTACTTTCCTTCCACTCACTTCTTTCGAGAGAAACTCCTTCTCTGGAAAGGATCCATTTTAGCAACGAATATTTTGCCTTCGGATCTGTGATAGAAGGTGTACCTAACAGTTTCCTTTGGGTATTCTATGAAGACACACTTCTCCGATTTGGGTTCGAGCTTATCAGGTTGAAACCTTTTTCACATAAGCATCGCAACTCCAAACTTTAAGAAACCATAGCTTAGGTTTACTACTAAACCATAGTTCATACGGTGTCGTCTCAACGGATTTAGATGGTGCCCTATTTAAAGTGAATGCAACTATCTCTAATGCATAACCCCAAAACTAGTGGTAAATCGGTAAGATACATCATAGATCACACCATATCCAATAAAGTGCGGTTACGACGTTCGGACACACCATTATGCTGCGGTGTTCCATGTGGCATGAGCTGTGAAACTATTCCACATTGTTAAAAATGAAGGCCAAACTCGTAACTCAAATATTCTTCTCTACGATCAGATTGTAGAAACTTTTATTTTCTTGTTACAATGATTCTCCACTTCACTCTGAAATTGTTTGAACTTTTCAAATGTTTCAAACTTGTGCTTCATTAATTAGATATACGCATATCTGCTCAAATCATCTGTGAAGGCCGGAAAATAATGATACCCGCCACGAGCATCAACACTCATTGGACCGCATACATCGGTATGTATTATTTCCAACAAGTCGAGAGCTTCGTTCCATTGTTCAAGAACGGAGTTTTAGTCATCTTGCCCAAAAGGCACGGTTCGCAAGCATCAAATGATTCATAACCAAGTGATTCCGAAAATCCATCTTTATGGAGTTTCTTCATGCGCTTTACAATCGATATGACCCAAACGGCGATGCCACAAATAAGTTGCACTATCATTATTAACTTTGCATCTTTTGGCATCAACATTATGAATATGTGTATCACTATGATCAAGATTCAATAAACCATCACCATTGGGTGTATGACCATAGAAGGTTTTATTCATGTAAACAGAATAACAATTTATTCTCTATCTTAGATGAATTCATCGTATCACAATAAACATGATCTTATCATATTTATGCTCAACGCAAACACCAAATAACATTTATTTAGGTTTAACACTAATCTCGAAAATATAGGGAGTGTGTGATGATGATCATATCAATCTTGGAACTACTTCCAACACTCATCATCACTTCCTCTTCAACTAGTCTCTGTTTATTCTGTAACTCCTGTTTCGAGTTACTAATCTTAGCAACCGAACAAGTATCAAATACTCAGGGGATACTATAAACACTAGTAAGGTACACATCAATAACTTGTATATCAAATATACCCTTGTTCACTTTGTTATCTTCTTATCTACCAAATATTCAGGGCATTTCCGCTTCCAGTGACCATTTCCTTTGCAGTGTAAGCACTCAGTTTCAGGCTTTGGTCCAACTTTGGTCTTCTTCACGGGAGTGACAACTTGTTTGCCATTCTACTTGAAGTTTCCCTTTCTTTCCCTTTGCCCTTTTCTTGAAACTAGTGGTCTTGTCAATCGTCAACACTTGATGCTCTTTCTTGATTTCTACCTTCGTCGATTTCAACATTACGAAGAGCTCGGGAATCATTTTTGTCATCCCTTGCATACTATAGTTCATCACGAAGTTGTAGTAACTTAGTGATGGTGACTAGAGAATTCTGTCAATCACTATCTTATCTGGAAGATTAACTCCCACTTGATTCAAGCGATTGAAGTACCCAGACAATCTGAGCACATGCTCACTAGTTGAGCGATTCTCCTCCATCTTTTAGCTATAGAACTTGTTGGAGACTTCATATCTCTCAACTCGGTATTTGCTTGAAATATTAACTTCAATTCTGGAACATCTCATATGGTCCATGACGTTCAAAACGTCTTTGAAGTCCCAATTCTAAGGCGTTAAGCATGGTGCACTAAACTATCAAGTAGTCATCATATTGAGCTAGCCAAACGTTCATAACGTGCGCATACGCTCCTGCAATAGGTCTGTCACCTAGCGGTGCATTAAGGACATAATTCTTACGTGCGACAATGAGGATAAACCTCGGATCACGGATCCAATCTGCATCATTGCTACTAACATCTTTCAACACAAGATTCTCTAGGAACATATCAAAATAAACATATGAAAGCAACAACGCGAGCTATTGATCTACAACATAATTTGCAAAATACTACCAGACTAAGTTCATGATAAATTTAAGTTCAATTAATCATATTACTAAAGAACACCCACTTAGAGACATCTCTCTAGTCATCTAAGTGATCACGTGATCCAAATCAACTAAACCATGTCCGATCATCACGTGAGATGGAGTAGTTTTCAATGGTGAACATCACTATGTTGATCATATCTACTATATGATTCACGTTCGACCTTTCGGTCTCCGTGTTCGAGGCCATATCTGTATATGCTAGGCTCGTCAAGTTTAACTCGAGTATTCGCGTGTGCAACTATTTTGCACCGTTGTATTTGAACGTAGAGCCTATCACACCCGATCATCACGTGGTGTCTCAGCACGAAGAACTTTCGCAACGGTGCATACTTAGGGAGAACACTTCTTGATAATTAGTGGGAGATCATCTTAAAATGCTACCATCAATCAAAGCAAGATAAGATGCATAAAGGATAAACATCACATGCAATCAATATAAGTGATATGATATGGCCATCATTATCTTGTGCTTGTGATCTCCATCTCAAAACACCGTCGTGATCACCATCGTCACCGGTAGCGACACCTTGATCTCCATCGTAGCATCGTTGTCGTTCGCCATCTATTGCTTCTCGACTATCGCTCTTCGCTTAGTGATAAAGTAAAGCAATTACGAGGTGTTTGCATTTCATACAATAAGCGACAACCATATGGCTCCTGCCGATTGCCGATAACCGGTTACAAAACATGATCATCTCATACAATAAAATATAGCATCACGTCTTGACCATATCACATCACAACATGCCCTGCAAAAACAAGTTAGGCGTCCTCTACTTTGTTGTTGCAAATTTTACGTGGCTGCTACGGGCTGAGCAAGAACCGTTCTTACCTACGCATCAAAACCACAACGATAGTTCATCAAGTTAGTGCTGTTTTAACCTTCGCAAGGACCGGCGTAGCCACACTCGATTCAGCTAAAGTGAGAGAGCAGACACCCGCCAATCACCTTTAAGCACGAGTGCTCGTAACGGTGAAACCAGTCTCGCGTAAGCGTCTGGCGTAATGTCGGTCCGGGCCGCTTCATCTCGCAATACCGCTGAGCCAAAGTATGACATGCTGGTAAGCAGTATGACTTGTATCGCCCACAACTCACTTGTGTTCTACTCGTGCATATGACATCTACGCATAAAACTAGGCTCTGATACCGCTGTTGGGGAACGTAGTAATTTCAAAAAATTTCCTACGCACACGCAAGATCATGGTCATGGCATAGCAACGAGAGGGGAGAGTGTTGTCCATGTACCCTTGTAGACCGTAAGCAGAAGCATTATGACAACGCGATTGATGTAGTCGTACGTCTTCACGATCCGACCGATCCAAGCACCGAACGTACGGCACCTCCGAATTCAGCACACGTTCAGCTCGATGACGATCCTTGGGCTCCGATCCAGCAAAGCTTCGGGGATGAGTTCCGTCAGCACGACGACGTGGTGACGATGATGATGCTCTACCGGCGCAGGGCTTCGCCTAAACTCCGCGACGATATGACCGAGGTGGAATATGGTGGAGGGGGGCACCGCACACGGCTAAGGAACGATCCGTAGATCAACTTGTGTGTCTAGGGTGCCCCTGCCCCCGTATATAAAGGAGCAAGGGAGGGGGTGGCTGACCTAGGAGGAGGCGCACCGAGGAGTCCTACTCCCACCGGGAGTAGGATCCCCCCTTCCAAGTAGTAGGAGTAGGAGTCAAGGATAGGGGAAGAGAAGAGAAGGAAGGAGGGGGCGCAGCCCCTCCCCCTAGTCCAATTCGGACTAGGCCTTGGGGGGGCACCCAACCTCTCCTCTCTCTTTCCCATAAATCCCAATAAGGCCCATATACTCCCCGACGAATTTCCGTAACTCTCCGGTACTCCAAAAAATACCCGAATCACTCAGAACCTTTCTGAACTCCGAATATAGTCGTCCAATATATCGATCTTTACGTCTCGACCATTTCAAGACTCCTCGTCATGTCCCCGATCTCATCCAGGACTCCGAACTCCTTGGTACATCAAAACTCATAAACTCATAATATAAGCATCATCGTAACGTTAAGCATGCGGACCCTACGGGTTCGAGAACTATGTAGACATGACCTAGAACTATTCTCGGTCAATAACCAATAGCGGAACCTGGATGCCCATATTGGCTCCTACATATTCTATGAAGATCTTTATCGGTCAAACCGCATAACAACATACGTTGTTCCTTTGTCATCGGTATGTTACTTGCCCGAGATTCGATCGTCGGTATCCAATACCTTGTTCAATCTCGTTACCGGCAAGTCTCTTTACTCGTTACGTAATGCATCATTCCGTAACTAACTCATTAGCTACATTGCTTGCAAGGCTTATAGTGATGTGCATTACCGAGAGGGCCCAGAGATACCTCTCCAGACAATCGGAGTGACAAAACCTAATCTCAAAATCGCCAACCCAACATGTACCTTTGGAGACACATGTAGTGCTCCTTTATAATCACCCGATTCGTTGTGACGTTTGGTAGCACCAAAGTGTTCCTCCGTAAACGGGAGTTGCATAATCTCATAGTTACAGGAACATGTATAAGTCATGAAGAAAGCTATAGCAACATACTAAACGATCAAGTGCTAGGCTAACGGAATGGGTCAAGTCAATCACATCATTCTCCTAATGATGTGATCCCGTTAATCAAATAAAAACTCTTTTGTCCATGGCTAGGAAACATAACCATCTTTGATAAACGAGCTAGTCAAGTAGAGGCATACTAGTGACACTATGTTTGTCTATGTATTCACACATGTATTATGTTTCCGGTTAATACAATTCTAGCATGAATAATAAACATTTATCATGATATAAGGAAATAAGTAATAACTTTATTATTGCCTCTAGGGCATATTTCCTTCAGATAAATCTTCCGGCGCAATCCCACAGCGGCCGCCCACCTGTTGAATTTCCTCAATTGAAGTAGGAGGTGGACATGGACCAGCAGCAACCTGCATAGGAGCAGCAGCCATGGAAACAACATTGACAAACGGCACCACACAAGCTTTCACCCTTGACCTGGTTTGCTTGGCATCAGAGACATGGTTGACCTTGAACCCATCGTATTTGTTCGATCTTGTGCTCTTTCTGACTGCAGTGGTGTCAAGTGGCACCAAGGCATTGCGAGAGTGGGATGCATTGAACAGAAATGAAGAAGCAATCACCTGAAGAGCAGTACCTTGGTCTGGCAGAGTGACTGACTGAAGACCTGCAACTTTAGACGCAAGATGAGAAACAACCTTGAGCCCAGGGGATCGATCAGCCAGATCCCAATCCACACTGATCACCTCAGACCTGACAGAAGAAATCTCCTGCAATAGATTCTTGGGAATAATGTCCGCTCCCAATTGAAACATAGAGCTGAATGCTACTGACAGAAAGTCGGGTTCTGGTGCAGCACAAGACATCCACGCAGCAAAGACAGAGTTTAGTTGATTCTGAATAACCCTGAAGGGACTAAGAGGAAACACAACATTTCCGGACTGCATATAAGTGAGGACCGGTGTATATGCGCTTGAGCATCCCTCCCATCCAAAGAAATAGCTCACGATCAACAGCCACAAAGAAATTAACCGAATCTCCACCTGCTCTAACAAAGGCCAAACATGTAGCAGGGTTGCCAAGAACAAAACCATCAACAAGAGCTTCAACAGCCTGAATCTCCTCATCAGAAGACCAAATATCAGACAAGTTGTCATGAATGTTATGCTCGGGGTCCACACCATCCATCAGAGACGACCCATCATATTGAAAAAAGGTTCTAAAACTGAAACCTGAGTATGGAGGGAGGTCACAGGCCACATGCGCCATCCGTTCTCCTGAATCTGTTCTTGAGCAGGCGTAGGTGCATTCCAGGCAGCTTCATTTAGAGGAGCCTGCACGGCCATCTCATCTATTCTGGAATGCTACATGACAGTAAAAAATGGGAGCTCATACGGATGAGGTGAGGCATTCAGAAGAGGAGGAACATCTTCATTGCCAGATAAACCTGGGATGGTGTTTCTGCCATTGAGCACATACTGGAACTGACCATGAATGACCAAGACCTGGCAGCAATCCAACTCTAGTGACCAAGAGACTATGGGGGACTTCCGCAACATCCTTAATGTGACATTTAACCAAGACATGGGCTTTGTTATGACCCGAAGGCGGCCAGTACCAAAATTGGAGACAGCCTTATGGATATAATGTTCAGTCTGGTAATCCATAGGGAATGCAAGAAACATAATCCAGACCTCATACTCAAAAGCAGGCATACACATATTGATACTCTCATCATGAGGAACTAGGGAAAAAGTAGAATCATCAGTCAAGGCGTGAGGCCCTTCCCTAATCGCAGCATCTCTACTTCCCATATCCGCAAACACCACACAACCAATGCCCAATGGGTAAATGAAATCATCCACTAAATCATACTCTAGATCAGCTGTGATAATGCGGCAGACCTCAGCAAGCCAGAACTCCTTTTGATGGTCAGGGACGGGAGGATCGACAGAAACAATGGCGTACCTATCATGGTTGAGCGGAGGATCATCCACCACCATGACATGGCGCTGAACTCGATGAGTAGGGCCACAATCAAACATCGATCCGTCCGAAGCGAAGGCAAAAGGGCGCGCCGGGAAGTTCACCATGACTCTAGAGGCCGGAGCGCGAGAAGGCAAAGAGAAAGTAGCTGCCGGCGAGGAGCAGAGGGTTTGCTTGGTTGATGTCGATGAAGGCGGGGGTGGTGAGCTCGAGGAAGACGTTGGCTCACCCGATTGGGGTTTTTGGTAGGCATGATTGACTACACAGGGAGGCTTAGCGTCAAGCAATGGGAGGTGTCCTCGTCCGAGGAGCGTGGGATTTTCTGTTTTCGAACCCAAACCCAGTGTGACCGCGTATCTCGAACAACACGGGCCATACCAACAAACATAGAGTTGCCAACCGTAGCCGTATCCGAATTACCCTGAGGTAAGATCTCCTCAGATTGTGTTACGTGAGGTCTTTTCTGTGCCCAAACCAAATGAGGGGAACGAATGCAGTAGCTAGGCCTACGGGCCTCATGGCCCAAGCGATGACAGAGAGTGCATCGACGAAGCCCAGGACAGAAAGTAGCCTTGTGGTCGGTCGCGGAGCAGGAATTACAGGAATATAAAACAGTCTTAGGGCCCACCCTGCATGGCACATGCTGAGAGGATTGCGGACATAGAGGAAACCTCATTTTTGGCAAAGATGCCAAGCAAACGCAAGTCCCAGAGACATCCCCACAACTTTGACAGAAAGAACCAGTACAATTGGTTGCCACATGGCCAACCCGATCACAAAGGGAGCAATGTTTTAGCCGATTATAAATATAATCCTTGGTTGGTACTGACGAAATTTCCACCGTGAGTTTAAAACTCTCATTATCATATCCAGCCTCCCAACCATCCAAAATAGATAGCAGCTTATTATCCGGAATAGAATCCCATAAACCCTTCTTGAACAAACCTCCACGAAAAGATGGCAATTTAGCTGGGATATCAGATGAGATAGGTAAATAGATGGCCCCGATACGAAAAAGATCATGATTATCCCGAGAATCCAGGGCAGAAAAACTGCCAAAAGAAATCCCCAATGGAGGCTCACCGGAATGTCTCTCCGTCGGCCGCGAGATCAAACCCAATTTTTCAAAAACACGGAGAGAGGCCGGATCAATAACGTCATTGCGCTGTGAAGAAAGCCACTTAGACTTGATAGCCGGACCAGGTGACGAAGCCAATCCATTAAGCTAAGTATCTGCATGCCAAGATCCTTCCTAGGAGTGAGAGACCACACCTTAATGAAGATGAAAGTGACAGATGAAGTCCGGCCAGATACGATCTCGTAGGCCAAAAATAAAATGACCCACCATGATTTGATGCCAACGAGAACCGAAAATGACAATCACCCAAACGAGTGACATTGAACCCTTCACTGATCCCTCCAATACATTATTGGACAGCCAAGCCAATAGAATCCTCCGAGAGGGGGAAAGAAGCCGAGGAGAAAGAAACCTCAAGGAAGAACTCCTTGGAGTTAGGGTTGGAGACGAAATGAACCGTAGATCCGAAGCGTGCACGCACTTGTGCCTCGGTCGGGGGAAAAAGTCCCCATGGAGGAGGCCATCCATTGGGGTCGCGGGGAGGAGATCCTAGGGTTAAACCCTAGAATCGTCATTGGAGTCGCCATAGGTGGGTGGGAGTCGCCATCACCAGACTACTCAAATTTCTTTCGATCATATCTTTTATCCGTACCTCCATTTTCGATGAAACCAATGTCTAGATCTTCGTAATGATCCCCTCTATCTAGTAAAACAACTTGAACCTGTTTTGACAAATTAAAATTTGAGTTTACTTCAGATTTGAATTTGATCTTGTTTTGTTCATAACTTGAGTTTTAAAACTCCAATTTAGTTGATTCTTTTTACAAATCATTGTTAATCACATGTACCTACTGTTAAGATCTAATCCACATAAATATAATGCTATTAGTAATTTTTTCTGTTAGGATAGATATTTGCGTGTTTTTGATTTTTCTGGATCTTTTCTTCATTTTCTCTTTGCATCTTTTGCTTGAGTGCTTATGTATGCTATTGCTTGCTTACAATAGATCGATCGGAGTGTGACGAATAGAACTACCAGATTTATGAGTGTGAAGAACCTTCATCAACAGTACAAGGCAAGTTCACACTTTGATCATACCCTTCCTACACCCAGTTTTTACTATGCATTAGTTTTATCCCTCAAATATTTGCATGAGTAGGATTGGGAACATGTGGATTGGTTGTAGTTCATGAGGTAGGAACCTATAACCTTTGATCACCCCGGGAATATACGTTATACTTATAGATTGCTTAGCCATGCTTGTAGACGGGGATTGGTATGTGAGATTCAGGCAAGTTATGAGAGAAAAAAACTAAGGGAAACTTAAAGTGGCTACTTTAATGCACATCTGGGTGGATTGGTTGCGGGCACCTGGGGAATCCAGTGTTGACCTAGGAGATCCCGGAGTACCCGTGTGATCATCCTATGGAATGCCACCCAGTCTCAAACGAATCATAAGATTATTCATGCTAGAAACTTTCGTGTGCAGCCACAAGCCATTATGGGCTCTGGCATAGTTGCGTAAGTTGTGTGAGCTCTTGAAGAGGTGGATTAGCAGATGTAGGGGGATTGTAGGTGTACCGGTCCGCTCGGAATAGAGAGTTATGTTGGAAATATGCCCTAGAGGCAATAATAAAATGGTTATTATTATATTTCTTTGTTCATGATAATTGTCTGTTATTCATGCTATAATTGTATTATCCGGAAATCGTAATACACGTGTGAATACATAGACCACAACATGTCCCTAGTGAGCCTCTAGTTGACTAGCTCGTTGATCAATAGAAAGTCATGGTTTCCCGACTATGGACATTGGATGTCATTGATAACGGGATCACATCATTAGGAGAATGATGTGATGGACAAGACCCAATCCTAAGCATAGCTCAAAGATCGTGTAGTTCGTTTAGCTAGAGCTTTTCCAAATGTCAAGTATCATTTCCTTAGACCATGAGATTGCGCAACTCCCGGATACCGTAGGAGTGCTCTGGGTGTACCAAACGTCACAACGTAACTGGGTGACTATAAAGGTGCACTATGAGTATCTCCGAAAGTGTCTGTTGGGTTGGCACGAATCGAGACTGGGATTTGTCACTCCGTATGACGGAGAGGTATCTCTGGGCCCACTCGGTAATGCATCATCATAATGAGCTCAATGTGACCAAGTGTCTGGTCATGGGATCATGCATTACGGTACGAGTAAAGTGACTTGCCGGTAACGAGATTAAACGAGGTATTGGGATACCGACGATCGAGTCTTGGGCATGTAACGTACCGATTGACAAAGGGAATTGTATACGGGGTTGTTTGAATCCTCGACATCGTGGTTCACCCGATGAGATCATCGAGGAGCATATGGGAGCCAACATGGGTATCCAGATCCCGCTATTGGTTATTGACCGGAGAGGCGTCTCGGTCATGTCTACATGTCTCCCGAACCCGTAGGGTCTACACACTTAAGGTTCGGTGACGCTAGGGTTGTAGAGATATGAGTATGCAGTAAACCGAAAGCTGTTTGGAGTCTCGGATGAGATCCCAGACGTCATGAG
This sequence comes from Aegilops speltoides, assembly GCA_021437245.1. NCBI lineage: Eukaryota > Viridiplantae > Streptophyta > Magnoliopsida > Poales > Poaceae > Aegilops > Aegilops speltoides. The sequence continues at coordinate 95,497,290 of CM038144.1, read as the reverse complement.
GAGTTCCGAAATGGTCCGGAGGTAAAGAATTATATATAGAAAGTCAAGTTTCGGCCATCGGGAAAGTTTTGGGGGTCACCGGTATTGTACCGGGACCATTGGAAGGGTCCCGGGGGTCCATCGGGTGGGGCCACCTATCCCGGAGGGCCCCATGGGCTGAAGTGGGAGGGGAACCAGCCCCTGGTGGGCTGGTGCGCCCCCCTTGGGGCCCCTCTGCGCTTAGGGTTGGAAACCCTAGGGGTGGGGGGCGCCTCCACTTGCCTTGGGGGGCAAGGCACCCCCTTGGCCCCCGCCCCCCTAGGAGATCCCATCTCCTAGGGCCGGCGCCCCCCCTAGGGGCCCTATATAAAGAGGGGGGGAGGGAGGGCAGCCGCACCCATGCTCTTGGCGCCTCCCTTCCCCCTAGCTACACCTCTCCCTCTCGCAGACGCTTGGCGAAGCCCTGCCGGGATCCCTGCTGCATCCACCACCACGCCGTCATGCTGCTGGATCTCCATCAACCTCTCCTTCCCCCTTGCTGGATCAAGAAGGAGGAGACGTCTTCCCCAACCGTACGTGTGTTGAACGCGGAGGTGCCGTCCATTCGCCGCTAGGATCTCCGGTGATTTGGATCACGACGAGTATGACTCCGTCAACCCCGTTCTCTTGAACGCTTCCGCTTGATCTACAAGGGTATGTAGATGCACTCCTCTCTCTCGTTGCTAGATGAACTCATAGATTGATCTTGGTGAAACCGTAGGAATTTTTTTATTTTCTGCAACGTTCCCCAATAGTGGCATCATGAGCTAGGTCTATGCGTAATTCTCTTTGCACGAGTAGAACACAATTTTGTTGTGGCTGTAGATGTTGTCAACTTTCTTGGCACTACTAGTCTTATTTTCCTTCAGCGGTATTGTGGGATGAAGCGGTCCGGACCGTCCTTACACGTACGCTTACGTGAGACAGGTTCCACCGACTGACATGCACTAGTTGCATAAGGTGGCTAGCAGGTGTCTGTCTCTCCCACTTTAGTTGGAGCGGATTCGATGAAAAGGGTCCTTATGAAGGGTAAATAGAAGTTGACAAATCACGTTGTGGCTTTTATGTAGGTAAGAAAACATTCTTGCTAGAACCCTATTGCAGCCACATAAAACATGCAACAACAATTAGAGGACGTCTAACTTGTTATTGCAGCATATGATTTGTGATGTGATATGGCCAAAAGTTGTGATGAATGATGAATGATATATATGTGATGTATGAGATCATGTTCTTGTAATAGGAATCACGACTTGCATGTCGATGAGTATGACAACCGGCAGGAGCCATAGGAGTTGTCTTAATTATTGTACGACCTGCGTGTCAATGATTCAACGCCATGTAATTACTTTACTTTATTGCTAAACCGTTAGCCATAGTAGTAGAAGTAATAGTTGGCGAGCAACTTCATGGAGACACAATGATGGAGATCATGATGATGCAGATCATGGTGTCATGCCGGTGACGAAGATGATCATGGAGCCCCGAAGATGGAGATCAAAGGAGCTATATGATATTGGCCATATCATGTCATTGTTTAATTGCATGTGATGTTTATTATGTTTATGCATCTTGTTTACTTAGAATGACGGTAGTAAATAAGATGATCCCTCATAATAATTTCAAGAAAGTGTTCCCCTAACTGTGCACCATTGTGAAAGTTCGTTGTTTCGAAGTACCACGTGATGATCGGGTGTGATAGATTCTAACGTTCACATACAACGGGTGTAAGACAGATTTACACATGCACAACACTTAGGTTAACTTGACGAGCCTAGCATGTACATACATGGCCTCGGAACACAAGAGACCGAAAGGTCAAACATGAGTCATATGGAAGATACGATCAACATGGAGATGTTCACCGATGATGACTAGTCCGTCTCACGTGATGATCGGACATGGCCTAGTCGACTCGGATCATGTATCACTTAGATGACTAGAGGGATGTCTAATCTGAGTGGGAGTTCATTAAATAATTTGATTAGATGAACTTAAGTATCATGAACTTAGTCTAAAAACCTTTGCAATTGTCTTGTAGATCAAATGACCAACGCTCATGTCCACCTCAACTTCAACACGTTCCTAGAGAAAACCAAGCTGAAAGATGATGGCAGCAACTATACGGACTGGGTCCTAACCCGAGATCATCCTCATAGCTGCAAAGAAAGATTATGTCTTAGAAGCACCGCTAGGTGAAGCTCCCATCCCAGAGAACCAAGACGTCATGAACGCTTGGCAGTCTCGTGCTGATGATTACTCCCTCGTTCGGTGTGGCATGCTTTACAGCTTAGAACCGGGGCTCCAAAAGCGTTTTGAGCAACACGGAGCATATGAGATGTTCGAAGAGCTGAAAATGGTTTTCCAAGCTCATGCCTGGGTCAAGAGATATGAAGTCTCCGACAAGTTCTTCACCTGTAAAATGGAGGAAAATAGTTCTGTCAGTGAGCACATACTCAAAATGTCTGGGTTGCACAACCGCTTGACTCAGCTGGAAGTTAATCTCTCGGATGACGTGGTGTAACGCCCTCGATGCGGCTATATCTCCCACGTGTCGAAGCACGACTTAAAGGCATAACCGCATTGAAAGCAATGTCGCAAGTGAGGTAATCTTCACACAACCCATGTAATACATAAGGGAAAGAGATACATAGTTGGCTTACAATCGCCACTTCACACAATTACATGAATAAAGCATTACATCAACCAGATACAATCAAGGTCCGACTACGAACCAAAATACAAGAAGAACCCCAAATCGACAAAGGTCCCCGATCGACCCCAACCTGGGCTCCACTCTTGATCAACTAGAACGAAACAACACAAAGGGCAAGATCTTCATCGAGCTCCTCCTTGAGCTTGGTTGCGTCACCGCCGGATAACATAGGCACCGCAAACTAGTTTTGGAAGTATCTGTGAGCCACGAGGACTCAGCAATCTCACACCAGCGAGATCAAGACTATTTAAACTTATAGGAAGGATGGAGTAATGAGGTGGAGCTGCGACAGCGACTAGCATATATGGTGGCTATAATCGCAAAAGAGAGCGAGAAGAGAAGCAAGGCACGGTCGTGAAGCTAGTAGCGATCAAGAAGTGATCCTGAAACTACTTACGTCAAACATAACTCCAACACCGTGTTCACTTCCGGACTCACGAGAAGAGACCATCACGGTTACACACGCCGTTGATGTATTTTAATTAAGGTCAACTTCGGGTTTTCTACAACCGGACATTAACAAATTCCCATCTGCCCATAACATGGGCACGGCTTTGAAAGTTCAAATCCTGCAGGGTGTCCCAACAGCCCATGACAATCTCTCACGGTCAACGAAGAATAGACCTCCACCCGAGACACTCCGATCGACTCGGTATCCCGTACATCAAGACATTTCGACGAGGTAAAACTAAACCAGCAACACCGCCCGAATGTGCCGACAAATCCCGATAGGAGCTGCACATATCTCTTTCTCGGGCACACTCGGATGAGTCTAGCTACGAGTAAAACCAACCCTCAAATTTCCCGACGTGGCCCATGAAGCTCGATTCGGACCAACACTCGAGGAGCACCGGCCGGGGGGTTAGAATAAAGATGACCCTTGAGTCTGCAGAACCCAAGGGAAGGTGGTAGGTTGTTAGTGCAAATGGTAAAACCAATGTTGGGCATTGCTGGAGGAGCTTTACTTAAGGTGAACTGTCAAGGGGTTCCCATTATAGCCCAACCGCGTAAGGAACGCAAAATCCGGGAACATAACACCGATATGACGGAAACTAGGGCGGCAAGAGGGAACAAAACACCAGGCCTAAGGCCGAGCCTTCCACCCTTTACCAAGTATATAGATGCATTAATTAAATAAGATATATTGTGATATCCCAACAAGTAAACATGTTCCAACAAGGAACAACATCTCCATGTTCAACAAGGAACAAACTTCAATCTTCACCGCAACTAACAACGCTATAAGAGGGGCTGAGCAAAGCGGTAACATAGCCAATCAACGGTTTGCTAGGACATGGTGGGTTAGAGGTTTGACATGGCAATTTGGGAGACTGACAAGCAAATGGTAGGCATCGTAGCATTGGCATAGCAAAAGAGCGAGCAAACTAGCATAGCAAAGATAGTAGTGATTTCGAGGGTATGATCATCTTGCCTGAGATCCCGCAAGGAATAAGAACGAGTCCATGAAGAAGACAAACGGACGTAGTCGAACGAATCCTCACAACTCCGGAACGAAACCGAAGCTAATGAGAGAAGCAAACCGGAAAGAAGCAAACAACATGGTAAACACACAAGCATAAACATGTCATGATGCACAAACAAGTATGATGCATGTCCGGTTTAATGAGGCATGGCATGGCAATATGCACAAATAACACTACAAGTTAAGTGGAGCTCAATATGCAACGAGTTGCATATTGATGGAACACCACATCAATTATTTTGTTCTCTCTCGGTTATGAACAAGACAAGATTAAATGTTGGTTAACATGGCAAGAGGTGAAGCATAATTAAACTACATATTTAGGCAAGTTTAAATGAGGCCGGAAACACAAACAACACTTCCGGAAAATCCCCATGTAATTTAGCAGTTTAAAGCAAGCAACAATTTTAAACATTTTAATTGTTGTTATCATGATGCGGATGACATATGCAAGTTTTATGCAATTTTTATGAAAATGTTGACATGAGCATGTTATGAAGCATTTGTCACCGTGGCGGAACAAAACGGGTGCCACGGCAACGAATCCGAAAATGATGCCACGGCAACATATCGGTTCCGGTAGCTCACGGAGATACCGGTGCAAAAGGAAGTGAGCGTGAGCAAGTCAAGCAAGATGGTGGGGTGCTCCCGGATACCGGGTGTCCCACATGGGTCGACGGCTTGGCAACCGAGGAGGAACGTGCAAAGACAAATCGATCACGGTGCAACACGGGCATCTCATACAACACACATTCATTCGTGGTCGTCATCTCGGGTTTATACCTTCGAAGCGTGCATTTCGGGGCGGTTCAAAATCGTCGAGGGAAGTAGTCGTTCACGGGTCGTAGGGGAAGTAGTTGTACACGTTCGTCTCGGAGAGGTACTTGACGAATCCAACATCTTCAGGGCGACGGTAGTGGTTCACGGACGTCGTGGGAAGTAGTGGAAGTAGTTGTACATGGCGACGGTAGTTGTTCACGGGTCGTAGACGTTCCCGGGTCGTGGGTAGATGTACTTGTTGATGGTCGTCGTGGTACTTGGCTAATCCACGTAGTCATACACAACTTGACGCATCCAAACGAAGCAACACAAAAGGCCTCGGGTCTTCCTGGATACCGGGTCTTGGCAGCGACAAGAGGGGAAACAAAGCCAATCGGGCAATAAGGGGGTGGAGATCTCGTGGAAGTTTGCCGTGAAGGGGCAGCAACCGAAGACGCCGAGCGATGGAGGCGTCGGCCCTTGGTTCAAAACAGAAGCAAGGCGCTGGCCTCGAACGACGAAGGTGGCAACAGGAACTCTGGCCGGCGAGGGCGCTGCTTGGGGAGGCGGAGAGGAAGGAGGCGTGGCGCGTGAGGAGAATCAGGGCACGGCAAACCATGGAGGGCGGCGGTGCCATGGTCGTGCGGCCCAGGCGAGCTCGGCGGCCTGGACTCGCTGGCCGAAGCGGCGGCGGGGACGGAGCAGCAGGAGAGACGGCGCGGGAGGAAGGTTGCAGGGGACGGGCCGAGGCATGGGGTCGTCGGAGCAGCGCATGGGCGACAGGGCCGCCGGAGGAGGCTCGCATGGAGGGCGATGCTCGGCAGTGGGGCCAGCAGCAGGGCAACCGCGGGAGGCCGAGGCCGGCGGAGGCGGCGTGGCCATGGACGACGGCGAGGAGGGAGACGTGGGCACGCGGCGCTCCTCTCTCTCTCTACGACGGCGCAACGAGGGAGGAGGGGATCGAGCGCTGGGCTCTCCCTGGCGATGTGCGTGTGTGAGTGGCGGCGTGAGGGAACGAGAGGGAGAGCGGATCGAGAGATGGGGATCGATCGGCCTAGGGTTAGAGCTGGTGGGGGCGGCTAGGCCTTGGGCCGGCTTAGTTGGTCGGGCCTAAGAGGCCTGGCTGGGCTCTCTTCTCCCTCTCTCTTTTATTTACCAAAAGTAGTAAATAGCAAAGAAAGAAAAAGGAGATAAAGAAAGGGTTGGAGAAATAATTTGAGCATGGGGGTAATTTTCCCGGACTCGCAAAAATATGCTCGTTCCAAGAAAATAGGAAATGCCATGATTGAAAGATTTAAATTCAAACTCATTTGAATTTAATTCAAATGGGTTTGAACTAGGACTTGATAAAAGGAAGGTCCAAAAATGTTCAGATTTTTGGTGGAGCTCCGGAAAATGATGAAAGAAATTATGGGCAAGGTTGGAGACCAAGAATTGAGATAACAACGGCATTGGGATAATTTGCAAGTGTGTTGCGGTTAATTCCAAACTAATGGAATATTAATTATAGCTCCTTAATAATATTGGGAGTATATGTTCTAAAGAGAAATCACCATGTGAATTCCCTCAATTTAAATAGATCAACGATCTATGCAATTTATTTATCTGAATTTTTAAAAAGGGGTTGCATGATGACATGATGCAATGCAAGAGATGCAACAAACAAAACAAATCACACGACGAATCTCAGAGTACAAGGAAGGCATCTGGAGCGTCGGGCTCGGGGCGTTACACGTGGTTATTGACAGAATCCTTCAGTCGCTTCCACCGAGCTACAAGAGCTTTGTGATGAACTTCAATATGCAGGGGATGGAAAAGACCATTCCTGAAGTATATTCAATGCTGAAATCAGCAGAGGTAGAGATCAAAAAGGAACATCAAGTGTTGATGGTGAATAAAACCACTAAGTTCAAGAAAGACAAGGGTAAGAAGAACTTCAAGAAGGACGACAAGGAAGTTGCCGCGCCCGGTAAGCCAGCTGCCGGGAAGAAGTCAAAGAATGGACCCAAGCACGAGGCGAGTGCTTTTATTGCAAAGGAAGGGTCCTTTGGCGGAACTGCCCCAAATACTTAGCGGACAAGAAGGCCGGCAACACTAAAGGTATATGTGATATACATGTAATTGATGTGTACCTTACCGATTACTCGTAGTAGCTCCAGGGTATTTGATACCGTGCCGTTGCTCATATTTGTAACTCAAAGCGTGAGCTGCGGAATAAGCGGAGACTAGCGAAGGGCGAGGTGACGATCTTGGCGTCGGGAATGGTTCCAGTCGATGTGATTGCCGTCGCACGCTACCTCTACATTTACCTCGAGAATAGTTTTAAACCTCAATAATTGTTATTTAGTGCCAACTTTGAGCATGAACATTGTATCCGGATCTCGTTTATCTGAGATGGCTACTCATTTAAATCACAGAATAATGGTTGTTCTATTTATATGAGAGATATGTTTTATGGTCATGCCCCGATGGTCAATGGTTTATTCTTAATGAATCTCGAACGTGATGTTACACATATTCATAGTGTGAATACCAAAAGATGTAAAGTTGATAATGATAGTCCCACATACTTGTGGCACTGCCGCCTTGGTCACATTGGTGTCAAGCGCATGAAGAAGCTCCATGCTGATGGACTTCTAGAGTCTCTCGATTATGAATCATTTGACACATGCGAACCATTCCTCATGGGCAAAATGACCAAGACTCCGTTCTCCGGGACAATGGAGCGAGCAACCAACTTATTGGAAATCATACATACTGATGTGTGCGGTCCAATGAACGTTGAGGCTCGCGGAGGATATCGTTATGTTCTCACTCTCACTGACGACTTGAGTAGATATGGGTATGTCTACTTGATGAAACACAAGTCTGAGACCTTTGAAAAGTTCAAGGAATTTCAGAATGAGGTATAGAATCAACGTGACCGAAAAATAAAGTTCTTGCGATCAGATCGTGGAGGAGAATATTTAAGTCACGAATTTGGTACACACTTAAGGAAATGTGGAATCATTTCACAACTCACGTCGCCTGGAACACCTTAGCGTAATGGTGTATCCGAATGTCGTAATCGCACTTTATTGGATATGGTGCGATCTATGATGTCTCTTACCGATTTACCACTATCTTTTTGGGGATACGCTCTAGAGACAGCTACATTCACTTTAAATAGGGCACCGTCTAAATCCGTTGAGACGACACCATATGAATTATGGTTTGGGAAGAAACCTAAGCTGTCGTTTCTAAAAGTTTGGGGATGCGATGCTTATGTCAAGAAACTTCAACCTGAAAAGCTCTAACCCAAGTCGGAAAAATGCGTCTTCATAGGATACCCTAAGGAAACCATTGGGTATACCTTCTACCTTAGATCTGAAGGCAAGATCTTTGTTGCCAAGAACGGGTCCTTCCTGGAGAAAGAGTTTCTCTCGAGAGAAGAAAGTGGGAGGAAAGTGGAACTTGATGAAGTACTACCTCTTGAACCGGTAAGTAACGCAGCTCAGGAAGATGTTCCTGTGGTGCCTACACCGACTGGAGAAGAAATTAATGATGATGATCAAGGTACTTCGGATCAAGTTGCTACTGAACTTCGTAGGTCCACAAGGACACGTTCCACACCAGAGTGGTATGGCAACCCTGTCCTAGAAATCATGTTGTTAGACAATGGTGAACCTTCAAACTATGAAGAAGCGATGGCGGGCCCAGATTCCAACAAATGGCTTGAAGCCATGCAATCCAAGATAGAATCCATGTATGAAAACAAAGTATGGACTTTGACAGACTTGCCCGATGATCGGCGAGCGATAGAAAACAAATTGATCTTTAAGAAGAAGACGGACGCAGATGGTAATGTTACCATCTATAAAGCTCGACTTGTCGCTAAGAGTTATCGACAAGTTCAAGGGGTTGACTACGATGAGACTTTCTCTCCCGTAGCGAAGCTGAAGTCCGTCCGAATCATGTTAGCAATTGCCGCATACTATGATTATGAGATATGGAAGATGGACGTCAAAACGGCATTCCTTAACGGTTATCTTAAGGAAGAACTGTATATGATGCAGCCGGAAGGTTTTGTCGATCCTAAGAATGCTAACAAGGTATGCAAGCTCCAACGATCCATTTATGGGCTGGTGCAAGCATCTCGGAGTTGGAACATTCGCTTTGATGAGATGGTCAAAGTGTTTGGGTTTATGCAGACTTATGGAGAAGCCTGCGTTTACAAGAAAGTTAGTGGGAGCTCTGTAGCATTTCTCATATTATATGTAGATGACATACTTCTGATGGGAAATGATATAGAACTTTTGGAGAACATTAAGGCCTACTTGAATAAGTGTTTTCAATGAAGGACCTTGGAGATGCTGATTACATATTAGGCATCAAGATCTATAGGGATAGATCGAGACGCCTCATAGGTCTTTCACAAAGCACATACCTTGATAAGATATTGAAGAAGTTCAATATGGATCAGTCCAAGAAAGGGTTCTTGCCTGTATTGCAAGGTGTGAGATTGAGCTTGGCTCAATGCCCGACCACGGCAGAAGATAAAGAAGAGATGAGTGTCATCCCCTATGCCTCAGCCATAGGATCTATTATGTATGCCATGCTGTGTACCAGACCTGATGTAAACCTTGCCGTAAGTTTGGTAGGAAGGTACCAAAGTAATCCCGGCAAGAAACACTGGACAGCGGTCAAGAATATCCTGAAGTACCTGAAAAGGACAAAGGACATGTTTCTCGTCAATGGAGGTGACGAAGAGCTCGTCGTAAAGGGTTACGTCGACACAGATCTGGATGACTCGAAGTCACAAACCAGATACGTGTATATTCTGAATGGTGGGGCAGTAAGCTGGTGCAGTTGCGAGCAAAGCATCGTGGCGGGATCTACATGTGAAGCGGAGTACATGGCAGCCTCGGAGGCAGCGCATGAAGCAATCTAGGTGAAGGAGTTCATCACCGACCTAGGAGTCATACCCAATGCGTCGGGGCCGATCAAACTCTTCTCGTGACAACATCGAGCTATTGCACTTGCCAAGGAGCCTGGTTTCACAAGAAGACCGAGCACATCAAGCGTCGTTTCAACTCCATTCGTGAAAATGTTCAAGATGGAGACATAGATATTTGTAAAGTACATACGGACCTGAATGTGGCAGATCCGTTGACTAAACCTCTCCCTAGGGCAAAACATGATCAACACCAGAATTCCATGGGTGTTCAATTCATCACAATCTAACTAGATTATTGAACTCTAGTGTAAGTGGGAGACTGTTGGAAATATGCCCTAGAGGCAATAATAAAATGGTTATTATTATATTTCTTTGTTCATGATAATTGTCTGTTATTCATGCTATAATTGTATCATCCGGAAATCGTAATAGATGTGTGAATACATAGACCACAACATGTCCCTAGTGAGCCTCTAGTTGACTAGCTCTTTGATCAACAGATAGTCGTGGTTTCCTGACTATGGACAATGGATGTCATTGACAACGGGATCACACCATTAGGAGAATGATGTGATGGACAAGACCCAATCCTAAGCATAGCTCAAAGATCGTGTAGTTCGTTTAGCTAGAGCTTTTCCAAATGTCAAGTATCATTTCCTTAGACCATGAGATTGTGCAACTCCCGGATACCGTAGGAGTGCTTTGGGTGTACCAAGCGTCACAACGCGTCGGGTGACTATAAAGGTGCACTACGGGTATCTCCGAAAGTGTCTGCGGGTTGGCACGAATCGAGGCCGGATTTGTCACTCTGTATGACGGAGAGGTATCTCTGGGCCCACTCGGTAATGCATCATCATAATGAGCTCAGTGTGACCAAGTGTCTGGTCACGGGATCATGCATTACGGTATGAGTAAAGTGACTTGCCGATAACGAGATTAAACGAGGTATTGGGATACCGACGATCGAGTCTCGGGCATGTAACGTACTGATTGACAAAGGGAATTGTATACGGGGTTGTTTGAATCCTCGACATCATGGTTCATCTGATGAGATCATCGAGGAGCATATGGGAGCTAACATCGGTATCCAGATCCCGTTGTTGGTTATTGACCGGAGAGGCGTCTCGGTCATGTCTGCATGTCTCCCGAACCCGTAGGGTCTACACACTTAAGGTTCGGTGACACTAGGGTTGTAGAGATATGAGTATGCAGTAAACCGAAAGTTGTTCGGAGTCCCGGATGAGATCCCGGACGTCACGAGGAGTTTCGGAATGGTCCGAAGGTAAAGAATCATATATAGGAAGTCGAGTTTCGGCCATCGGGAAAGTTTCGGGGGTCACCGGTATTGTACCGGGACCACCAGAAGGGTCCCAGGGGTCCACCGGGTGGGGCCACCTATCCCAGAGGGCCCCATGGGCTGAAGTGGGAGGGGAACCAGCCCCTGGTGGGCTGGTGCGCCCTCCCTTGGGCCCCCCTGCGCCTAGGGTTGGAAACCCTAAGGGTGGGGGGCGCCTCCACTTGCCTTGGGGGGCAAGGCACACCCTTGGCGGCCGCCGCCCTAGGAGATCCCATCTCCTAGGGCCGGCGCCCACCTGGGGGCCCTATATAAAGAGGGGGGGAGGGAGCGCAGCCGCACCCATGCTCTTGGCACCTCCCTTCCCCCTTGCTACACCTCTCCCTCTCGCAGACGCTTGGCGAAGCCCTGCCGGCATCCCTGCTGCATCCACCACCACGCCGTCGTGCTGCTGGATCTCCATCAACCTCTCCTTCCCCCTTGCTGGATCAAGAAGGAGGAGACGTCTTCCCAACTGTACGTGTGTTGAACGTGGAGGTGCCTTCCGTTCGGCGCTAGGATCTCCGGTGATTTGGATCACGATGAGTACGACTCCCTCAACCCCGTTCTCTTGAACGCTTCCGCTTGATCTACAATGGTATGTAGATGCACTCCTATCTCTCGTTGCTAGATGAACTCATAGATTGATCTTGGTGAAATTGTAGGAATTTTTTTATTTTCTGCAATGTTCCCCAACAAGTTAATGCTTCAGAAAGACTATGTCTCGATCATCCGTTTCTCAAACAACAAGTAGTGCGAGGAATCCAATGGAGGAGATCGAGTCTTGTGGGGAAAAGTGCGCAAACCTTTGTAGAGTGTACAAACTAATCATGATTAGCTGTGTCCCTGGTTATGGACAATTTTGAGTATCTGGTATTTGAATTATTGGTTGATCTCATCACTTTACTTAATGAATTTGTTGGGTTAATGATGATACTTAATTGGGATTTGAGTTGGCGGAACCTTCTCAAATATGATAAACTTGGGAGTAGTAAATAAATTTATTCCTTTGTTGTAGGAAAAAATTAGCTTTATACAAAATTAAACCTAGAGCCTCCACTAGCCAAATATGCATGTAGATATAGTCTTTTCTTCATTCATTTGCTCTACAGTGTGAATTTGCCAGTACATTCAATGTACTAACCTACATGGCTGCAACGTCTCATGTTGTAGGAATCTTACGAAGAGTAAGTGTTACGTTAGGGTTACGATGTCTACACTCAACTTTGCCATTGGTGTTGTTGGGACTCCACAACTTTCTTGTTACTTCCGCTATATGGATTGAGGTAATAGTATTTACGTTACTTTATATATGTGATTTACCTGTGTTATAAATCATCGAGTACTGTGTGTGTAAGCATACCGATCTAGGGATGACACTTAAGCATAGAGACTTCGATCCATTCGGGTCGGGTCGCTACAAAACTATTAAAGAACTAATTGAAGGTGTGCATGAAGAGTTTGATGGATATGAAAAATTTAAAATTGAACATAACATTCCTAACACTACATACTTGTATGGTCAAAGTAATGAACAATGGAGGAGGAAATGGATATAAAATTCCTCGTTTGAACAAATAAATATTGGAAAGGGAAGGACCGCTACCTCCTAGGATTTTATTTGATCATGCAGTTTATGAAAATGCCCTACACATTCTAGGACAAGATTTCCATTGATTATACTCCTAGGATTGTTTGGTGCAAAGGTTAGGACTGAAGTACTTTTTGTGTTTATTGCTATAGATTATATATTATGTATTTGTTGCTACAGATGATATATATTGTGTGTTTATTTTCTATTTTGTTTAGTACTCACATGATATATTGTGTGTACAACAATGCACACTCAATTTAAATGAACACACCGGTTAAATGGACAATTTGTTGGGAAACTAGTAGTAGAATCAGTTTTGGACATCAATTTTCACACTACAAGCAGTACAATCTGGCAGTTCAATTTGAAGGAATGGCAGTACATATCTGGAGTCACCATGTTCTAGGTGGGGAGGCTAGATCATCGTCGTTGTCGGGGGAGTTGTAGATGATGGTGGCGACGTCCTGGTCCTTCCGCTGCTCCTTGCGGTCACTATAGATCCAACACCACCGCTACAGATCTAGCCGTCGGAGAATAAAATTTCATTTTGAACTCGACCTCCCTAGCACAAATAGTGGTAGCTACGAAAACGAGGGAGAGGTGACAACGTAAGAGGAAAAGGGCGACGACAACGCGGGCAAGGAAGAGGCGGCGACACACGAGCTAGGAGAGGCAACCACACAAGCATTGGGCTGGGGATTTGGAATGAGGGAGGGGAATGAGTGAGCGACCGAGAGAACATGAGCAAGTGAGTTACCGACCGAGCAAGAGGTATATTTGGAAACCAAGGAAATTTTGTAAACGTGACAGAAAAATGTCGATATCTAAAACATCTTGTAATAGTGAGCGGAGGGAGTAGTTGTTTGCTTCAGCTTTTAATATTTTTTCGTAATTTGCTCCCTAGAGTCGTAAAAGAAATAGGGTCATAGGATCCTCTCGCCAAACTCCAGCAATAAAGAACTCCCTAGCGATGTCCTTCGCCCCTAGAGCATCTCCAATAGCTTTTGTAAAAAACTCCCGAAATGCTTTTTACGAGTGTCCGTAAATTTAGGGGAAGTTAGCAGGTGAGGTGTTTCCTCAGTTCCTATAAAAACTTCCCTCAAAAGTGGTTTTGGGCGGTGGTGCGACGACAATGGCGGACATATGGTGCGGCGGCGGTGGTCGGTGGAGGCGGCATGGCAGTCGGTGGCGGTGGCGGTGTAGGGTGGTTAGATGACAAGGCACTTTTACAGGAAGTAGAGGGAGGGAAATTTTTAGAGAATTTACAGAATCCACTACAAAATTTGCGTCCTTATAGGACCGTTGGAGAGTTTTTTTAACTTCCCTGAACAACGATTACCGAAACTATTGAAGATACTCCTTTTTTAGAAAAGGAGGATGACCCCCGGCCTCTGCATCTGGGCGATGCATACGGCCAATTTATTAATTATTCTCACAAGACCTTACAAAGCCATACAACAGCAAGATTAAAGCCACCGTCTAAGCAACAACTGTCGCTACACATATCTAATTGATGAAGGGGCACAGATAGTCTGGGCCTAATACCAAACAAACATCGCAGCCAAACCTAAACATCTAAGACCTGAGGTCCCAGCCAGGACGCCTGCCGGGTATGGGGCACCTACCAGTCCGGCGCACTCCTCAACCAGGACGTCTGCCGGGTATGAGGCCACCGCAGCCACCTGTCACCAATCCATCTTCAGAGCTGTACTGTTGCATGTACCGTGTCAGGTCTCTTTGCCATCGACGCCACCATGACGCCGGACAACGTCGTCCTCCTGCGCGAGTCCATCCTCCCACAAATAACTCCGATCAGACCGTGCCCGCGCCGCCAAGATCCGTCGCCATTAGTGTGTAGGATGAAGCACCGCTCCACCAAAGAATCCGTCCTCTGGTCCCTCGATCACGTGTGTACCTCCAAGAATGACGCCCGCAAGGGAGGAACGACACCAGAGTGCCGCCGTCATCTGATTATCCGATCTAGGGTTTCCCCCAGAGGTAGCAGAGAGTGACCTTGAACTTCTCCATGGCGATGCCTTCAAGAAGGGAACGACGAAGATAGCGCCGCCGCCGCCGGCCTTAGCAGACGCCGAAGGCAAGTTTTCACCCAGATCAGTTCGAAGGGATCCAACTCCCGTGCACGGGCCGCCATCACCACCAGCACCACCAGGCAGAACCCTGGAGCACCGGAAGATCAGCGAGCCGCCGACACCACCGCATCCAGATCGCCGGCCATGCCGGGCCGCCGCCATCCCCCGCGCCGTCTGGGTCAGAGACGGAGCCGCCGACCGCGCACAGGGACCACCGCCGCCTGCACACGCCGGAGCGCCGCCGAGAGCCCAGCACCCGCCATCGCTTGCCGAGGGCCGCCGCCGCGTGCCCCGAGCACACTCCCACGCACACCAGGGGAAACTGCTGTCGCCCCCAAGCCCGCGCTGGCGCGCATCGCCTCCAGCGCGCCGCCAACCACCGCCATGATCCGCCCGCGCTAGATCCAACGAGCCGTGGGAGAAGAGATCCCGCCGCCGCGTGCCCCGACGGCGGCGAGGAGGAGAGGTCGGGGGAGGGACGAGGACGCGGCGGCGCTAGGGTTCCCCCGGTCGCCGCACAGGGGCGACACGGGAGGAATCGGGAGGAGGAGATCCGTTTTTATGCTACCCCGTGTACGTGTTCCTATTGAAGATACTCTGACATCAACAAATCTCTTGTTCAGATCTTATGTAATGAATCAAATAATTAAGCAAGAAATTTTGAGTGGGACGAACTGAAAGACACAGTCGACTCAAGATGCTTTGGAACAGAAAGTCTCGGTTTTGTTCTATTTTTAGGCATGCTCAGCTATCCTTTTCCTACAACCTCAATGTGCCATAGGTCTTCCCTCTTCTATGTATAGCACACAATGTCTCAAGAGAAAAGAAGAGAAAAGCTTTGTATTGTTGACCTTCCTCCATCTCTCACCTCACCCCAATTCTGGCCCTTTGGCAAGAGGCCATGCGGCCGAGGTGAGTTCGCGCGCGGAGATCACATGCGCACCGGAGATGAAGGGGAGGACGCTTTTCAAGAGCCCTCTCCCCAGCAACCACGTCTCCGACGCCTCCAGCTCGGCCGGCGCCGGCGCCACCCACCGCCTCTACCAAGTTTGGAGGGGAAGGAATGTATGTCAATGCTCATTGATTAGTTCATGTGTTCCAATGGGAGGGTGGCCTCCATTAGTTCATTCGATCAATCTTGTACCTGGCAGAAATTTCTTTGTGGCGGGCGGTGCATCTTCGGGCCTGACGCCAACTCCATCTTTCTATCTGTGTCTCTCATCATGACGCCGCTCGCGCTCTTCGTGGCCTTCGTCTCGTTCCGCCTGGCCGAGCTCATGGGGAAGCCGCTCGGCCCCTTCGTTCCAAGGACAGCCATGGCCGTCGGCGCATTCGTAAGTCAAATTAACAACGATGTCCATTGATTCCTTGAGTAAACTTATTAAGCAACGCAACATTGACCGATCGTTAAGTATAATGTGATGTGCAGGATCTTATAGTGTTGGTGCTCACGTCAGGGCGAGATCCCGGGATCATCCCGCGGAACACGAAGCCGCCGGATCCCGAAGACCTCCAGTTGGACGGCTTGGCGTCCCCAATGGCCGGAGCGCCATCGTCGGGGACACTTCCGCCGACGCGTGACGTGTACGTGAACGGCATGGTGGTGAAGGTGAAGTACTGCCACACGTGCATGCTGTACAGGCCGCCGCGCTGCTCTCACTGCTCTGTCTGCAACAATTGCGTGGAGCGCTTCGACCACCACTGCCCCTGGGTCGGCCAGTGCATCGGCAAGGTACACCTCCACCTCGTAGCAGCTAGTATTATACTCCCTCCGTTCTTAAATAGTTGTCTTTCTAGAGATTTCAACAAGTGACTACATACGGAGCAAAATGAGCGAATCTACACTCTAAAATATGTCTATATACATCCGTATGTAGTAGTCCATTTGCAATCTCTAAAAAGACAAGTATTTAGGAACGGAGGGAGTATATAGTTCTAAGGCACACATGCACTATTCGTAAGTTGCCTGAATTTTGTTTTTTGGCAAGTCAAATTTTCGGATTGCTGGATTAAGATCCAACAGTCGTCCTTGTTTCTTCTTCCTCTAGCTTTCTTCCTTTAGTACTCGTCTTCTTCTCGCGTCCTTACCTTTCCTTGAGCGGCGCCGATGCTGCTCACTGCACCCTCCTTGCCCGGACGCTGTCTAATTAGAGCAGGAATATGAGGTTTGACTTCTCAAAAACTTGGTCCAAGGATGTAAAAATATTCCTTCACAAACTTGGTCAAAGTTTATGAGGTTTGACTTTTCAAAATAGAACTAGATGCAGTGCATTATGGAACATAGGGAGTATTTTAATATAGCAAGCTGGTTTAAAAAGTTTTTTCTTTGCGAGGGGGGCGACCTAATCCGGTTAGGCGATAAATTGCCTTCAATTACGACGGTTGTCTTGCCATGCAACCCGTGGTAATCCCTTTGTTGGCTGCATCTTTGTGCACAAAACTCTTAGGCCTTGTTTGAACGTGAGGGTGGATATTTCGAGGGAAAGGATGACCAGGGTGGAATATTCTTGGTCAAATTAAAATCCCGGGGAAAATTCAGATAACCCTTTGGGCAGGAGTGAGGAGAGCGCCAGGAGCGAGCAAGGGGTGGGCGAGACCGCGAGAGCGAGCGAGGGGTGGGCGAGAGCGAGGCGCCGCGAGCGAGCGAGACAGGGAATTGTCTCCCGATGTCGCGAGGCGTGGATCCTATCCCGGGGATATGGCGGGGATCGGGCCGAGAAAACCTCGAGGCTTCGAGGGTCCAAATGTCCACACAGCTAGCCCGGGCCAGGTTTTCCCGCGTGGGCTTTGCACCCGGGGAAGGGGCCGGGATCCCGGGGGGATCCCTGGGTTACCAAACTAGCCCTTAATGTTCTGGTGGTATGCATGTCCCTTCTCCAACCCTTTGGTCGTCCGTCCAAGTCTCATGTAACTTGTGGCATATTAATTTGTTTTTATCGGATCCAAGATTATCTCTAAAAATTCGGGGGCCTAGTGCGAAATACCCAATGGCCCCTAAACGGCTGTGCCGCACTTCCGTCGGTTCGTCTCCATGAGTGTCTTTTTCCCTTGGGGAATCCTTTCGCGAGCAGACCTTGAGGGGCTAGATCGAATCAACAGGTTCTGTCGATCGGGACTAGAAAAAAACTTAGTTCGACACATTGAGGAGCATGCCCAACTAAGGAGAGCCAAGGACCAGCTAACCGGGCCTAATTTTGTGCTAGGCCTGAAAAAAGAGTCCAAAACAAAAAATTATATACATCACATCAAAATCAGGGCCCTGGAATTTTTGGGCTCTGTGCGGTTACACAGCCTGCACAGGCCCATGGACGGCCCTGATCTGATTAGGTTGGTGATGTCGCAAAAAGACTACTGTAATGTTTTATACATCATATCCAGGTCGGCGTTATTGCGGAAAGACCCCTTTTAAGAATTAGTTGATTTATCAGCGGTCAAAGGTAGGCTGAAGTGGTAGCCATGTGGCCGTTCCCCCCTCCAAATCGATTTTAGCCTTATTTGATTAAATTAGCGAGTTTTCGGCCGTGTTCATGGACCAATGAGCATTTCACTCTTTACTTGATTTTGCGTATGTGTGTATTGATGCAACAAGCGTGCAGAGAAATTACAGGTTCTTCTTCATGTTCATCTCGTCGACGACGTTCCTTTGCCTCTACGTGTTCGTGTTCTGCTGGGTGAACCTGGTCCTCATCACGCGGAAGTACGGGTGCAGCCTGGGCGGCGCCATCGTGGAGTCGCCGGTTTCGGGATTCCTCATCTTCTACACCTTCATCACGTCCTGGTTCGTGGGCGGGCTCACGGCGTTCCACACCTACCTTGCCAGCACCAACCAGACCACTTACGAGAACTTCCGGTACCGGTACGAGGGAAAGTCCAACCCGTACGACCGCGGCGCGGCGCGGAACCTCGTCGAGGTCTTCCTGTCGCCAATCCCCGCGAGCAAGAATGACTTCCGGCAGATGGTGGTCGTCGACCCCGAAACGCTCTTGTACGGCCCGCCCTCGATGGCCTACTCCTACTCCTTCGGCATGCTGTCGTCGTCCAAGAAGAGCTTCAACACCCAAGCCAGCCTCAGCTTCGACATGGGCAAGCCGAGCTTTGACCTCGGAGCTGGATACAGCGTCAAGCGCACCAGCATCGGCTCCTCCAACTTCGGCGACATATACAATCCTACCGGTGATGGCGTGGATGGCGCGGCGCACCAGCAGCCGCGGCACAACATCTTCGCTGGCGGGAGGTTTCAGGGAAGCAAGAAGGTGGCGGAAGACTCGGAGTCGGTCGTGACCGACGTCCCCACGGCGGCCTACACCACTGCCGGCTGACCACATGGGAGGGAGTTCGACCCGAGCGCATGCAGGTGATGCCCGTTCGATCTTGGTTTGGGTAGGGTCGTAGGGAGGGAGCGCGGTTCAGACCGTGCGATGCGGCGCGAGTTTGAAATTTTGGTCGCTCTCGCTCGCGGGTGTTGTGTTGGACCGGCCGGCGTGCGGCGGTAGCTTGATCTCAGCTTCCCCTCCCCATGTCTGCGCTCAGATGTGATCGATGGACGTTTTTAGAATAGTATCCTGCTACATTGACTGTAGTGAAGGTGATGTATATATATATAAATGCACATACACGTATTCACGCGCGCGACTTGAGTTTTCGTTTCAGGGCTCTGGAAATGAAATCCGTGCACCGGCGGCAGCATGTATTTAGGGGTTCTATTTCTTGACTGGTAATTTTTTTCTTTTTGAACACAGTAAAATGCAAGCGCTTATATATACACGCATACATTTACCCCTATAAACGCACACACGCACAACCTACCCCTATGAGCGCCTTTGAAAAACTGAGCCGGTGTATCATCTTTAGATTTACGAAGTCACCGTAGGCGACTCGTCGTCGACGGAAACGTCTCCTCCCACTGAAAGCGCATCGCCGGAAATCCATAAATTCAGAAATAACACGAGCACCATGACATGAACCCTGATGGGCTGTGGATACCACTGTCGATGGGTTGTATTTAGGGGTTCTATACGTGACACCTTTTTCTTTTGGGCGACCCGTCGACCGGATGATAATCAGATCAATAGACTGT
This sequence comes from Aegilops speltoides, assembly GCA_021437245.1. Lineage (NCBI taxonomy): Eukaryota > Viridiplantae > Streptophyta > Magnoliopsida > Poales > Poaceae > Aegilops > Aegilops speltoides. The sequence goes on along the minus strand of CM038144.1, from coordinate 95,477,284 downwards.
CTCAACAGCCGTTGGATGGCCTGTGGAACAGCCGTTCGATCTTTCCCAGTGCCAGTTGTGCGCCCCGCCCGTTCGTAACATGGGCCCTGTTTGGATACTCTAACACAGTTAGAGTTAGAGTTATTTAACTCTAACCCACTCTAACCCAAATAAACACCTCTCCACCGGGATAGTTGGGTTAGATGGAACTAACCCACTCTAACCCTCCCTGTTTGGATACTTTTTGGTTATTTGAGCCCCAACTAACCCAAACTAGCTTTAACCCCATGATCGAAACAGGACCATGGCATGCGTTGCATTCAAGGCTAACACGAGCCGTGTTTTGCTCCATCGAACCGTTTTCTACTGGTCATGTAAAAAATTGTTTCCATTGGAACGTGGTTTATGTGCCAACTATGATCTCTCCACCTGTGCTTTGCTACATGGGGTGCGATGCAAATCATTCAATTGAGCACTAGCATTTTCCTTTTTCTATGTACATAGGGGGGGGGGGGGGGAAACAACAGAGTCAGTCACATTGTTTATTTCTAGAACTTAGTGGGTCACATGTAAAAGTCCATCTTTACACGTGGTTTAAGGCATGAAACTCATTAGACTTTTGCCGGTGTTCTAAAGTGTACGGGTGTTAAGGGTGTCGTATATGCAAAAAAATGATGTGGCAAAGTAATTAAAGAGGAAAGAGAGCATTATGATGACTCTAGAAAGAAATGATGCTAAGCATTTGGACCTATATACAATGCCTACCAACCAATGGATGAAGTAGTTTAATTGTTAAACAAATCAGGGAAGCTTAGCTACAAAAGCTAAGCACCAATTCATTGTGAAGATTAGTTGATAGGGTTTTTAATGCACTTAGCACCTCATCTAAGCACCAATGCATTGGAAGAGGCCTTATGTGTAAGGGCATCTTCAATGCACATCACCAAACGAACGTCACCAATTGTTCGCGGATACGTCTAGATGTGTCTGCTGAAAGTTAGCAGGGTGGAGACCACCCGGCCATGATCAACAAATGCTTAGCCCATTTAAAACAGATCGAAAAAATAGACAGAATTTAAGCAAAATAGACAAAATTAACAAAGTTCGATATATTTACATCCAAACGAACGGAATTTAACAAGTCCAACTAAACTTAAACTAAAAACTAACTAAACTACGGCAGTGTTGGAAATATGCCCTAGAGGCAATAATAAAGTGGTTAGTATTATATTTTTTTAATCATGGTAAAGGTTTATTATTCATGCTTTAAGTGTATTGATTGAAACTTAAATACATGTGTGAATACGTAAGCAAATACCAAGTCCTTAGTAAGCCTCTACTAGACTAGCTCATTGATCAAAAGATGGTTAAGGTTTCCTGGCCATAGACATGAGTTGTCATTTGATAACGGGATCACATCATTAGGAGAATGATGTGATGGACAAGACCCATCCATTAGCTTAGCATAAAACATTCAGATTGTATTGCTACTGCTTTCTTAATGTCAAATACATATTCCTTAGACCATGAGATTATGCAACTCTCGGATACCAGAGGAATACCTTGTATGCTATCAAACGTCACTTCGTAACTGGGTGGTCAGAAAGGTGCTCTACAAGTATCCCTGAAGGTGTCTGTTGAGTTGGCATGAATCGAGATTGGGATTTGTCACTCTGTATGATAGAGAGGTATCTCTGGGCTCTCTCGGTAATACAACATCACAATAAGCTTGCAAGCAAAGAGACTAAGGAGTTAGTTACAAAATGATGTATTATGAAATGAGTAAAGAGACTTGCCAGTAACGAGAGTGAACTAGGTATGGAGATACCGACGATCGAATCTCGGGCAAGTAATATACCGACAGACAAAGGGAAATGCATATGTTGTCATAAAGGTTCGACCGATAAAGATCTTCGTAGAATATGTAGGGACCAATATGGGTATCCAGGTCCCGCTATTGGATATTGATCGGAGAAGTGTCTTGGTCATGTCTACATCATTCTCGAACCCGTAGGGTCCACACGCTTAACATTCATTGACGATATAGTATAATACGAGTTATATATGTTGGTGACCGAATGTTATTCGAAATCCTAGATGAGATCACGGACATGACGAGGAGCTCCCGAATGGTCCGGAGGTAAATATTGATATATAGGATGATAGTATTTGGTCTCCTGAAGGGTTTCAGAATGCACCGGATAATTATCGGATAACTGGAAAGGGTTCCAGGAGGCCATGGGAGCATATTGGGGCAAATGGGCCAACGAGGGAGAGCACACCAGCCCACATGGGGTTGGCGCGCAAAGGGCAAAATCTTCAACGAGCTCCTCCTTGAGCTTGGTTGCGTCATCTGCTCGGTAACATAGGCACCTGCAAACTGGTTTTGGAAGTATCTGGTGAGCCACGAGGACTCAGCAATCCCATTACCATGGGTATCAAGACTAGCAAAGCTTAATGGGAAAGGAAGGGGTAAAGTGGTGAGGTTGCAGCAGCGGCTAAGCATAATATGGTGGCTAACCAACGCAAATAAGAGCAAGAAGAGAGCAAGCGGAACGGTCGTCAACTAGTAATGATCAAGAGGTGATCCTGAACACCTACTTACGCCAATCATAACACGAAACCGTGTTCACTTCCGGACTCACGAGAAGAGACCATCACGGCTACACACTCGGTTGATGCGTTTTAATTCGGATCAAGTGTCAAGTTGTCTACAAGCGGACATTAACAAATTCCCATCTGCCACATAACCGCGGCACGGCTCTCGAAAGTTTATACCTGCAGGGTGTCCCAACAGCCCATGACAAGCTCTCGCGATCATCGAAGGAATAGACCTTCACCCAGAAGACCCGATCGGTCTCGGAATCCGGTACATCAAGACATTTCGTCAATGGTAAAACAAGACCAGCAAAGCCGCCCGAATGTGCCGACAAATCGATAGGAGCTGCACATATCTCGTTCTCGTGGCACACCGGATTGTCCAAACTTCGGTAGGCCAGCCTAGAGTTGCCCTGGTGGCCATCAAGGGTGACGGTTTGGACCAACACTCTAGCGAGCACCGGCCGGGGGTAAAAATAAGATGACCCTCGAGTGCGACTCCCAAGGGAAAAAGGGCTAGGTGAGGCAAATGGTAAAAGTCAATGTTGGGCCTTCTTTGGACAAGTTTTATTCAAAGCGAACTGTCGGGGGTCCCATAAATCACCCGACCGTTAGGAACGCAAAATCCGGGAACATAACTCCGTATGACGGAAACTAGGGCGGCAAGAGTGGAACAAAACGCCGGCATAAGGCCGAGCCTTCCACCCTTTACCAAGTATATAGATGCATTAATAATATAAGAGATATTGTGATATCCCAACATAAACCCTGTCCACCATGGAGAAATCTTCAACTTCACCGCAACTAGCAGCGCTATAAGAGGGCTGAGCAAAAGCGGGAACATAGACAAACAACGGTTTGCATAGGAAAGGTGTCAAAGGGTTAGGGTTCATGGCAATATGGGATGGCTGGACAAACAGTAATAGGTAGCAAAGATAGCGATAGAACGAGGCAACTAGCATAGCAATGATAGAAGTGAGATCCGGTAGGGGTCATCTTGCCTGAAATCCCGCAAGGAAGAAGAACGAGTCCATGAAGAAGATGAAACCACGAAGACGAACCACACGCAGATTTAACGAATCCTCACGATCGCAACGAAACAGAACTAACAAGAAGAAGCACACAACATAGGTAAACACACCACACATGAACAAGACATGATGCACAACAAGCATGATGCATGACCAAGCTACATGAAGCTACTCATGGCAAAGGATGATGCAAACAAGAACAACACATCAAGGCAAGTTTAAATGAGGCCGGAAACAACATATAACAATTCCGGTAAGTCCTCATATGCCAATTTCGAAATTGGTCCAGAACTGAATAAACCTTATGTTGAAGTTGTTAAACAGCAAGTTAAAATGCACCAAGATGATCTACACGAAATTCTAGTCAAGTTACATATAAAGTTCATTAGATTCGGAGCTACGGCCTAGAAGATATGAGCAAAACAAGTTAAACATGGCATTGATGCAAAATGCACCCAAACATCAAGCAAACACACCAAAACAAGGATGCAACATGATAATATGAAGCTACATGCAAAATCAAGCAAGTTTCATATAGAGCACACTCAAAAGCGAGCAACGGGCAACACACACACACTATACAAGTCATAGCAACAATCTGCCAAGACAAAGAACTAGGCATCTTACAAGCATCAAAACAACAAGCTACAGCACCCCAACATAATAACAAAAGGCATGGGCATGAAGTACACATAAAGCATAACAAAACATGAACACTGAGCTATCTCCAGAAACAACTAGAACATGCTCAAAATGACATGGAGATATTGCAAGTAATAACAGTTTCAGACTTTAGCGGAAATAACATCAGGTTGCAATGTTTAGAGCTATCAAACAACATGTTACAGGAACTTATCATGGCAAACAAAGGCATGGCATGATTCTAATCAAAGCATATATCAATAGTCCCTTACTGACCATAAGCCAAAAAGGACTAGAGGATATGATGGCACTCATGTAAACATGGCAAGTTATATTACAGATTTGAACATGGCAGAAACAACAATAAGTAGACATGTTCGTGAGCTCGAACCACTCACTACAGAGCAATACATGGCATGGCAAGGCAACCAACAGTAATAAGGCATGTTTATGAAGCTAAGCATGGAAATAGCAAGGTCATAGCATACACGGATCAACTACAACGACCTCGTGAAAATTGAATCTCATGCAAACAATCTGTCAGGAAACATTTTCAAGCAACTTTGGAGCAAGAAATGAACATGTTCCAGCAGGCTATAATTGCAACTAAGAGAATGAATGGATAGAGCAAGACATGTATATCAAAACATGTTTATAGAGCATCTCCAGATTATGCATAGATTGATTAGTGGAAGCATGTTAACATAGCAACAAATTATAACAGAATCTGCCAGGAAAACAGCAACAGCAACTACCCTAGTTTACAAGCTCAATGCACTCAGCTCACAACTCACAAAAATACATGGTCAACACCTCTGGAAAGATGGCATGGCATAGTCCAACATTCATGTAGAGCTCAACCTCATAGGATGCACACATAAATCATGGCAAAAATGACAAAAGAGCTCGAGCTGATAAGATTCTGGAACTAACGATCTGAAGCCCTCTTCCAACAGCATTTCGGGCATCAAGATGAGCTCAAATGAAAATGATGCAATGTAATGAAATGATGTACTCGTCGAGGCGAACAATTTGACATATTACACACGCAAAACGGAGCTACGGGTGCAGAGATGTGATGCGATGAAAATGGCATGAAATTTACTGAAATCTGGGACTTAGTGATGAAAACAACCTTCGGGAGAAGTCAACGGTGGCGCGGATTTCGAGGAGGGGGCCGGACTCGCCGGAGTTGGACGTCGTGGCGGCCGGAGACGGGCGGGGAGGATCTCCTCCGGCCGGATCCGGCCGGATCCGATGCACTTAGCACCTCATCTAAGCACCAATGCATTGGAAGAGGCCTTATGTGTAAGGGCATCTTCAATGCACATCACCAAACTAACGTCACCAATTGTTCATGGATACGCCTAGATGTGTCTGCTGAAAGTTAGCAGGTGGAGACCACCCGCCATGATCAACAAATGCTTAGCCCATTTAAAACAGATCGAAAAAATAGACAGAATTTAAGCAAAATAGACAAAATTAACAAAGTTCGATATATTTACATCCAAACGAACGGAATTTAACAAGTCCAACTAAACTTAAACTAAAAACTAACTAAACTACGGCAGTGTTGGAAATATGCCCTAGAGGCAATAATAAAGTGGTTAGTATTATATTTTTTTAATCATGGTAAAGGTTTATTATTCATGCTTTAAGTGTATTGATTGAAACTTAAATACATGTGTGAATACGTAAGCAAATACCAAGTCCTTAGTAAGCCTCTACTAGACTAGCTCATTGATCAAAAGATGGTTAAGGTTTCCTGGCCATAGACATGAGTTGTCATTTGATAACGGGATCACATCATTAGGAGAATGATGTGATGGACAAGACCCATCCATTAGCTTAGCATAAAAACATTCAGTGTATTGCTACTGCTTTCTTAATGTCAAATACATATTCCTTAGACCATGAGATTATGCAACTCTCGGATACCAGAGGAATACCTTGTATGCTATCAAACGTCACTTCGTAACTGGGTGGTCAGAAAGGTGCTCTACAAGTATCCCTGAAGGTGTCTGTTGAGTTGGCATGAATCGAGATTGGGATTTGTCACTCTGTATGATAGAGAGGTATCTCTGGGCTCTCTCGTAATACAACATCACAATAAGCTTGCAAGCAAAGAGACTAAGGAGTTAGTTACAAAATGATGTATTATGAATGAGTAAAGAGACTTGCCAAGAACGAGAGTGAACTAGGTATGGAGATACCGACGATCGAATCTCGGGCAAGTAATATACCGACAGACAAAGGGAAATGCATATGTTGTCATAAAGGTTCGACCGATAAAGATCTTCGTAGAATATGTAGGGACCAATATGGGTATCCAGGTCCCGCTATTGGATATTGATCGGAGAAGTGTCTTGGTCATGTCTACATCATTCTCGAACCCGTAGGGTCCACACGCTTAACATTCATTGACGATATAGTATAATACGAGTTATATATGTTGGTGACCGAATGTTATTCGAAATCCTAGATGAGATCACGGACATGACGAGGAGCTCCCGAATGGTCCGGAGGTAAATATTGATATATAGGATGATAGTATTTGGTCTCCTGAAGGGTTTCAGAATGCACCGGATAATTATCGGATAAGCGAAAGGGTTCCAGGAGGCCATGGGAGCATATTGGGGCAAATGGGCCAACGAGGGAGAGCACACCAGCCCACATGGGGTTGGCGCGCAAAGGGCAAAATCTTCAACGAGCTCCTCCTTGAGCTTGGTTGCGCCATCTGCTTTCGATAACATAGGCACCGCAAACTGGTTTTGAAGTATCCGTGAGCCACGAGGACTCAAAGAATCCCATTACCATGGGTATCAAGACTAGCAAAGCTTAATGGGAAAGGAAGGGGTAAAGTGGTGAGGTTGCAAAGCGGCTAAGCATAATATGGTGGCTAACCAACGCAAATAAGAGCAAGAAGAGAGCAAGCGGAACGGTCGTCAACTAGTAATGATCAAGAGGTGATCCCGAACACCTACTTACGCCAATCATAACACGTAAACCGTGTTCACTTCCGGACTCCGCGAGAAGAGACCATCACGGCTACACACTCGGTTGATGCGTTTTAATTCGGATCAAGTGTCAAGTTGTCTACAAACGGACATTAACAAATTCCCATCTGCCACATAACCGCGGCACGGCTCTCGAAAGTTTATACCTGCAGGTGTCCCAACTTAGCCCATGACAAGCTCTCGCGATCATCGAAGGAATAGACCTTCACCCAGAAGACCCGATCGGTCTCGGAATCCGGTACATCAAGACATTTCGTCAATGGTAAAACAAGACCAGCAAAGCCGCCCGAATGTGCCGACAAATCCCGATAGGAGCTGCACATATCTCGTTCTCGTGGCACACCGGATTGTCCAAACTTCGGTAGGCCAGCCTAGAGTTGCCCCTGGTGGCCATCAAGCGGTGACGGTTTGGACCAACACTCACAACGAGCACCGCCCGGGGGTAAAATAAGATGACCCTCGAGAGTGCGACTCCCAAGGGAAAAGGGCTAGGTGAGGCAAATGGTAAAAGTCAATGTTGGGCCTTGCTGGACAAGTTTTATTCAAAGCGAACTGTCGGGGGTCCCATAAATCACCCGACCGTTAGGAACGCAAAAATCCGGGAACATAACTCCGTATGACGGAAACTAGGGCGGCAAGAGTGGAACAAAACGCCAGGCATAAGGCCGAGCCTTCCACCCTTTACCAAGTATATAGATGCATTAATAATATAAGAGATATTGTGATATCCCAACATAAACCCTGTCCACCATGGAGAAATCTTCAACTTCACCTGCAACTAGCAACGCTATAAGAGGGGCTGAGCAAAAGCGGGAACATAGACAAACAACGGTTTGCATAGGAAAGGTGTCAAAGGGTTAGGGGTTCATGGCAATATGGGATGGCTGGACAAACAGGTAATAGGTAGCGCAGCATAGCGATAGAACGAGGCAACTAGCATAGCAATGATAGAAGTGAGATCCAGGGTAGGGGTCATCTTGCCTGAAATCCCGCAAGGAAGAAGAACGAGTCCATGAAGAAGATGAAACCACGAAGACGAACCACACGCAGATTTAACGAATCCTCACGATCGCAACGAAACAGGAACTAACAAGAAGAAGCACACAACATAGGTAAACACACCACACATGAACAAGACATGATGCACAACAAGCATGATGCATGACCAAGCTACATGAAGCTACTCATGGCAAAGGATGATGCAAACAAGAACAACACATCAAGGCAAGTTTAAATGAGGCCGAAACAACATATAACAATTCCTAAAGTCCTCATATGCCAATTTCGAAATTGGTCCAGAACTGAATAAACCTTATGTTGAAGTTGTTAAACAGCAAGTTAAAATGCACCAAGATGATCTACACGAAATTCTAGTCAAGTTACATATAAAGTTCATTAGATTCGGAGCTACGGCCTAGAAGATATGAGCAAAACAAGTTAAACATGGCATTGATGCAAAATGCACCCAAACATCAAGCAAACACACCAAAACAAGGATGCAACATGATAATATGAAGCTACATGCAAAATCAAGCAAGTTTCATATAGAGCACACTCAAAACGGAGCAACGGGGCAACACACACACACTATACAAGTCATAGCAACAATCTGGCCAAGACAGCAACTAGGCATCTTACAAGCATCAAAACAACAAGCTACAGCACCCCAACATAATAACAAAAGGCATGGGCATGAAGTACACATAAAGCATAACAAAACATGAACACTGAGCTATCTCCAGAAACAACTAGAACATGCTCAAAATGACATGGAGATATTGCAAGTAATAACAGTTTCAGACTTTAGCGGAAATAACATCAGGTTGCAATGTTTAGAGCTATCAAACAACATGTTACAGGAACTTATCATGGCAAACAAAGGCATGGCATGATTCTAATCAAAGCATATATCAATAGTCCCTTACTGACCATAAGCCAAAAAGGACTAGAGGATATGATGGCACTCATGTAAACATGGCAAGTTATATTACAGATTTGAACATGGCAGAAACAACAATAAGTAGACATGTTCGTGAGCTCGAACCACTCACTACAGAGCAATACATGGCATGGCAAGGCAACCAACAGTAATAAGGCATGTTTATGAAGCTAAGCATGGAAATAGCAAGGTCATAGCATACACGGATCAACTACAACGACCTCGTGAAAATTGAATCTCATGCAAACAATCTGTCAGGAAACATTTTCAAGCAACTTTGGAGCAAGAAATGAACATGTTCCAGCAGGCTATAATTGCAACTAAGAGAATGAATGGATAGAGCAAGACATGTATATCAAAACATGTTTATAGAGCATCTCCAGATTATGCATAGATTGATTAGTGGAAGCATGTTAACATAGCAACAAATTATAACAGAATCTGCCAGAAAACAAAGAACAAAGAACTACCCTAGTTTACAAGCTCAATGCACTCAGCTCACAACTCACAAAAATACATGGTCAACACCTCTGGAAAGATGGCATGGCATAGTCCAACATTCATGTAGAGCTCAACCTCATAGGATGCACACATAAATCATGGCAAAAATGACAAAAGAGCTCGAGCTGATAAGATTCTCGAACTAACGATCTGAAGCCCTCTTCCAACAGCATTTCGGGCATCAAGATGAGCTCAAATGAAAATGATGCAATGTAATGAAATGATGTACTCGTCGAGGCGAACAATTTGACATATTACACACGCAAAACGGAGCTACGGGTGCAGAGATGTGATGCGATGAAAATGGCATGAAATTTACTGAAATCTGGGACTTAGTGATGAAAACAACCTTCGGGAGAAGTCAACGGTGGCGCGGATTTCGAGGAGGGGGCCGGACTCGCCGGAGTTGGACGTCGTGGCGGCCGGAGACGGCGGAGGATCTCCTCCGCCGGATCCGCCGGATCCGCGCGGGCGGCGAGGCGGCGGAGCGCGATTTCAGGCTGGCGGCGGAGGCGAGGCTGCATGGCGGCGGCAGCCAGCGCTGACGCTGGCGATGGCGGCCATGAGCTCGAGTCTTGACTCGGGCAGGCGGCACCACCACGGCGAGGAGCGTGGAGTCGGCGAGGCGCCTGGCGGCGGGCAAGGGGCGGCGGGCGCGGCGCTGGCGTGGCGACGCGGCGGCCGGGCCAGGCGGGGAGCACGGGCACGCCGGCGGTGGGGCGGCTCGTGGAGCTCACCGTGGAAGGCCAGGCGGCGGCGGATCTGAGCCAGCTGGCCTCGAGATGGGCTTCAGCAGCTTGCAGTGGTGGGAGGCGGCGACAGTGGCGAGCGGCGGCTGTGAGGAGGCGGGGGTGACGTGGCAGCCGGATTGGCCGGGCGAGGTGGCTAGCGGACATGTCCGGCTTAAGCGGACGTGTCCGTGCGCGAGATGAAAATGGCTAGGTTGCACCGCGAATTTCGGAGGGGGAGGTGTTTATATAGGTAGAGGGAGCTAGGAGTGTCCAAATGAGGAGCGGTTTTCGGCCACGCGATCGTGATCGAACGACCGAGAGCATGGAGAGGAGTTTGGTGGGTTTTGGGCCACTTTGGAAGGGGTGTTGGGCTGCAACAAAGAGGGCTTTCGGTTACCCGTTAACTGTTGAGTACCAAACGACCTCCAAATGGCACGAAACTTGACAGGCGGTCTACCGGTGTTATACCAAGGCCGCTTGGCAAACTTCGGGCCATTCCGAGAAAGTTTAATACCCGCACAAGAGAAGAGATAAGAAGGGGACGCCGAGGAACATAGGAGTGCCGGATTGCAAAACGGACAACGGGGAAAATGCTCGGATGCATGAGACGAACACGTATGCAAAATGAAATGCACATGATGACATGATAAAATGCAGATGATGACATGGCAAAGTGCAACACGCAAGCAAATGACATGGCAACGAAGGCGAATAACTGGCGGACACCTGGCGCATCGGATCCGGGGCGTTACAACACTCCACCACTACGAGAGGATCTCGTCCCGAGATCTAGAATTTCACCGGAGAAAAGCGGAAGAGGAAGAGGTAAAACAAAGTTGCTTCTTTGACGAACGAGTGAAACCACGAACCTTGAGAGGTTGAACACATTGAAAGAAACAAAATAACGGAGATGACCAAGATTACAAACAATCCTTAGGGAAAGCTTTAGTTGAAATCTATACCAAGATAACTCCAATGAAGAGATTGACGGTTGAAAAGATCTCTTGAACAAAGAGAAAAGATGGATTTAAATATGTCACTCTTGAAAACTTGTGAATCATGAAACGCGAAGGGAAAATTATCAAGAATGACCTAACACCACCTCAGAAGATAAGGTAGAAAGAATCGCACTTCGGAATGCAAGATGAAGAATGCTTAAACTCCTCAAAACAAGACATGTGTTGAACACCATGTTTTTTTTAGAGTATAGCTTGGCGGGTCATAACTTCAAGAGAAAACTTGAAGAACAATTGAAGAATGAAAGGAATCCTTGACGAACCACCATGTAGAGCCTCCAAGAAGAACTCCGGTAAACAAAAGGAATGAAAAGAAAGAGAAATTGAAAACACAAGGTGAAGTCTTGCAGTGATAAGATGAATCTTTGAAATGATATAGCCGAGAAAACTTTGAACTCCGGAAAGAAAAGATGAAGCATCTCGGACCGAGAATGTGATATGATGAACAAACTGCGAAAAGAAGAGATGAACAACTTAGAACTAAGAAATTGATACCATTACGAACTCCGGAAGAATGAATCAATCACTTGGATGAAACAAGAACAAGAATTATGTTATGCATATCCTTCATCAAATTAAATTGATGACAAGCAACGGATTTGGCATACTACTAATTCTCGTAGAAAGGATTAAAAGAGATATAGCGTAAACTTGAGGAGGTATTGATGGAACCACCGGTGGGATTTGGAAACACGAATGAATTGATAAGATAATGAAGGGAGTGAAATCTTGCACGAACCACCGTAAGAATTGAAAAGGAAAGAAGTAGGGGTGCAACACCGGTAAGAATTAGCAAATGAACGAAGGTGCTTGAGACAAACTAGATACATGAGAACAAAGAGATCAAAAACTGATTAGAGGATATTTGAACGATTCACCGGTAAGATTTGGAGAATGATAGCTACACGTTGAGAATGAAGAATTATGACATGATGGCCTTCGGAGGAAAGAAATGGAAACAACTCATGAAATGCTCCGGATGGTAAGAAAAGAATTCTCACAATCGAAAACAATTATGAGACCATGAATATTGAAGAGAATGGACCAAGATTAAAGAGAAATCCTTCTTCGGTCTTCAAATGATGAGAATGACAACGAGAAACACCACCAAGAATTATTGAGGCACACCGGAAGAATCAAAAGCGAAGAGGTTGAGCCAACTATGAAAAGAATTTGAAAGATCTTGGAGAAAAGCATTTGACTGATGAAAATTCATTCTTACGTCAAACTTCGAAAAGAATTTTAGAATCTCCGGGAAAATTAGAAGAGTCAGGTAAGATCCTGGAAAAAGACCTGTGGGTTAGGGCCCACTCAAAAGAACACCGTTGAAAAGATTTAAAAGAGATGTTGCACCGGTTGAATAAATGACTTGAATGAGATACCAATCTCGACAGAGCTTGAACGAATGCAGAGTGGAAACACGAATCTTTGAGATATCTTGAGCACTCCGGAATAACAAATAGCGAGAAGTAGAATGATAATGAGGTGCACCGGTATGAGAAGACATTGAAATGAGGAAAAAGGTATGATCAACAAAACTTGACTTGAATCCACCGGAGAAGAAACAACAATGAAGGATGATGAACTTGAAGCTGTTGAGCATCTTCACGAGGGATCACCGGATCAAAACATAGAAAGAAAAGAATGAAGAGACTTCACATGAATAAATGGATACTTGATTAAGAAATCTGTGTCCTTGAAGAAAAAGGGTGGGAGGGCGTGAAAACAAAGGCAACTTGGAGACGGATGAAACAAACACCGTTGAGAAGAAATGATAAATGGTCTTGCTGATGTTGAAGTGATCGGATCCACTTGAAGAGAAACACGCCGGTTGAAAAGGATTGACATGACAATCTCGATTGTCGAGAAGGTTTGGTATTCACATCGGAGTATGAGAACACCATTTCGGAAAGGTATGGAATCAACACTTGACATTGAAGCAACTCGAATACCACAACTCAAAACAAAACAAAGGACCTGGCTTGCGAATAAGCGGAACAAACATATGATAGAGATTTCGTCCGAAGTTTTTGTGGTGGGGCCTACACGGGCTCAATCGTACAAAGACCATCATGTACAAGGCAAAGGCACATGACATACGAAGCGTCCCAGTCGGCATAGCCAAGGACTCTTTAAGACACAACGAGACCATCAGTAAACCAACCGTGAATAGGCGGACCACTAGACGTCGAACCCCAATTTCATATCATACATCCGTCGGAAAGATATCCTAAGAGCTACTTGAATTCCCACCTATAAAACTCCCAAACTTTCTCGGTTATGCAATCTGGTGTTGGGGATACAGGAGCAATATATCTCACCCAAACTAACAATCCCTACATCCAAATGTATCCATCCGTCAACACATAACCAAGAAACCTTCGAAATCGTCTACCTCAACCTTCAAAAGCATCCGTTATACGAGTCATGGCAATACTCCGTACTCACCACAAGATCAAGGGTTAGCGGGTTATCTCACCAACAACGCATAAAAGAGATTTTCGATGTCGGCGATTAAACTCGTGTATTCCAGAACTGCAACGATAAAATTATGACGACAACACCTCGGAGCTCAACTCCCCGGGACACTGCCACAACCCCTAAATGACAGGAGGCACCAAGAACAATGTTGTCATCATAAAACCATCGGAACGATTCTGAGATACCCGCGTGATCCTAAATTTTTTTTTAGTGAAATCTGAGAATAGAAGAGTCAAAACTCTACGTCAGGATACCTCACCAGAAGGTCGAAGGGACTGGGGAGTAAAAAGAATCCTACTCTCCGATATATATAATCCTAAATGACTCAAAACATTTTTCTAGACACAACTCGCCACTAAAACGATCAAGCAAAGGGGCTCCTCGGTCGGGAAGGCTCGATACCAACTTAGCCCTCGATGCGGCTATATCTCCCACGTGTCGGCACGACTTAGAGGCATAACCGCATTGAAAGCAATGTCGCAAGTGAGGTAATCTCCACACAACCCATGTAATACACAAGGGAAAGAGATACATAGTTGGCTTACAATCGCCACTTCATGCAAATACATGAATAAAGCATTACATCATCCAGATACAATCAAGGTCCGACTACGGAACCAAAATAAAAGAAGAACCCCAAATGCGACAAAAGGTCCCCGATCGACCCCAACCGGGCTCCACTCTTGAACAACTAGAACGAAACAACATAAAGGGCAAAATCTTCAACGAGCTCCTCCTTGAGCTTGGTTGCGCCATCTGCTTTCGGTAACATAGGCACCGCAAACTGGTTTTGAAGTATCCGTGAGCCACGAGGACTCAAAGAATCCCATTACCATGGGTATCAAGACTAGCAAAGCTTAATGGGAAAGGAAGGGGTAAAGTGGTGAGGTTGCAGCAGCGCTAAGCATAATATGGTGGCTAACCAACGCAAATAAGAGCGAGAAGAGAGCAAGCGGACGGTCGTCAACTAGTAATGATCAAGAGGTGATCCCGAACACCTACTTACGCCAATCATAACACGAAAACCGTGTTCACTTCCGGACTCCGCGGAAGAGACCATCACGCTACACACTCGGTTGATGCGTTTTAATTCGGATCAAGTGTCAAGTTGTCTACAACCGGACTTTAACAAATTCCCATCTGCCACATAACCGCGGCACGGCTCTCGAAAGTTTATACCTGCAGGGTGTCCCAACTTAGCCCATGACAAGCTCTCGCGATCATCGAAGAATAGACCTTCACCCAGAAGACCCGATCGCCTCGGAATCCGGTACATCAAGACATTTCGTCAATGGTAAAACAAGACCAGCAAAGCCGCCCGAATGTGCCGACAAATCCTGATAGGAGCTGCACATATCTCGTTCTCAGGGCACACCGGATTGTCCAAACTTCCGGTAGGCCAGCCTAGAGTTGCCCCTGGTGGCCACCGGCGGCTGACGGTTTGGACCAACACTCACAACGAGCACTGGCCCGGGGGGGGGTAAAAATAAGATGACCCTCGAGAGTGCGACTCCCAAGGGAAAAAGGGCTAGGTGAGGCAAATGGTAAAAGTCAATGTTGGGCCTTGCTGGACAAGTTTTATTCAAAGCGAACTGTCAGGGGGGTCTCATAAATCACCCGACCGCGTTAGGAACGCAAAATCCGGGAACATAACACCGGTATGATGGAAACTAGGGCGGCAAGAGTGGGACAAAACACCAGGCATAAGGCCGAGCCTTCCACCCTTTACCAAGTATATAGATGCATTAATAATATAAGAGATATTGTGATATCCCAACATAAACCCTGTCCACCATGGAGAAATCTTCAACTTCACCTGCAACTAGCAACGCTATAAGAGGGGCTGAGCAAAAGCGGGAACATAGCCAAACAACGGTTTGCATAGGAAAGGTGTCAAAGGGTTAGGGGTTCATGGCAATATGGGATGGCTGGACAAACAGGTAATAGGTAGCGCAGCATAGCGATAGAACGAGGCAACTAGCATAGCAATGATAGAAGTGAGATCCAGGGTAGGGGTCATCTTGCCTGAAATCCCGCAAGGAAGAAGAACGAGTCCATGAAGAAGATGAAACCACGAAGACGAACCACACGCAGACGAACGAATCCTCACGATCGCAACGAAACAGGAACTAACAAGAAGAAGCACACAACATAGGTAAACACACCACACATGAACAAGACATGATGCACAACAAGCATGATGCATGACCAAGCTACATGTAGCTACTCATGGCAAAGGATGATGCAAACAAGAACAACACATCAAGGCAAGTTTAAATGAGGCCGGAAACAACATATAACAATTCCGGTAAGTCCTCATATGCCAATTTCGAAATTGGTCCAGAACTGAATAAACCTTGTGTTGAAGTTGTTAAACAGCAAGTTAAAATGCACCAAGATGATCTACACGAAATTCTAGTCAAGTTACATATAAAGTTCATTAGATTCGGAGCTACGGCCTAGAAGATATGAGCAAAACAAGTTAAACATGGCATTGATGCAAAATGCACCCAAACATCAAGCAAACACACCAAAACAAGGATGCAACATGATAATATGAAGCTACATGCAAAATCAAGCAAGTTTCATATAGAGCACACTCAAAACGGAGCAACGGGGCAACACACACACACACTATACAAGTCATAGCAACAATCTGGCCAAAACAGCAACTAGGCATCTTACAAGCATCAAAACAACAAGCTACAGCACCCCAACATAATAACAAAAGGCATGGGCATGAAGTACACATAAAGCATAACAAAACATGAACACTGAGCTATCTCCAGAAACAACTAGAACATGCTCAAAATGACATGGAGATATTGCAAGTAATAACAGTTTCAGACTTTAGCGGAAATAACATCAGGTTGCAATGTTTAGAGCTATCAAACAACATGTTACAGGAACTTATCATGGCAAACAAAGACATGGCATGATTCTAATCAAAGCGTATATCAATAGTCCCTTACTGACCATAAGCCAAAAAGGACTAGAGGATATGATGGCACCCATGTAAACATGGCAAGTTATATTACAGATTTGAACATGGCAGAAACAACAATAAGTAGACATGTTCGTGAGCTCGAACCACTCACTACAGAGCAATACATGGCATGGCAAGGCAACCAACAGTAAGAAGGCATGTTTATGAAGCTAAGCATGGAAATAGCAAGGTCATAGCATACACGGATCAACTACAACGACCTCGTGAAAATTGAATCTCATGCAAACAATCTGTCAGGAAACATTTTCAAGCAACTTTGGAGCAAGAAATGAACATGTTCCAGCAGGCTATAATTGCAACCAAGAGAATGAATGCATAGAGCAAGACATGTATATCAAAACATGTTTATAGATCATCTCCAGATTATGCATAGATTGATTAGTGGAAGCATGTTAACATAGCAACAAATTATAACAGAATCTGCCAGGAAAACAGCAACAGCAACTACCCTAGTTTACAAGCTCAATGCACTCAGCACACAACTCACAAAAATACATGGTCAACACCTCTGGAAAGATGGCATGGCATAGTCCAACATTCATGTAGATCTCAACCTCATAGGATGCACACATAAATCATGGCAAAAATGACAAAAGAGCTCGAGCTGATAAGATTCTGGAACTAACGATCTGAAGCCCTCTTCCAACAGCATTTCGGGCATCAAGATGAGCTCAAATGAAAATGATGCAATGGAATGAAATGATGTACTCGTCGAGGCGAACAATTTGACATATTACACACACAAAACGGAGCTACGGCTGCAGAGATGTGATGCGATGAAAATGGTATGAAATTTACTAAAATCTGGGACTTAGTGATGAAAACAACCTTCGGGAAAAGTCAACGGTGGCGCGGATTTCGAGGAGGGGGCCGGACTCGCCGGAGTTGGACGTCGTGGCGGCCGGAGACGGGCAGGGAGGATCTCCTCCGGCCGGATCCGGCGCGGGGCGGCGAGGGGCCGGCGGGGAGCGCGACTCCCGAGGCGGCGAGGGCGAGGCTCGCATGGCGGCGCGGCTTTGGCGGCAGACGCTGGCGGGCGGCGGCTCAAGCGCTCGGGCTGCTCGGCAAGCAAAGCACAGCCGGAGGAGGTCGGAGCGTCGGCGAGGCGCCTGGCGCGGCGGTGGCGGGCGGCGGCGCTGGCGGCGCACGGCGGACGCGGCGGCGGGGCGGGGAGCACGGGCACGCCGGCGCGGCGGCTCGGCGAGCTCACCGGGGAAGGCCGGGCGGCGGCGCGGATCTGGGCCGCTGGCCTCGAGATGGGCCAGCGGCAGGCAGCGGTGGTGGGCGGCGGCGACAGTGGCGAAAGGCAGCGGTTGGCCGAGGAGGCGAGGGTGACGTGGCAGCCGGGATTGGCGGAGCGAGGTGGCAGCGGACATGTCCGCTTAGGCGGACGTGTGTCCGGGGCGCGAGATGAAAATGGCTAGGGTTGCACCGCTAATTTGGAGGGGAGGTGTTTATATAGGTAGAGGGAGCTAGGAGTGTCCAAATGAGGAGCGGTTTTCGGCCACGCGATCGTGATCGAACGACCGAGAGCATGGAGAGGAGTTTGGTGGGTTTTGGGCCACTTTGGAAGGGGTGTTGGGCTTCAACAAAAGAGGGCTTTGCGGTTACCCGGTTAACCGTTGGAGTACCAAACGACCTCCAAATGGCACGAAACTTGACAGGCGGTCTACCGGTGTTATACCAAGGCCGCTTGGCAAACTTCGGGCCATTCCGAGAAAGTTTAATACCCGCACAAGAGAAGAGATAAGAAGGGGACGCCGGGGAACATAGGAGTGCCGGATTGCAAAACGGACAACGGGGAAAATGCTCGGATGCATGAGACGAACACGTATGCAAAATGAAATGCACATGATGACATGATAAAATGCAGATGATGACATGGCAAAGTGCAACACGCAAGCAAATGACATGGCAACGGCGAATAATCATGCGGACACTGGCGCGACGGATCCGGCGCGTTACGTGGCGTGGCAGGCGCCATAGGGCCGCCCCCTTGGGGCACGCCCTAGGCAGCCTCCCCTCCCCCCTCCACCTATATATATGAGAGGAGGGAAGGGGCCAACACACACCATGATTGCAAGCCGTGTGCAGCGCCCCCTCTCCCTCTAGTTCCTCCTCCGTCCAAATCCGTTGTGCTTGGCGAAGCCCTGCAAAAAAGTTTCACCACCACCATCACCACGGCGTCGTGCCGCAGGAACTCATCTACTACTTCATCCCTCTTGTTGGATTGATAAGGCGAGGACGTCAGCTAGCTGAACGTGTGCTGAACACGGAGGTGTCGTGCGTTCGGTGCTTGATCGGTACGGATCGTGAAGGTGTATGACTACATCCACCGCGTCGATAAATGCTTCCTCTTAGCGATCTACAAGAGTATGTAGATGCTCTCCCCCTCTCGTAGCTATGCATCACCATGTATAGATCTTATGTGTGCGTAGAATTTTTTTCCATGCAACATTCCCTGCTACTTCTTGAGCTTGCGTTGGTTTTTCCCTTGAAGAGGAAAGGATGATGCCGCAAAGTAGAGATAAGTATTTCTCTCAGTTTGAGAACCAAGGTATCAATCCAGTAGGAGACAACGCACAAATCACCGAATACCTGCACAAACAATCAAACAAACTTGTACCCAACGCGATAAAGGGGTTGTCAATCCCTTCACGGCTACTTGCAAAAGTGAGATATGATAGAGATAGATAAATGATAAAGTAAATATTTTTGGTATTTTTGGTTTATAGATCAGAAAGTAAAAGATTGCAAGAATAGTAGATTGGACACTAAAATTGTAGATCGGAAACTTGTATGATGGAAAATAGACCCGGGGGCCATAGGTTTCACTAGAGGCTTCTCTTAAGATAGAAAATAATGCAGTGGGTGAACAAATTACAGCCGAGCAATTGATAGAAAATCGCAAAGTTATGAGACGTATCAAGCATCCCCAAGCTTAATTTCAGCTCGTCCTCGAGTAGGTAAATGATAAAAACGGAATTTTCAAAAGAATGGACAAGATTTAGAGGAAAAACTCTTCTTCGGTCTTCAAATGACGACGGAAAACACCCAAAATTACCGAGATACTCTGAGAGAATGAAAAGCAAAGTGGTTGAGCCAACAATGAAAAGAATATTACGATCTTGGAGAAGGCATGTGACTGATGGAATCCATTCTTACGTCACACTTTGAAAATAATTTGAGAATAGCTCCGAAATTATTAGAAGAGTCAGGTAAGATCATGGGAAAAGACCTGTGGGTTATGGCCCACTAAAAGAAAACACCGTTGAAAAGGATTGTTGAACAGATAGATGATGCACCGGAACAATTGAAATATTTGAATGAGGTGACAACCTCGAATTAGTTTGAACAGAGATGAATCCCCTGAGATGTCTTCCGAACTCCGGAATGATTAAATGACGAGAGGCAAACGAGCAAGGAGAACACTTGATCCAAGGAAAAGAATATGATCAACCCGAAAAAAAACTTGAATTGAGTCCACCGGAGAAGAAAAAGAGATGAAGAATGTCGAACGAAACGAGAATTCACCTGTTGAAATGATTTAGGGAAGACTGAAGAGGCTCCGTACAAATGAAAATTGATGCTTGAAAGAGACTCAGGCTCCGGGAAGAAGAGGGTGGGAGGGCGGGAAAACAAAAGGCAACTTGGAAGGTAGAACCGACGAATGACTTGAAGAGTTGAAATAATTGAGAAAAGAATGCAGAGACTTCGCACGAGTAGGCTGGATACTCGATTACGGACTCCGGCTCCGAGAAGAAAAAGGGTGGGCGGGTGGGAAAAGAAAACAACTGAGGATTGAACTTGGCAGCGATGAAGAGGCTCGAGTCAACTTGACGAGAAATGCACCGGATGAAAAGAGTTGAGAGCCAACGATCGGAAAAAACAACTGCGTGATCCTAAAGAAAGTTTGAAAGGGAAGAGGAGTAATTCAAAAAACCTACGTCAAGATTTCTCACCAGAGTGACGAAGGGGCTGAGGAGTAAAAAGAATTCCTACTCTCCGATATAACTAGACTCTGAAAACAGTTTCCTTCTAGACTCAACAACGGCCAAACTACACGATCAATCAAGGGGCTCCTATTGTCGGTCGAGGCTCTAATACCAACTTGTCACGCCCAATATGCGACCCTATCCTAAAGGAACTCGAAGGTCCCACCAAGGATAGAAGCGCATATTGGAGACGCTTTTGCAAGGTGGATATCATTACATCGTACCGTTATATAATAGTTGGGTATACATACAAAGGCATAGAATGCCACACGAATACAACATCATTATACATAAGAGCATCATCCGACTATGGATGAAACACAAACAGAAACTCAAACGACATCCACCCTGCTAGCCCAGGCTGCCGACCTGGAACCTATCCCCTGATCGAAGAAGAAGCAGAAGAAGAACTCCAAAACAAGCAAGCATCACTCTCGCATCATGAGCATCGCATAACCACCTGCAACTGTTGTTGTAGTAATCTGTGAGCCATGAGGACTCAGCAATCCCATTACCATGGGTATCAAGACTAGCAAAGCTAAATGGGTATGGAAAGGATACGTGGTGAGGTTGCAGCAACGGCTAAGCATATATGGCGGCTAACATACGCAAATAAGAGCGAGAAGAGAAGCAACGGAACGGTCGAGAAGCTAGAAGTGATCAAGAAGTGATCCTGAAACTACTTACGTTCATACATAACCCAAAACCGTGTTCGCTTCCCGGACTTCGCCGAAAAGAGACCATCACGGCTACACACGCGGTTGATGCATTTTAATTGAGCCAAGTGTCAAGTTCTCTACAACCGGATATTAACAAATTCCCATCTGCCACATAACCGCGGGCACGGCTCTCGAAAGTTTATACCCTGCAGGGGTGTCCCAACTTAGCCCATCACAAGCTCTCACGGTCAATGAAGGATATTCCTTCACTCAGGAAGACCCGATCAGTCTCGGAATCCCGGTTTACAAGAAATTTCGACAATGGTAAAACAAGACCAGCAAAGCCGCCCGAATGTGCCGACAAATCCTGATAGGAGCTGCACATATCTCGTTCTCAGGGCACACCGGATGAGCAATCCGTACAACTAAAACCAGACCTCAAGTTTCCCTGAGGGGGCGCTGCAAAGGGCTCTAGTTTGGACCAACACTCGAGGAGCACTGCCCGGGGAGGTAAATAAAGATGACCCCCGGACTCCAGAAACCCAAGGGAAAAAGGCTTAGGTAGGCAAATGGTAAAACCAAGGTTGGGCCCTGCTGGAGGAGTTTTATTCAAAGCGAACTGTCAAGGGGGTCCCATAAATCACCCAACCGCATAAGGAACGCACAATCAAGGAACATAACACCGGTATGACGGAAACTAGGGCGGCAAGAGTGGAACAAAACACCAGGCATAAGGCCGAGCCTTCCACCCTTTACCAAGTATAAAGGTGCATTAATTAAATAAGAGATATTGTGATATCCCAACATAATCCTGTCCATCATGGAGCAATCCTCAACTTCACCTGCAACTAATAACGCTATAAGAGGGGCTGAGCAAAGCGGTAACATAGCCAAGCAACGGTTTGCTAGGAAGGTTGTAAAAGGTTAGAGGCTGACATGGCAATTTGGGAGGCTTGATCAACAAGAGATAGGTAGTGCGGCATAGCGATAGAACGAAGCAACTAGCATAGCAATGATAGTAGTGAGATCCAGAGTAACGGTCATCTTGCCTGAAATCCTACTAGGAAGAAGAACGAGTCCATGAAGAAGATGAAGCCACGAAGATGAACCAAGCGTAGACGAACGAATCCTCACGATCGCAACGAAACAGGAACTAACTAGAAGGAGCACAACCGGAAAGAAACAAACAACAAGGTAAACACACGACACATAGACATGGCATGATGCACAACCAAGCATGATGCATGACAAGGCTATATGATGCTACTCATGGCAAGAGATGATGCAAACAAGAACAACACATCAAAGCAAGTTTAAATGAGGCCGGAAACAACCTATAACAAATCCGGTAAGTCCTCATATGCAACTTTCAAAATTGGTCCAGATCTGAATAAACCTTATGTTCAAGTTGTTAAAAAGCAAGTTAAGATGCACCAAGATGATCTACATGAAATTCTAGTCAAGTTACATATAAAGTTCTTTTAATTCGGAGCTACGGCCTAGCAGATATGAGCAAAACAAGTTAACCATGTCATTGATGCAAAAGGCATACAAACATCAAGCAAACACTTCCAAAACATGGATTCAACATGATAAGATGAAACTACATGCAAAATCAAGCAAGTTTCATATAGAGCACACTCAAAACGGAGCAACGGTTCAACACATACACATGAAACAAGTTTAAAGGACAAGCTATCCAAAACAACAACTAGGCATCTAGCAAGCATCAAAACAATATGCTACAACACCTCAACATGAAAACAAAAGGCATGGACATGAAGTACAGGTAAAGTATGACAAAACATGAACACTGAGATATCTCCAGAAATCACTAGAACATGCTCAAAAGGACATGGCAAGATTGCAAATAATAACAGTTCACGACTTGGCAGAAATCACTAGACATGACAGAAATAACATCAGCTTGCAATGTTTAGAGCTATCAAACAACATGTTACAGGAACTTAACATGGCAAACAAAGGCATGGAATGCTAATACTAAAGACAAAGAACAAAACTCCCTTACCGAACTAATTCCAAAGATCAACAAAAAAGATGGTAGCATCCATGCAAACATGACAAATGATATGACAGATTCAGACATGGCAGGAACACCGATAAGTAGGCATGTTGGTGAGCTTGTAAAACTCAACCCAGAGCAATAGATGGCATGAAAATGTGACCAACAGTAAGATGACATATTTATGGAGCTAAACATGGCAATAGCATAGTCATAGGGTGCATGGATCACTAGCAAAGCACATGGCAAAGCTGAACTTAATGTTAACAGGCTGACAACAACATTATTTAGCAAGTTTGAGATCAAGATTACAACAAGCTACGGCAAGCTATAAATGCAACCAGGGGCGTGGATAGATAGAGCATAACATGTAAAACAAAATATCCTTAGTGAATATCTCCAGATTATGCATAGAATGACTTGTAGTAGCAGGTTTACATAGCATCATGATATAGCAGATTCACCCTAGCAAAACAGTAACAGCAAGTACACTACTTCACGAGCTTTATGCACTCACCACAAGGCACAAAAAAAATACATGGATTGCACCACTGTAAAGATGGCATGATGTATCTTAAAACTTATGTAGACATCAAGCTCATAGGATGCACATACAAAATGCAACGAAAATGACAAAACAGCAAGTTCTGTTAATAGACAACAGTTAACAGCATATAGCACTCTTGCAACAATGATTAGGGCATCAAGATGGATTCCAATAAGCATGGCACAATGGAATGAAATGTATAGCATCTCACAATTAACATTTTGATATATTAAACGCACAAAACGGAGCAGCACACAAGAAGTTATGGCATGATGAACATGGCACCAGAAAGTAAAAAATTCGGAACAACGAAAATATACCCTCTCGAAAACGCTAGACGGGACGAAGCGGGACGAGGAGATACGGGTCGCGGGACGGCATTTGGTTCGAGGGATGGGTGGATCTCATCATCTTTTCGAACCTCGCCGGAGATCTCGCCGGAATTGCAGGGGATGGCCGCCGGAGCTGAGGAAGACGGCGGCCGGAGTCAGGGGCGGCGGATCGGGGCAGCGCCGGCCCGGATCGGCCGGAGGAGGACCGGCAGCGGCGAGCCGAGGCGCTGGGCAACGATGTGGCGGATGTGGCGACGAAGCTTCTCGCAGCAGACCGGCGACGGCGCGGGCGACGGCGCGAGGCGGCTTCAGCGACGACGGGCGGCGGCTAGAGGCACGAAGCACGCTGGCGCTTGCGCGTGGCAGGCGCGGCGCGCGGCGCTGGCCTGGCGTGCCTGCCACAGGCTCATGGGCGACGGCGGCGGAGGCGGCGAGGCCACGTGGCGGCGGCGGGTTGGACGCGGGAGACGGCTGGACGCGTCCGTCGGCAGGGCGGACATGTTCGGTGCGGTGAGGGAGGAGATTTTTAGGGTTGGACTGCGAATTGGACGGGGGAGGGCATATTTATAGGTAGAGGGAGCTAGGAGAGTCCAAATGGGGTGCGGTTTTCGCCCACACGATCACGATCGAACGACCGAGAGCATCGAGGGGGTTTGGATGGGCTCATGGGCTGTGGTGAAGAGGGGCTAGGCTGCAAAGAGAGAGGGGTTTCGGGCTACGCGGTTAACCGTTGGGGCGTCAAACGACCTCCAAATGGAACGAAATATGACGGGCGGTCTACCGGTGATATACCAAGGCCACTTGGCAAATCTCGTCCCATTCCGAGAACGTTTTTATCCCGCTCACGAAACAAGGTCTGAGAGGGGCGACGGACGCGTGCGAGTGTGTCTTTGCTCAGAATGGACAACGGAGAGAACCGGGGGAAGACCGGGACGGATGCAAGTTTTGAAAAACATGCAGATGAAATGTAGATGATGACATGGCAAAATGCAACACGCAAGCAAATGACATAGCAACAACGACGAGTAACTGGAAGACACCTGGCGCATCGGATTCGGGGCGTTACACATCAATTTCTATAAAATGAAACCACCGCCGTGTTCTAAAAAGATATTAGTGAAGCACTAGAGCAATATTGCCTAGCTCAAAAGATATAAGTGAAGCACATAGAGTATTCTAATAAATCATGATTCATGTGTGTCCCTCTCAAAAGGTGTGTACAACAAGGATTATTGTGGCAAACTAAAAATCAAAGACTCAAATCATACAAGACGCTTGCTACCTCTTGAGCTTGCGTTGGTTTTTCCTTGAAGAGGAAAGGGTGATGTAGCAAAGTAGCGTAAGTATTTCCCTCAGTTTTGGGAACCAAGGTATCAATCCAGTAGGATATGACGCACAAGTCACCTAGTACCTCCACAAACAATCAAGAACCTTGCAACCAACGCGATAAAGGGGTTATCAATCCCTTCACGGTCACTCACAAAAGTGAGATCTAATAGAGATAATAAAGTAAATATTTTTGGTATTTTTGTTGTATAGATTGAAAGTAAAGATTGCAAAATAGTAAATGAGATTTAAAGAGATGCGATATAATGGAAAAGAGATGTAATATAATAGAAAAGCGACCCGGGGGCCATAGGTTTCACTAGTGGCTTCTCTCAAGATAGCATGTATTATAGTGGGTGAACAAATTACTGCCGAGCAATTGATAGAAAAGCGCATAATTATGAAGGCATCTAAGGCAATGATCATGAACATAGGCATCACGTCCGTGTCAAGTAGACCGAAATGATTCTGCATCTACTATTATTACTCCACCCATCGATCGCTATCCAGCATTCATCTAGAGTATCAAGTTCATAAGAACGGAGTAACGCATTAAGTAAGATGACATGATGTAGAGGGATAAACTCAAGCAATATGATATAAACACCGTCTTTTTATCCTCGATGGCAACAATACAATACGTGCCTTGTTGCCCCTAGTGTCACTGTGAAAGGACACCACAAGATTGAACCCAAAGCTAAGCACTTCTCCCATGGCAAGAAAGATCAATCTAGTAGGCCAAACTAAACCGATAATTCGAAGAGACTTGCAAATATATCAAATCATGCATATAAGAATTCAGAGAAGAACCAAATAATATTCGTAGATAATCTTGCTCATAAATCCACAATTCATCGGATGTCGGCAAACACACCGGAAAAGAGTATTACATTGAATAGATCTCCAAGAACATCGAGGAGAACTTTCTATTGAGAATCAAAGAGAGAGAAGAAGCCATCTAGCTAATAACTATGGACCTGAAGGTCTGTGGTAAACTACTCACGCTTCATCGGAGAGGCAATGGTGTTGATGTAGAAGTTCTCCGTGATTGATTTCCCCTTCGGAAGATCGCCGGAAAAGGCCCCAAGATGGGATCTCATGGGCACAGAAGGTTGCGGTGGTGGAAAAGTGGTTTCGTGGCTCCCCCTGATGTTTCTAGGGTATAAGAGTATATATAGGCGAAAGAAGTACGTCGGTGGAGCTACGAGGGGCCCACGAGGGTGGGGGATGCGCCTACCCCCCTGGGTGTGCCCTTCTGTCTTCTGGTTTGCTTTCGGTCGAAGAAAGATCATCGCGAAGGTTTCATTCCGTTTGGACTCCGTTTGGTATTCCTTTTCTACAAAACTCTAAAATAGGCAAAAAAACATAAACTGGCATTGGGCCTCCGGTTAATAGGTTAGTCCCAAAAATAATATTAAAGAGCATATTAAAGCCCATTAAACATCCAAAACTGATAATATGATAGCATGGAACAATAAAAAATTATAGATACGTTGGAGACGTATCAAGCATCCCCAAGCTTAATTCCTGCTCGTCCTCGAGTAGGTAAATGATAAAACAGAATTTTTGATGTGGAATGCTACCTAGCATATTTATCAATGTAATTTTCTTTATTATGGCATGAATGTTCAGATCCGAAAGATTCAAGACAAAAGTTTAATATTGACATAAAAATAATAATACTTCAAGCATACTAACAAAGCAATCATGTCTTCTCAAAATAGCATGGCCAAAGAAAGTTATCCCTACATAATCATATAGTCTGGTTATGCTCTATCTTCATCACACAAAGTATATAATCATGCACAACCCCTATGACAAGCCAAGCAATTGTTTCATACTTTTGATGTTTTCAAACTTTTTCAATCTTCACGCAATACATGAGCGTGAGCCATGGACATAGCAATATAGGTGGAATGGAACGGTGGTTGAGGAGAAGACAAAAAGGAGAAGATAGTCTCACATCAACTAGGCGTATTAACGGGCTATGGAGATGCCCATCAATAGATATCAATGTGAGTGAGTAGGGATTTCCATACAACGGATGCACTAGAGCTATGAGTGTATGAAAGCTTAACAAAAGAAACTAAGTGGGTGTGCGTCCAACTTACTTGCTCACGAAGACCTATGACACTTTTGAGGAAGCCCATCATTGGAATATACAAGCCAAGTCCTATAATGAAAAAATTCCCACTAGTATATAAAAGTGACAACATAGAAGACTCTCTATCATGAAGATCATGGTGCTACTTTGAAGCACAAGTGTGGTAAAAGGATAGTAGCATTGCCCCTTCTCTCTTTTTCTCTCATTTTTTATCTAGGCCTTTTCTCTTTTTTATGGCCTCTTTTATTCTTTTTTTATTTAGTCTGGAGTCTCATCCCGACTTGTGGGGGAATCATAGTCTCCATCATCCTTTCCTCACTGGGACAATGCTCTAATAATGAAGATCATCACACTTTTATTTACTTACAACTCAAGAATTACAACTCAATACTTAGAACAAAATATGACTCTATGTCAATGCCTCCGGCGGTGTATCGGGATGTGGAATGATTTAAGAGTGACATGTATGAAAAATTATGAACGGTGGCTTTGCCACAAATACGATGTCAACTACATGATCATGCAAGGTAATATGACAATGATGGAGCGTGTCATAATAAACGGAACGGTGGAAAGTTGCATGGAAATATATCTCGGAATGGCTATGGAAATGCCATAATAGGTAGGTATGGTGGTTGTTTTGGGGAAGGTATATGGTGGGTGTATGGTACCGGCGAAAGTTGCACGGTACTAGAGAGGCTAGAAATGGTGGAAGGGTGAGAGTGTGTATAATTCATGGACTCAACATTAGTCATAAAGAACCCACATACTTATTGCAAAAATTTACTAGTTATTTAAACAAAGTACTACGCACATGCTCCTAGGGGGATAGATTTGTAGGAAAAGACCATCGCTCGTCCCCGATCGCCACTCATAAGGAAGACAATCAATAAATATATCATGCTCCAACTTCATCACATAACGGTTTGCCATACGTGCATGTTATAGGAATCACAAACTTTAACACAAGTATCTCTCAAATTCACAACTACTCTACTTGCATGACTCTAATATCACCATCTTCATATCTCAAAACAATCATAAAGAATCAAACTTCTCATAGTATTCAACGCACTTTATATGAAAGTTTTTATTATACCCATCTTGGATGCCCATCATATTAGGACTAATTTTATAACCAAAGCAAATTACCATGTTGTTCTAAAGGACTCTCAAAAATATATAAGTGAAGCATGAGAGTTCAACAAGTTCTATAAAAGAAAACCATCGCCGTGCTCTAAAAAGATATAAGTGAAGCACTAGAGCAATATTGTCTAGCTCAAAAGATATAAGTGAAGCACATAGAGTATTCTAATAAATTCCGATTCATGTGTGTCTCTCCAAAAAGGTGTGTACAGAAAGGATGATTGTGATAAATTAAAAATCAAAGACTCAAATCATACAAGACGCTCCAAGCAAAACACATATCATGTGGTGAATAAAAATATAGCCTCAAGTAAAGTTACCGATAGACGAAGACGTAAGAGGGGATGCCCAAGCTTAGGCTTTTGGTTGTCTGTGAATTTTAACTTGGGGTGCCTTGGGCATCCCCAAGCTTAGGCTCTTCCCACTCCTTATTCCAAGATCCATCAAATCTTTACCCAAAAACTTGAAAACTTCACAATACAAAACTTCAACAGAATATCTCATGAGCTCCGTTAGTATAAGAAAATAAACCACCACTTTAAGGTACTGTAGTTAACTTATTATTTATTTATATTGGCTTTAAACCTACTGTATTCCAACTTCTCTATGGTTCATACCCCCCGATACTACTCATAGATTCATCAAAATAAGCAAACAACACACGAAAAACAGAATCTATCAAAAACAGAACAATCTGTAGCAATCTGTAGCTTTTGAATACTTATGTAACTCTAAAAATTCTGAAATAAAACGGTGGACGTGAGTAATTTGTCTATTAATCATCTTCAAAAAGAATCAACCTAAAATCACTCTTCTGTAAAAAATGACAGCTATTCTCATGAGCGCAAAAGTTTCTGTTTTTTACAGCAAGATCGCAAAGACTTCACCCTAGTCTTCCCAAAGGTTCTACTTAGCACAAACACTAATTAAAATATAAAACACATATAAACAGAAGCTAGATGAATTATTTATTACTAAACATGAGCAAAAAGCAAAGAACAAAATAAAATTGGGTTGCCTCCCAACAAGCGCTATCGTTTAACGCCCCTAGCTAGGCATAAAAACACGAATAGATCTAGGTATTGTCATCTTTGGTATGCAATCCATAAGTGGTTCTAATAATAGATTCATAAGGTAATTTAATTTTATTCCTAGGAAAGTGTTCCATGCCTTCATTAACAGAAATTGGAATCTAATTTCATTCTTTCATATCAATAATTGCACCAATCATTCTAAGGAAAGGTCTACCAAGAATAAGGACATGTAGGATTGCAATCTATATCAAGAACAATGAAATCTACCGGCACATAATTCCTATTTGCAACAATAAGAACATCATTAATTCTTCCCATAGGTTTCTTAATGGTGGAATCCACAAGATACAAATTTAAAGAACAATCATCAAATTCACGGAAACCTAGCACATCACACAAAGTTTTTGGAATCGTGGAAACACTAGCACCCAAGTCACACAAAGCATAACACTCACAATCTTTAATCTTAATTTTAATAGTAGGTTCCCACTCATCATAAAGTTTTCTAGGGATAGAAATTTCTAGTTCAAGCTTTTCTTCATAAGATTGCATCAAAGCATCAATGATATGTTTAGTAAAAGCTTTATTTTGATTATAAGCATGAGGAGAATTTAACACGGATTGCAACAAGGAAATATAATCTACGAAAGAGCAATTATCATAATTAAATTCCTTGAAATCCAAAATTGTGGGTTCATCGCTATGTAAAGTTTTGACCTCTTCAATCCCACTTTTATCAATTTTTGCATCTAGATCTAAAAACTCCGAACCATTGGGACGCCATTTAACTAAAGTTGACTCATCTCCAGTCCCATATTTATCAAGATTCATATTGGAAAACAAAGATTTAATAGGAGTCACATCAATCACTTTTAGATCTTCATCATTATTATCATGAAAACTAGAAGAACACGCCTTCACAAACCAATCTTTTTTAGCACGCATCCTAGCGGTTCTTTCTTTGCACTCATCAATGGAAATTTTCATGGCTTTGAGAGAATCATTGATATCATGCTTAGGTGGAATAGATCTAAGTTTCAAATAATCAACATCAAGAGAAATTCTATCCATGTTCCTAGCCAACTCATCAATCTTAAGCAATTTTTCTTCATCAAAGCATTGAAATTCTTCTGCGAGCTCATAAATTCTTTAACACTATTCTCAAAATCAGAGGGCATCTTATTAAAATTTCCATAAGAGTTGTTGTAGGAATTACCATAATTATTAGAAGAATCACTAGGAAACGGCCTAGAATTAAAATTGCCTCTATACGCGTTGTTACCAAAATTATTCCTACCAACAAAATTCACATCCATAGATTCATTATTATTCTCAATCAAAGTGGACAAGGGCATATCATTAGGATCAGAAGAAAGACTCTTATTAGCAAACAATTTCATAAATTCATCCATCTTTCCACTGAAAACATTAATCACTTCAATTGCATGAACTATTTTACTAGTAGATCTTTCGGTGTGCCATTGAGAATAGTTAACCATAATATTGTCTAGGAGTTTTGTAGCTTCTCCTAAAGTGATTTCCATAAAAGTGCCTCCCCTGGCCGAATCTAAAAGATTTGTAGAAGCAAAATTCAATCCGGCATAAATTTTTTGTATAATCATCCACAATTTCAAACCATGTGTAGGGCAATTACGTATCATTAGTTTCATCCTCTCCCAAGCTTGTGAAACATGCTCATGATCAAGTTGCTTAAAATTCATAATATCGTTCCTAAGAGAGATGATCTTAGCGGGAGGAAAATACTTAGAGATAAAAGCATCTTTGCACTTATTCCATGAATTAATACTATTTTTAGGCAAAGAAGAGAACCAAGTTTTAGCACGATCTCTAAGCGAAAATGAAAATAGCTTCAATTTAACAATATCATTGTGCACATCTTTCTTCTTTTGCATATCACACAAATCAACGAAGTTGTTTAGATGGGTTGCGGCATCTTCACTAGGAAGGCCAGAAAATTGATCTTTCATAACAGGACTCAACAAAGTGGTATTAATTTCACAAGATTCAGCATCGGTAGTAGGAGCAATTGGAGTGCTAATAAAATTATTGTTGTTGGTATTGGAAACATCACACAATTTAGTATTATCTTGAGCCATCGTGACAAACAATCAATCCAACACACAAGCACACAAGAAGCAAGCAAAAATAAGACCAATGGAAGAGGGGCGAAGAAAAGGCAAATGTTTTCGAAAATCGTTTTAGAAGTGGGGGAGAGGAAAACAAGAGGCGAATGGCAAATAATGTAATGCGAGGGAGAAGAGTTCATGATGGGTACTTGGTATGGCTTGACTTGGCGTAGATCTCCCCGGCAACGGCGCCAGAAATCCTTCTTGCTACCTCTTGAGATTGCATTGGTTTTTCCCTTGAAGAGGAAAGGGTGATGCAGCAAAGTAGCGTAAGTATTTCCCTCAGTTTTGAGAACAAAGGTATCAATCCAGTAGGAGACGACGCATAAGTCACCTAGTACCTGCACAAACAATCAAGAACCATGCAACCAACACGATAAAGGGTTGTCGATCCCTTCACGGTCACTCGGAAAAGTGAGATCTAATAGAGATAATAAAGTAAATATTTTTGGTATTTTTGTTTTATAGATTGGAAAGTAAAGATTGCAAAATAGTAAACAAGATTTAAAGAGATGCGATATAATGGAAAAGATATGTAATATAATAGAAAAGAGACCCGGGGGCTACAGGTTTCACTAGTGGATTCTCTCAAGATAGCATGTATTACGGTGGGTGAACAAATTACTGCCGAGCAATTGATAGCAAAGCGCATAATTATGAAGACATCTAAGGCAATGATCATGAACATAGGCATCACGTCTGTGTTAAATAGACCGAAACGATTTTGCATCTACTACTCTTACTCCACACATTGATCTCTATCCATCATGCATCTAGAGTATTAAGTTCATAAGAACGGAGTAACGCATTAAGCAAGATGACATGATGTAGAGGGATAAACTCAAGCAATATGGTATAAACCCCATCTTTTTATCCTTGATGGCAACAATACAATACATGCCTTGCTTCCCCTACTGTCACTAGGAAAGGACACCGCAAGATTGAACACAAAGCTAAGCACTTCTCCCATGGCAAGGAAGATCAATCTAGCAGGTCAAACTAGACCGATAATTCAAAGAGACTTGCAAAGATATCAAATCATGCATATACGAATTCAGAGAAGGACCAAATAATATTCATAGATAATCTTGTTCATAAATTCACAATTCATTGGATCTCGGCAAACACACCGAAAGAGTATTACATCGAATAGATCCCCAAGAACATCAAGGTGAACTTTGTATTGAGAATCATAGAGAGAGAGAGGAAGCCATCTAGCTAATAACTATGGACCCGAGGGTATGTGGTAAACTAGTCATGCTTCATTGGAGAGGCAATGGTATTGATGTAGAAGCCCTCCGTGATCGATTCCCCCTCAGACAGATCGCCGGAAAAGTCCCCAAGATGGGATCTCATGGGTACAGAAGGTTGCGGCAGTGGAAAAATGGTTTTGTGGCTCCCCCTGATGTTTCTAAGGTATAAGAGTATATATAGGCGAAAGAAGTACGTCGGTGGAGCTACGAGGAGCCCACGAGGGTGGGGGGCGCGCCTACCCCCCTGGGCGCGCCCTCCTGCCTCGTGGACGCCCCGTGGCGTTTCTGACTTCAACTCCAAGTCTTCTGGTTTGCTTTCGATCCAAGAAAGATCATCGCAAAGGTTTCATTCCGTTTGGACTCCGTTTGGTATTCGTTTTCTGCAAAACTCTAAAATAGGCAAAAACACAGAAACTGGCACTGGGCCTCCGGTTAACAGGTTAGTCCAAAAAATAATATAAAAGAGCATATTAAAGCCCAATAAACATCCAAAACAGATAATATAATAGCATGGAACAATTGAAAATTATAGATACGTTGGAGACGTATCAACGCTCCAAACAAAACACATATCATATGGTGAATAAAAATATAGCAAGACGAAAGAGGGGATGCCTTCCGGGGCATCCCCAAGCTTAGTCTCTTGGTTGTCCTTGAATATTACCTTGGGGTGCCTTGGGCATACCCAAGATTAGGCTCTTTCCACTCATTATTCCATATTCCATGAAATCCTTACCCAAAACTTGAAAACTTCACGACACAAAACTCAACAGAAAATCTCATAAGCTCCGTTAGTATCAGCAAATAAATCACCACTTTATGGTACTGTTGCAAACTCATTATTTATTTACATTGGTGTAATATCTACTGTATTCCAACTTTTCCATGGTTCATACCACCCGATACTACCCAAAGATTCATCAAAATAAGAAAGGGCTTATTCCATCTGTGCCCGCAATTCCTTAGTTGTGCTCAGTTTTCCCCACGCTTCAAACTTTTGCTCACTTTTCCCCATTCCCTTAGCTGAAACTCTCACAAATGTTCATAATGACGCTTGCCGCCTTGGCCGTTAATCGACTTGTGGGGCCACATTGGACTCTGTTGACTTTTTTGAGACAAATTGGACTCTGATCGTGGGTGTGGCTTCGCTGGTTGGGCCGTGTTTGTGTTCATAGGACGGGCCCGTTAGTTGGCTGGTAATAAATTAAAAGGAGCCCAATTAAAAAGCTCGCTATGGATGGATGCAGCCTGCAATGCATGCCCGGCTTTGGCATCGATGTAGCCTGCTATGCATGCGAACACCGCCACGCACGCATCTAGTGACCTAGACCTAATCGCATGCATGCACGCCGACACGCACGCATCGATCCGTGCCACACGGTTGCCGGTGGATTCAGTCGCTCCGCAGCGTCGTTTCACACGTCGCAGCCATACATGTCGGTGGCAGAAGGGGAGGCTGCACGCATGGTCGCATCCATATGTCGAGGCATCGGTTCACGCCGCAGGCTGCACGCACGCTCGTGAATGGGAGGCACGCAGCCGCCAACGCAGAGAACGCAGAAGGGGAAGGCAGACAGCCGCCAACGCAGAGCACGCAAAGCACGCTCGCATCGATTCACGTTCACAAATTGATGATCGCATTGGTTCACGCACGGACTGAGTCACCATCTACGCCGGTTGCGCGTGTACCCACTTCGTCTCCCCCGGCTATTTAAACTGCCCTTCATTGCCTCTTCTTCTATAGATCTATCTGCGCCTCCAACTTCTCTTCTTCCCCCAAAAGCCAAAGCCGTTCCACTCAGCAAAGCGAGCAAGATGCAGTACAATGGGCAGACGTTCCAAGCGCCGCCCACCGTGCCAGAACGGCGGTACCCCACCAACGTCGTCGTCGAGGAATCCCTCCGTGTGTGGGCGTTCTCCCGCTGGAGGGGAAGCACTGAGCTTGCACGGGGGTTCCTCCGTGCGGGCTTCCACCACCTCCCGGTGGGCTCGCCGCCCATGTTCAACCTCGTGGAGCAGCATCGCCACGCCAATGCTCCAGTGGTAGGGCTCGTCGTCCACTTCACCAACAGGTTCGATGCCTACTACCTGCTCGGCAAGGTGTATTGGTGTGGGTGTGAGTTCATCGCATTCACGACCTATAACATCTTCACCGACTTCGAAAGCGTCTTCCCCGCTCGCAACCGCATGCACAGCCTCCCGTACTACGTCGGCGACAACGGCCTTGAGGAGGAGGAGTACTGAAGCCGGCGGCGACGAAGACGGTGAAGCCGGCGGTTAAGGTGAAGACGACGGTGAAGACATGGCGGTGTTGCCCTAGCTACCCTACTACTATGTAGTGTGAGTTTGGTGTGTGTGTGTTGCCCTAGCTAGCTACCCTATCTATCTAAGTTAAGTTATGTGTTATATGTATTGGTGTCGTGTTATATGTAAGAACTTGTGTTGCCCTAGCAACTCTATCTAAGTTAAGTTATGTGTGTTATATTAATGATTTGTTATGTTTGTATTTTGTTTGTCCCAAGTTTAGACACGGCTAATTGACATGGGCAAAATTAACCAAACTAACTAAAAATGATGTGTTTATAGATGCCTTCTAAAAATAAGAACATATTGTACACGACTTTGGTTTGGGAGCTCTGTATTTTTTAGGTATTCCAAGAATACTTTGGTTTCCAGAAATATTGAAGTATCAAATACTTTGAGATGTTTGGGTTTAGTCAAAAGTGTAGTTTTATATACTTTAATATCTAGAAAACTACACTATTTTTGAAGTATATAAAAAAGAAGGTTGGACCTCTTTTTCCAATACTGAAGTATTGGTTTGCTAGGCATAATAATACTGATGTTTGCAAATACTTTGATTCTAAAATTACTCCACTGCCAAACTAAGCCAGGTTGTGAGAAAGCAAAACAAAAGCAAATACGGTGAAGAGAAATCAAATCAAAAAAAGTGAAGGGACCCATAAAGGAAAGCCAAAAAAATTCCTCAATGAAATAGAAGAGATTGGGCAATCAAGAAAAAATCAATCAGAAACAAGAAAGAACAAAGCAATCATTCCTAAACAAAAAAAGAAACATCACTTGTTTCCGGGCCTCATTTATCCTTTGTGGGCCTATTGCAGCTTGATTCTCTTTGGGCCAGCGAACTAGGTTTTTTTTCTAGCAGAACTGACAAACTCGAGGACAAAAGTTTGGCAAGTGCGAGAGAGAAGAGATGAACTTGATGTATATCCCTTGTGCTGCTCAAGTACTACTTACTGTCATCTGACGAGCTAGGGTATGATCCAACACTCGAGGTTATTAGCTAACAAAATAATCCTATCATTGAACTGGTAGTTGTCTTCTGCCGAAACTAAAAGTGTCGAAACATAACAGTAAACTACATACATTCAGAGATCGACAGTTGCACTAAACAGAGTTGCATTCAGAGATCAACAGTTGCACTAAACAGTAGACAAACATCTCTAACGAGAGATGGCCATCAAGTAAAAAATTCCTAGAGCAAGTATTCCTAAAGCTATCAGATTGGATTGCTTCTTCAACTCAATAAGCTCCTTGAAGTTCTTGTTCATCTTCTTCAATTCCGTCTTCGCATCGACGTCGTCGGTAGTCCGGACGCTACTGCTGCTACGGAGCAGCATCATCATGGGGCAGATTGGACTCTCGGATTCCATTCCCCTCGAATCCAAAGAAGCCCGACCCTTGAAGCCTCTGGATGTAATCATCCATCCACTAAATGGTGGCATTTCTTCACGATCTGAAAACGAAATCATGTATCCTAAATTCAAATCTGACAGATTTTTTGAGAAATTAGAGATAAAGGATGCGAGGAAAACTCAGATCTAAGCTGCCCCTCCAGCTTGCTCTCGCATTTGACGAACTCATGCCCAAAGTTCCCATTCTTCTCCTCCTTCGAAGTCAACCGCTTCAATGGCGCAGTCCGTGGGCAGTCAGGGCATCGAGTCATCAGCACTGGACCATACACCGGCCACGTGGAATGGGGGGCTGACGAGGAGGTCGACATATCGCCCGAGAGGAAGAAACAGAGGAGTTGCTCGAGAGGAAGAAGAACGAGAAGATGGGGAAAGAAACAGAGGAATTCCTCGATCTGCTCGATGCCTTTGTCTATCAGATGGAGAAGAGGAGAAGGGGAAGCTATATTGACGATTTGCCACATTGTATTTTGCGGTTTGAATATTTGAACCAACTCTTAACACTGACATGTGGTGGTCATGTGCGAAAAATACAATTTCATATGTAAAGTGGGGCAGATCGTAAAAAACCCGAGAAGGACAGTGCAGTAGCCAATCAGGATGGATCACGCGGATCGCGCATGCCTGCCCTACATCTGACGGGTGGTGTTTGACGCTTGGTAGGATCCGACGGCGCACGTTCAACGCTAGGGTTTGGAGCATTTCTACGGGGTTATGAGCGAGTCAACAGGGTTATTAGGGTTTGACCAGATTTCAAATGGCCATAACTAAATTAGAAAAAATCACAAAAATATAAAACAAACGTAGTTCATCCGTTTATGAGACCTAGTTACCATAAAAAAATATAAACTCGGTATAGGGGCGTTTTTTCAAAAAATCATTTTTTGAAGTGATCTATCGAAATCAAGTTCAAATGTTTTTAAAAAATTCAAAAAAAATTCAAAATGTTGTAATTCTTGCGCACATAGCCGTCATATGTGACAAAGTTATGAGAAAAAAAATATAAACTTGGTGTAGGTCATTTTCATGAAAAAAGTCTTCACACAAATGAGCTATCACCTATGAACATTTTCAGAGTTCGTAGAATAGGGAGAGAGGGTTTAGGGTTTGAATTTTTTTCAAAATAATTAAAAAAAATCAGAAAAATCTCCATAGCTTCATTTTGGAGTGAGTAAGAAGGATCTGAACTTACTTTTTCATTTTCATATCTAAAACGTGTTATTTGACGGTTTTGAAATAAAAGCATATTTTTTCAAAAAAATGTAGTAATATGAATATTAATCAATAAATAGTGAGACTTCATTTTACCCTATTTATATGGAACAAGTGTTAATAAAAATATATATGCCTCATTTAGGCTAGGTCAAGAAAACTTGATTTCAAATAGGGCTGTTTACCCTAGCTTTCGAGCTCGTTTCTAGCACATTTCTCATTTGGACTGTTCACCTACTTAATATTGGACTTCAAATGCTCGATCAAATACACCGCACAGAGCAATGAACCTCCAATGTTCAACTTCAACTTTGACTCGGATCCAAATTTTGGCCCAAATTCAAATATTGATTTAAATTCAAATTTTGATGGAAATCTGAATTCTGACTCAAATAAGAAACCAAAGTAGACGCAACATTATTACAACTGATAAGTTTTCACAGTAGCTCAAATCTACCAAGTTTTAAGATGCCAACATCTTAATACAAATCTACCAAGTTTTAAGCGATCCACTCGCCCTCAAATTGACAACACATACATTTCCCAACAACTTAATTCAAATTTTCGACTTGCTCCTTGTGTTTGCAAATGGCTTCACCGCCTTGCTCCTAGTTTCCCTAGTTGAGATGCTCTTTTCTTTCAGACTCTTGTTCCTTTTGATCTTGGGCTTTACTTGGGGTTTTCCTCGTGGAGGTGCTTGATGGAGTAGTTGCACTCGCCGAGCACTTGACGACCATTTGACGGTCATCTATGGGTTCAAGAATCTTTAAAGGCACAATTGGAATAATTACGCCTCCTCTTCCTCTCT
Source organism: Aegilops speltoides (assembly GCA_021437245.1). Classification (NCBI taxonomy): domain Eukaryota; kingdom Viridiplantae; phylum Streptophyta; class Magnoliopsida; order Poales; family Poaceae; genus Aegilops; species Aegilops speltoides. The sequence continues at coordinate 95,438,043 of CM038144.1, read as the reverse complement.
TATAGATTCAAAACCATCAAAGGCCATGGTTTCAAAATCTTCTGCTTCTTCATCTCTTGGCCTTTTCTCCCTAGAGCTGGTAAATAAAATTATAGGCCATAGGCAAAAAAGAGAACAAATGCAAACAAAAGGGTAGCTGCATTATACAAAGGGTGCAAACACATACCAAGATGCTTCATTTGCTGCTGCATTGTCCACTGCTTCATTTTCTGCTGCATTCTCCATCGCTTCAATTGTCAGCTGCATTCTCCATCGTGATCTTCGTCTCCATTGCTGCTGCATTATCCTCAGATTGGTTGCTGTCCATCTTTCCTCCTCTCCAAATGATGCATCCACCGCATTGGTACAAAGCCTAGCAATATGCCCCGAACTCCACATTTTTGCAAGCACGCTTTTTGGTAGACGACCCTCCTCACCGCTCTAATCCTCTGGTTCCTTGGTCTTCCGGTGGTCTAGTAATGACAGAGCGTGGAGTTTGAACCTCGGATCTACTATGTTCCATTGATCTTTCCCCAATAGCGCAGCACATTGTCGCGATAAGCAGCCATAAATTTGGCAACAGAGAAATACTCAGAGCAATATTGATCAACTTCACCATCTGCACCCCCGCTAACGGTCATCAAATGTAGGGCATGTATGCATGGCTTCCCACGGATCTGCCATTGCCTAAAACTACATTCTCTAGTACTTAGGTTCACAGGATGCCTCCATACCCTATTTTTAGTGTCAGTATAGGTAACCTCTCCCTCATATGTACCAGATCGAATACATTTCATCTTCAGTCCTCTTGCCTTCAAGTGCAATGCCTTAATCAGTGATGGGAGCATTTGATGACCAACATATTGTGTTTCTGCAATTCTTTTGCGAAGGGCCATCTTTATCATGATCATTTGCCTCATCTTGTCAAATGCTTGCCACAACAAGAGCCCTTTCACTGACTTGAACTTTGAATTGAAGCATTCTGCAAGGTTACTGGTCACATAATCTACTTTGCAGATTTCGTTGAATTTGCTTCTTGACCACACCTTGCCATGATGTGCATCCATGTACTCCTTCACAAGAGGATTTTGAGCATACAACACTCTCAAATGGTGTTCATGCTTCCTTTTGCTGCATGTGTATGATGCTGGCCATAAGTTCTCATCATAAACTTTACCTTTGAACTTCTTTTTGAAATTATGCGCTAGGTGTCGATACATTCCCTATGCTCCACTCTGTGGAATACAATTTCCACTGCACTCTCTAAACCCTTGCAAGCATCTGTCAGTATAGCTAAACCTGGGTGTGCCTATAATGTTAAGCAACTTCGCAGAAAACTGCACCCAACTTTCCTCGACTCTGCCTCCACCACACCAAATGCAACTGGGAATAGCTAGTTGTGTCCATCAACTGCAGAAGCTGCTACTAGCTGTCCTCTCCATCTTCCAGTCAAATGTGTAGCATCTACAGCCAAATAGGGCCTGCAACCATCTAGAAACCCCTGCCAGCAAGCCTTGAAACAAACAAAAGCCCTTCTGACGCACTCCTTCTGAAATGACTTCCTTTTTATTTTGAATGGAACTATATGCTTGTCAATCTCCACAACACTTCCTGGACTTGCCATCTCCACTTCAGCTTTGAAAGTGTAAAGAAGCTGAAAACTGTCATTCCATTGACCATTAATTCTGTCAAGAGCCTTTTCCCTAGCATTGAAAATTCTCATGTAAGGAATTTCTATCTTGTACTTCTCAAAAAGCTTCCCATGGAGTGCTGTTGGACCAAGTCCAGGTTCTTCTCTCAGCCAATCCAATATAGCATCTGCCACCCACCTAGTTTTTGCTAGCTTGGTTTTGGCCTTCCCCCCTCCCCCTCCAGGTGGACAAGTGTGCTTGTGTGCGTTTTTCTTTATCTGAAACAAAATAAAAGTGTAAAGAACAGTTAAGAAACCTTACTCAACGATCTGAAACTAAATTACTAACTAAACTTGGATTACCTGAATATATTTGCTCTTTCTCATACGAGATGCATGCAACTTCCACCTACACCTAGGGTATGGACAAAAAACTGTGAACCTTGCTGGCTCACTCCTTTTGATCTTATAGGTGTTTTCAGATATAATGCACCATGTTGTCACTGCATTCCGACAGTCCACCATTGATTGGAAAATGGTACCTACATAAAGCTCAGTTTTTCTCTGTTCCACTCAATTGTTGGCATGTCATCACCATCGATTCATCCTCGATTAAGCTGTCCATGTTCTCCACCTTCTCTTCATCGTCGCTGTCATCAAACCTAGCTTGGCCGATGGGCTCCTCCATATATTCGACATCCATCGCTTGTCGACCGCTACATCGACCAGCTCAGAAACATCATCTCGCCTTCATCATCATTTGTAGGCACCGCCTCGTCAGTTCTCGCATCTTCTTCTACACCAACCGCAGAAGGTACACGAGAAGCAAGCAATGAATCGAACCGAATTGGCAGCAGCATGTTGTGGCTCCAAGAACCACTTGCTTTACTTGGTGTCGACCTACAAGGAGTGCCGTGGTGCTGGCTATTAGCACGCATGATGATGTCCGAACTCCCTTCCCTTCGCCTGCTTCTGCGGTGGTCAAGCACATCGATTTGGAGTTTACCGAATCGGCAGCCAGAATCCCAGCAAAAAGCAACGGCATATGATCATCGCAGTTAGTGGGAGAAATCTTTGCTCGTCATCGCTGAAGTAATTCAGTTCAACAAAGATCGCATCACCCGTGGATAGGTGTTTGAGCTCAGCTCGCAAATCTTTGAAAGATATGCTGGTTTCTACCACTTTGGGATAGAAAAATGATGAAATCAAATGCGGTTTAGTACCACGTAGCACACTAGTTTCCATTCTAATCGCCAGCCGGAAAGCCAGCGCGGGATCAATCCTATTTTGTTGGGGAAGGAAACAAAGGCTTCAGTTAGCCGGGTAAAATCGAGCACAAATTCGAACGATTCAAGCAAATAGAAGTCAAATACGGCCTACAATACGACTTAGAACGTCAATTCGAGAGGAAACAATGCTTACCCAGGTTTAATCCATGAATTATCTGCCGCGGATTCGACCCAATCCTCTCCACGGTCGACTGCATTCCGGGCGTCCTCACTCAACATCGCTATGTAATCCCAGATGGGGAGGTGGGCTATATCTGGCGGAGACGCGGCGTCGCTGACGAACGGAAAAGGGCATAGGGTGGAGGAAACAACAGCGGTGGACGCGGAACAACGCCGGCGGAGGGGGCGGGGCGGCGCGGTGCAGTGCGGCCTGTCTAGATCTGTTTCAGATTCAGACAAGCTGCCCAATACGTGTCTCCTTGCGGTCCCACCCGTCAGCAAGCAACAGTCAGACGAAGACTCGGCCCCACTCGTCAGCAATTAACGGTCAATGGACGTTCAAGACGGCAAACGCCCGCTATGAGCATTTGTGAGAGTTTCAGCTAAGGAAGAGGGGAAAAGTGAGCAAACATTTGGAGCGTGGGGAAAAGTGAGCACAACTAAGGAACCAGGGGCACTAATTTAAATATCCCAATAAGAAAACAACACATAGAAAACAGAATCTGTCAAAAATAGAACAGTCTGTAGCAATCTGTAACTCTCGAATACTTCTGAACTCCAAGAATTCTTAAAAATTAGGAATACCTAGGAAATTTGTGTAACAATCCAGATCAAAAAAATCAGATCAAAAGCACGTTTCAATAATATCCAGGAAATATTTACTGGGCATAAACGTTTCTGTTTTTTAGCAGGATCAAAACAACAATTACCGTAAGCTATCCCAAAGGTCTTACTTGGCACAAACACTAATTAAGACACAAAACCACATCTAACCAGAGGCTAGATGAATTATTTATTGCAAAAAAGCAAGGAAAAATATTGGGTTGTCTCCCAACAAGCGCTTTTCTTTAAAGCCTTTTAGCTAGCCATTGATAATTTCAATGATGCTCACATAAAAGAGAATAATTGAAGCACAAAGAGATCATCATAAAACAAGTGACAAACACATCTAAGTCTAATATACTTCCTATGCATAGGCATTTTATAAGCGAACAAATTATCAATGCAAGCAAAACCTAGCATATGCAAGGAAGAAGAAAGAGAAGATAGCATTCTCAACATGAAGAGAGGTAATTTAGCAACATGAAAATTTCTACGACCATATTTTGCTCTCACATAATAATTACATGTATGATCATACGCAAATTCAACAATATAGCTATCACATAACATATTCTCAACACGATCCACATGTATGCTAACTTGACACTCTTCCAAAATAGTGGGATTAACGTTAACTAAAGTCATGACCTCTCCAAACCCACTTTTATCAAAAATTTCATAAGATTGAACATTCTCCTAATATGTGGGATCTAAAGTTTACGCTCTTCCAAACCCACTTTCAATATTATAGCAAACATTATTATCAATCTCATATTCATCATTGGGGCTTAAATAAATTTTCAAGATCATAAGAAACATCATCACCCCAATCATGATCATTGCAATAAGTAGAGGACATAGCAGAAATTGCATCCCCAAGCTTAGGGTTTTGCATATTATTAGCACAATTGAAACTAATAGAATTTATAGTAACATCATTGCAATCATGCTTTTCATTCTAGGAGCTATCGTGAATCACTTTATAATTTTCTTCTTTTAACACTTCATCACAATTTTCAGATTCACGAATTTCAAGCAAAACCTCATAAAAATAATCTAGTGAACTCAAATCACCACAAATTGGTTCATTATAATTGGATCTCTTAAAAAGATTAGCAAGTGGATAAGGATCCATAAAATTTTAGCAAGCGAAGATGTAAGCAAGAAAAAGGCGCATGGCAACACAAGCAAACAAAAGATCAAACGGAAGAAGGGCGAAGAAAAGGCAAATCTTTTCTAAAATCATTTTAGAAGTGGGGGAGAGGAAAACGAGAGGCAAATGGCGAATAATGTAATGCAAGAGATGAGAGTTTTATGATGGGTACTTGATATGTCTTGACTTGGCGTAATCTCCACGACAACGGTGCCAGAAATTCTTCCTCCTACTTCTTGAGCTTGCGTTCGTTTTTCCCTTGAAGAGGAAAGGGTGATGCAGCAAAGTAGAGATAAGTATTTCCCTCAGTTTGAGAACCAAGGTATCAATCCTGTAGGAGACAACGCACAAATCACCGAATACCGGCACATACAATTAAACAAACTTGCACCCAACGCGATGAAGGGGTTGTAAACCCCTTCACGGTTACTTGCAAAAGTGAGATCTGATAGAGATAGATAAACGATAAAGTAAATATTTTTGGTATTTTTGGTTTATAGATCGGAAAGTAAAAGATTGCAAGAATAGTACATTGGAAACTAAAATTGTAGATTGGAAACTTGTATGATGGAAAATAGACCCGGGGGCCTGCTACCTCTTGAGCATGCGTTGGTTTTCCCTTGAAGAGGAAATGGTGATGCAGCAAAGTAGCATAAGTGTTTCCCTCAGTTTTTTTAGAACCAAGGTATCAATCCAGTAGGAGGCTACACGCAAATCCCTCGTACCTACATAAAAAAAATAAGAACCTTGCAACCAACGCGATAAAGGGGTTGTCAATCCCTTCACGACCACTTGCAAAAGTGAGATCTGATAGAGAAAATAAGATAAATATTTTTGGTATTTTTATGATATAGATTGGAAAGTAAAGATTGCAAAATAAAATAGATCGGAAACTTATATGATGGAAAATAGACCCGGGGGTCATAGGTTTCACTAGTGGCTTCTCTCAAGATAGCATAAGTATTATGGTGGGTGAACAAATTACTGTCGAGCAATTGATAGAAAAGTGCATAGTTATGAGAATATCTAGGCATGATCATGTATATAGGCATCACGTCTGCGACAAGTAGATCAAAACGACTCTACATCTACTACTATTGCTCCACACATCGACCGCTATCCAGCATGCATCTAGAGTATTAAGTTCATAAGAACAGAGTAATGCATTAGGCAAGATGACATGATGTAGAGGGATAAACTCAAGCAATATGATATAAACTCCATCTTTTTATCCTCGATGGCAACAATACAATACGTGCCTTGCTGTCCCTGCTATCACTGGGAAAGGACACCGCAAGATTGAACCCAAAGCTAAGCACTTATCCCATTGCAAGAAAGGTCAATCTAGTAGGCCAAACTAAATTGATAATTTGAAGAGACTTGCAAAGATAACAAATCACACATAAAAGAATTCAGAGGAGATTCAAATATTGTTCATAGATAATCTTGATCATAAACCCACAATTCATCGGATCTCGACAAACACACTGCAAAAAGAATTACATCGAATAGATCTCCAAGAAGATCGAGGAGAACTTTGTATTGAGATCCAAAGAGAGAGAAGAAGCCATCTAGCTAATAACTATGGACCCAAAGGTCTATGGTAAACTACTCACACTTCATCGGAGAGGCTATGGTGTTGATGTAGAAGCCCTCCGTGATTGATACGTCCATTTTGCATCGTGCTTTTATATCAATATTTATTGCATTATGGGCTGTTATTACACATTATATCTCAATACTTATGGCTATTCTCTCTTATTTTACAAGGTTTACCATGAAGAGGGGGAATGCCGGCAGCTGGAATTCTGGCTGGAAAAGGAGCAAATGTTGGAAACCTATTCTGCACAACTCCAAAAGACCTAAGACTCCATGAAACAACTTTTCAGATTTAATAATAATTTTTGGGCAAAAGAAATAGGCCGTGGGGCCCACACCCAGTCCAGGAGACAGGGGGCGCGCCCCCCCGTAGGGCGCGCCCCTATCTCCTAGGCCCCTTGGTGGGCTTCCAGCTTCCATCTTCTGCTGTATGAAAGGTTTTGTCCTGGAAAATATCGTGGGCAAGCTTACGGGACGAAACTCCGCCGCCACGAGGCGGAATCAATCTAGGGCTCTGGCGGAGCTGTTCTGCCGGGGAAACATCCCTCCGGGAGGGGGAAATCATCACCAACGTCATCACCAATGATCCTCTCATTGGGAGGGGGTCAATCACCATCAACATCTTCACCAGCACCATCTCCTCTCAAAACCCTAGTTCATCTCTTGTATCCAATCTTGTATCAAAACCACAAATTGGTACCTGTGGGTTGCTAGTAGTGTTAATTACTCCTTGTAGTTGATGCTATTTGGTTTACTTGGTGGAAGATCATAAGTTCAGATCCTTTATGCATATTATTACTCCTCTGATTATGAACATGAATATGCTTTGTGAGTAGTTACGTTTGTTCCTGAGGACATGGTGAAGTCTTGCTATTAGTAGTCATGTGATTTTGGTATTCGTTCGATATTTTGATGAGATGTATGTTGTCTTTCCTCTAGTGGTGTTATGTGAATGTCGACTACATGACACTTCAGCATTATTTGGGCCTAGAGGAAGGCATAGGTAAGTAATAAGTAGATGATGGGTTGCTAGAGTGACAGAAGCTTAAACCCAGTTTATGCGTTGCTTCGTTAGGGGTTGATATGGACCCATATGTTTAATGTTGTGGTTAGGTTTACCTTAATACTCCTTTTTGTAGTTGCGGATGCTTGCAATAGGGGTTAATCATAAGTGGGATGCTTGTCCATGTTAGGGCAGTACCCAAGTGCCGGTCCACCCACATATCAAACTATCAAAGTACTGAACGCGAATCTTACGAACATGATGAAAACTAGCTTGACGATAATTCCCAATGTGTCCTCGGGAGCTCCTTCTTCATTATTAGAGTTTGTCCAGGCTTGTCCTTTGCTATATAAAGGATTGTGCCACCTTGCTGCACTTTATTTACTTTATTTACTTTTTGTTCGTTACCATTTATCTTATCACAAAACTATCTATCATCTACTATTTCAGTGCTTGCAGAGAAAACCTTTCTGAAAACCGCTTATCATTTCCTTCTGCTCCTCGTTGGGTTCAACACTCTTACTTATCGAAAGGACTACGATAAATCCCCTATACTTGTGGGTCATCGAGACTCTTTTCTGGCGCCGTTGCCGGGGAGCGTAGCGCTCTTGGTGTGTGGAACTTGGTAAGGAAACATTTATATAGTGTGCTGAAATTTTCTGTTACTTGTCACTATGGAAACTAATGCTTTGAGGGGCTTGTTTGGGGTATCTTCACCCCAACCAGAAGATCCAATAGATGCTCCTCAGCCTACTGAACCTTATGAAAATATTCACGTTGAGATTCCTTCGGGTATGATATAGAAACTGCTAGCTAATCCTTTTGCAGGTGATGGAACATTGCATCCCGACTTACACCTTATCTTTGTGGATGAAGTTTGTGGATTATTTAAGCTTGCAGTTATTCCCGATGATGTTGTCAAAAGGAAGGTCTTCCCTTTATCTTTGAAGGGAGATGCAATGACATGGTATAGGCTATGTGATGATACGAGATATTGGAACTATAAGCGATTGAAGTTGGAATTTCACCAGAAGTTCTATCCTATGCATCTTGTTCATCGTGATCGTAATTACATATATAATTTATGGCCTCGTGAAGGAGAAAGCATCACTCACGCTTGGGGGAGGCTTAAGTCAATGTTATATTCATGACCCAATCATGAGCTCTCTCGGGAAATGATTATTCAGAATTTTTATGCTCGGCTTTCTCTTGATAATCGCAACCTGCTCGATACTTCCTGTGCTGGTTCCTATATGTTGAAGACTATTGATTTCAAATGGGACTTATTGGAAAGAATTAAACGCAACTCTGAAGATTGGGGTTCCGACGATGGTAAGGAGTCAGGTATGACACCTAAGTTCGATTGTGTTAAATCTTTTATGGATACCGATGCTTTCCGTGGATTTAGCTCTAAGTATGGACTTGACTCTGAGATAGTAGCTACTTTTTGTGAAACTTTTGCTACTCACGTTGATCTCCCTAAAGAGAAGTGGTTTAAATATAATCCTCCTGTTGAAGTTAAAGTAGTTGCACCTGTTACAGTCGATGAGAAGACTATTACATATAGTGATCCCATTATTCCTACTGCTTATGTTGAAAAACCTCCTTTCCCTGTTAGGATAAAAGATCATGTTAAAGCTTCGACTGTTGTTCGTAAGAGTAATACTAGGACTTACACACCTCCTGAGCAAATTAATGTTGAACTTGGTATTACTATGATTAAAGATCTCTTGGATGAGGACTTAGATGGGCATGTTATCTCTTTTTGTGGTGAAACTACTAATATTGCTAGACCCGATACTAAGACACGTAGACCTGTTGTAGGCACGCCTGTTATTTCTGTTAAAACTAGATGATACCCCGTGTGTTGCTGCGGGAATTGCTTGCAATATATATTGATGATTTTTGGTTGTATGGGCATGAATAGAAAATGAGCGTATGTAAACAACATAGGCAAGTGCATGTTTTTGGAATATCACTTTGTACCTTACACCATCCACATTCAGATCACCATGAATTAAGAACTATATATGTATGCTTAAAATGAATTGCTAGTAGCATCATAAAGATTCCTAGCTTGTCCGACATACTAATAAAGTTTAGTTCACCATTTCTTAAGCAATGCCATGTTCTGAGACAACAATACCAAGAACTTGTTGGTAAGCATAACTGTAATACAAAAACATCAATTGGAAGTGGGCCTTATTGAGCAATTGTCAAAAATTTAGTGGGAGACTCACATATAGCTACACCAAAGTTGGATAAGTGTAATTTGACTCAATTTCCATAGTGCAGCCAGGTAAAAGCATTTGGCACCGGCACCGTGTAAATATTTCAAATGAGAAAGGACATAGAGCTATTGAATAGGGATGCTTCTATGCCATGCTCAGTTTCATACAAAATATGGGATGTAACTTCAGGAACTTATCGAGTTTAAAACAATTATATTGTGATTTGTTTGTTTTGGTTGCTTCTACTTTGAATTTTCGATAAACACATAACAGAAGTTTGTATCCAGTTCCACAATCCTACGTAAATACAAAAAGTGTATGTGTTACAAAATGAAATTAACTTTAGTTTAATATAGAAAATTAAATAACTAAAGATGTGGACTTTTGCAAACAAAAACATAGACAATCCTTATCAGCCATGATCCCTTCTCCAAAGGATACCGATATCAGAATTATTAATTAATAAATTGTAATGTATTTAGATTGATGGCTTACCAGCCTACTGCGAACAGGGTTAGATTTCACTCAAACAATCTTGCTAAAAAGCACTATTTTTCAGCTACAATTAGTACTATGTAGCATGTATAATAAAAGAAGATACACACTACCTTCAGGTCAAGAATGTCATGAAGTTGTGATCTTCATGGTGAGCTGAATATGTAAAGTCAAGAAGCAACAGAACTGTGTTACATAGTCAGGCTCCCAGAGCCAAACCTAATTAGGATATCTGTATTGAGGAGATGAATTATTCATAGAAACAAAACTGTATCATAGAAAACAAGAGCCAAAAAGAGACATATAATAGGATGCCTTACCACTGAAAGGGGGATCGGGAGAATCATCACTTGTCAGAGCCGCATCCGTCGTTATCTCAATGACTTACACATTAGAGAATAAGGGGAAAGGAAAACATAACCCAACCTCCCTTTTTTGAATTTGCTTTAAGAAATAGGTGTGTGGAGGTTCCTCACCAGACTTGACAATGATTCCAGCTAACCTACCATGTTCGTGATTGTCTACAATAGCGCAGAGGTGTAGCGCGCCACCCTAGCTACTACTGCTTCACCACTGTCTAACGTTCATCACCTTCCAAAGGGGTTCCTTGGAAAGGCTTGATGCGATTCTATTCCTTGTATTACATTCAGAGTTTCCAGACTGCATGTAAATAAAAGGTACAGAGGGGATCCCCCCAAAATTAAGGGCGCGCTTGGTTCGTCGTTTTCCCTCCAAGCACCGGTGTAAAATACAGAGCTGTTTTTTCCACCGGCGTGAGTGCTTGGTTTGTCGTTTTTCTTTCCCTCCTCGGCTGGTTTCCGGACGGTATTTGCCCGATTACACCCGGATTACACCCATAACATTTACAGGCCAAACCAGGCCACACACAAAAAAAACGCCGGCACGACTTGCTGGTAATAGCAGTTGCTCGTCCGAGGCTCATGGCGTTCGGCCGGGTGCGCCCGAGGCTCATGACGCGCGTGCTTTGGTTCTGTGATCTGGTCCAAGTACCGAGTTAGCAGAAACGCAGTTGCAACCAGCGGAAAATATCCGGTTGTATTTTACTGGACTACAGTAATATACAGGTGTAGTAGTGTACATTTGTAAAATTTCACAGGCATTCCAAGCGGGGCCTAAGGGGTTCCAAATGAATCAATGTAGTAGTTGGTGTCGTGCATCTACTCTCTGTTCTATCTTAGACTGTAAATAAGAATCGAATTGATAAGGATGGGTGAAGCGAGAAACTTGCCCTGCCTGCTCGCCTCGCAGCTCGCACCCATGTACTGGAGCGACAGAATAAACTGACTTAATGATCTCAATCAGTGTCACCGTCGATTTTATTTCACAGTGACGCTGGAGGCACCTTGGTCGGAACGGAGAGATAGAGGAGAACCTGCGCACCACGTACGCCAGTTCCACGATGGACACATCACACCGGCATGGGAGAATCCCAGTAAGCGGTCGAGGCGACCCCGACTGGTGGTTGTGTGCAAGGAGCGCCATCACACACAGATGGATCCCTGCCGCCGTCCATGAAGCCAGAGACACTTTGCCCGGAAGGGAGGCAAGAGAGAGATGGGAACCACACGCACACATCCCAGACCGACAGATTGTGCCATAGTGCCACACGCGGAGAAGAATCCCAGCCGCCGTGCGCAACAGTAGATAGTTAGGGGGGGGGAATTTCTATACGACTTTGCGAGAGCAGTTGAATAAGGGAGAGAGATGACCCTCGTGAGGCGTCAATCCATCTTGGCCGGAGGCGGTGGCCGTCCTGCACCGAATCTGCTGTGGATTGCGGGGCAGCACCCGGTGGTGATTGCGCCACCCTGTCTGCTGTGATGGTTCGGGGAAGAGTAAGAGATGCCAACAGATGGAGCGATGGGCTTCTGTCGGGCTTCTTTTTATCTCGGTTATTAGTACACAGACTCTTCGGTTACAGAAGACCAAAGAGGCCACTTCAGTTTCCAGAGAGTTGAATCACACAAAAAAAATTAAAAGAATGATGACATGGTGAGTTGCATGATCAAAATAAGTGTATGGTGATGTGGCAAGGCTGATGATGTGGATAGAGTGCATGTCAAGAGAAGTAGGATAGTGCGGATCAACTATTTAGGTATTATAGATATGAGATCATTGTTATCACGGTTTATGTGATATGAGTGCTAGTGCTAATGCGATACCTTATGATCTTTATAAAGAAATTATGCACTATATTGCACTTGTTGAATTAGAAAACATTGATGTTACTATTAAGCTTGCTAATAGGGACACCGTTAAACCTATTGGGATTGTTAGAGATGTTGAAGTCTTGTGTGGGAAGATTAAATACCCTGCTGATTTTCTTGTTCTTGGTTCCCCACAAGATGATTTTTGTCCCATTATTTTTGGTAGACCCTTCTTGAATACTGCTAGTGCTAAGATTAATTGTGAAAAGAATATTGCCACTGTTGGCATTGATGGTATGTCTCATGAGTTTAATTTCGCTAAGTTTAGTAGACAACCTCATGAAAGGGAACCACCTAGTAAGGATGAAATTATTGGTCTTGCTTCCATTGTTGTTCCACCAACTGATCCGTTAGAACAATATTTGCTAGACCATGAAAACGATATGTTTATGAAGGAAAGGGAAGAAATAGATGAAGTGTTCCTTAAACAAGAACCTATGCTGAAACATAACCTTCCCGTTGAAATTCTCGGGGATCCCCCTCCACCCAAGAGTGATCCCGTGTTTGAACTCAAACCCTTACCTGATAATCTTATGTCTTGATGAAAAAGAAATATATCCTGTTATTATCAGTGCTAACCTTACAGAGAAAGAAGAAGAAAGATTATTGAAAACTCTGAAGAAGCACCGAGCTGCTATTGGACATACTCTAGATGATCTTAAGGGCATTAGTCCCACATTATGTCAACACAAAATTTCAGTGGAGAAAGATGCCAAACTAGTTAGAGATCCTCAAAGACGATTAAATCCCAAAATGAAGGAAGTGGTAAGAAAGGAGATACTAAAGCTCCTTGAGGCAGGTATTATTTATCCCGTTGCTGATAGTGAATGGGTAAGCCCTGTCCATTGTGTCCCTAAATAGGGAGGTATTACCATTGTCCCTAATGATAAAGATGAATTGATCCCGCAAAGAATTATTACAGGTTATAGGATGGTAATTGATTTTCGTAAGTTAAATAAAGCTACTAAGAAAGATCATTACCCTTTTCCTTTTATTGATCAAATGCTAGAAAGGCTATCCAAACACACACATTTTTGCTTTCTAGATGGTTATTCTGGCTTCTCTCAGATACCTGTATCAGCGGGGGATCAATCTAAAACTACTTTTACTTGCCCTTTTGGTACTTTTGCTTATAGACGTATGCCTTTTGGTTTATGTAATGCACCTGCTACCTTTCAAAGATGCATGATGGCTATATTTTCTGATTTTTGTGAAAAGATTTGTGAGGTATCCATGGATGACTTCTCCGTCTATGGATCCTCTTTTAATGATTGTTTGAGCAACCTTGATCGAGTTTTGCAGAGATGTGAAGACACTAGTCTCATCCTGAATTGGGAAAAGTGTCACTTTATGGTTAATGAAGGCATTGTCTTGGGGCACAAGATCTCCGAGAGAGGTATTGAAGTTGATAAAGCCAAAGTTGATGCTATTGAAAAGATGCCATGTCCCAAGGACATTAAAGGTATAAGAAGTTTCCTGGGTCACGCCGGTTTTTATAGGAGGTTCATTAAGGACTTTTCTAAAATCTCTAGGCCTCTGGTGAATTTATTGCAAAAAGATATTCCTTTTGTCTTTGATGATGATTGTGTAGAAGCATTCGAAACACTTAAGAAGGCTTTGATCACTGCACCTATTATTCAGCCACCGATTGAATTTACCTTTTGAAATTATGTGTGATGCTAGTGATTATGTCAGAGGTGCTGTTTTAGGGCAAAGAGTTGATAAGAAATTGAATGTTATCCATTATGCTAGCAAGACTCTTGATACTGCCCAGAGAAATTATGCTACTACTGAAAAAGAATTCTTAGCAGTTGTGTTTGCATGTGATAAGTTTAGACCTTATATTGTTGATTCCAAAGTTACTATTCACACTGATCATGCTGCTATTAAATATCTTATGGAAAAGAAAGATGCTAAGCCTAGACTCATTAGATGGGTTCTCTTGTCCAAGAATTTGACTTGCATATTATTGATAGAAAGGGAGCTGAGAACCCCGTTGTAGACAACTTGTCTAGGATAGAGAATGTTCGTGATGACCCACTGCCTATTAATGATAGTTTTCCTGATGAACAATTAGCGGTTGTCAATGCTTCTCGTACTGCTCCTTGGTATGTTGATTATGCTAATTACATTTTTGCTAAATATATACCGCCTAGTTTCACATACCAGCAAAAGAAAAAGTTCTTTTATGATTTAAGACATTACTTCTGGGATGATCCACACCTTTATAAAGAAGGAGTAGATGGTATTATTAGACGTTGTGTGCCTGAGCATGAACAGGAACAGATCCTATGCAAGTGTCACTCTGAATCCTATGGAGGACACCACGCTGGAGATAGAACTGCACACAAGGTACTACAATCTGGTTTTTATTGGCCTACTCTTTTCAAAGATGCTCGTAAGTTTGTCGTATCTTGTGATGAATGTCAAAGAATAGGTAACATTAGTAGACGTCAAGAAATGCCTATGAATTATTCTCTTGTTATTGAACCATTTGATGTTTGGGGCTTTGATTATATGGGACCTTTTCCTGCCTCTAATGGCTATACACATATTTTAGTTGCTGTTAATTACGTTACTAAGTGGGTAGAAGCTATTCCAACTAGTAGTGCTGATCATAACACTTCTATTAAAATGCTTAAAGAAGTTATTTTTCCATGGTTTGGAGTCCCTAGATATCTTATGACTGATGGTGGTTCACACTTTATTCATGGTGCTTTCCGTAAGATGCTTGCTAAGTATGATGTCAATCATAGAATCACATCTCCTTATCTTCCGCATTCTAGTGGTCAAGTAGAGTTGAGCAATAGAGAGCTCAAGTTAATTTTGCAAAAGACTGTGAATAGATATAGAAAGAATTGGTCCAAAAAACTTGATGATGCATTATGGGCCTATAGAACTGCATACAAAAATCCTATGGGTATGTCTCCATATAAGATGGTTTATGGAAAAGCATGTCATTTACCTCTTGAACTTGAACATAAAGCATATTGGGCTGTTAAAGAGCTCAATTATGACTTCAAACTTGCCGGTGAGAAGTGGTTGTTTGATATTAGCTCAGTTGATGAATGGAGAACCCCAAGCATATGAGAATGCCAAGCTTTTCAAAGAAAAAGTCAAACGCTGGCATGATAAGAGGATACAAAAGCGTGAGTTTAACGTAGGAGATTATGTGTTATTGTTCAACTCTCGTTTAAGATTTTTTGCAGGAAAACTTCTCTCAAAATGGGAAGGTCCCTACGTTATTGAGGAGGTCTATCGTTCTCGTGCTATAAAAATCAACAACTTTGAAGGCACAAACCCGAGGGTGGTAAATGGCCAAAGAATTAAACATTATATTTCAGGTAACCCTATGAATGTTGAGACTAATATTATTGAAACCATAACCCCTGAGGAATACATAAGAGACACTTTCCAGAATGTTCCAGACTCCGAAAAGGCATAGGTACGTGGTACGGTAAGTAAACCGACTCCAAAACAACTCTAATGGCAATTTTTATCAGTTTTGGATTATTTAAGGATTTTAGGAAGAAAGAAGTAGTCCGAAGGGGCACGAGGCTTCCACGAGAGGAGGCGCCCCAGTAGGGCGCGCCCGCCTCGTGGGCACCTTGTGTGCCTCCGGACTCGCTTTTCTTGTATGTTACGTATTTTGGTCGGTAAAAATTCATTATATATACTCCTGAAGGTTTTGACCACCATATCACGCCAATATCCTCTGTTTTCGTTTCGAGCTGTTCCTGTTGCAGAGTAAAAGCTAGATGTCTTCTCAGGAGTCAGTTGGGGAGACCCGGGTGTCTCACCCAACACCAGGTCCAGGAGCAAATAGCGATGCCTATCACTTTGGACCATCAATGGAGGATGAGATGGAAGCTGATTTGAAAAGGATAGATGCCATGGAGGAAGACCAAGAAGTTACGTCTCGTCTCCGAGCAGAATTCAATATGGGGGAACTACCTAGCCTGGTTGTCCCTGCCTCGGTCACCCCTTCCAACTCTAGATTTCTTTCTTATGAAAATATGAAAAACAGTTTCACTTGTTCTCCAGAAGCTATGTAGCATCCTTGGGTAAAAGGAGCTTTGGCCGTTACGGGCAAGCTCTGTAAAGAAAATATGGACCTCAAACAACAAGTAAATAAGCTCGAGGAGGAGAACCGTATCCTGAAGGGCATCATCGCCAAGAAGATCATAACACCAACCGTGAAGAAGGAGAAATAATCACATGGGTATGGGCACTCCCCTTGGCAACCGCCAAGCTTGGGGGAGGTGCCCTTGTATCGTATCACCATCACACTCCTATCTTTACCGCTTTATTTAGTTCGATCCTTTTAGTAGTATCTTGATCTATTAGTTCGAAGTTTTGATATCAAGTAGTTTTGAGTTTTGCTTTGTGATCTCTTTATGTAATCGAGTCTGTGTGCTATCTATAATAAAGATTAGTGTTGAGTCAAGGGCTTTGCTATGTTGCTATGATCTTGAGAAAGTAGAAAGAACAAAATAGTTCATATTGATCTTATGGATAGTGATAACTTCACACATAGAAAGCATGAGGCATAAAAATTGTTGAGAGTTGATGAACGTAGCCTTGGTCATCGTTGCAATTAATAGGAAGTGATAAGGAAAGAGGGGTTCACATATAAATATATTATCTCGGACATCTTTTATGATTGTGAAGCACTCATTAAGTATGACATGCTAAAAGAGTTGACGTTGGACAAGGAAGACAACGTAATGGTTTATGTTTTCCGACATCTCAGTTAAAGTATATTGTCATTGACCTTCCAAACATATTGAGCTTGCCTTTCCCCCTCATGCTAGCCAAATTCTTTGCACCAAGTAGAGATACTACTTGTGCTTCCAAATATCCTCAAACCCAGTTTTGCCATGAGAGTCCACCATACATATCTATGGATTGAGTAAGATCCTTCAAGTAAGTTGTCATCGATGCAAGCAATAAAAATTGCTCTCTAAATATGTATGACTTATTAGTGCAGAGAAAATAAGCTTTGTACGAACTTATTGTGGAAGTAATAAAAGCGACGGATTGCATAATAAAGGTCCACATACAAGGGGCAATATAAAGTGACGTTCTTTTGCATTAAGACTTCGTACATCAACCCTAAACGCGCATGACAACCTCTGCTTCCCTCTGCGAAGGGCCTATCTGTTACTTTATGTTTTTACTTTATGCTTGAGTCAAGGTGATACTCACCTTTCCCTTTTTATTTTTATCCTTTGGCAAGCTCCTCATGTTTGAAAGATCATGATACATATATCCAATTGGATGTAAGTTGGCATAGGCTATTATTGTTGACATCACCTAAAGGTGAATATGTTGGGAGGCAACACAATAAGCCCCTATCTTTCTCAGTGACCGGCTGAAACTCTATAACCACAAGTATTGCGTGAGTCTTAACAATTATAGGGGACTACGAGATAGTTGAGTATGTGAGCTTGTTGAAAAGCTCTATCATTGACTCTTTCTGTTGTTATGATAAATTGTAATTGCTTCAATGATTGAGATTATAGTTCGTTAGTTCCCAATGAAGTTTTTTGAACCATACTTGACTTTGTGAATTGTTTATTACTTGAACATAGGAAATCAAATGACAAAATCCATATGTGTTGCTGTTATTAGAATGATCATGATGCCCTCATGTCCGTATTTTATTTTTATCGACACCTCTATCTCTAAACATGTGGACATATTTTTCGATTTCGGCTTCCGCTTGAGGACAAGCGAGGTCTAAGCTTGGGGGAGTTGATACGTCCATTTTGCATCATGCTTTTATATCAATATTTATTGCATTATGGGCTGTTATTACACATTATATCTCAATACTTATGGCTATTCTCTTATTTTACAAGGTTTACCATGAAGAGGGGAATGCCGGCAATGGAATTCGGCCGAAAAGGAGCAAACATTGGAAACCTATTCTGCATAACTCCAAAAGACCCAAGACTCCACGAAACAACTTTTCAGATTTAATAAGAATTTTTGGGCAAAATAAATAGGCCAGGGGGCCCACACCCTGTCTAGGAGACAGGGGGCGCACCCCCCTGTAGGGCGCGCCCCCTATCGCCTGGGCCCCCTGGTGGGCTTCCGGCTTCCATCTTCTGCTATATGAAGGGTTTTGTCCTGGAAAATATCGTGGGCAAGCTTACGGATGAAACTCCGCTGCCACGAGGCGTAACCTTGGCGGAATCAATCTAGGGCTCTGGCGAAGCTGTTCTGCCGGGCAAACTTCCCTCCGGGAGGGGGAAATCATCACCAACGTCATCACCAACGATCCTTTCATCGGGAGGGGGTCAATCTCCATCAACATCTTCACCAGCACCATATCCTCTCAAAACCCTAGTTCATCTCTTGTATCCAATCTTGTATCAAAACCACAAATTGGTACCTGTGAGTTGCTAGTAGTGTTGATTACTCCTTGTAGTTGATGCTATTTGGTTTACTTGGTGGAAGATCATAAGTTCAGATCCTTTATGCATATTATTACTCCTCTGATTATGAACACGAATATGGTTTGTGAGTAGTTACGTTTGTTCCTGAGGACATGGGTGAAGTCTTGCTATTAGTAGTCATGTGAATTTGGTATTCGTTCGATATTTTGATGAGATGTATGTTCTCTTTCCTCTAGTGGTGTTATGTGAATGTCGACTACATGACACTTCACCATTATTTGGGCCTAGAAGAAGGCATAGGGAAGTAATAAGTAGATGATGGGTTGCTAGAGTGACAGAAGCTTAAACCCTAGTTTATGCGTTGCTTCATTAGGGGTTGATATGGACCCATATGTTTAATGCTGTGGTTAGGTTTACCTTAATACTCCTTTTTGTAGTTGCGGATGCTTGCAATAGGGGTTAATCATAAGTGGGATGCTTGTCCATGTTAGGGCAGTACCCAAGTGCCGGTCCACCCACATATCAAACTATCAAAGTACCGAACGCGAATCTTACGAACGTGATAAAAACTAGCTTGACGATAATTCCCAATGTGTCCTTGGGAGCTCCTTCTTCATTATTAGAGTTTGTCCAGGCTTATCCTTTGCTATATAAAGGATTGGGCCACCTTGCTGCACTTTATTTACTTTATTTACTTTTTGTTCGTTACCATTTATCTTATCACAAAACTATCTATCACCTACTATTTCAGTGCTTGCAGAGAAAACCTTACTGAAAACCGCGTATCATTTCCTTCTGCTCCTCATTGGGTTCGACACTCTTACTTATCGAAAGGACTACGATAGATCCCCTATACTTGTGGGTCATTAGTGATAGACTCCCCCTCTGGCGGAGTGCCAGAAAAGGCCCCGAGGTGGGATCTCACGGGTACAGAAGGTTGCGACGGTGGAAATAGGGTTTCGTGGTGCTCCTGGATGTTTTCAGGGTGTACGAGTATATATAGGCAAAGGAAGTCGCTCAGGGGAGCCACGAGGGGCCCACGAGGGCGGGGGGCGCACCCTCCTACCTCGTGACTGCCTCGTTTGTTCCCTGACGTCCACTCCAAGTCTCCTGGATTGCGTTTATTCCAAAAAGAACTCTCCCAAAGGTTTCATTCCGTTTGGACTCCGTTTGATATTCCTTTTTTGCGAAACACTGAAATAGGCAAAAAAAACAACAATTTGGGCTGGGCCTCCGGTTAATAGGTTAGTCCCAAAAATAATATAAAAGTGCATAGTAAAGCCCATTAAACATCCAAAACAGGTAATATAATAGCATGGAACAATCAAAAATTACAGATATGTTGGAGACATATCAAGCATCCCCAAGCTTAATTCCTGCTCGTCCTCGAGTAGGTAAATGATAAAACAGAATTTTTGATGTGGAATGCTATGTAACATAATTCTCAATGTAATTTTCTTTATTGTGGCATGAATGTTAAGATCCAAAAGATTCAAGATAAAATTTTAATATTGACATAAAAATAGTAATACTTCAAGCATATTAAAAAAGTAATCATGTCTTATCACAATAACATAGCCAAAGATAGCTTATCCCCACAAAATCATAAAGTTTGGCCATGCTTCATTTTCGTCACACAAAATGCTCCTATCATGCACAACCCCGGTTCCAGCCAAGCAATTGGTTCATACTTTTTAACGCGCTTCAGCCATTTCAACCCTCTCGCAATACATGAGTGTAAGCCATGGATATATCACTATGGGTGGAATAGAGTATGATGATAGGGATTATGTGAGAAGACAAAAAAGGAGAAAGTCTCACATTGACGCGACTAATCAACCGGCTATGGAGATGCCCATCAATTGATGTCAATGCGAGGAGTAGGGATTGCCATGCAACAGATGCACTAGAGCTCTAAACGTATGAAAGCTCATCAAAAGAAACTAAGTGGGTGTGCATCCAACTTTCTTGCTCACGAAGACCTAGGGCATTTTGAGGAAGCCCATCATTGGAATATACAAGCCAAGTTCTATAATTAAAAATTCCCACTAGTATATGAAAGTGAAAACATAGGAGACTCTCTATCATGAAGATCATGGTGCTACTTTGAAGCACAAGTGTGGAAAAAGGATAGTAACATTGTCCCCTATCTCTTTTTCTCTCATTTTTTTCTTTTCTCTTTTTTTATTTGGGCTTCTTTGGCCTCTTTTTTTATTTGGGCTTCTTTGGCCTCTTTTATTTTTCATAAAGTACGAAGTCTCATCCCGACTTGTGGGGGAATCATTGCTTCCATCATCCTTTCCTCACATGGGACAATGCTCTAATAATGAAGATCATCACACTTTTATTTATTTACAACTCAATACTTAGGACAAAATATGACTCTATGTGAATGCCTCCGGCGGTGTACCGGGATATGCAATGAATCAAGAGCAACATGTATGAAAGAATTATAAAGGTGGCTTTGCCACAAATACGATGTCAACTACATGATCATGCAAAAGCAATATGACAATGATGGAGCGTGTCATAATAAACGGAACGGTGGAAAGTTGCATGGCAATATATCTCGGAATGGCTATGGAAATGCCATAATAGGTAGGTATGGTGGCTGTTTTGAGGAAGATATAAGGAGGTTTATGTGTGATAGAGCGTATCGTATCACGGGGTTTGGATGCACCGGCGAAGTTTGCACCAACTCTCAAGGTGAGAAAGGGCAATGCACGGTACCGTAGAGGCTAGCAAATTATGGAAGGGTAAGAGTGCATATAATCCATGGACTCACATTAGTCATAAAGAACACATACACTTATTGCAAAAGTTTATTAGCCCTTGAAGCAAGGTACTACTACGCATGCTCCTAGGGGAAGGGTTGGTAGGAGTTAACCATCACGTGATCCCGACCTCCACTCATAAGGAAGGCAATCAAAGAGCACCACATGCAAATTTGTCACACAACGTTCACCATACGTGCATGCTACGGGACTTGCCAACTTTAACACAAGTATTTCTCAATTTCATAATTACCCAACTAGCATGACTCTAATATTACCACCTTTATATCTCAAAAAAATTATCAAGTATCAAATTTATCATAGTGTTTAATGCACTCTTTATGATAGTTTTTATTATACCTATCTTGGATGCCCATCATATTAGGACTAATTTTATAACCAAAGCAAATACCATGCTATTCTAAAAGACTCTCAGAATAATATAATTGAAGCGTGAGAGATCAATAATTTCTACAAAATAAAACCACCACCGTGCTCTAAAAAGATATAAGTGAAGCACTAGAGCAAAATTGTCTAGCTCAAAAGATATAAGTGAAGCACATAGAGTATTCTAATAAATTCCGATTCATGCGTGTCTCTCCCAAAAGGTGTACATCAAGGATGATTGTGGTAAACTAGAAAACAAATACTCAAATCATACAAGACGCTCCAAGCAAAACACATATCATGTGGTGAATAAAAATATAGCCTCAAGTAAAGTTACCGATAGACGAAGACGAAAGAGGGGATGCCTTCCGGGGCATCCCCAAGCTTAGGCTTTTGGTTGTCCTTGAATTTTACCTTGGGTTGCCTTGGGCATCCCCAATCTTAGGCTCTTGCCACTCCTTATTCCATAATCCATCAAATCTTTACCCAAAACTTGAAACTTCACAACACAAAACTCAGCAGAAAATCTCATGAGCTCCGTTAGTGCAAGAAAACAAACCACCACTTTAAGGTATTGTAATGAACTCATTATTTATTTATATTGGTGTTAAACCTACTGTATTCCAACTTCTTTATGTTCATAGCCCCCGATACTGGCCATAGATTCATCAAAATAAGCAAACAACACACGAAAAACAGAATCTGTCAAAAACAGAACAGTCTGTAGAAATCTGTAACTTTAGAATACTTATGGAACTCTAAAACTCCTTACAAAATAGGAATTCCTAGGAAATTTGTCTACTGATGTACCGCAATAAGAATCAACTACAAATCACGTTCCTGTGATTTATTAAAATTATTCTCGTGCATGCAAAAGTTTCTGTTTTTCAGCAAGATCAAATTAACTATCACCCAAGATGATCCTATAGGTTTTACTTGGCACAAGCACTAATTAAAACATAAAACCACTTATAAGCAGAGGCTAGATGAATTATTTATTACTAAACAGGAGCAAAAAGCAAGGAACAAAAATAAAATTTGGTTGCCTCCCAACAAGCGCTATCGTTTAACGCCCCTAGCTAGGCGCGCCCTTCGTCCTCATGGCTCCTCCGACTTCATCTCCAAGTCTCTTGGTTGTCTTCTGGTCCAAGAAAAATCATCGCGAAGGTTTTATTCCATTTGGACTCTGTTTATTATTCCTTTTCTGCGAAACTCAAAAACAGGGAAAAAACAGGAACTGGCACTGTGCTCTAGGTTAATAGGTTAGTCCCCAAAATAATATAAAATAGCGTATTAATGCATATAAAGCGTCCAAAACAGATAATATAATAGCATGGAACGATCAAAATTTATAGATACGTTGGACACGTATGATTCGCCAACAGTTGTATCAGAGCCAGGTCTATGCGTAGATGATATGCACGCGTAGAACACAAAGGAGTTGTGGGCGGTGATGTTCATATTGCTCCCCACCAATGTCTTATTTTGATTCGGCGGCATTGTGGGATGAAGCGGCTCGGACCAACCTTTCATATACATGAACATGAGACTGGTTCCACCTACTTACATGCAATTTGTTTTGCATAAAGGTGGTTGGCGAGTGTCTATTTCTCCCACTTTAGTTGAATCTTATTTGACTACAACGGTTATCGCAGAAGGTTAAATAGCAACTTTGTCGTGGATTTAACACGGCGGATGCCCTAGCAAAAGGACTTAGGTGTGGAGCCATCACAGCTAGGTTAACTTGGAGGGATTAAATGGGGCAAAGGACACAGGGAGTTTTACCTAGGTTTGGCCCCTCTCAATGAGGTCAAAGCCCACTCCTGCTTTCTATTGTATTGCTTGTGTTTCAATTACCGGGGAGCGAATACGCTTGACCTAATACTCGATCAATTTTTTCTTGAGTTAACCTGCTGCCGGGTCTCACCTTTATATACACAGGTTGAGGCCGAGCGGCTTACAGAGTCCCGGCCGGCTCACACAACGTGACCAGCTCGGTTTCTAACAACACTTGCCTTATGGAACAAGTTAAACATACGGCGGCTCACTCCCGTGGGCCTCAAATCATCCCCGGCTCTTGGGCCTTCAATAAGCCCGCTCTATGAACCGCCATCTTCATATCTTCTTGGGCTTCTACATCTTAAGTCGCCAGTGGCATGACCCGACCCCTCCTGGGCGGGTCATATCCAGTAGTTATATCCCCAACATTAGGCCCCAGGTTGATTTGAACTTGTTCACATCAATCTTCATCACTTGACTTAGCAGAATCTCCCATCACTTATTCCTTACCAATTCATTATAACCCGCCATGACGTCACATCTCAGAATTGTATTAACCCGCCATGACGTCATCTCACATTAACTTCACACAAGGCCCAGGATATCTCAACGGGGCCGATTTCACTGTTTTGACGCTTTTTGAAAACTTTAGCACGATTTGACCCTAGTTTGAAATTTTTTCGTGATCTGACCCTTTTTCTACCACCATCATCCTTGGCGGTAGGGTAACACAACCTACCACCAAGGGCTATGGCGGTAGGACTTGACGGTGCTGTCACGCTCATTCGATGTTGAAAATACCCTACCGCCATAGTCTTTGGCGGTAGGGTACCGAAGGTATAAATTATGTGTGGCGCATAGTATTACTAAACATACTAGCGGGAAAGTTGGTTAGCACATGTGAGTTTGCTATGGTAGGTGCTGAGTTCGAGCCTTCTTGAGGCTGTATTTTTTGTTTATATTTATTTTGCCAATAAAAAATAAACAATTTGTCCAATTAATCTGAGGATATGGATTATTGCTAAAAATATTTTTTTAGTATTTTGTACCTGCTTTATAAAATTCCACAAAGATATAAACGAATATGGTAATATCAGTGGAGAAAGAACTTTGGTAATGTCGTGCTCGAGCCTTCATAAGGCCATATTTTTTGTTTATTTTTATTTTGCCCAATAAAAAATAAACAATTTGTCCAATTAATCTAAGGATATGGATTATTGATAAAAACATTTTCTACTTATTTGTAACTGCTTTATGAAATTCCCGCAAAGTTATAAACAAATATGATAATATCAATGGAGAAAGAACTTATTTGCCGTAGATTGTGCATGTTCATGCATGTTAATGGCCCTGTAGATCGTGTGGCGTTGGAGTGGAGGCTGCTATATGGACGGATATTCAAGACAGTTATCATTCGTGTCGAGCAGAGCAATGCATATCTTGCAGTTGCCGAGCAGAGCAATGCATATTTGTATTTGTGTCCTTGATCAGGAGTAGCCAGGTTTCGGCCTTGGATAATGAACGACCTTGATGGAGCAAATTGGAAGTCTCTTTTGTCTGACACCTATCGCATGTTGGCTGAGAGACATCTGGAGCTCTCAGTGTCGCCTCCCGTCCCATAACAGGTTCTCCCCGTAGCCTCCTTCTTGCGGCATCCGTTGTTTCGCCCCCACTCACCCAAGGTTTATATTGAAGAGGAAAGATAAGATAGCCTACAAGTTTGGTTCTCAAATCCTGCGATTTTCCTTATATGTGTTATCCCCCTTATATTATGCATTGTTCATCCCAACTTCACCTTTGAGTATCACAATTCACAGTACCGATTACAATACTTATTTGCCGTAGATTGTACATACTCTTCTATGTGAAGTTGGCTAAGGACTTTACCCAAATCGTCACTTTGCTCTTAACTACCATATCGATCCAGAGCAAGTAAATGGTGCTCGCTGTGGGCTGAATACCACCGCTAATTATTTGGCAATGCTTCATCTCTAATTGTTTGGCAATGCATATACACATGATCCATAATGATGTTTACCTACTGTATTTTCCAGACCTTTTGATTTGCGTACATGAGTGCAGGTTAATTCCACCATGAAGGCATGCTCACAACTATTTATTTTCTTGCTTTCTCAACATTGTGTGCCATGGTATTTACCTTTTCTTCTCTGTCTCAACATGCATTTGTTTTATCTATTATTGCAGTTACCTTCTTTCTATCTCTGTCATAAATCATGACACTGTACATCTTACTGATCCATTTCCTTAGTTTGCTTCACAGAAATATGTAGTTCATTAGTTGAGTTTATTACAGACTGAATTGGCAACCATAGCAGTTTTTTGAGTTGTCTCTAGACTATCTTTCCCACTGTTAATTGTACAAATATGCCTTTGAACTACCCCGATAAATTATCTATATTCTTTTGTCAACATTCGAAGTAGCAGCTTTGCTTTGGTTCAGATCTTATACTCATTATACCATAAACTCTGGATAACTCATAAGGTTACAGATAAGTAAAACAATGTTTTTACCAATAATGCAGTTACAAATAAGTAAAAAAATGTTTTTATCAATAATCCATATTGTCAGATTAATTGGACAAATTGTCTATTTTTTGTTGGGCAAAATAAAAATAAACAAAAAATATGGCCTAATGAAGGCTCAAACTCAGGACCTACCATAGCAAACTCACATGAGCTAGCCAACTTTCCTGCAGATAGGTTCAGTAGTACTTGGCGCCACACATAATTTATACCTTCGCTATCCTACCACCGAAGACTATTAGTGGTAGGGTATTTTCAACATCGAATGACGTGATGGTACCGTCAAGTCCTACCGCCAAAACCCTCGGCGGTACGCTGTGTTACCCTACCGCCAAGGACGATGGCGGCAGAAAAAGGGTCAGATCATGAATTTTTTCAAACTAGGGTCAAATCATGCTAAAAAAAGGGTCAAAATAGTGAATCCGGCCTCACAACGGATCTTTATCTTAATGGATCTCCCAAAAATCGAGGCGTCCACATAGCCACATAATCATTTTTTCAGTCTCCTCGATTCTCGCGCATGCCATCTATCCATCCCCTTATAAATAGGGGCAGGGGGTCCTCTTTTACACTTTTCACCCCTGCCCTCGCGTCTTCCTCTTCCTTCTTGTGTCGTCCAGCACCGCCCGAGCTCCACCGCCGCCGTCTCCAGTGTCATCAACTCTGGCCGCTACATCGCCCTGAACGCGTCCAGAGATCGCGGTGCTCCTCCGTTGTTGAACAGCATCAGTAAGTACTCCTCCTCCCACGTAGGAGATCTCCATTAGGGTTTGCCCGGTTCATCGGAGTTCTTCTCCGTCTTCTATAAATCATGTAGTTGAGTCTACACATGATATTAAAGATCCAAGGTAGTAGCTTACCATCCCTTTTCCAATCGCAGTAGATACTTTTTGTTTATAAGATCCATCCGAACACATGAGTTCTTCCACTGCCTTCACTTTAGGTTTGTAATTTATTTTATTTTCTGAACTATTGTAGATCCAAAATCATAACATCCATCTATGGAATCTGTTTGTCCATTATTTAGCAAAAATTCACTTTCAGATCTGTCACACTGCGATCTTACGGCGGCTTATACAATAAACCATAACCCACTATATAGCATTAGCCCTCCATGGCAGATTAGAAAGCCATCCGTAACCCGCCAGATGCGCGTCGACTTAAATCTGAATCCTTTTTAGCCGCCAACACTCATCAATGTTACCAGGATCCGGCCACACCTCACCGGCTTAAAAATGCTTTTAACTTTCCATAACAATTCCTCATCACAATTGGGCGGTTTATCATTCGTCATTATTTTTATTTTTAGGCCAAATATGACTAAGACTGTCACCTCCTGCAACTGGGTTTCGTCCATTGTGACGGAGCAAATGCTTACGGAGTATGTTGAAACTGGCATCATGGCTGCCAAAGAGATCATCCACTGGCAGGTCCCAGAGCCGAGTGAAGTCAAACCTCAACCCAAGGATAATGAGGTCAGAGTATTCACTGATCATATAAACCGGGGCTTCTCCCCGCTGCTACCTCTTGAGCACTGTGTTGGTTTTCCCTTGAAGAGGAAAGGGTGATGCGGCAAAGTAACATAAGTATTTCCCTCAGGTTTTGAGAACCAAGGTATCAATCCAGTAGGAGGCTCCTAACAAGTCCCTTGTACCTACACAAACAAACAAGAACCTCGCAACCAACGTGATAAAGGGGTTGTCAATCCCTTCACGGCCACGTTCAAAAGTGAGATCTCATAGAGATAATAAGATAAGATAAATATTTTTGGTATTTTTATGATATAGATTGAAAAGTAAAGATTGCAAAATAAAGTAGATTGGAAACTTATATGACAGAAAATAGGCCCGGGGGCCATAGGTTTCACTAGTGGCTTCTCTCAAGATAGCATAAGTATTACAGTGGGTGAACAAATTACTGTCCAGCAATTGATACAAAAGTGCATAGTTATGAGATTATCTAGGCATGATCATGTATATAGGCATCACGTCGACGACAAGTAGACCGACTCCTGCCTGCATCTACTACTATTACTCCACACATCGACCGCTATCCAGCATGCATCTAGAGTATTAAGTTCGTAAGAACAGAGTAACACATTAAGCAAGATGACATAATGTAGAGAGATAAACTCAAGCAATATGATATAAACCCCATCTTTTTATCCTCGATGGCAACAATACAATACGTGCCTTGCTGCCCCTGTTGTCACTGGGAAAGGACACCACAAGAACCCAAAGCTAAGCACTTCTCCCATTGCAAGAAAGATAAATCTAGTAGGCCAAACTAAACTGATAATTCGAAGAGACTTGCAAAGATAACCAATCATACATAAAAGAATTCAGAGTTGATTCAAATATTTCCCATAGATAAACTTGATCATAAACCCACAATTCATCGGATCTCGACAAACAGACCGCAAAAAAGAGTTACATCGAATAGATCTCCAAGAAGATCGAGGAGAACTTTGTATTGAGATTCAAAGAGAGAGAAGAAGCCATCTAGCTAATAACTATGAACCCGAAGGTCTGTGGTAAACTACTCACAACTCATCGAAGAGGCCTTGGCGATGATGTAGAAGCCCTCCATGGTTGATTCCCCCTCCGACGGAGCGTCAGAAAAGGCCCCAAGATGGGATCTCGTGGATACAGAAGGTTGCGGCGGTGGAAATAGGGTTTCATGGTGCTCCTGGATGTTTTCAGGGTATGGAGGTCTATATAGGCAAAGGAGGTCGGTCAGGGGAGCCCCGAGGCGCCCACGAGGGTGGGGGCGCGCCTTGCACCCTCGTGGCCGCCTCGGCTGCTTCTTGACGTCCACTCCAAGTCTCTTGGATTGCGTTTGTTCGAAAAAGATTGCTCCCGAAGGTTTTATTCCGTTTGGACTCCGTTTGATATTCCTTTTCTTCGAAACACTAAAATAGGCAAAACAACAATTCGGGTTGGGCCTCTGGTTAGTAGGTTAGTCCCAAAAATGATATAAAAGTGTAATGTAAAGCCCATAAACATCCAAAATGGGTAATATAATAGCATGGAACAATAAAAAATTATAGATACGTTGGAGACGTATCAAGCATCCCCAAGCTTAATTCCTGCTCATCCTCGAGTAGGTAAAT
Organism: Aegilops speltoides; assembly: GCA_021437245.1. Classification (NCBI taxonomy): domain Eukaryota; kingdom Viridiplantae; phylum Streptophyta; class Magnoliopsida; order Poales; family Poaceae; genus Aegilops; species Aegilops speltoides. The sequence goes on along the minus strand of CM038144.1, from coordinate 95,408,674 downwards.
GATAAAAACAGAGTTTTTGATGTGGAATGCTACCTAGCATATTTCTCAATGTAATTTTCTTTATTGTGGCATGAATGTTCAGATCCAAATGATTCAAAATAAAAGTTCATATTGACATAAGAATAGTAATACTTCAAGTATACTAACAAAGCAATCACGTCTTCTCAAAATAACATGGCTACAGAAAGTTTATCCCTACAAAATTATATAGTTAGGCTATGTTTCATTTTCATCACACAAAATACTCCCATCATGCACAACCCCGGTTTCAGCCAAGCAATTGGTTCATTCTTTTTTAAAGCACTTCAGTTTTTTCAACTCTCACGGAATACATGAGCGTGAGCCATGGATATAGCACTATGGGTGGAATAGAATATGATGATGGAGGTTGTGTGGAGAAGACAAAAAAAGGATAAAGTCTCATATTGATGAGGCTAATCAACAGGCTATGGAGATGCCCATCAATTGATGTCAACATGAGGAGTAGGGATTGCCATGCAACGGATGCACTAGAGCTATAAATGTATGAAAGCTCAACAAAAGAAACTAAGTGGGTGTGCATCCAACTTGCTTGCTCACAAAGACCTAGGGCATTTTGAGGAAGCCCATCATTGGAATATACAAGCTAAGTTCTATAATTAGAAATTCCCACTAGTATATGGAAGTGACAAAATAAGAGACTCTCTATTATAAAGATCATGGTGCTACTTTGAAGCACAAGTGTGGAAAAGGATAGTAACATTGCCCCACCCTTTTTTTGGCCTTTCCTCTTTTTTTGGCCTTCCCCCCCTTTTTATTTTTTTATTTGGCCTTTCTTTTATTTGGCCTTTCTCTTTTTACTAAGGGACAATGCTCTAATAATGATGATCATCACACTTCTATTTATTTACAACTCAAGAATTACAACTCGATACTAGAACAAGATATGACTCTATATGAATGCCTCCGGTTGTGTACCGGAATATGCAATGAACAAAGAATGACATGTATGAAAATTTATGCATGGTGGATTTGCCACAAATACGATGTCAACTACATGATCATGCAAAAGCAATATGGCAATGATGAAACATGTCATAATAAATGGAACGGTGGAAAGTTGCATGGCAATATATCTCGGAATGGCTATGGAAATGCCATAATAGGTAGGTATGGTGGCTGTTTTGAGGAAGATATAAGGAGGTTTATGTGTGATAGAGCGTATCGTATCACGGGGTTTGGATGCACCGGCGAAGTTTGCACCAACTCTCAAGGTGAGAAAGGGCAATGCACGGTACCGTAGAGGCTAGCAATGATGGAAGGGTAAGAGTGCGTATAATCCATGGACTCACATTAGTCATAAATAACTCATATACTTATTGAAATAGTTATATTAGCCCTCAAAGCAAAGTACTACTATGCATGCTCCTAGGGGGGAGGTTGGTAGGAGTTAACCATCGCGCACCCCCGACCTTCACACATAAGGAAGGCAATCAAAAGAGCACCCCATGCAACAAATTTGTTACACAACTTTTACCATACATGCATGTTACGGGACTTGCCAACTTCAACACAAGTATTTCTCAATTTCATAATTACCCAACTAGCATGACTATAACATTACCACCTTTATATCTCAAAACAATTATCAAGCATCAAGTTGATCATAGTATTCAATTCACTTCCTATGATAGTTTTTATTATACCCAACTTGGATGCCCATCATTCTAGGACCAATTTTATAACCATAGAAAATACCATGCTGTTCTAAAAGACTGTAAAAATAATATAAGTGAAGCATGAGAGATCAATAATTTCTACAAAATAAAACCACCGCCGTGCTCTAAAAGATATAAGTGAAGCACATAGGGCAAAACTGTCTAGCTCAAAAGATATAAGTGAGGCACATAGAGTATTCCAATAAATTCCAAATCATGTGTGTCTCTCCCAAAAGGTGTGTACAACAAGGATGATTGTGGTAAATTAAAAATCAAAGACTCATATCATACAAGACGCTCCAAGCAAAACACATATCATGTGGTAAATAAAAATATAGCTCCAATTAAAGTTACCGATAGACAAAGACGAAAGAGGGGATGCCTTCCGGGGCATCCCCAAGCTTAGGCTTTTGGTTATCCTTGAATTATCTTGGGGTGCCATGGGCATCCCCAAGCTTAGGCTCTTGCCACTTCTTATTCCATAGTCCATCAAATCTTTACCCAAAACTTGAAAACTTCACAACACAAAACTCAACAGGAAATCTCATAAGCTCCGTTAGTGCAAGAAAGAAAAACCACCACTTAAGGTACTGTAATGAACTCATTATTTATTTATATTGGTTTTAAACCTACTGTATTCCAACTTATCTATGGTTAATACCCCCCGATACTAGCCATAGATTCATCAAAATAAGCAAACAACACACGAGAAACAGAATCTCTCAAAAACAGAACAGTCTGTAGCAATCGGTAACTTTAGAATACTTCTGGAACTCTAAAACTCCAAACAAAATAGGAAGTCCTAGGAAATTTGTCTACTGATGTACTGAAATAATAATCAATGAAAAATCACGTTCCTGTGATTTACTAAAATTATTCTCGTCCATGCAAAATTTTCTGTTTTTCAGCAAGATCAAATTAACTATCACCCAAGATGATCCTATAGGTTCTACTTGGCACAAACACTAATTAAAACATAAAACCACATATAAAAAGAGGCTAGATGAATTATTTATTACTAAACAGAAGCAAAAAGCAAGGAACAAAAGTAAAATTGGGTTGCCTCCCAACAAGCGCTATCGGTTAACGCCCCTAGCTAGGCATAAAAGCGAGAATAGATCTAAGTATTGCCATCTTTGGTATTCAACTCATAAGTGGCTCGCATAATAGATTCATAAGGTAATTTGATTTTATTTCTATGAAAGTGTTCCATGCCTTTCCTTAATGGAAATTGGAATATAATATTTCCTTCCTTCATATCAATAATTGCACCAATCATTATAAGGAAAGGTCTACCAAGAATAATAGGACATGAAAGATTAAAATCTATATCAAGAACGATAAAATCTACGGGAACATAATTCCTATTTGCAACAATAATAACATCATTAATCCTTCCCATAGGTTTCTTAATAGTGGAATCCGCAAGGTGTAAGTTTAAAGAGCAATCATCAAATTCACGGAAACCTAGCACATCACATAAAATTTTTGGAATCGTGGAAACACTAGCACCCAAATCACACAAAGAATAGCATTCATGATCTTTAATTTTAATTTTAATAGTAGGTTCCCACTTCATAAAGTTTTCTAGGGATATAAACTTCCAATTCAAGTTTTTCCTCATAAGATTGCATCAAGGCATCAACGATATGTTTGGTAAAAGCTTTATTTTGACTATAAGCATGAGGAGAATTTAACACGGATTGCAACAAGGAAATACAATCTATTAAAGAACAATTATCATAATTAAATTCCTTGAAATCCAAAATAGTGGGTTCATTGCTATGTAAAGTTTTGATCCCTCCAATCCCACTTTTACCAAATTTAGCATCAAGATCTAAAAACTCTGAATCATTGGGATGCCTTTTAACTAAAGTTGACTCATCTCCAGTCCCATCATTATCAAGATTCATATTGCAAAAAAAAAGATTTAATAGGAGACACATCAATAACTTTTAGATCTTCATCATTATTTTCCCCTAACCCTTCTGGTTTGGCAGCCATCTTATTAACTAAGGTGGCTTGCTTATCAAAAATTTGGGCTATTGATTTTTCAAGACGAGCGATTTGAGAATTCAAACCATAAAATTCCTTAGACATATCATCAAGCTCTTTATTCATGTACTCCATAAAGCTTTTTTGTTCTTTAAGCTCGTTTCTAAAGAAATTATTATGCTCAAATTGTAAGGTCATAAAGCTTCTAACGTTGACTTCGATCTCTTCCAACCTTCTAAGATGAAGATCAGCATTCTTAGGCAAAGCCATAAGGGCAAACATGCACACACGAGGCAAGCGAAGAAGAGGCGAAAGAGAGGGCGAATAAAACGGCAAGGGTGAAGTGGGGGATAGGAAAATGAGAGGCAAATGTGAAATAATGTAATGCGAGGGAGATGAGTTTGTGATGGGTACTTGGTATGTCTTGACTTGAGCGAAGACCTCCCCGGCAACGGTGCCAGAAATCCTTCTTGCTACCTCTTGAGCACTGCGTTGGTTTTCCCTTGAAGAGGAAATGGTGACGCAGCAAAGTAGCATAAGTATTTCCCTTAGTTTTTGAGAACCAAGGTATCAATCCAGTAGGAGGCTCCTCACAAGTCCCTCGTACCTACACAGATAAACAAGAACCTCGCAACCAACGCGATAAAGGGGTTGTCAATCCCTTCATGGCCACTTGCGAAAGTGAGATCTGATAGATATAATAAGATAAGATAAATATTTTTGGTATTTTTATGATATAGATTGAAAAGTAAAGATTGCAAAATAAAGTAGATTGGAAACTTATATGATGGAAAATAGACCCCGGGGCCATAGGTTTCACTAGTGGCTTCTCTCAAGATAGCATAAGTATTACGGTGGGTGAACAAATTACTGTCGAGCAATTGATAGAAAAGTGCATAGTTATGAAATTATCTAGGCATGATCATGTATATAGGCATCACGTCCGCGACAAGTAGACCGACTCCTGCCTGCATCTACTACCATTACTCCACACATTGACCGCTATGCAGCATGCATCTAGAGTATTAAGTTCATAAGAACAGAGTAATGCATTAAGCAAGATGACATAATGTAGAGGGATAAACTCAAGCAATATGATATAAACCCCATCTTTTTATCCTTGATGGCAACAATACAATACGTGCCTTGCTGCCCCTGCTGTTACTGGGAAAGGACACCGCAAGATTGAACCCAAAGCTAAGCACTTCTCCCATTGCAAGAAAGATAAATCTAGTAGGCCAAACCAAACTGATAATTCGAAGAGACTTGCAAAGATAACCAATCATACATAAAAGAATTCAAAGGAGATTCAAATATTTCTCATAGATATACTTGATCATAAACCACAATTCATCGGATCTCGACAAACACACGGCAAAAAAGAGTTACATCGAATAGATCTCCAAGAAGATCAAGGAGAACTTTGTATTGAGATTCAAAGAGAGAGAAGAAGCCATCTAGCTAATAACTATGGACCCGAAGGTGTGTGGTAAACTACTCACAACTCATCGGAGAGGACTTGGTGATGATGTAGAAGCCCTCCATGGTTGATTCCCCCTCTGGCTGAGCGCCGAAAAAGGCCCCAAGATGGGATCTTGCGGATACAGAAGGTTGCGGCGGTGGAAATAAGGTTTCATGGTGCTCCTGGATGTTTTCAAGGTATGGAGGTATATATAGGCGAAGTTGGTCGGTTAGGGGAGCCACAAGGGGCCCACAAGGGTGGGGGCGCCCCATCCCCTAGAGCATGTCTTGCACCCTCGTGGCCGCCTCGGCTGCTTCTTGGCATCCACTCCAAGTCTCCTGGATTGCGTTTGTTCCAAAAAGATCGCTCCCAAAGGTTTCATTCCGTTTAGACTCCGTTTGATATTCCTTTTCTTCGAAACACTAAAATAGGCACACAAAAACAGCAGTTCGGGCTGGGCCTCCGGTTAGTAGGTTAGTCCCGAAAATGATATAAAAGTGTAAAGTAAAGCCCATAAACATCCAAAACGGGTAATATAATAGCATGGAACAATCAAAAATTATAGATACGTTGGAGACGTATCATCCGCCCGGGTCAATGTTCTTCCGCGATGTGCTACATTTCTTTCAGCTCCATCCTCAGGACATTGGACCCAATTACGTGTCTAATATCTGCAACTTCCAAGTTTTTTACGAATTATACCTTCAAGAAGAACCCAACATTGAACTCTTCAGAGATTACTTCTATTTGAACCACAAAATGAGTTCACAGATGGACCCAACCTAGAACTCGGCGGAATCTCCCTTCAACATCGAAGAGACGCAGTTTTTCCTACAGCCACACTTCCCAGTCACCCCAAGGACTGGAACCAAACTTGGTTTTATTGCGAAGACACTTCTCCATCGGATGAGAACCCTTTATCGGGTTTCCGCGAGGACCGGCTTAGCCCCGTACATCCCCTTACAGACCAGATCACGACCGCTGAATGGGCCAAGTACAGTGCCACTTTTTTCCAAAATAAGGGCTTTGCTTGCCAATGGACTGACCGGCGTTGACCTAGTCTGTTGTTGGGTCGCATGGAGGATTATACCCCTAAGTGGCCGACCCGGTTTAATGTGCACATATAGGGGTGACACCAAGGATCGATTACACCATAGCTCAGTGCGTGTGGATAACAAGGGCATCAATGATATGACAAAAAGTCTGCTTGGGGAATCCTTAGAGAGTTGCAGCAAAACAGGGTGGAGCCCTTTCTGCGTTCTTACACTACCAGGGAAAAGCCTAGCAGTAGCGCGGGTTAAATGCTTATCAGTAGCGCGGGTGGCCGCGCTTGATATGACACTATAGCTATTGCTTTTCAGTAGCACGGCCTCACCAGCGCTACTACTACCTAGGGATAGTAGCAGCATGGGTATGCGACATGCGCTGCAGATAATAGCTGCAGTGCCCTTGTACAAAGAGCGCTACTGCTAAGAACACGCTGCTGCTAATGCCATACCCCGCGCTATTGTTATTAGTTTTTGAATTTTTTTTCTGCATCGTATTTTGTACTGCTGAACTTTGTTTAGGGATTTATACAATAATCTCTAGCATATCATACACATACAAACATACTCATAGCATATACATAGCGATACAAGGTGGTCATCATCATAATGATCATCCAAAACAAAATGGTCTCTCGTCATCTTTTAGAAAATAGCGATACAAGTCTCGCATACTTGCATCTACATTGTCATCCATCTAAACAATTATATAAGCGAGAAGAGCTATCACTACGAGTGAGAGCGAAACTATGCAGTACATAGGGCAGTGGTTACGAGTCCTCTATCACGCTAGTGTGAACTTCAAGTAACTAGCTTATGCTTCTTGTCTGCTTTTGAAGCCTTTATGGCTAGCGCCCGAGACCCCATTCACTTGCACCTCACACTCAGGCCACTCGTTGTACACTCCCGGAACCTTCCCTTTGTACACGACATAGCTGCTTATTCGCCATTGAGGGAGTCCTGGACTAGGGGGTGTCCGGATAGCCGAACTATCATCATTGGCCGGACTCCAAGACTATGAAGATAAAAGATTGAAGACTTCGTCCCGTGTCCGGATGGGACTTTCCTTGGCGTGGAAGGCAAGCTTGGCAATACGGATATGTAGATCTCCTACCATTGTAACCAACTCTGTGTAACCCTAGCCCTCTCCGGTGTCTATATAAACCGGAGGGTTTTAGTCCATAGGACGAACAACAATCATACCATAGGCTAGCTTCTAGGGTTTAGCCTCCTTGATCTCATGGTAGATCCACTCTTGTACTATCCATATCATCAATATCAATCAAGCAGGAGTAGGGTTTTACCTCCATCGAGAGGGCCCGAACCTGGGTAAAAACATCGTGTCCCTTATCTCCTGTTACCATCCGCCTAGACGCACAGTTTGGGACCCCCTACCCGAGATCCGCCGGTTTTGACACCGACATTGGTGCTTTCATTGAGAGTTCCTCTGTGTCGTCACCTATAGGCCCGATGGCTCCTTCGATCATCGACAACGACGCAATCCGGGGTGAGACTTTTCTCCCGGACAGATCTTCAGATTCGGCGGCTTTGCATCGGGCAATTAAGCAGCCACCGGAGCAGATTGAAAGCTACGCCCCAGCCATCAGTCGATTTGAAGTTTGAACTTCACGGCCGACATCCGCGGAGACTTGATCTTCGACGGATTCGAGCCATAGCCGAGCGCGCTGCACTGCCACGATGGGCATGATCTAGCTCTGCTGCCGGACAGTGCCCTGGAGGCCGCACACGAGTCCGCTCCGACCCTCAACTCGGAGCCGACTGCGCCAATCGAGGATTGGTGGCTAGACACCGCCTCGGGGGCTGCCACCTCCACGGCGATGGAGCCGAATACCAACCCTGTCCCTTGTGAAGTTCGTGACTCCGAGGTGCCGGTCTCCTCGCCGGGCTCCGAACCTCCCGCGCCCCTACCAATCGAATCCGATTGGGCGCCGATCATGGAGTTCACCGCTACGGATATCTTTCAGCACTCGCCTTTTGGCGACATCCTGAATTCGCTAAAGTGTCTCTCTTTGTCAGGAGAGCCTTGGCCGGACTATGGCCAGGACGGTTGGGATGCGGATGATGAAGAAATTCAAAGCCCACCCACCACCCACTTCGTAGCCACTGTCGACGACTTAACCGACATGCTAGACTTCGACTCCGAAGACATCGACGGTATGGACGACGATGCTGGAGACGACCAGGAACCAGCGCCTACCGGGCACTGGAAAGCCACCTCGTCACATGACATATACATGGTGGACATCCCAAAGGATGGGAATGGCGAGGGAACAGCGGAGGAAGACCCCTCCAAGAAACAGCCTAAGCACCGGCGTCAGCGGCGCCGCTCTAAATCCCGCCACAGCAAGAATGGAGATTCCGGCACCGGAGACAATAACACCCCGGACAAGGTCAAGACACCCCCTCCAAAGAAGATTCAGCACAGGAGAACGGAGAAGCCAGCCCTCACGAGAGAGCGGCAGACGAAGAGGTAGAGGACGATAATTACATGCCTCCCTTCGGAGACGAGGCAAGCCTCGACGACGACGAATTCGTCGTGCCTGAGGATCCCGTCAAACAAGAGCGTTCTAAACGCAGGCTTATGGCCACAGCAAGTAGCCTCAAGAAAAAGCAGCAACAGCTTAGAGCTGACCAAAATTTGCTAGCTGACAGGTGGACTGAAGTCCTTGTGGCCGAAGAGTATGAACTCGAACGCCCCTCCAAAAGCTACCCCAAACGCAAACTGCTGCCCTGATTAGAGTAGGAAGCATATAAACCTACATCACCAGCACACAATACGGCCGACCGGCCACCTCGTGGCCGAGACAGAGAGGCCTCTAGACCCTCCACTAAAGCTGTACCCCGGCATCGCTCGAAAAGTACAAAGCCACGGGGGAATGCGCCGGACTTGTGAGACATATTGGAGGATAAAGCAAGACAATCAAGATCGATCTACGGATCGCGTGGGCGCCCCACGACACGCGACGACAACCGTCGCGCCGGATATAGTAATTCCAGCTAGGCCGAACACAGTAGACAAAGCTCGCTTGAGCTACGTCGTGATATAGCCCAATATAGAGGCGCCGCACACCCACTATACTTCACAGACGAAGTAATGGATCATCAAATCCCCGAAGGGTTTAAACCCATGAACATTGAATCCAATGATGGCACAACAGACCCCTCGGTCTGGATCAAAGACTATCTCCTTCATATCCACATGGCCCGCGGCGGCATCTTCACGCCATCAAATACCTCCCACTCAAGCTTAAAGGCCCAGCTCGGCATTGGCTTAACAACTGCCAACAGAATCAATTGGTGTTGGGAGGACACGAAGCCGCATTCCTTGATAACTTCCAGGCACATATGTGCGACCACCGACAATCGATGACCTAAGCCACATAATTCAGCAGCTAAACGAATCGGCGGACAATTCGGACACGGTTCTTAACCAAGAAAAATCAAATCGTCGACTGTCCGGATGCAGAGGCACTCGCAGCCTTCAAACATAACATCCGGGACGAGTGGCTTGCCCGGTACCTAGGACAGGAAAAGCCGAAATCCATGGCAGCCCTCACATCACTTATGACCCGCTTCTGCGCGGGAGAGGACAGCTGGCTAGCTCGCAGTAACAACCTCAACAAAAATCCTGACAGTCCGGATACCAAGGACCGCAATGGCAGGTCACGTCACAACAAGCAAAAACGCTGCATTAACAACGATAATACTGAGGATACGGCAGTCAACGCCGGATTCAGAGTCTCCAAACCCGGTCAGCGGAAAAAGCCATTCAAAAGAACTACTTCGGGTCCGTCCAATTTGGACCGAATACTCGACCACTTGTGCCAGATACACGGCACCCCCGAAAAGCCAGCCAATCACACCAACAGGGATTGTTGGGTATTCAAGCAGGTGGGCAAGTTAATTGCCGAAAACAATGACAAGGGGCTGCATAGCGATGACGAGGAAGAGACCCGGCCGCCGAACAATAGAGGACAGAAGGGTTTCCCCCCGCAAGTGCGGACGGTGAACATGATATATGCAACCCACATACCCAAAAGGGAGCGGAAGCGTGCACTCAGGGACGTATACGCGATGGAGTCAGTCGCTCGAAAGTTCAACCCATGGTCCTCCTGCCAGATCACTTTTGATCGAAGGACCACCCACCAAAGATCCGCCATGGCGGAGTTCGCCGCATTGGTTCTAGACCCAATCGCGATGGGTTTCACCTCACTAGAGTCCTAATGGACAGCGGCAGAACTGAACTGCTTTACCAGATACGAGCAGCAAAATGGGCATAGACCCCTCAAGGAATAAACCCACAAAGACGACCTTAAAAGGCGTCATACTAGGTGTAGAGGCCAACTGTACAGGCTCAGTAACACTGGAAGTGGTCTTCGGATCCCCGGATAACTTACGAAGCGAGGAGTTAATCTTCGACATAGTTCCGTTCCGCAGCCGCTATCATGCACTGCTCGGACGAACCGCATTTGCAAAGTTCAATGCGGTGCCGCACTACGCATACCTCAAGCTCAAGATGCCAGGCCCTCGAGGGGTCATCACGGTCAACGGAAACACTGAACGCTCCCTCCGAACGGAGGAACATACAGCGGCTCTCGCGGCAGAAGTGCAGAGCAGTCTCTTAAGGCAATTCATGAGTCCGGCCGTTAAGCGATCGGACACTGCTAAGCGCGCCCGGAGTAACCTACAACAAGACCACCTGGCACGTTCCGAGCACGAGAAGCAATGCGACCCCAACCCCAGCCCTTGCAAAATTGCAAAACCAGTACCCCACGTACATCACTACGCTTTGGAAATACCATGGGCAAAGGGGGAGGGGCACGACCACGGCAGGCCCAGAGTGCGGCTCAACCACACCAGGGGCTCCCAAGTGTGTCATCCTTTTTTCTTCCTTTTTTTCCTCTTATCCTCAGGACTCCATTTACGGAGGCCTGTCCGTGACAGACCCCCAACTCATGATGCAACAGCCGGGAAGGAGAAAAGCTACGACAGTATCCGGTGGTCTCCATCATGAGCATTATACCTGTTTTATACACCATTCCGCAGCCTACCCCTGGAGGGGGACATGCTAAATAGTTCCACCCCTTGCTTATCACACTATTTTTATCGTTCTGCATTCATGGCAGTATTTTTTGAATAAACAATGCATCGCTTTTTGCCTATAATTGCATTCCTTTCTTATACATATGTTCATTTATGACATGTTGCATCCGTGCACTTTGGTACGGCTAAATACACCAGGGGCTTAAGTTCCCCACATCATGGTGTAATAAGTCCGAACACTTTCACAAGTGCGGCACCCCGAACTTATAGCATTATATGCATCGGCTCCGAATCATGTCTTGGGTCAATAGTTGGGTTTGCCCGGCTCCCATGTTTTGGTACCTTACGTTCCGTTATATCGGCTAAGGTAGCACTGGAAGAACCACTGCGATTGTGCCCCAGTTGAGCTGGGTGAGCACCTTAGTGGAGAAAGCTAAAACTGACCGTCATGATGAGGCGAGAGCCGGTCGCTGTTCGAGAGGTTTTTTCGAGTCCCTAAAGACTTATGCCGCTTAGAGCGAGGAACTGGCTTTGTCCGGCCCAGGCGTGGATAGCGCCCCAAATTCGGCCTTCCGAACACTAGGGGCTTCGCCGAAATTTAAATTTATAGAATTCTATGGCTAAGTGAGAGTGTTCAAGCACTATAAGTCCAGTTGCTTTGTTCGTTGTGTTGAGCGCCTCCCTAGATGGACCCAAAAATGGGAACAAGAGCGCTCAAGTTTATCCCGAACACCCCAGCACTCGTGGCATGGGGGCCGAAGCCGACGACTTGCCATCTCTCAGATTTGATAAACGGCCGCACAGAAGGTAATATTTTAAATTAACAAGCGTTGCTTAGTGCATATGAACAAAGTTTTCAGCGCACAGGATAACAAAATGCGAGTCTACTCAAATATTACATCTTTGGAGCACTCACCCGCAATAATGCGGGCACCCTTCAGGACACCCTTATAATACATTTCGGGTGTGCGATACTCCTTGCCCGGCGGTGGCGCGTCCGTCACAAGCTTCTCAGCATCCATCTTGCCCTAGTGCACTTTAGCACGGGCAAGGGCCCGACGGGCACCTTCAATACTGGTGGAGTGCTTGATGACTTCAACCCGTGGACACGCATCCACCAGCCGCCGCACCAGTCAAGTAGCTCCTGCATGGCCTCTTTGGGCCATAGCCGAACTATAAGGCCCTTCATGGCCTGTTCGCCACCTTAGGAGCTCGACCAGCTGCTTCACTGGTCGCTAAGGGCACTGGATGTCCGGCCTCAAAGATACTTGAGACCGAACACCTTCTCCGTTGAGCTCCCCTCCTCGGCTCTGTAGAAAGCGGCAACATCGGACATGCTGCGGGGCAGATTTGCGAACGCTCCTGGAGAGCTCCGAATTCGGGTAAGTAACAGATAATTCACTTTTACATGCTTTCTTTGCATGAAGAATGCCTTACCCGCCGCTATCGTCTTCAATGCCTCGATTTCCTGGAGGGCCTTGTGGGCTTCGGCCTTAGCGGCTTTGGCACTCTCAAGAGCCGACGCAAGCTCGGACTCTTGAGTCTTCGAGTCACGCTCCAAATTCTCGTGTTTTTTCACGAGAGCCTGGAGCTCTTGATGTACCTCCGCCACCCGCGCCTCCCGCTTCTCTCGCCAGGCGCGTTCCGCGGCCGCATTGCGTTCGGCAGCGGACACCGCCTCCTTCAGAGTCGCCACCTCGTTCCTAGCCCCTGGATTACCCACGTTATCCTTGTCATTTCTCTTGCAACCAAATCCTTTTCTATAAGGTACAACTTTAATACGGTGTCCTCTAGCTGCTTCTTGGCACGGCCGAGCTCGCTCTCGGACCGCTCGAGGCTCTGCTTCAAGGTATTGACCCCTTGATCGGTCTTGGGTCGAGAGGTCAAGAAGCAGCCTACATTCCCATATTGACATATTTTTGTTAAGACTCATGCATATATCTTTTTAGATCCTCAGTCCGGCTTTTCTTTCCGAACACCGAACCGAGCATCAGGGGCTACTGTCTATGCGGTATTATATTACATATCTTAAAATTCTTACCTCAAAGCTCATTAGAAGGCTGCTGCGAGCTTCAGTCAGCCCGCTCTTGGCGAGCTGAACCTTCTGAATCACCGCACTCATGACAGTGCGGTGTTCCTCTTTGATGGAAGCGCCGTTGAGCGCCTCCAGCAAGTTGTCCGGTGCCTCCGGTTGGACGGAGGCCGTCGGCATCACAGTCTTGCCCTTCTTACGAAGGGGCCGCCCGCCGGACTCCGGAACCACTGCAGGTTCCGGTGCGGAGTCCGGTCCGAAGTCCGGAGGTTGCCCTGCGGCACCTCCGGGGCCTCCTCTTCCTGGTGGGTCCCTTTCCGGGATCCCACCTCGCCGTCGACGGCGTCGCGGGGGGTGGAGGCGGCCGGAAGTGAAGTGCTATTCACATCCGACGTGCCCAAGGACCCGCTCGACGAAGCGGGAAGATCGTCCTTGGGTGGACTACAGGGTTGTATGCGGCGTTAAAAGATACCATGCGACAAAGAGAAAATTATGAGTTATTCAGGAGTCCGGATACTTACGATCTCGCCAGGGGCTTGGCCCTTGAGGGCCACTCCTCGTCGCCGTCGCCCGGCGTTAGCGAGCGATGCGGGGAAGGGTCCTTCCTTCTTGACCCTTGGCCTCCCCGTTGGGGAGGCCTTCCTCTTCTTCTCTCCCCTGCGGGAGAGGCCTCTTCTTCTCCTCCTCGTCCTCGTGGGAGGAGTCCGCTCGAGTCATCGGACGATGAATCCGATAACACTGGCGCGGGAACTCCTCCGGGTTCCGTGGCCTTCTTCTTGGCCTTCTTCTCGGCACCATGTAGGTGCCGGACCAGCAACCCTATTAGAGGGCATCCGCTGGGTCTTCGGAAGGGGCCCGGACAGCTTAACCTGTCCGGACGCCTTCTTCGTGCTGTTAAAAGGTATTGGGAGTTTAGGTCCCGCATAGAGTCAAACTATGAAAAGCAAGTGTCCCATAAAGGATAACATAGCTTACCTCGCCAGCCGGACGCTGCGAGCTGAATCCGCGATCTTCAGTAGCGGATGCGGGGGCCTCGGCGCCCTTGAACAGCACCCTCCAGGCTTCTTCGTACATAGTGTCGAAGAGCCCACTCAGGGTTTGGTGCTGTGCCGGATCGAACTCCCACAAATTGAAGTCCCGCTGTTGGTAGGGGAGAATCGGGCGGATGAGCATGACCTGGATTACGTTGACAAGCTTGAGCTTCTTGTTCACCAGGGTTTGGAGACAGGATTGGAGTCCGGCCAGCTCTTGCGAATCGCCCCACTGCAGGCCCTTCTCTTTCCAGGAAGTAAGCCACATGGGGATGCCAGATCTGAATTCAGGGGCCGCTGCCCATTCAGGGTCACGCGGCTCGGTGATGTAGAACCACCCCGATTGCCACCCTTTGATGGTTTCCACAAAGGCGCCCTCGAGCCAAGTGACGTTGGGCATCTTGCCCACCATGGCGCCTCCGGACTCCGCTTGCTGCCCTTCATAACCTTCGGCTTGACATTGAAGGTCTTTAGCCACAAGCCAAAGTGGGGCTGGATGCAGAGGAAGGCCTCGCACACGACGATAAACGCCGAGATGTTGAGGATGAAATTCGGGGCCAGATCATGGAAATCCAGGCCGTAGTAGAACATGAGCCCCCGGACAAAGGGGTGGAGTGGGAAGCCCAGTCCACGGAGGAAATGGGGAAGGAATACCACCCTCTCATGGGGCCCGGGGGTGGGGATGAGCTGCCCCTCGTCGGGGAGCCGGTGCGCGATGTCGCTGGACAAATATCCGGCGCTGCGCAGCTTCTTGATGTGCCCCTCCGTAATGGAGGAGGCCATCCACTTGCCTCCCGCTCCGGACATGGCTGGAGAAGGTTGAGGTGAGATGTGCGGACTTGGGCGCTGGAGCTCGAGTGCGCGGAGATGGATAAGCAAAGGAGGAAGAAGGTGTAGGTAAAAAGGTGGATCCTTATCCCCTTATATATGTGCGGATGAAACTATGCGTCCCCACCAGCCTGGTAAAACTCGCTTATCTCCCAAGTGCCACAATCAATGGTGCGGTTGGGTTACCCACGTCCGTATTGATGAGAATCCCGGAATAAGGGGACACGATCTCTGCTTCGACAAGACGTCCCAAGGAAACCGCTTCGCCAAATGTGCTGAGGTGGAATAATCAAAATGATTCAAGTAAAAGCTTGGTTGTGGTGTGACGTCACGCCACAAAATACGTCAACAGATTGAACTTGTGTAAATATTATTCTCTCTACGGTGGTATGTGGAATTTATTTTGCAGAGCCGGACACTATCCTGGTGTTCACAATCTTCTATGAATTATTCGGAGGAGGAACCCGCCTTGCAATGCAAAAGACAATATGCGCGCCGGACTCGTCGTCATTGAAGCCTGGTTCAGGGCTACCGAGGAGTCTGGACTAGGGGTGTCCGGATAGCGAACTATCATCATTGGCCGGACTCCAAGACTATGAAGATACAAGATTGAAGACTTCATCCCGTGTCCGGATGGGACTTTCCTTGGCGTGGAAGGCAAGCTTGGCAATACGGATATGTAGATCTCCTACCATTGTAACCGACTCTGTGTAACCCTAGCCCTCTCCGGTGTCTATATAAACCGGAGGGTTTTAGTCGATAGGACGAACAACAATCATACCATAGGCTAGCTTCTAGGGTTTAGCCTCCTTGATCTCGTGGTAGATCCACTCTTGTACTATCCATATCATCAATATCAATCAAGCAGGAGTAGGGTTTTACCTCCATCGAGAGGGCCCGAACCTGGGTAAAAACATCGTGTCCCTTGTCTCCTGTTACCATCCGCCTCGACGCACAGTTCGGGACCCCCTACCCGAGATCCGCCGGTTTTGACACCGACAGCCATCAAGAAGCTAGGTACCTGTTAGAGATGCATCTTCATCAAGAGAATGTACAATCATATGCAACAAAATATACTAGAGCAACACCAAAAAGAAAGGGTTAGAAACTAGATGCAACATATAGTACACAAACTAATTAACTAGAGGTACGCAGGTCATCGTACCCAAACTAACACAGTAGCATTAGGCTAGTTCGGTAGGGACCGTGGACATCACAAAGTTTCATCGCTATAGAAAGTATACAAGTTCAACGGACACATATCATCATCATTGGCATCGTAAATCACTAAAAGTACCATCCTTCCATAGCATCGTGCATGGACCCTGGCTTCTTGAACGGCGTGAGG
Organism: Aegilops speltoides; assembly: GCA_021437245.1. Taxonomy (NCBI): domain Eukaryota; kingdom Viridiplantae; phylum Streptophyta; class Magnoliopsida; order Poales; family Poaceae; genus Aegilops; species Aegilops speltoides. The sequence goes on along the minus strand of CM038144.1, from coordinate 95,392,171 downwards.
TCATGACATTGCATGCCTATGCGAGTTCGGACGTCAGCTCGCGATATAGGGCCGTAGTGGAACATCCCCTTCTCATCAACGACTTCTTTCATGATGATCGTTGCAATGTCTCTTTGGATTCGAAAGAAGTCATCTCTAAGTTTATAATCCGCTTCTCCATGAGATTCTACCCACTTGTGGATATGATCATCATTTCTGCTTGTCATGCGAAGCTTTTGGTGATCCGTGCTGAACTCAATCATGAGATGGAGGAGGTAGAATCCATCTTTCTTGCTTGGTTCTGGGACATGGATGTAGCAAAAGTTAGTTTTATGTGCAAAACCCATCTTCTTGTTCCTTTGTTTCCTGATCTGTAGGTGGCCACCCCTAATGCTGAAGCCATCATCTAGAATATTCTTTATGTGGGTGTAGTCCTTATTCTCGTAGTTTCTGGTAGGGTCGAAATACACGGCGTGGGAGACTCGTGTGTAAAGAACGATAAGGACGGCACACCCGTTGCTGTGGGGAAAAAGACACCTCAAATTATTCTCCATATAAGCGAGAAGGAATGATTGAAATGTACAAAAGGGTTGTCCGGAACTGACTTAGTTTGGATGATAAGGCAGGAGGACAATTTACTAGTCCTTATTATGTACCATGAAGTTTTGGAGGTACTCCCTAGCAGTTTCACGCTCAAAGTCGCCAAGACTCAAGAAGGACTCGTGCATGTAGTACGGATCCGCCATACAGATTTGCGAGACTTCTCTCTTCATGACGAAGCTCGTATATAGCACAAAAAGGTGGACGATTGTAAAATTGAGCCGCCTTGTCAGAAACAACTCGAAGATATGGTCAAACCGCAGGAAGAACACCTCCGCGGGCCATGTGTTGACGTAGCACTTCCCCTCAGGCACACGATCCGCGTATGTCGGATATCCTGGATCCTTCGAGGCTAGTAGGCTTTTCTTAGTCGACAGCACATGGTCGCGCAGTCTCCTGAGATCCCCTGATGGTGCCTCTAGCGGTTTCGGCGGTAGCATTGGCTCGCACGTGACATGGAACATGGCCGCACCTTTGACAGGTACACGCTCTTCAAAATCCACCGTCTAGCTGCTATGTGCTCTGGCTTGTTTGTAGGCAACTGAGCCTATCTTCCTCGCTCTCTTCCTCTCCTTTTTCTTGGGCACACCTTCCAGACCCTTCCTTAACCCCTGCCCCATTGTTGCCGGGCTAAGCACTATACGACCCCCGGCTAGTTGAGCCTGTGTTGAGGTGGCATCTTCACGCGTGTCCTGTGAGGATTTCATGAAGAGAGACTTCTTGCAATCCATGCTAGGACGTTCCTGCCCAGGCAGATCATCCATATCCTCATCAGCATGCTGATATCCCGATTCGTCATATGGCTGACTCATCATATCTAAGTCACCTACATAGGCACTTGTATTGAGGAAACCCATTGGGTCCTCCGTCTCCTCCATTTCATCATCCATTATTTGTTCTATATGGCCCATTAAATCAGCCACTATTGGACCCCCTTCATCACATCGTCCACCGCTCTCACCCAGCACTACAGGAGCTGGTAATTGCATAGGCGGGGTGGTGGTCTCCATACATGCTTGTTGATGTGTGGTTATTGGTGTGCTCTCAGCCGACTCGAGATGAAGAAGATTCTTCGGCCATAGCAGCACCCAACCCTTGCAGCTTCCAATCCGCAGCGGGGTCTCATTGTCCTCTCCCCTAGCCGTAATGGAGGAGGCGAATCGTCGTGCCCCGATTTCACACTCGACAAGTTAACCCTGAAGTGCCCAGCGGGCATCGGCTGGTTGTGGAATGTGAGTTGCAAGGGCTGCATTATCACCCCCATTCCCAGGTCCACCTTCTGGCCTTTGATCAAGTAGAGTATGGTGCACGGGGTTTCATCGGCCTGTAAACACATGTCTATGGTGTAAAACATCCGAAAGGCAAAGAAAATGGAATATTCTAGATATATATATGTTGGTGCGACATGTAATTACCGTGAGGGCGTCAAGCTCAGCCAAAGACGAAGGCCCTCCTAGCGCGCCAGAGACTAAGGACGTGCTGCTATGAGCAGGTGCAGGTGTGGGTGCGAGAGAAGGCCTGGTTGCGTGAGCAGGTGATGGTGCGGTGGTGTTGTTCACGGAGTTACTCGCGACGAAACTAGGCATGTGGAAATCATGTACTATCTTGTCTAGATTTTCCTTCGTCCAGTTGACGATAGCCGGGACCAAGTTAGTAGCAAAATCATTTCTACAGGCATTTACAGCTGCATCTACTACCCGCTGTAGCAGCTCATTTTTCTCCTAGGATGCTTTTTGCGCGTCCTGAGTTGCTTTTTTTCTCGAACGCAAGCTTCACCTTGTCGTTGATGTCCGCCTGATTAAACTTCTTTTTCTGCTTCTTGGCCTCCGGGCCCTCACTGTAAACACCTTCCACATGGCATCGTCTCCGGCGCCGTGCACACGTCCATATTGCGGCTGCTGGCCCAAAGGGAGTCCCTTAAGTTTGTTCAAGGCCCGGTTGAGAGGGGTGTCCCACTTGGGCCTCATCAGCGAAGTAGGGCTTTCGGCTGCAAGCTGGTGTTGCTTCTCCTGCAGAAGGAACGTGAACCGTTTATGAATGTGTAGTCGACTTGATCAGGAGCTGAATGTAAGGTGGTAAAAGAATAATTACCAATAATATAATCAATCTCCTTGTGATCTCGTCCGTGTAAAAAACCTTCTTTTCCTTGTCCCACTTGTAACGGGCCCTGATGAAGTCACGCTCCAAGGGGTTGGTGAACTCACGAAGGGGTCTGGGTGACCCGCGACTTCATGTTCCGCGTCCTCCTTATCCGAGGCGATGCTTCTCCGTGTCCCTTTGTTGAAGGCTCTTGAATTTTGCAGCTTTAGCCTTAGCTGCCTCGGTAGCGCTAGTGTCCTTGAACTTTTTGAACTCCTCTTCCGTAAGTGTAGGATTTTCCTCCGGAATCTTGGACAAGGGTTCCTAAGCCTCAATAGCTCGTTTCACCCTCCCTTTCCAAGAGGCCAAATCATTGCTGAACATGCCCATGGCATGATTGTTAATCTTTTTCATTTTCGGATCATCCCACGGTTTCTCTATGCTATCATACCAGTCGGGGAACTTGAATCTCTTGTGCAACTTCGTCAGGAGAACCTGCCTCAAATGTTCTTTACTCCCTAAGTCATCTTCGTTGATGCTCGCGCATTCCCATAGGATGCATCCTACTTGGTTCCCATAGCACTTGCGAGGTTCTTCTGGCTCTAATGGCCTAAACTTGCCAGGTGCCATCTTTGTAAGCACTGGTCGTCCGATGCCGAGTTTCTTAGGTTTTTGTATCCTCTGCTTATTCTTCTTCTTCTTTTTGGTAGCGGCATCGGCGCCAGTATCTTCCCCTCTGGTACCTTCCCCGCCGGTCTTGGCGCCGCCACCGGTGTCGGCACTGTCAGTGTCGATGTCGGCGTTAGTACCATCATCGAGGCTGACCTGCAAACCTTGACTGTTCTTAGCAGACAAAAAATCGAGGTATTGTTGTTCACCATCATAATCCATCTCGTCTGCATCTTGGTCAGAAGGCCCGGTTTCTTCGTTGTTCGACTTGTTTCCTATGATTAAGTCTCCTCTTTTAATTCCAAAACTATAAAAGATCTATGTTTGTCGGAATGCCGTTTCCCATCAACTTCCGGCACTCGATATGCCTACTTTCTAGCACAAGTCATGCCAAAATTCACGGAAAATTTCGGCATGACCTTTGCTAAAAAGTTGAAATATTGAGCTCCTGAAATTCATCGGAACGGAAATGAATCAACATTCCGGCAAAACATAGGCCACTCGGATCATTTACCCTGCACATAATCATCATTTTCCAAATGACAAGTCCAAATTCCAAATATGACATGTCCAAATCACATGTCCACATATCACATGTCCACTTCAAATTTGTATATAAAATGAAGAAAAATATAGAACTTGAAGAAAAATGCAAGAAGTCATTTTTCTTCACAATATTTAAAACTAAATTCAGCCTACCATATTATGTTTTAACTAAAAAATTAAATAGTAACATTTGCTTTAACTAATCTGTCGACTTCAAATTCTATTTTTAAAATAGTAACAATTGCTTTAACTAAAAAATTTAAATAGCAACAGTTGCTTTAACTAATCCGTCCACTTCAAATTCATTTTTTTAAATAGCAACAATTGCTTTAACTAAAAATAAATAAATTTCAACAATTGCTTTAACTAATCTGTTCTAGGTTTTATACTAATTCTAATTATCTAACTAGCACTATAAAATATAAATAACAACAATTGCTTTAACTAAAAAATGCAAGAAACCTATATAATCAATTCTGTTTTTTCTTACACTAAAAATAGCCTAGGGTTCATACTATTTCAGGCTAAACTAGGACTAAATATCAGAGAAGAGGGGAGGGGAGAGGGCTTACAGAGGGCAGAGAGAGATGGCGTCGGGGGAGACGGCACGGCACCAAGGGTCACCGGGTCGGGAGATGGGGCGGCGCGGGGTCGAGGTGGCGCAGGGCGCGCGAGGCGAGGGCTCGTGGCGGCGACATGGGGAAGATAGAGTGGGGATTTGGGTGAAAAGCAGAGGCAGGAAGAAGCAAAGGGAGTGGGGATTTTGGCGGTTAAGTCGAGGTAGCAGTAGCTCGTTCCGGACAAACGTGCTATAGCTAAGTTAGCTATAGTGCTTTTACGCAGAAATCACTACTGCTATTACAGGTATCTATAGCGTTTTTGTACAGAAAGCGTTGTTGCTATTACAGGTAGCTATAGCATTTTTTGATAACGTTCATGGTAGCGCTCTTGGCGTCGGGTATAGTCATGGTAGTGAAATACCGGTTTTCTCTTTAGACATTCTTAGCCCATCTGACACGGAACATCGTCACGTTGTGCAGTCCAGAGCATTCAAGCTCCCAAATCTCCTCGACCCTTCCATAAAATCTCTCAGTTGCGCCGTTGTCGCTGTCGGTCATGCATTCCATCGTCACCCCTAAGTTCTGATCATCATTGTCCATATCTTTGGCCTCCGTGTATAAGGTGTATCCGTTGATATCGTATGCCTGATAGGTGACGAGGTTGGGCGAGGGGCCATGTGCTAAGGCGTATATGAGCAATCCGTCCTTAGAACCCTCTTCCGGGGGATCAGCAATAATATTCTCTTTGAACCAATGCAGGAAAGTGGAGTTGTGCTCTCTAGTAACTTCAGCGTCTGTCCTGCATTCCCCCAGGTCACGATACTTCTTTGCAATAATTTCTTTGTGTAGTGCCACGAAAGGATCTACCTCATCTAGGTGTTGTAGCACTAGCAAGTTTGCTTTATCAAAGTCGTTGCGTTGATCTGAGTATGCAACGTGCAGTTCCCTGCAACCGTTGGAGTGACCTTCTCCTTCGAGCCTCCCATCGTGCTTGTTAACGGGTAAACCAACACCAACACCAGGAGCGCCATATAGAAAATTCTCACAGAAAGAGATGCACTCTTGTGTCAGATAGCTCTGGACGATGCTTCCACCCGGACGGGACATGTTACGAACGAATCCTTTGATGATCCCATTCATCCTCTCAAATGGATGATACGTCTCCAACATATCTATAATTTTTTATGTATTCATGCCATGTTTATAATATTTTTTACATGATTTTGGTATGATTAGGTTAGAGCTAACCCAGACTGACATTGTTTTCAGCAGAACTACCGTGGTATTGTTTTTGTGCAGAAATTAAAGTTCCCGGAATGCTCTGAAAATCAATGGATAATATTTTTGGAAAATAAAAAAAATACTAGAATGAAAAGCTACCGGAGGAGAGTCCCATGGGCCCCACGAGGGTGGAGGGCACCCTCCTGCCTCGTGGACTCCATGTGGGGCCCCCTGGTGTGAAACCGACGCCAACCCCTCCTATAAATCCCCAAACTTCTAGAACAAAACCTAGATCGGGAGTTCCGCTGCCGCAAGCCTCTGTAACCAGCAAAAACAGATCGGGGCCCTCTTTCGGCACCCTGCGGAAGGGGGGATCCATCACCGGCGGCCATCTTCATCACCCCGATGCTCTCCATGACGATGAGGGAGTAGTTCACCCTCGGGGCTGAGGGTATGTACTAGTAGCTATGTGTTTGATATCTCTCTCTCTCTCTCCCCCTCTCTCTCTCTCTCTCCCTCTCTCTCTCTCTCTCGTTTTCTTGATATGGCACAATCTTGATGTACCGCGAGCTTTGCTATTATAGTTGGATCTTATGATGTTTCTCCCCCTCTACATTCTTGTAATGGATTGAGTTTTCCCTTTGAAGTTATCTTATCGGATTGAGTCTTTAAGGATTTGAGAACACTTGATGTATGTCTTGCGTGGGATACCCGTGGTGACAATGGGGTATTGTATCGACTTACTTGATGTATGTTTTGGTGATCAACTTGCGGGTTCCAATGACATTGTGAACTTATGCATAAGGGTTGGCACACGTTTTCGTCTTGACTCTCCGGTAGAAACTTTGGGGAACTCTATGAAGTACTTTGTGTTAGTTTTAATAGATGAATCTGAGATTGTGTGATGCATATCGTATAATCATACCCACGGATACTTGAGGTGACATTGGAGTATCTAGGTGACATTAGGGTTTTGGTTGATTAGTGTCTTAAGGTGTAATTTTACTAGCAACTCTAGGGATGTTTGTGACACTTATAGGAATAGTCCAATGGATTGATCGGAAAGAATAACTTTGAGGTGGTTTCGTACCCTACAATAATCTGTTCGTTTGTTCTCCGATATTAGTTACTTTGGAGTGAGTCTTTGTTGCATGTTGAGGGGTTGTTATATGATCTAATTATGTTATCATTGTTGAGAGAACTCGCACTAGTGAAAGTATGAACCCTAAGCCTTGTTTCGGAGCTTTGCAATAGCGTTTTCGCTCACTTTTGTTACTTGCTACCTTGCTGTTTTTATATTTTCAAATTACAAAAACCTATATCTACCATCCATATTGCACTTGTATCACCATCTCTTCGCCTAACTAGTGCACCTATACAATTTACCATTGTATTGGGTGTGTTGGGGACACAAGAGACTCTTTGTTATTTGGTGGTAGGGTTGTTTGAGAGAGACCATCTTCATCCTATGCCTCCCACGAATTGATAAACCTTAGGTCATCCACTTGAGGGAAATTTTCTTTTGTCCTACAAACCTCTGCACTTGGAGGCCCAACAACGTCTACAAGAAAAAGGTTGTGTACTAGACATCAAGCTCTTTTCTGGCGCCGTTGCCGGGGATGTTAGTGCTTGAAGGTATATCTTTAGATCTTGCAACTGAATCTTTTAATTTCTTGTTTTATCACTAGTTTAGTATATAAAAGAAAACTATGGAAAATGGAATTTAGGGTGCCTCATATGCTTCATATTTTTAATGTCTTTCGTGAAAATAAGGTTTCCGATAATTGTGCTCAATTGCTATATGAAGAATGCATTAAAATGGTTGGCACTAAATTTTTGAATGATGAGCATGATTGCAGTGGTGTTAGTATGAATTCCTTGAATATCCATGATGCTAATGATATGCAAAGCCACAACCTTGGGGTGCTATGTTTGATGAAGATGATATTTTTTGTCCCCCAAGTTTTGATGAGAAAATTAATTATGATGATAGCATGCCTCCTATTTATGATGATTATATTGATGAAAGTGGGTTTGGAAGAGTGTCAACTTTAGGAAGTAATAATCCCACAATTTTGTAGGGTGTTGATTCTTATTTTGATTATTATAAAAGTGGATTTGGAGAGGTCATGACTTTATTTAGTGATGAATCCACTATTTCGGAAGAGGTTCCAATTGATTATGAGAACAAAGTTGCTATTTATGATTTTTATTGTGATGACATGTATGCTACAAAGAATAATGATAATCATGAAACTTGTCATCATGATTTTAATTTCCAATTGGATTATGCCTCTCATGATAATTATTTTGTTGAGTTTGCTCCCACTATTATGAAGGAGAATAAATTTGCTTATGTGGAGAGTAATAAAATTTATATGCTTGTAGATCATGAAAAGAATGCTTTATGTGACAGTTATATTGTGTAATTCATTCATTATGCTACTGAAAATTATGATGAGGGAGGATTATATGTTTGTAGGAATTGCAATAATATCAAGTTTCCTCTCTATGTGCTTAAAATCTTGAAGTTATGCTTGTTTTGCCTTCCCATGCTAATTAATTATTATTCCCATAAGTTGTTTGATCAGAAAATTCCTAGGCATAGAAAGTGGGTTAGACTTAAATGTGCTAGTCATATTCTTCATGATGCTCTCTTTATGTTTCAATTCTTATCTTTTATGTGAGCATCATTGAAATCATCATGCCTAGCTAAAAAGGCATTAAAGAAAAGCGCTTGTTGGGAGACAACCAAATATTTACCCCTACTGTTTTTGTGTGTCCACATGATTAAGCTACTATATTAATCATGTTTTATAGCTTTTGTTTCAATGAAGTGCCAAGTAAAGCCTTTAGGATAGCTTGTGGTGATAGTTGTGTTGATCCTGCTGAAAATCAGAAACTTTTGCACTCAGTAAATAATTTCCAGAATCTTATTGAAACGTGCTTTTGACCTGATTCTTTTTGATATGGATTGGTGCACAAATTTCTCAGCAGTAACTAATTGTTTCAGATTTTTTGGAGTTACACAAGTATTCGGGAGTTACAGATTACTACAGACTGTTCTGTTTTTGACAGATTCTGTTTTCTTTGTGTTGTTTGCTTATTTTGATGAATCTATGAGTAGTATCGGAGGGTATGAACCATAGAGAAGTTGGAATACAGTAGATACAACACCAATATGAATTTAGAATGAGTTCACAACAGTACCTAAGTGGTGATTTATTTTCTTATACTAACGAAACTTACGAGTTTTCTGTTGAGTTTTGTGTTGTGAAGTTTTCAAGTTTTGGGTAAAGATTCGATGGACTATGGTATAAGGAGTGGCAAGAACCTAAGTTTGGGGATAACCAAGGCACCCCAAGGTAAAATTTAAGGACAAGCTAGAGCCTAAGCTTGGGTATGCCCCTGATGGCATCCCCTCTTTCGTCTTCGTTCATCGGTAACTTTACTTGGAGCTATATTTTTATTCACCACATGATATGTGTTTTGCTTGGAGCGTCATTTTATTTTATTTTGTTTTGCTTGCTGTTTAAACAATATCGCAAGATCTGAAATTCTTAAATGTTAGAGAGTCTTCACATATTTGCATAATTATTCGACTACTCATTGATCTTCACTTATATCTTTCGGAGTAGTTTGTCGTTTGCTCTAGTGCTTCACTTATATATTTTTAGAGCATGGCGGTGGTTTTATTTTGAAGAATTTGATGTACTCTCATGCTTAACTTATAATATTTTGAGAGTCTTTAGAGTAGCATGGTAATTTTCTTTGGTTATGAATTTAGTCCTAATATGATGGGCATCCAAGAGGGATATAATAAAAACTTTCATATAAAGTGCATTGAATACTATGAGAAGTTTGATACTTTATGATTGTTTTGAGATATGAAGATTTTTATATTAGAGTCATGCTAGTGGAGTAGTTATGAATTTGAGAGATACTTTTGTTAAAGTTTGTGGTTCCCGTAGCATGAACGTATGGTGAACCGTTATGTGATGAAGTTGGAGCATGATTTATTTATTGATTGTCTTCCTTACGAGTGGAGGTCGGGACCGCGCGATGGTTAACTACTACCAACCGTTTCCCTAGGAGCATGCGCGCAGTACTTTGTTTCAATGACTAATAGATTTTTTCAATAAGTATATGAGTTCTTTATGACTAATGTTGAGTCCATGGATTATACGCACTCTCACCCTTCCACCATTGCTAGCCTCTCTAGTATCGCGCAAATTTTGCCAGTACCATACACCCACCATATACCTTGCTCAAAACAGCCACCATACCTACCTATTATGGCATTTCCATAGCCATTCTGAGATATATTTCCATGCAACTTTCCATCGTTCCATTTATTATGACACGCTTCATCATTGTCATATTGCTTTGCATGATCATGTAGTTGACATCGTATTTGTGGCAAAGCCACCGTTCATAATTTTTCATACATGTCACTCTTGATTCATTGCACATCCCGGTACACCGCCGGAGGCATTCACATAGAGTCATATTTTGTTCTAAGTATTGAGTTGTAATTCTTGAGTTGTAAGTAAATAAAAGTGTGATGATCTTCATTATTAGAGCATTGTCCCGTGTGAGGAAAGGATGATGGAGACTATGATTCCCCCACAAGTTGGGATGAGACTCTGGACGAAAAATAAAAAATAAAAGAGAAAAGAAAAAAAGAGGCCAAAAAAGAGAAGGCCCCAAAAAATGAGAGAAAAAGAGAGAAGGGGCAATCCTACTATCCTTTTACCACACTTGTGCTTCAAATTTGCACCATGATCTTCATGATAGAGAGTCTCCTATGTTGTCACTTTCATATACTAGTGGAAAATTTTCATTATAGAACTTGGCTTCTATATTCCAATGATGGGCTTCCTCAAAATGCCCTAGGTCTTCGTGAGCAAGCGAGTTGGATGCACACCCACTTAGTTTCTTTTTGAGAATTCATACAATTATAGCTCTAGTGCATCCGTTGCATGGCAATCCCTACTCACTCACATTGATATCTATTGGTGGGAATCTCCATAGCCCATTGATATGCCTAATTGATGTGAGACTATCTTCTCCTTTTTGTCTTCTCCACAACCACCATATTCTATTCCATCATAGTGCTATGTCCATGGCTCACACTCATGTATTGCGTGAAAGTTGAAAATGTTTGAGAATACTAAAGTATGAAACAATTGCTTGGCAGAAACAGGGGTTGTGCATGATTTAAATATTTTGTGTGTTGAAGATAGAGCATAGCTAGACTATATGATTTTGTAGGGATAGCTTTCTTTGGCCATGTTATTTTGAGAAGGCATGATTGCTTTGTTAGTATGCTTGAAGTATTATTGTTTTCATGTCATTATTAAACTTTTGTTTTGAATCTTATGGATCTAAATATTCTTGCCACAATAAAGAAGATTACATTGATAAATATGTTAGGTAGCATTCCACATCAAAAATTCTGTTTTTATCATTTACCTTCTTGAGGACGAGCAGGAATTAAGCTTGGGGATGCCTGATAAGTATCCAACGTATCTATAACTTTTGATGTATTCATGCCATGTTTATAATATTTTTTACATGATTTTGGTATGATTTGGATAGACCTAACCCGGACTGACGCTGTTTTCAGCAGAACTACCGTGGTGTTGTTTTTGTACAGAAATAAAAGTTCTCGGAATGCGCTGAAAATCAACGGAGAATATTTTGGAAAATTTAAAAAATAATGGAACTAAAAGCTATCGGAGGAGAGTCCCATGGGCCCCATGAGGGTGGAGGGCACGCCCCCCTAGGGTGTCCACCTGCCTCGTGGACTCCCTGTGGGGCCCCCTGACGTGAAACCGACGTCAACCCCTCCTATAAATCCCCAAACTTCCAGAACAAAACCTAGATCGGGAGTTCCGCTGCCGCAAGCCTCTATAGCCACCAAAAACCAATCGGGGCCACTACAAAAAAGTCACATCCACGACATTTTGGGCCGAACAAATTTTTTTTCTGTCATACTTATGACACTTCTATGACTATAATTGTGACAAAACCCGGTATCATCATAGATGTAGTGGGCTCCAACTTCTATGACAAAAAATCATGACAGAAAATGGGAGTTTCGTCCTGGGTGGGCCTGAGACGCAGCTGCATGACATTCTTTGGGCAATCCATGATGGAAAAAACCATGGTAGAAGCGAGGGCGAGGAAAATTTTGGGGAGTTCCCGGTTATGGTGGGTGGTTGGGGGCTGAGCGATGTGCATTTCTCTCGTACACGTACGCGCGTGTGCGCGAGGCGTTGGGCTCTAACTGAACCCGAGCGAGGCATTGGGCTCTAACTGACCCCGAGCGATTGCACTAGCTACGTTACTGAACCCGAGTGATTCCTTCGCTACTGCTGCTAACTGAAGCCGATCGAGCCCTGCTGCCTCCTTCCCATGATGAACAGTGAGTGTTGTTGGGGGGAGGGGGTTGGATGAACAGTTGCCGGTGGGGTTGGATGAACAGGACCCCGTGGTGTTGCCTCTGGATGAACAAGACCCCGATCGAGCTGGTTGGGGGTGGATGAACAGGACCCCATGGAGGGCTGGATGAACAGGAAGACCCCGTGGAGGGCTGGTTGAACAGTAGCCGGTGGAAGGCTGGATGAAAAGTAGCCCGTGGAGCGGTGGTTGAACAGGACCCCGTGGAGAGGGCTGGTTGTACAATAGCCGGTGGAGGAGCGCGCGGTGGAGGCTAGATGAACAGGAGCCCGTGGATGAACAGTTGCAGGTGGAGGTTGAAGGAGGTCGATGGTGGATGAATAGTAGCCCGTGGAGGCTGGAGGAGGTCGACGGTGGAGATGAACAATATCCCGTGGAGTCCCGTTTTGTGGCACGCCACACCCCTCCCAATGAACAGGACCCCCGTTTCGATCGTAGCGCTCTAGCACAAGTCCGTTTCCTCCATTTTGCGGTACGTCACACCCCTCCTGATCAGTAGGACCCGACCATAGGAGGTCCAACAGAAGTCTGTTTCCTCCGTTTTGCGGTACGCCTGACCCCTCTCAATGAACAGGATCCCGTTTCGAACATAGCCGGTCAAACACAAGGCTGTTTCCTCCGTTGCGGTACACCAGGCCTCGTTTCCATCGGTTGTTCTATCCAAGCCGGTTGGCTCCCAAGCGTTCCATTGCCTCCCGATGAACATGACGCATTCCGTTGCCTCCCCATGAACACAACGACGACGCAATTTCTCCGTTCCGACCCAGCCATGTACACGAGCCCTGGCCATATGTATGCGCGAGTAGGCGTTCGAGACCCCGCCCGTATGTACGTACGTGGCTGTATTTCCTTTCTTGCACCCTAGCCGCTGTATGTATGTGTACATGCTACGTGCCCGCCTCTACTACGACACGTGCACGTCTACATCGACCGGTATGTACATACACGTTCGCGACCAGAATGACAGCGCTACATACGCTTCGACCAGGTGGGTCTCGACTGCCAGGCACTTCCTTGCGTGCGAAGATGTAGCTGGTGGGACTTAGCAGTCAGGGGGAAAATCATTTTTTTGCCCTTAATATGGACGCACTTCCTTGCATGCAAAGATGTAGCTAGTGGGTCCCACCAGTCAGGGGGAAACATTTTTTTCGCGAAATACGGTGGCCCGTCAAATGGGTCCCTGCTGTCAGGTGGAGGAATCATTATTTTCCGCGTAATAAGGAGGCACTTCCTTGTTGCGACCATGGACCGAGCTATCAGCCACTCCACGTACAGTGCTCTTCCGATGGAAGTCGTTCCTTGACCATGTTGACCACGACGCGCCGAGAGCACCAGGGCGGTGGAAAACGGTGAGGCGTAGGAAGGGGACAACGTGGAGCCGGGAAGACGCGGTAGTGGATGCCCACGCAAAGAGGAGTACGGGGTTTTACTGGTTCGGCTTTGGTGTGAGGCTGCCATCGCCGCAGAATAACAGGGGGTGTGGGTCTATGGAGGGATGGCCTGACCAGTGGTGGGAGTAGTAGGGGGCGGTGAGGCCTCCGCGGCAGCACAACCGGCCATGAGAGGCAGGAGCAGGCAAAACGACCGGCGCTGCTTTGGGCAGCTGGAGCAAGAAGACCAAAGGTTGAAGAAGCACTACGGGCGTTGGATGTACATCGTACGGTCACTGGAGCTAGAATCATTCATATTGACTAAGTTGACAAAGCCCTTTGTCCTCGTCAACTTAGTAGGGCCACAAGTCAGCCTCCCACGATGCTGGGTCCCAGCTAGCTGGGGGAGTATTCATTTTTTTGTGCGTAATAAGGAGGCACTTCCTTGCGTGCGAAGATATAGCTGGTGGATCCGACCTGTCAGCGGGCGGAATATTCTTTTCACGAAATACAGAGGCTTTCCGGTGGGTCCCATATGTTAGCTGGAGGAATCATTATTTTGGGCATAATAAGGAGGCATTTCCTTGTGTGCGCCGTGGCACAGCTATCAGCTCTCCACGTACAGTCCACGTCCGATGGAAGTCGTTCCTTGACCACGTCGACCACGCCGCGTCGAGAGCACCAGGGTGGTGGACGACAGCGAGGCCTAGGATGGAGATGACGCGGATCCGGGGAAGACGCAGCAGTGGATGCCCACGCAGAAAGGAGTACGAGGGTTCACTGGTTCGGCTTCCGTATGAGGCTACCGTCACTGCAGAATAACAGGGGGTGTGGGTGAGTGGAGGGATGGCCTGGCCAGCGGTGGCAGTAGTAGGGGGCGGTGAGGCCTCCGCAACAGCACAGCCGGCCACGGGAGGCAGGAGCAGGCGGCATGACCGGCGCTGCTTTGTGTGGCTGGAGCAAGAAGACCAGAGGTTGAAGAAGCACGACGCCGTTGGATGGACTCTATATCCATTTATGTGTCAAATAGATCCCAGGGTTTCTCTAGTTACTCCTACCTCCCCCTTTTGGAATAGAAATCCTATGGTTATGTTCTCCCAATCCATGAAATTTGAGTAAGTTTCGTTAGATCCGTGTAGTGTATTGATTGTTTGAATGGTACAAGTGATAAGTGATTAGTTGTTTCATCTCTGGAGATGATTTGTGCTAGTAATCCCACTAGGGTTAGTGTTCGTGCTAATAATTCCTAGCCAGGACTTGACAATTGATTTTGAATGACCTACATATGTTTGTGCCATTATTTTCTTCAAGATTGGTCTGTACATAGACAAATGTGCTTAAAAATTGAACCATAATCTCTGGATATGTATAAATAAATAGCCATAAATTCCTAATCCTACTTCATGACATGTAATCGTTGATTTGATGCCAATTCTTGGAAACTGCCAAATGTTCGCTAGAGATTAGTTTGTAACTGTTAATTTGACGCCACATTGTTTTACCATTTGTATAGGTGCTGTCTGACGATGTGGACAGCGAGGATGAAGATGTCCAGAGGAGGTACAAGAGGCAAATCCCGAGGGAGCTTTATGCGAGGAATGCATAGCAGCGATTAGGACACAGGCAGCGACTATCGATGCCCATTTTGCAACCACAAGCTTCATGACGCGTATCAAAGTGTTCTGGCGCATGCAAGAGGACGGGCCATTGGCTCCTTCAAGCAGAAGTATGCTTGTAGGGTGGAGCACGATGCGTACGCCGAGTACCTGGAGAAGGTTAAGGATCGTGTCGGCTTGTGAGATGAGATGTGGGATCGAACTATGTACACTTGAGCATGCTTAATGACGGTTGAACTATGCTTGTGTACGTGTACGCTTATTATCTATGTCTGAGTATGTTTAATCTATGTTTACTTATGTCTAACTATGGGATATGGATACAATCAGTTCGGTTGATGGAATCTACCTCCATCCTCGTTTATTGGTCCCCTTTGTAATTTGTGTTAAATGTTGACCAAAGATTTAACTGACAAAATGTTAGTGTAGGTCAGCAAAAATTATATAGTTGGATGCGTATTTGAACATAGTGTTCAATTATATAATTTTTGGTGACATGCATAAACATTTCTTAGTCAAATATTTGGTACAAATTATAGAGGAGACCAATAAACCAGGACGAAGGTAGTACGTCAATCACACACGGTGCCCAAAATTGGAACCGTGTGCAATGGCTTTCATTTTGGGGATTTTTATTTCTGTGCCCCTGGTTCCTTAGCTCTACTCATTCATCCCCACTATGTTAACTTTTGCTCACTTTTCCCCACTCCCTTGCCCGAAACCCTCAGAACAGGTTATAACGGACGTTGCCGTTGGGTCAATGCCTTTGACCATTAGCTGACGAGTGGGGCCGCGTATATGTGGGCGCATGCAAGGCCACAGTCGTGGGGTAGCACGTGTCCATGGACATGCCCGAAACGTCCCATCATATAAAGAGGGCAACCACCTCCATCGCCCCTGCCATTTTCCCCCAAATCCCCTTGCTGTCGCATCGTCTTCCTCTCCCCAACCGGCATTGTCTCGCTCTCCTCCACTGCCTCCACCGCACCGTCTCGCTCTCCCCCACCGCATCGTCTTCCTCACCTTCATCGCCTCCATCTGTCAGATGGCTGACGCTCGTGGCTATGCCAGCGCAGCGAACGGAGATGTGGTGGAGCTGCAGGGTCAGGGCGCGGTGACCGCGGATGTCGGCGGCGTCCATGGTGGTGCCGGGAAACTCGCAACCGCTGCGAATGTTGCAGGCTCTGCCTCATCGCTGTAGAAGGTGACGGCGTCGAGCAGCGCAGTACATCCCAATGCCCCCGTTGCGCCGCCTGCCGTGGAGGAGCAGGTATTTGCACTTGCTTAGCTTGTAGAGTTAGTTGCTCCCAACTTGCATTGGTTAGATAGTGATTCATACAGCAGTTCAGATGGTTAGAGTAGTTGGTTTGACGGATGGGCCGGGGTTGGGGGGATGGGGGGTTTTTGGACTAGGGTTTGTTGGATAAATTCATTGCAAAGATGCTAGCTAGATGTTGTGTACTATGATTTTAGGTGCTGCAATGATTGGGGTTTTTAGATTTGTTTTTAGATTTGGATAAATTCGTTGCAAAAATGCTAGATGTTGTGAACAGATTGGGTTTTTTAATGCTATGATGCTTATTTGATTTGTTTTTAGTGCTCACAGATTGGGGTCTTTAATGCTACTCAGATTCGTTGCCTTAGATTGGGTCCTTGTTAGATTTGTTTTTGAATGCTACTCAGATTGGGGTTTTGAATGTCATATGCCCAAATGGAATCCATTGATTAAGAAGTTATTTGATTCATTAGTATTATAAATTTTTCCACAATATGTAGTTATATTAGCTCTGTTCTTCAATGTGTGTGCATGACCAATGATCAATGTGTTATTTGAATGTCATATTGGGGTTTTTGATCAATGTGTGTACAAATCTAATACATTGATATACTAGTGATGGATGTGGTTTTTGAATGCATAGAGCTAAGGGGCACATAAATAAAAAAAACCACTTCTAAAACATTTCTGATATTGGGAGTATATTAGCCCTATGATCAGTGTCATGTGTTCATATCTAAATTTTCAATTCGCTACTAGTGATGGATGTAATTGTATATTCAGGAGGATGATGGTTGGGGGGAGAGAAAGAGGAAGCTGGCCGACTACGACCCTTACAAGGGGGTGTTTAGTGACGATTCTGAATATGAGGTAAGCATATCCATTGTTCATTTAGTTCCTTTGACATGGTGTATACGAATCTATAATGTATTAATGCAATTCATTCATGTGTGTAGTATGATTCTGGATATGATGTGTACAAGAGCAACGTCGCGTCCTTCACAGCCAAGGAGGTGGAGAAGATCAAGGCCAAGGGAGTTGCTTCCTTCTACAACCGCAAGTTCAAGAAGTGCCACTGCACCTACTACACCACCAAGCCAAAGCCAAGGGATGGCCGCTTCGATCACCTTCTATCTCATGCTGAGGATGTGGCAATTCGCAGGGAGGACTACATGATCAGGGGGAACCATGCTGCCCTCGCGAAGGCCCTGACTCCAGCGTGATGTGATCGATGATGTGATGCTGTGTTACTTTTGGTTTGCGTTGTTGAACTGTTGGGTTACTTTTGGTTTGTTGAACTGAATCTCATTGATGGTTTGTTGAACTGAATCTCTCGTTGGTTATGCTAGTAATCTGGTTGCTATCTATATTTGCCTGTCCTTAAATTTGCATGTGGTATATTTGTCTGTCCTGAATCTATGGTTAGTTATGTTTAGATGTTGTGAACTATGATCTTAGGTGCTGCAATGATCACACATGTTGTGTAGGAAATCAAATGCATGCTCCAAATGAGATCATGTAAACCTTGGCAAACCTGGACAGTACAAATTCAAGAAAATGCAAAAACAAGTAAAACCTTGGCAAAGTATCTATTTTTGTGTAGGAGATCATGTGTGCAAAATTTGAAGTGACTTAGAGGAGGTCAAATAAATTTGAATTTGAGAAAATGTTCTCCAAATGAGCTCCCAGGCTAGGGTAAACATCCCATTTGTAATCAAGTGTTTTTGAACCTACTCTAAATGAGCCAAATGTTTTTTCATTAACACATATTTACTTTCCATAGTGTAGATTCGAAGTCTCACTATTTTTTTGAATTAATCTTCATATTTTTACATTTTCTTTTGAAAACATATGCTTTAGTATAAAAACTATTAAAAACATGTTTTGAAATATGAAAATGGAAAACTAACTTCAGACCCTTCTTATTTACGTTAAAATAAAGCTTTAGTGATTTTTTTGTTTTTTTTTTAATTTTCAAAAACAAAAGGTAACACCACCCCCTCTCCTTGAACTCTATGGAATCATGTACACTATAGCTCATATGTGTGAAGGTTTTCTCATGAAAATGACCATAGACCAAGTTTATGATTTTTGGTTGGTAACATGTCACATAAGACAACATTATGCGCGGGTTTTATATATTTTTGATCTTTTTTAAATTAATTGTGCTCATTTGACCTCGATCGTGCCATCTAGGTTTTTTCTCATGAAAATGACAATAGACCAAGTTTAGTATTTTTCCTTGTTAGTTTGTCTTATAAAACGACGAACGGCGAAGGTTTCATATTTTTTCGATTTTTTTAATTAGTTATGCTCAGTCAAAGCCATCGAAACCCCATTGGTCAGCTCAAAACCCCTCTAAACCCCGCGGGGTTTCGCCTAACCCTAGCTCCCAACGTCAGCCGTCCGATCATACCCTCGCGCCAAGCGACAACCCTCAGATCTGCCCTTCTAGAAGGAACTAGGTGGGCTGGCTGTGTGCAGGCTCCGCGTCGTTGGATCACACGGACGGCTCCGCATCGTTGGATCGTGGGGCAATCCGCGAGAGGTGATCCCATTGGTTGTGCTCGGCTGCTCGCCCACCACTGACTCCGTGAAAAGAACGTTGTTATTGGGACCATAAGGAAACCAAGCTCTGGTTGGGCCGTCGAATAACATCGTTTTTTTGCATCGTTTGCTCTAATTTTTGTGAACGTGCCGGCTCTGTATTTTTGCATCATTTTTTTGCATCGTTTGCTCTGTTTTTTGTGAACGTGCTGGCTCTGTATTTTTGCATCGTTTGAAATCAATTGACATTGCATAGCAAATGACAGAATTTTAAGGGCCAAATTTATTGTTATCATGCAAAATGGCCACAAACTATTCAAAAATTGTCTCTTTTTGTTCATATAATATATATGACCACGGATTCCCACGCGTGCAATTAGCTTCTTTTTCTTCTTCATTTTCAAACCACCGTTTCCCACGCGTGTACACTCCCGATGCTGCGGTGGGTTTGAAAATGGGTTACTTCACATTTGACCCCGTTATTTCCACGGCCAAATAACACGTAGCACCACAGCTATTTAAGCCACCCTCTGCCTCGCCATCCCTCATCCATCTCCCTTCTTGCTCTTCGACCCCTTCTCCGTCTTCTGCACATCCCTCAGCCATGCAGTACACTGGACCAACCTACCACTTCCCACCCACCGTGCCGGAGATGCTCTACCCTACCGGTGCTGTACGTTGATCGCACACTACGTGTGTGGGCGATATCAAGGCTGAGGACCGCAAGGAACTTCACCAAGTTCTTCCTCGTGTCCGGCTACCACCACCTCCCGAGGGGATCTCCAACGATGTTCCGCGTCGAGGAGGTCACCCAAAACCGGGTGGTAGTTGCTCTCCTTGCCCACTTCACCAACACATTTGATGCCTTCTACCTCCTCGGCCGGGTGTTTGGGTGTGGCTCCGAGTTCATCGCTTTCACCACCCACAACAGGTTCACGGAGTACAACAACATCTTCCCCACCATGACGCACATGCACACTCTTCCGTACCCCATCGACAACGCCTGGAGGAGCAGTGAAAAGGCGCCTGGAGGAGGAGCGAGGTGGAGAAGGCTGCGGCTAGGGTTCTAAACCCTCTATCTTTTTTTAGTCTATGTTATGTTAAGTTGTAATTGAATTATGTTGGAGTTGCTATGGGCTTGTTGGCCCTTTTCTTAAATTCTATTATTAAGTTTTTTATCTATTCTATTATTAAGCTCTTCCTAGTTTCAGATATGTGATCGTGCTATGGGCTTGTTGGCCCTATATTGGGACTACATATTAGTTGATTATTCTCTTAGAGAGCTCGGCTTGTTAGTAGGGTTCCCTTGTTAGTAACCACCTAGTGCATGCACGCAAGCTTTGTTAGTAGGGATGAATGAGTACAACTAAGCAAGGGAGTGGCTCTCTTTTTACACAAGCCACAAATATGTAGCCACCTAGCTAGAAGAGAGGAACCAGCAGCAGTGACCGTCGCTGCATTCATGGCTGCTGGCGTGCAAGAAAGCTGCTCGGTCAGTGCATTGTGACGGACGCATCGGCGCATGCAGGCTCGGTCGGCGCATCGTGGGATCGTGGCATCGGCGCATGCAGGCTCAATCGACACATGCAGGCAGGCTTTGTTGGGTGCATGCATTGCAGGCTTCTGTCCTAGCGGCGCGCGCAAACATTTAATGCAAGGGACGGCCCAATGAAACCACGGCCCAATGGTCGAACAGTGACACCACCCAATGCGGCCCCACTTGTTAGGTCGAATGGACGACACAGTCGATCATGGCCCCACTAGTCAGAGTTAACGGTCAAGCCTTTGACCCAACGGCAACATCCGTTGTGCCCAGTTATGAGGGTTTCTAGCAAGGGAGTGGGGAAAATTGAGCAAAAGTTAAGAGCGCGGGGATGAATGAGTAGAGCTAAGGAACCAGGGGCATAGATGTAAAAATCCCTTCATTTTGCCTATTGCTTCAATCACACACGTTACCCAAAATTGGAACCGTGTCCAATGACTTTCGTTTTGCTTGTTGCATCAATCACACACGGTTGGCTCTAGCAAACCGTTTGCCTCCAAAATTATTTGTGGGACAGAAAACCCTCACCACCCAATTCAAAAAAGAAAAAAGAAAACCCTCGCCATCCCCACGTCACAAAAACCCTAACCCCCGCCCGCCACCCCATGCCTCCGGACCCCATTCACACCTGCACAAGCTCCTCCGAGTCTATGCATGGCACCGCCTATTTCAAGATAATCATTTTAGAAAGTTCAATGATTGGCATGGCATGGACTATGGACCCCTCAAAATGCAAAGGACATATATTGGCAACAAGCTCAAGACTCACATTTTCATTTTAGTGATCCAAGATCACATGGAGTATAAAGGAAAGCCAATACTATTAAAAGGGGATGAGGTGTTGCTTAATGGCTTACTTGCTCAAAATGCTTAGTGATATGCTCCAAAACCCTCAACCACTTTCTAATTTCCACATATGTCCTAAACATAAAGTCAAATTTGGCCCCACCGATTTGATCTATCCGGCGCCACCGAGTTTCATTTGACATAGCCACTGCCACAAACCCTAGTTACTTCGGTTTCACCGATAGGGATCTCGATGTTGCAACGGTCTCATCAAAATGAGCAAATCGGTCCCACTGAGTCTGCATTGCAAACTCCCTGTTTCCTTTTCATAAAATTTCGGTCCCGCCAAAGTGAGCGAATCGGTCCCACCGAGTTTGCCTGACCAACCCTCTGTGTACCTATTGCTGAAATCGGTCCCACCGAGTTTATGCGATCGGTCACACTGAGATTACGTTATGCCATAACCCTAGCATATCGGTCCCACCGAGATGACTATATCGGTCCCACCAAAAATCCTAACATTCACATTTTTACCTGGATCGGTCTGACTGAGTTTGCTGGTTCGGTCCCACCAATTTTGGGAATTTGTGTGTAACGGTTAGATTTTGGGTGGAGGCTATATATACCCCTCCACCCACTCTTCATTCGTGGAAAGAGCCATCAGAACAACCCTACACTTCCACTACTCATTTTCTGAGAGAGAACCACCTACTCATGTGTTGAGGCCAAGATATTCCAATCCTACCATATGAATCTTGATCTCTAGCCTTCCCCAAGTTGCTTTCCACTCAAATCATCTTTCCACCATAGTGCCGGGGGAATCTGCCCGCCGCGGACACCTATGGGGCCGGGGCCCCTTGTCTGAGTGGTACGAGGGCGGAGGGAGCACAGAGAGCAGATCGAGGCGAGCACGCGGGCGGATTTTACCCAGCCGGAGCTCTCCTGGAGATAAAACTCCTCTGCTGCTTTGTGTTTGTATTGAGCTCGGGAGCTTGAAGAGCTCTGATGCAGCTACACCGAGCGAGAGTTGTCAAGAGTCGAACCGGACCGAACCCCTTCTATGTGCGCATGGGCCTCCCTTTTATAGTCGGAAGGGGCGCCAACAGTGGCGTGGTGAGGAGAAAGGGGTAAAAATGTAAAAGAGGTGGTAGTTGGAGCAGTCTTGGGAGCAGTGAAGCTACGATTGCATGAGCAGTGGTCGCTACCTACTTTGTGATGGGGACAAGGGCATTTAATGCCCGTCGCCGTCGACCCAAAAGCTCCCGCCCTTGCGTCTCCGTGCCACGGCGATGGATCCACCACCGTGAAGTGCCACCGTGTCCCCAGGCTGCACTGACCATCCGCCACGCGTCCTGAAAGGCCCAGGCGACCGTGGGCCGATGAGCTGGAGCGCGGGCACACAACGCAACTCTCCCGGCAAGCACCTTGCCGGGGTCTTGACCTTGCCAGGCCCGGGAGCTTGCCGGGCTCGGTAACTTGTCGCTTCCCGGGCCCTCGCCGGGATGCATATAGCGTCGAGGCGTGTCTTCTATGATGCAATCTTCTAGTCTTCCTGGCGGGCTCCTCTCGCCAGGGGCTTGCGTGAGTGATGTAATCTCGAGCCTGGAACGGCCTTCCCGGCAAGCTCCGCTTGCCGGGGTCTCGATCTTCTGTCTTGTATGCTTTGTCTTTGAATGGTTTGTTATGGAGCAGGAAGGTCTCCGGCAAGCACGTGGTAAACCCTGCCGCGGGAAGCTGCGACTGCCCGTGCACAAGTTGGGGTACTGAGGTACCCCTACCTTAGTACACCGGCAGAGCCCCTGGGCCATACCTACGGTGCCGCGCTGTTGGGCCAGGCCCAAAACGATTGCTGCAGGCACACGCGCCCACCTGGCGCGTCGGATCCACTTCGCATCTGCCGCATCCCCTCCGTAGCAGCGCACGCGTCGATTGCGGCGTCGTGGGAGGCGTGGGCGGCGTCTTGCGATCTTTAAGGCATCCACCCCGTGATCGTGGTGCGGCGAGGTCACTTCACCCGTCGCTCGGCCCGCTTTTTCGCCACGCTGCCCTCATGCATGGGGGTCGTGGGCGGCGAAAATGGGAGACCGAGCCGTCCGCGGCGAAGATGGCGAAGTCGGCCCGCTCCTCTGCCCTCCTCGCTTTCCGATTGGCGGCGGGCGGTTGAGCCCCACCTCGCCCTTTAAAAGGGGCGGAAGGGGAGCACAATGGACACACACTTCCTCTTCTCCCTTCGTCTTGACTTCCGTTCTTCTTTACGCCATGGAAGGAGAAATCCTGGTTCTTCAGCGGTGGCGCGAGGGTCGCCTCCAGGCAGCGCACTTCTCCCTATCCCACCCGTGGCGGCGGAGCCGCCACGAGGGGAGAGGGAGAGGGCGAGGCCATGACGAGGCCGAGGCGCGGTCGAGGCGGTCGGGGAGGCGGTCGTGGCGATGTGCCTCCCGTCGCCTCCGCTGCTCCTTTCCTCGGCGGTCCATCTTGAGACGATCCTCGGGAGTTCTTCATCAAGCTGCGCCGGCGCCTCGTCGCCGCCTCCGGCTGCCGGCCCGTTCATGGCGCGATGGAACCGGATCCGCCGAGGTGATGGAGTTGCGCATGAGGGGCTGTGGGATCAGCGGCACTTTCGAGTGAGTGTCGTGTCCCCAGCCCGGCGTGATGTGCCGACCGAGGGTGGAAGGCGTTCGCCGCATCCACAGCTTGACGGCGTGGTTTACCCTCCATTTCAAGTTAATGGAGGTGACCTTCGCCGTCAAGGTCTTCGAGGACTCCGGGATCCGGGCGAGATGCTATGTGGACAGCTCCTCCGATGGCGAAGGTCCCTCCTCGGCGAGAGTGGCGAGGAGGGGAGCGACAGCGGCGGCGAGGGGATGGCGGGTCGACTAGGCGTCGGACGCTGCCTCCTGCGCCACCGGCGACCCCATCATCCGGGTCGCCGACCTTCAACTCCGGGGCCGTCTCCTTGGGCGGTGGCGTGGGAGGCTGCGGAAGAGGAAGAGGGGTGGCGGCAAGGCCGTCATGTCGAATCTGAGGCGAGGTGCCCTCGAGGCGTCTTGACGTCCCACCACCCGTCTTCAAGCTCTGCCTCCGGCGCCTCCGTCTCCGCCAAGCTCTGGCGGCCCCGGAAGTTCTCTTGGTGTCTTCTGGCGCCGTAGCTCTCCTAAGCGCCCTTTGCCCTTCCGGCAAGCTTCTCTTGCGGGGCCTCCTTGACCTACCTCCTGAACTCCTGAACAGAGAAACAGGAGAAGGATTACGGGCATCTTATCTTTTTAACTTGTAAGCCTTCGGGCCTTAGCTGCATTTAAAACTATGTAATCCTCTCTATCATGTTTTTCATCCTCTATGGACTTGTACTAAACTAGGATGTTTTTAATGAAAAGAGGCGGCTTGTCGGACGCGTTTTTACTTGACTTCGTGCCTTGTATGTTCCCATCCTGCGCTCTCGGGGAGCTTGCCGGCGCGAACACGCTTGCTGAGTGCGGAACATCAGCAGCCCGCTGGCGGTGTTGCTTCCGGCAAGCAACCTTGCCGGGCCAGTTGCAGCGTACTTGTGTTTGTTGAGCGGACTCGAAAACAAACCAAGGGCGCGACACTTGTCGCAGCTCACTTAAATCGTTGAGCGTGCTCGAAAACGAAGCAAGGGCGCGACACTTGTCGCAGCTCACTTAAATCGTTGAGCGTGCTCGAAAATGAATCAAGGGCGCAACTGAACCACGACCTGGCTCCTCCACGCACGGGTTTTACAAGACACGCTCGTTCAAAGACGCAGCCCCGCTTTCCCCGGTCCATGAGAGGATGCATGACGAGGGATGAAAAACTTATCTGATATCGCAGCCCCAAAGAACTCGGCTTGCGGAGATGAATCTCAGTACTCGCAGCCCCCGGCAACTCTGGCTTGCCGGGACCCAGGCGCTGGTGTGCTCTTCTGGTTTCTCCTTGTTGCTGTAATTTCAGCCATGAAAACAGCTGAGATAAGTCTGCAACAGCTTCATTATTTACATGTATATGTATATAAATCCTCTCTGTGCGACTTTGCAATACGATGCCGTGCCTTGCCCTTCGTATGTTTATACTCTACGCTTCTAGGGGACTTGCCGGCGCGAACACGCTTGCTGAGTGCGGGACATCAGCAGCCATTGGCGGTGTTGCTTCGGCAAGCAACCTTGCGGGCGATTCTGGCGCACTTGTGTTCGTTGAGCGGACTCGGAAACAAACCAAGGGCATGGCCGGGCCACGACCAGCTCCTCCGCGCACAAGTTTCTCATCGAAGGGCATCTCACGGCAGGGCTTGCTACGTTACACCCTCTACCTTACATCCTTTGTGCGCTTTTACCCTCGCTTCTAGGGAACTTGCGGCAAGGGCCCTTGCCGCGATGCGCTGAGTCTTGGACTCGAAGCAGCCTGCTGGCAAGGTCTTACCGCAAGCAACCTTGCATGACTAGTCGCAACGCACTTGTGTTTGTTGAGCGGACTCGGAAACAAACCAAGGGCGCGACACTTGTCGCAGCTCACTTAAATTGTTGAGCGTGCTCGAAAACGAAGCAAGGGCGCGACACTTGTCGCAGCTCTCTTAAATCGTTGAGCGTGCTCGGAAACAAGATAAGGGTGCGGCTATCCGCGGGTAGGTTCCTCCGCGCACAGGTTTTGCGTACAAAGGACGAACGCACGAGGAACATAACGTAAAAAAGCACGGAACTCAGGAGTGCTCTGCACAAAAGCTCGGACGACTTAGCTTTTCTATTTCTTGTTTCCCCGCACTTGCCGGTGGAGCTCGATGGCGCGTCCTCGACGGCAACGCAGCACTCCGGAGAGGTGCGCTTGCCGGAGCAGGCATCAGAGCTGTTCTTGCCGGGCTTAGCCTGGAGCTCGATGGCGCGTCCTCGACGGCAGCGCTGCGTTCCGGGGAGATGCGCTTGCCGGAACGAGCACCAGAGCTGTCCTTGCCGGAGCACTTGCCGGTGGAGCTCAATGGCGCGTCCTCGACGGCAGCGCAGCGCTCCGGGGAAACGCGCTTGCCGGAGCGAGCACCAGAGCTGTCCTTGCCGGACTTGGCCTTCACTGGAGGGGAGCGGGCGGCGGTGCGAGGCGGGATATGCTCGGACTCTAACGGCGTTAGGAGGAGCGAGTCCTGCCACGCACCTTCGCTTTGCTTTCGTGCAGACGGTGGTCGGAGCATCCCGCGATCCTCCGGTGTGTCCTTGCCCCAGCATGCGGATACCACCTCCCGGGGTATGGCGCTGCTGGGTTGTCGTGTGCTGAGATGGACGTGGAATGTCCACGGAGACCGAGGCGCGGTCATCCGTCATGTCCTTGGATCTGGTGGCGCCGTGAGTGTCCTCGCCGGCGACCACCCTTCCGACGGCGCCTCCTCCGCCCACCGTTGGCTCCGCTGGCGGCGGATGAGACGCAGCCGGGCTTGCAACCTCCGAAGCCTTCTTCTTCGGGGCCATGGCGCAATTGTTGATGAAGTTGCTGATGAAACTGGAGAGGTTGATGAAGAACGCGCCAGCGCTGAACGCCGGATCAGTCCGCACAACCTCGGCGCCCCTACCGGGCGCCAAAGATGCCGGGAATCTGCCGCCCGCGGACACCTATGGGGCCGGGGCCCTTGTCTGAGCGGTGCGAGGCGGAGGGAGCACTGAGAGCAGATCGAGGCGAGCACGCGGGCGGATTTTACCCAGCTTCGGAGCTCTCCGGAGAGATAAAACTCCTACTGCTGCTTTGTGTTTGTATTGAGCTCGGGAGCTTGAAGAGCTACAGTAGCAGCTACACCGAGCGCGAGAGTTGTCAAGAGTCGAACCGGACCGAACCCCTTCTACGTGCGCATGGGCCTCCCTTTTATAGTCGGAAGGGGGCGCCAACAGGTGGCAGCGTAGGAGAAAGGGGTAAAAATGTAAAAGAGGTGGTAGTTGGAACAGTGCGGGAACAGTGAAGCTACAATTGCATGAACAGATGGTCGCTACCTACTTTGTGATGGGGACAAGGGCATTTAATGCCGTCGCCGTCGACCCAAAAGCTCCGCCCTTCGTCTCCGTCGCCACGGCGATGGATCCACCACCGTGAAGTGCCACCGTGTCCCCAGGCTGCCTGACCATCCGCCACGCGTCCTTGGAAAGGCCCGAGGCGCACGCGTGGGCGATGAGCCGGAGCGCGGCACACAACGCAACTCTCCCGGCAAGCACCTTGCCGGGTCTTGACCTGCGGGCCGGGGAGCTTGCGGGCTCTGTAACTTGTCGCTTCCGGGCCCTCGCCGGACGCATATAAGCGTCGGCGTGTCTTCTATGATGCAATCTTCTAGTCTTCCTGGCGGGCTCCTCTCGCCAGGGGCTTGCGTGAGTGATGTAATCTCGAGCCTGGAACGGCCTTCCCGGCAAGCTCCGCTTGCCGGGGTCTCGATCTTCTGTCTTGTATGCTTTGTCTTTGAATGGTTTGTTATGGAGCAGGAAGGTCTCCGGCAAGCACGTGGTAAACCCTGCCGCGGGAAGCTGCGACTGCCCGTGCACAAGTTGGGGTACTGAGGTACCCCTACCTTAGTACACCGACACATAGCCAAATCTGTGAGAGAGAGGTTGAGTGTTGGGGAGACTATCATTTGAAGCACAAGAGCAAGGAGTTCATCAACAACACACCATCTATTACCTTTTGGAGAGTGGTGTCTCCTAGATTGGTTAGGTGTCACTTGTGAGCCTCCGTCAAGATTGTGGAGTTGAACCAAGAAGTTTGTAAGGGCAAGGAGATCACCTACTTCGTGAAAATCTACCCTAGTGAGGCAAGTCCTTTGTGGGTGATTTCCATGGTGGGATAGACAAGGTTGCTTCTTCGTGCACCCTTCGTGGGTGGAGCCCTCCGTGGACTCCCGCAACCGTTACCCTCCGTGGGTTGAAGTCTTGATCAATGTGGATGTACGATAGCACCACCTATCGGAACCACGCTAAAAATCTCCATGTCAACATAGCGTTTTCTCCCTCCAAACTCCCCCCATTTACTTTCTTGCAAGTTGCATGATTTACTTTCCGCTGCCGATATACTCTTTGCATGCTTGCTTG
This sequence comes from Aegilops speltoides, assembly GCA_021437245.1. NCBI lineage: Eukaryota > Viridiplantae > Streptophyta > Magnoliopsida > Poales > Poaceae > Aegilops > Aegilops speltoides. Next base: position 95,363,874 of record CM038144.1, on the reverse strand, counting down.
AATTGTATTGAGATTGCTTGACTTGTGCTAAGTTGCTAAAATCTGCCAAGAACTAAAATTGGGAAAAGGTTAAATTTTTGTTTGGTCAAGTAGTCTAATCCCCCCTCTAGACATACTTTCGATCCTACAAGTGGTATCAGAGCTTTGGTCTCCATTTGCCTTGATTTCCATAGCTTTGGTGATCATAGCCTTGGTTTCACAACCTAGGAGAGTATGGCGTCTAGCGAGGCAAATTACCACCGTAGAGGTCCTTACTTTGATGGTACTAATTTTGCTAGTTGGAAACATAAGATGAAAATGCATATTCTTGGACATAACCCCGCCGTTTGGGCTATTGTGTGTATTGGCTTGCAAGGTGAATTATTTGATTGGGGAGAACCAAACGGTGAAGCTACCGCGGAAGAATTGAAAGATGTTGCAATACAATGCTCAAGCTTGCGATATCATCTTCAATGGATTGTGCCCCGAAGAATTCAACAAAATCAGCCGCCTTGAGAATGCAAAGGAAATTTGGGATGCTTTGATTCATCTGCACGAAGGTACCGACCCCGTCAAGTAATCCAAGTTGGATGTGCTTCAAAGTCAACTTGACAAGTTCAAAATGAAGGATGGTGAAGGTGTCACCGAAATGTATTCTAGGCTTGCTCTCATCACAAATGAGATTGCCGGCTTAGGAAGTGAAGAGATGACCGACAAATTCATCATCTAGAACATCTTGAGATCCTTGGATGGAAAATATGATACCGTGTGCACATTGATCCAAATTATGCCAAATTACAAAGATCTCAAGCCAACCGAAGTCATTGGAAGAATTGTTGCTCATGAGATGTCACTCAAGGACAAAGAAGAGCTTCACAACAAGTCTAGTGGTGCTTACAAAGCCTCATGTGATGCTCCTACATCATCAAATGAGAAACAAGCCTTCAATGAAGAATTGAGCTTAATGGTGAAGAACTTCAACAAGTTCTACAAGAGTAGAAGCAAGGAAAGAAGTTCCAAGTCAAGGTCCTACAATGACAAAAGATCTTCTTGTCGTGAACGAAACTGCTACAATTGTGGAAGACCCGGACACTACTCCAATGAGTGTACGACTCCCTACAAAAGAAGAGAAGATTCACCTAAGAGAAGAAGCAAAAGGGAAGAATCACCTCCAAGAGAGAGAAGGAGTAGAGATGATTGCTATGAACGAAGAACCTCTCGAAGAAGAAGCAAGGATTCAGAAAGAAAGGACAAGTTATCAAGGAGCTACACAAAACGAAGACATCAAGCTCAAGTTGAAGAATGGGTATCCAGCTCCAACTCCGACCACCACTCCGAGAGAAGTTATCACTCCGCCTCCGAATATACTCAAGATGAAGGAGTTGTCGGTCTAGCACTTGTGTCAACCAACTCCTACGACACATTTGATTCACCAAATGGAGGATTTGGGAGATGCTTCATGGCTAAAGGCCCCAAGGTCACACACCCCGTGTATGTTGGTTTCAATAGTGATGAAGATGACTTGCTAGGTGATGATTATTTGCTTGTTGACAACTCTAGTGATGAATACTATAATGAAAAATCAATTAATCATGCTAATCAAGATAAAACGAATGACAATGATAAGAAGGAGATCGAGCATCTAACTAAAGAACTAAACACTCTTAAGTTAGCTCATGAAACTACTTTAGAAGATCATCAAGAACTTTTAAAAACTCATGAGAAGTTACGCTTCGAAAAGCTCAATCTTGAGCAAGAACATGGGTTCTTAAAGGCCATCAATTATGATCTTCGGAAGAAAAGTTCTTCTTACATTGCCAAGCGTTTATTCTTGTCTACTTACATGCAGGAAATAAAATCTAGCAACAAGAACAAGAAAGGTTCATCTTCTAGTAGTAACAATAATCATGCTAAATCCAATATTGTTGCTTCTAGTAGTTCTCTTGATTCCACTAATGATTCTCTTAGCCAAGTTACATTTGAGCAAGAAAATAGATTATTGAAGGGAACTATAGAGAAAGGTGTTTACAAAAGCCTTGCCGGGAGTAAGCAATTTGAGGAAATTGTACGCAAGCAAGGAAGGCACCGGAAGAATCAAGGTGTTGGTTTGAACGAAAGTTCAATGCCAATGGAGTTGAGTGGAAAGAAGATCAATACCCCAAGACAAAGTTTGTTCCTCAACAAGAGAAGTATGACCCTACTTCCTTCAAGGGGACACAAGCTCAAGATGATCTTCCACCACAAGACCACAAGCTAAAAGGCAAAGACAAGCTTCAAGAAGAGATTGATGCATTTGAAGATGCTCCGAAGGCCTTGGTCAAGTTGGTTCCAAAGACTTCATCAAGTACATGTACAACTCCAAGGATTCCCATCAAGATGCTGTGGATCCTGAAGAAGAAGAACTAGAGAGTTCTTGAGGGTGATTCCGCCAACATACTTCACTCATATTTATTTTGGCTAGGACAAGTGCAACCAACTTCCACATCTTGCACTAGTTCAAGGAGTCATAAACCCTCTTGTTGGTAAGACAAGGGACAAGGTAAACTATGCTTTCATGGACATCATCATGTGTGTGCTTCACTCTATGTCTATGGATATCCTTGTTTGTTTCTTGTGGGACTAACCCATGTAGGTGTTGGAAGTGCAACTCACTCCAATGGATTGCTTCAAATGATCTACATCAACAATAAGCATCCACATTTTTGATATCTACATGAAGTCATCATCGACAAAACCCAAGGTTAGTTGATCCCTCTTCAGGGGGGATATTGCATCTAGGGGGAGCTTTACTCTAAGAATTGAGCTAAAGTAACTCTATGGTGTGAACACAACAATGCTTTATGTAAAAGTGGTACCCCACTTGTGCTTAAACGATGAGTATGACCTATGATCAAATGTTATCATTTGACTCCTAAGTCAAAATACTCATATATAGATGACCTAGTCATCGCCAATTGCTTGATAGATGCTAGAGTGATTGTGCATGCTTTGCCACATATTTCATTTGCCATTTTTACTATGTGAGCATGTCGGTTGCATACTTTTCTCATTCGAGGACATCCTTTTGTTGCCTTGATTGTTTGGAATTTCTTATTTTTGCCAAATGGATGGACAAGAATGCCTAAGAACTCCCTCTAGCTATCTATGTTTTTCTCTTCTCAAATTCTGTTCATGCTGGATCACAAAGTTTGATCTAAGTCAAATTCAAACCCTCTGTGTGAGGAGCACTCGTAGTTCCGTTCTGTCATAGACTTAAAACTTCCAAAACCTCACTGTGTATTTCGGTGTGACTGACTCCTCCATTTCAGTCACACCGAGTTCACTGGGTTGATCAAGTTTCAATCTCGGTGCAAATGATTAGAACACTTCGGTCTCACTGAGTTGCAGTAACCCCTTGCGATTCTGCGTCTCGGTGCCACCGAGTTGTTCCACTCGGTCACACCGACAGTGTCAGGATATATATATATTGACGGGCCAGATTTTGGAGATCACTTCGAAACCTCTTCACCCGCGTGTGTCCTGCTCTGCCTCTCGGGTCTCAGAATCGTCACCTCATCACCAGCGACCTCTCGCTGCTGATCTCCACCGCCGTCAACGGATTTCTTCGCCGCGGTTGCCGCCATAGCGAACTCATCGCCGAACTAGGGTATGAGTTCGACCCCTTGTGCACTCTTTTTACTTCCGATTCTGAGCACAAGGTCAACGCCACGTTATTTACCATGTATGAGATCGATCCATCCACAGAGAACCTCCATTAGACTAGATTTGATTTGAAAATTTAGGGTTAGGTTTCCGCCGGACTCATCTCAGACCGATCGAGTTGTAGGAATCGGTTCCACCGATTTGGCTTAGGCCAAAGCACAAGTGATTTTCAGTTTGACCAAAAATTGCAAATCGGTGTAATCGATACCAGGACTTTGTGAAACCCTAGCAAACTAGGAGTCACCAAACTGTGCCTCGGTCTGACTGATTCCACATGTTTAGACTCCAAAGTTGCTTTGGTGTCACCGAGTTTTACAAATCGGTAGCTCCGAAATGCTTCCTGTAGAAAACTAAAATGAAGTTTTTGACTCATTCTTTTTACAAAAACTCTGCACTTTGTGATGCTCATCTACTCTATCTCATCAATATCCATTCACAGGGTCTACTGTCAGTTTGATTTGCCAGAATGTATGACCAGAGTGATAGCCAGAACAAATCAGAAGAGCAAGTGCACATGAGTGAGGGCACTAGTCCCTCTAGCAGCTCTGGTGATGGTAGCAGGAGCACTCCAAGCAACTTGCCCAAGGTAGCTACAAGGACATGGAAGAAGAGAACCTCAGATTCAGAGGATGAGGACTATGTGGCTGCTGAGGAGGAAGTAAGCTCCAAGAAGAAAGTGCTGAAAAAGGAATATGGAACTGCTGCTGCAACAAAACGTGGTATGCACAAGAAGGCACCTGCCAGGAGAGTTCCCATGTCTAAGGCCAGAACTTCCACTCAGGAAACTATGGTCTTCACACTTGAGCCAAGGTCAGGTGAAGAAGGGAAGAAGAAGGTCAGGAAAACTACAACTAGAGTGATTGGAAACCCATCTATGAGGAAAGATTCTGCAAGTGAAGAGGAAGAGGAAGAAGAGGTTGTTGCTCAAGCAACTCCTGCTAAGGCACATAAGCTGATGGGGGATGCCATTAAGTCCGGGGCAGCTCCTTGTAAGCCCAAGACATCCCCCAAAGCTCCAGCTCAAGCTCCAAAGAGAAGCACCAGAAACAGACCTGCAACAGAGAAGAACAAGGCCCCAGTGCCTGAAGCTGCAGAAGAAGCTGAAGCCCAAGTGCTTAGGAAGCTCAAGCCCAAGATTCCATACCATAATGACAGTCACCCAGTTGCTAAAAATATGAAGGAAAGAAAGTATGCTGGTCTCAGGAAATGGAGACAAGTAGATCCATATGTTGTGAGGAGGACTGCAGTGGACTACATGTTCCACACCAAAGAGCAACAAGATTTTTATGAGACAGTGTTGCCAGACAAGAAACCGATAGTCAGTGATATGAGATGAGTGGACTGGAAATTCATTGATGCTAATGTTGATCATTTCCCAGGTGTGCATGAAAGCTTCAAAGCAAATGGTGTTGATGACTTTGTTGGTTAGAAGCTCGCCAAATGGAATGATGAGCTCATAATGCAATTCTACTCAATAGCTCACTTCTATCCACATGGAAGAATTGCGTGGATGATAGAAGGGCAAAGGCACCAATCAACTGTTGATGAGTGGGCTAGGCTCATAAATGCCCCTAAAGAAGAACAAAATGACATAGATGTGTATGCTGAGAAGAATAAAGATCATAGCACCATGGCCAATATGTATAAGGAGATACCAGATAAGGCCTTGGAGACACATAAGTTTGGATCAGTCTACTATCTGCTATCTGGTTATCTTGAGGAACACTTTGTTGCCCAAATATGGAGATCATAGGATGATCAGATGCCATTCCATCAACTTGCTGCAATTGTTTAATGTTGTGCCACAGAAGTTCAAGGCCATGAGCTTGATTGTTGAGACAATCAAAAGGATAACAGCTGACCAGAAGATATCTTGTGGATATGCTCCACACATCCAAGAGCTAATCAATTCCAAGATGAAGCAACGAGTGTATCTTTTGGACAAAGAACATCTTCCTTTGCTGCCTGAATTTGAGGACAACACAGTTGTCATGGATGATGAAGATCCATCCTCAGTTGCAGCTCATGAGAAGAAGGAGAAAGCTAGAGCAGAAAAAGCAGCAAAGATGCCAAGTGCAGCTGAGGCTTCAAAAGTCTTTCTCAAGTCAAAACAAGACCAGCTTGGATTTCTAATTCAAGCAACCCTTAGGATTGAGAAAGGAATAGCTACCCCGACTTAGAACCAGGAGAGCTTAGAGAGGATAATAGAGACAAAATTCTATGATCTGGACTTGAAGGTGACTGAGATTCAGACAGCTGTTGAAGAACTCCAGGAAGAAGCTCAGCAGAGGAAGGGCAAAGCTACTACACAGGTGTTCCACAGAGTGCCTAGGGCACAGAGGTCTACAATAGTGCCAGTGATAGATACTAGAGCTACAACTTCAGCACCTGCAACCACAGCTCCCACAGCTCCCGTTACCCCTCCAGTGGCAACCCCTCCAGCTCCAACATCATCTACAGATGCATTCGTCCTTGGAGTCATCTCAACATCTCCTTCCTAAGATCAAGCCTAGAGAGACGCATAGCACTATGCATTTTCGAGCTTTTTTGGTAACCTGTTGCCAAAGGGGAAGAAAGTGTATAGATCATAGGCTTCGGAGAGAGAAAGTTGTCTCTTTTTGCTACTTATTTGCTTTGCTTGCCTGGTTGAGATACATTATGTCTCTGTGTGTGAGATACTTTGTATGATCATGTGCTTGATTATATCACTCTTTATGCTTATGCTTGAATGATGACATTGTCTATCTCTTTTATGATCATTCACTTTGCCTTCGTCATGAGTGCTTGTTCTTATTTATTATCATTTGGAGCACTCCACCAATATGTATGTGACATGGAAGAGTAACCCATGATCCTAACAGATTGTGCATTTGCAGTCCAAAGCAAATTTTAAACAATGCACAAATTTATGGGGAGCTCTTGCTTATCACATACTTCTCAAAGCGACAATGTACTTCATTCTTATTATCATTTGTTGAAGCTTTGATCTATATGTTGTCCTCAATTACCAAAAAGGGGGAGATTGAAAGTGCAACTAATCCCGGGTGGTTTTGGTAATTCTTAACAACATATAGTTCATTGAACTAATGCTATTTCAAGATAATCATTTTTAGAAAGTTCAACGATTGGCATGGCATGGACTAGAGATGTGGACCCCTCAAAATGCAAAGGACATATATTGGCAGCAAGCTCAAGACTACATTTTCATTTTAGTGATCCAAGATCAAATTGAGTCCATAGGAAATCCAATACTATTAAAAGGGGATGAGGTGTTGCTTAATGGCTTACTTGCTCAAAATGATTAGTGATATGCTCCAAAACCCTCAACCACTTTGTCATTTCCACATATGTCCTAAACCTAAAGTCAAATTTGGCCCCACCGATTTGATCTATCCGGTGCCACCGAGTTTCATTTGACATAGCCACTGCCACAAACCCTAGTTACTTCGGTCTCACCGATAGGGATCTCGGTCTCACCGAGATGGGATTGCAAACTCTCTATTCCTTTTTGTAACATTTCGGTCTCACCGAAATGAGCAAATCGGTCCCACCGAGTCTGCATTGCAAACTCCCTGTTTCCTTTTTGTAACACTTCGGTCCCATCGAAGTGAGCGAATCGGTCCCACCGAGTTTGCCCGACCAACCCTCTGTGTACCTATTGCTGAAATCAGTCCCACCGAATTTATGCAATCGGTCACACCGAGATTATGTTATGCCCTAACCCTAGCATATCGGTCCCACCAAGATGACTATATCGGTCCCACCGAAAGTCCTAATGTTCACATTTTTACCTGGATCGGTCTGACAGAGTTTGCTGATTCGGTCCCACCGAGTTTGGGAATCTGTGTGTAACGGTTAGATTTTGTGTGGAGGCTATATATACCCTCCACCCACTCTTCATTCGTGGAGAGAGCCATCAGAACAAACCTACACTTCCACTACTCATTTTCGGAGAGAGAACCACCTACTCATGTGTTGAGGCCAAGATATTCCAATCCTACCATACGAATCTTGATCTCTAGCCTTCCCCAAGTTGCTTTCCACTCAAATCATCTTTCCACCATAGCCAAATTTGTGTGAGAGAGAGTTGAGTGTTGGGGAGACTATCATTTGAAGCACAAGAGCAAGGAGTTCACCAACAACACACCATCTATTTCCTTTCGAAGAGTTGTGTCTCCTAGATTGGTTAGGTGTCACTTGGGAGCCTCCGTCAAGCTTGTGGAGTTGAACCAAGAAGTTCGTAAGGGCAACGAGATTGCCTACTTTGTGAAGATCTACCCTAGTGAGGCAAGTCCTTCGTGGGCGATGGCCATGATGAGATAGACAAGGTTGCTTCTTCGTGGACCCTTCCTGGGTGGAGCCCTTCGTGGACTCCCGCAACCGTTACCCTCCGTGGGTTGAAGTCTCCATCAATGTGGATGTACATAGCACCACCTATCAAAACCACGCCAAAAATCTCCGTGTCAACATTGCGTTTGCTCCCTCCAAACTCCCCCATTTACTTTCTTGCAAGTTGCATGTTTTACTTTCTGCTGCCCATATACTCTTTGCATGCTTGCCTGAATTGTATTGAGATTTCTTGACTTGTGCTAAGTTGCTAAAATCTGCCAAGAACTAAAATTGGGAAAAGGTTAAGTTTTTATTTGGTCATGTAGTCTAATCCCCCTCTCTAGACATACTTCTGATCCTACACATATCGCGGCGGTAACCACTTAGATCAACGCTTGCCGCCCGCCGTTAGGCTGTCGGCAAACACCACCGCATTTTGCCACTTTCGCTTGCCGCCGCCTATCACCATCGACTTTCTCGGCGCTGCTCGTGGTCGACTGATACGGCTCCAGCGTATCTATAATTTATGAAGTATTCATGCTATTATATTATCCATCTATGATGTTTTATATGCATTTATATGTCATTTTATATGATTTTTGGGACTAACCTGTTAACCTAGAGCCCAGTGCCAGTTTCAGTTTTCTCCTTGTTTTTGTGTTTTACATAAAAGGGATACCAAACAGAGTCCAATTGACGTGCCAATTTTTGAGGATTTTTTATGCACCAAAATAAGACCACGGAGCATGGGAGTTGGGCCAGAAGAGTCCTGGGCTGCCCACGAGAGTGGGGGCGCACCCCCCTATCTGGTGGACAGCCCGGAGACCCCCCCTGACGTGAAACCAACGCCAAAAATTCCTATAAATCCTAAACATTTGGGAATTAACCTAGATCGGAAGTTCCGCCGCCGCAAGCCTCTGTAGCCACGAGAAATCAATCTAGGCCCTCTCTGGCACCCTGCCGGAGGGGGCCATCACCACCGAAGGCCATGGAGGAGGATCTTGGAGGGGCCATCATCTCCATGAAGGCCAAGGACCAGAGGGGGAAAGCCATGGAGGAGGAAGCACAAGGGGGAGAACCTCTCCTCCTCTTTGTTGGTGGCACCGGAGTGCCATCAGGAGGGGAATCATCGCCGTGGTGATCGTATTCTTCAACATCACCATCCTCATCTCTTTTACGCGGTCCACTCTCCCGCACCCCGCTGTAATCCCTACTTGAACATGGTGCTTTATGCCACATATTATGATCTAATGATGTGTTGCCATCCTATGATGTTTTGAGTAGATATCTTTTGTCTTTGGGTTGATTGATGATCTAGATTGGTATGAGTTGTATGTTTTACTTTGATGCTGTCCTATGGTGCCCTCTGTGTTGGGCAAGCATGAGGGATTCCCGCTGTAGGGTGTTGCAATACGTTCATGATTCGCTTATAGTGGGTTGGTGAGTGACTGAAACACAAACCCGAGTAAGGGGGTTGTTGCATATGGGAATAAAGGGGACTCGGTGCTTTAATGCTATTGTTGGGTTTTACCTTAATGATCTTTAGTATTTGCGGACGCTTGCTAGAGTTCCAATCATAAGTGCATATTATCCAAGTAGAGAAAGTATGTTAGCTTATGCCTCTCCCTCATATGAAATTGCAATAGTGATCACCCGTCTTGTTAACAATTGCCTAGGACAATTCCGCACACCGATCCACCATTATTCCACACTCGCTCTTTATATTATTTAGTAATATATTCTAACTTTATGATAACATCACCTAGTTTTATAGTTTAGCTCTCTGATATCATACAAAGTTATCCTCTTTATACCCACAACACAGTTTTATTTCTTGTTTCTAGTTGGAAGCAAACGTTCGGTGCACGTAGAGTCGTATCAGTGGCAGATAGAGCTTGAGATAATATTGATCTTACCTTTAGCTCCTTGTGGGTTCGACACTCCATACTTATAACTTCCACCTTTGGGAATTGCTATGATGATTCCCTGCACTTGGGGATTATCAAGCTCTTTTCTGGCGCCGTTGCCAGGGAGCAATAGCATGGGGTTGATATTCTCGTGTGTGCTTGTTTGCTTTCTTCACTAAGTAGATTTTGCTTTTCCTTTTTGTTTCTGTTTAGTTGTGGGTGAAACATACAAAAAATTTAAAAGAATGAAAATACCAAAAAAAAATTACTTGCCTCTCATGCCTAAAAAAAGTTTTTCAAAAAGAGAAGTCATTGGAAAGTTATGCATTGAAGAAGTGAAGGTCGACCTTGAGCACTTGTGTTCATGCTCACGGAAACAATGTAGAATTTTTCATGGAAGATTCTCTGTAAATAATTATCCCCTTGTATATATCCTTTTTATTATAAAAATAATGTGCCAAGCTTTGGTTATAGTATGATAAGATTGCTTGCTTACTATGTGCAGAACAAAAACAGAAACTTTGGCTGTAGTGTATGAATTTACATTTTTTACTGGTAAGTCAAATGTGTCTGAAACTTTTTGCAAATTAATTATGTACAAATATTTCAAATTTTCAAATTTAGTTCATAATTTTTGTAGTTACATAAGTTTACTAAACTTCCAGATTACTACAGACTGTCCTGTTCTTGACAGATTCTGTTTTTCGTGTGTTGTTTGCTTATTTTGATGCATCTATGGCTAGTATGTAAGGGTATGAACCATAGATAAGTTGGAATACATTAGGTTTAACACCAATATAAACAAATAATGAGTTAATTAAAGTACCTTAAAGTGGTAGTTTGCTTTATTACACTAACGGATCTCACAAGTTTTTGTTTAAGTTTTTGAGAATGAAGTGTTTGAAGAACGAGGAGTTACCGATGTGAGAAGAATAAAGAGAGACAATAGTTCAAGCATGGGGATGCCCAAGGCACCCCAAGTAAATATTTAAAAGGATACTCAAGCATCTAAGCTTGGGGATGCCCCGGTTGGCATCCCATCTTTCTTCTTCAACAAATATCGGTATACCTTGGTTTTTGTTTTGTTCACATGATTTGTGTCCTTTGTGTTTTTATTTTTCTTTAAGAATCATGCTAGTATGAGATAGCTCTTCATTGATTTATAGAATACTTCATGTGCTTCACTTATATCTTTTAAGTATGATCTTATAGAATTGCTCTTTGTGCTTCACTTAAATCGTTTGAGTATGGTCCATAGAATGCTTCGTGTGCTTCATTTATATATTTTGAGCTTGGATATTGGCTAGTCTATATTAATTGTAGAATGCTCCAGGAACTTCACTTATATCTTTTTGAGTAGGAATAATAATTTAAAGTGGGTTCGGAAGAGTGTCAACTTTAGGAATTAGTGATCCCACTATCTTGGAGAGTGTTGAATCTTCGTACGATATTTATGAAAGTAGATTTGGAAGAGTGTCAACTTTAGTTAGTATTCCATTATTTCGGAAGAGGTTACAATTGAGTATGAGAACAAAGTTGCTACCCATGGTGCTACTGAAAATTATTATGAGGGAGGAATATGTGCTTGTAGGAGTTGCAATAATATCAAGTTTCCTCTCTATGTGCTTAAAGTTTTGAAGTTATACTTGTTTTGCCTTCCTATGCTAGTTGACTTATGTTCCTATAAATTGTGTGCTCACAAAATCCCTAGGCATAGGAAGTGAGTTAGATTTAAATGTGCTAGTCATATTCTTCATGATGCTCTCTTTGTGTTTCAACTCTTTTCTTTTATGCGAGCATCATTGAAATCATCATGCCTAGCTAAAAGGCATTAAAGAAAAGCGCTTGTTGGGAGACAACCCAATATTTGCCCTTACTGTTTTTGTGTGTATACATTATTAAACAACTGTATTAATCATGTTTTATAGCTTTTGTTTCAATAAAGTGCCAAGTAAGACCTTTGGGAAGACCTGGGTGAAAGTTAATGTGATCTTGCTGTAAAAAACAGAAACTTTGTGCTCACGAGATTAGCTGTCATTTTTTTTACAGAAGAGTGCTTTTGAGTTGATTACTTTTTAAGAAGATTAATAGACAAATTCCTCACTTCCACCAATTTATTTCATAATTTTTGGAGTAGCATAAGTAATGTTATTGTTCAGATCATTACAGAATGTTCTGTTTCTGACGGATTCGGTTTTCATTGCATAGTTTGCTTGTTTTCTAGTTTATATGGCTTATATTTCTCAATATAAATTGTAGAAATGATATGGTACAGTAGGAATTATGTGAAAACAATTATGAACCTTGTCTTTTACAGTACCAAAGTGCATGGTTTACTCTTTATTATACTAACCTATCTCACGAGTTCCGTTAAGTTTTGTGTGATTGAAGTTTTCAAGTTTTGGGTGAGATATTGATATGAGGAGAATAAGGAGTGGAAAGACCCTAATCTTGGGGATTCCCAACGCACCCCAAGGTAATATTCAAGGAAGACTCAAGCGCCTAAGCTTGGGGATGCCCCGGAAGGCATCCCCTCTTTCGTCTTCAAAACTATCGGTACATCTTACTCGGAGCTATATTTTTATTCGTCACATGATATGTGTTTTGCTTGGAGCGTATTTTCAATTTTACTTGCTTTTTGAATAAAATCATTGGATCTGAAATATTGAATAAAAAAGGAACCCTCCCATGTCTAGTTAATTATTTGACTACTCAATGTCCTTCACTCATATCTTTTGGAGTAGTTTGTCATTTACTCATGTGCTTCATGTATATCCTATGAGTAAATGGGGGAATGAATTGAATGTCATACATCTGAATTTATATATGTTTCATATGCTTATAACATGGATAGTAATGACTTCACATATAAAGAGTATGAGGCATAAAAGTTGTTGAGAGTTGGCAAACGTAGTTTCGGTCATCGTTGCAACTAATAGGAAGTAATAAGGAAAGAGAGGTTCACATACAAATATATTATCTTGGACATCTTTTATGATTGTGAAGCACTCATTAAGTATGACATGCTAAAAGAGTTGATGTTGGACAAGCAAGACAACATAATGGTTTATTTTTTCCGACATCTCAGTTAAAGTATATTGTCATTAACCTTCCAAACATGTCGAGCTTGCCTTTCTCCCTCATGCTAGCCAAATTCCTTGCACCAAGTAGAGATAGTACTTGTGCTTCCAAAATACCTGTAAACCCAGTTTTTCCTTGAGAGTCCACCATACCTACCTATGGATTGAGTAAGATCCTAGTAAGTTGTCATTGGTGCAAGCAATAAAAATTGCTCTCTAAATATGTATGACTTATTAGTGCAGAGAAAATAAGCTTTGTACGATCTTGTTGTGGAAGTAATAAAAGCAACGGACTGCACAATAAAGGTCCACATACAAGGGGCAATATAAAGTGACGTTCTTTTGCATTAAGATTTTTTGCATCAACCCTAAACGCGCATGACAACCTCTGCTTCCCTCTGCGAAGGGCCTATCTTTTATTTTATGTTTTTACTTTATGCTTGAGTCAAGGTGATCCTCACCTTTCCCTTTTTCATTTTATCCTTTGGCAAGCCCCTCGTGTTTGAAAGATCATGATATATATATCCAATTGGATGTAAGTTAGCATGGGCTATCATTGTTGACATCACCTAAAGGTGAATACATTGGGAGGCAACACAATAAGCCCCTATCTTTCTCAGTGTCTGGCTGAAACTCCATAATTAACCACAAGTATTGCGTGAGTGTTAGCAATTATAGAAGACTATATGATAATTGAGTATGTGGACTTGCTGAAAAGCTCTATTCTTGAATCTTTCTGATGTTATGATAAATTCCAATTGCTTCAATGACTGAGATCATAGTTTGTTAGTTCTCAATGAAGTTTCTGAACCATACTTGACATTGTGAATAGATTGTTACTTGATCATGAAAAGTTTTATGAGATAAGCTACTATTATGACACATATTGACGCTAGAAAAGGTGATTGAAATTATCATTGCTCAAACTTGTGCACCTTCTAGCATTCACACTTCATAAATTATTTCTTTTATCATTTACCTACTCGAGGACGAGCTGGAATTAAGCTTGGGGATCTTGTCGTCTCCAACGTATCTATAATTTATAAGTATTCATGCTATTATATTATCCATCTATGATGTTTTATATGCATTTATATGTCATTTTATATGATTTTTGGGACTAACCTATTAACCTAGAGCCCAAAGCGGTTTACATTTACTACTTGTTTTTGTGTTTTACAGAAAAGGGATACCAAACGGAGTCAATTGATGTGCCAATCTTTGAGGGTTTTTATGGACCAAAAGAAGACCACGAGCATCGAGTTGGGCGGAAGAGTCTGGGCTGCCCACGAGAGGGGGCGCGCCTATCTCGTGGACAGCCCGGAGACCCCCCCTGACGTGAAACCAATGCCAACAATTCATATAAATACAGAAACCTTCGGGAATTAATCTAGATCGGAAGTTCCGCTGCCGCAAGCCTCTGTAGCCACGAGAAATCAATCTAGGCCCTCTCTGGCACCCTGCCGGAGGGGGCCATCACCACCGGAGGCCATGGAGGAGGATCTCAGAGGGGCCATCATCTCCACGAAGGCCAAGGACCAGAGGGGGAAAGCCATGGAGGAGGAAGCACAAGGGGGAGAACCTCTCCTCCTCTCTCTTGGTGGCACCGAAGTGCCATCGGGAGGGGAATCATCGCCGCGGTGATCGTCTTCATCAACATGACCATCATCATCACCATCCTCATCTCTTTTACGCGGTCAACTCTCTGGCACCCCGTTGTAATCCCTACTTGAACATGGTGCTTTATGCCACATATTATGATCCAATGATTTGTTGCCATCCTATGATGTTTTGAGTAGATATCTTTTATCTTTGGGTTGATTGATGATCTAGATTGGTATGAGTTGTATGTTTTACTTTGATGCTGTCCTATGGTGCCCTCCGTGTCGCCAAGCGTGAGGGATTCCCGCTGTAGGGTGTTGCAATACGTTCATGATTCGCTTATAGTGGGTTGGTGAGTGACTGAAACACAAACCCGAGTAAGGGGGTTGTTCCGTATGGGAATAAAGGGGACACGATGCTTTAATGCTGTGGTTGGGTTTTACCTTAATGATCTTTAGTATTTGCGGATGCTTGCTAGAGTTCCAATCATAAGTGCATATTATCCAAGTAGAGAAAGTAAGTTAGCTTATGCCTCTCCCTCATATGAAATTGCAATAGTGATCACCAGTCTTGTTAACAATTGCCTAGGACAATTCCGCACACCGATCCACCATTATTCCACACTCGCTATTTATATTATTTAGTAATATATTCTAACTTTATGATAACAACACCTACTTTTATATTTTAGCTCTCCGATATCATACAAAGTTATCCTCTTTATAACCACAACACACTTTTATTTCTTGTTTCTAGTTGGAAGCAAATGTTTGGTGCACGTAGAGTCGTATCGGTGGCACATACGGTTTGAGAGAATATTGATCTTACCTGTAGCTCCTTGTGGGTTCGACACTCCATACTTATCACTTCCACCTTTGGGAATTGCTATGATGATTCCCTGCACTTGGGGATTATCATCGACCCAGCTCCGCTTGGTTGGGGAATCTGCCGTACTGAGGCTTTTTTCTCATGGACGACAAGGTAACTAATTTAATGAGATATTATCTCATCTCTCATCCCAGTTCATCTGCCTCCTTTAATCACCCGGAAGAAATCACCGTGAATTCATTTTCATTCGTGCTGATTTGAGGGTTTTCTTTCATTCATAGAGTGTACAGTGTGTTGACACTTCAGGACCTTGCAACCTCTGCCAGAGATTCCATCTCACCATACCAGATGACTTGAGCATGTGCACGGTATGTTCAATCTCACCCTAAATCGGTTGGTGTAGGATCGAAAGTATGTCTAGAGGGGGGTGATTAGACTACTTGACCAAATAAAAACTTAACCTTTTCCCAATTTTAGTTCTCGATAGATTTTAACAACTTAGCACAAGTCAAGCAATCTTAACACAATTCAAGCAAGCATGCAAAGAGTATATGAGCAGCGGAAAGTAAAGCATGCAACTTGCAAGAATTTAAACGGAAGGGTTTGGAGAGTGCAAACGCAATAGGAAACACGGATGTTTTTGTCGTGGTTCCGATAGGTGGTGCTATCGTACATCCACGTTGATGGAGACTTCAACCCACGAAGGGTAACGGCTGCGCGATTCCACGGAGGGCTCCACCCATGAAGGGTCCACGAAGAAGCAACATTGTCTATCCCACCATGGCCATCGCCCACGAAGGACTTGCCTCACTAGGGTATATCTTCACGAAGTAGGCGATCTCCTTGCCCTTACAAACTCCTTGTTTCACTCCACAATCTTGTCGGAGGCTCCCAAGTGACACCTAACCAATCTAGGAGACACCATTATCCAAAAGGTAATAGATGGTGTGTTGATGATGAACTCCTTGCTCTTGTGCTTCAAATGATAGTCTTCCCAACACTCAACTCACTCTCATAGGATAGGATTTGGAGGAAAGATGATTTGAGTGGAAAGCAACTTGGGGAAGGCTAGAGATCAAGATTCATATGGTTGGAATGGAATGTCCTGGTCTCAACACATGAGTAGGTGGCTCTCTCATAGAAAATGAGTAGTGTAAGTGTAGGAACATTCTGATGGCATCCCTCACGAATGAGGAGAGGGTGGAGGGGTATATATAGCCTCCACACAAAATCTAATTGTTACACACATTATACCAAACTCGGTGGGGACCGAATCAGAAAACTCGGTGGGACCAATTCAGTGCATATGTGACCGTTAGGCAATTTCGGTGGGACCGACATGTCATCTTGGTGGGACCGATATCATTAGGGTTAGGGCATAACGTAATCTCGGTTGGACCGATTACTCAAACTCGGTTGGACCGACTTTTGTAATACGCTAACCAAAGAGTTGGTCAGGCAAACTTGGTGGGACCGATTCGCTCGTCTCGGTGGGACCGAATCGTTATGAAAAGGAAACAGAGAGTTTGCATTGCAGACTCGGTGGGACCGATCGCTCATCTCGGTTAGACCGAAACGTTACAAAGGGAAACAGAGAGTTTGCAACCCCATCTCCGTGAGAACGAGATCCCTATCGGTGAGACCGAAAAGACTAGGGTTTCTCGCAGTGGCTATGTCAAATGAACTCGGGGGCGCCGGATGGATCAAATCGGTGGGGCCGAGTTTGACTTTTGGTTTGGGACATATGTGGATATGAGAAAGTGGTTGAGGGCTTTTGGAGCATATCACTAAGCATTTTGATCAAGCAAGCCATTAAGCAACACCTCATCCCCTTTTAATAGTATTGGTTTTCCTATAGACTCAATGTGATCTTGGATCACTAAAATAGAAAATGTAGAGTCTTGGACTTTGAAGCTTGAGCCAATCTTTAGTCCTTAGCATTTTGAGGGGTCCACATTCCTTATCCATGCCATGCCTATCATTGAACTTTCCTAAAATAGTTATCTTGTAATGGCATTAGTTCAATGATATATATGTTGTTAATCATTACCAAAACCACCTAGGGATAGTTGCACTTTCAATCTCCCCCTTTTTGGTAATTGATGACAACATATAGATCAAAGCTTCAACAAATGATAATAAGATTGAAATACATTGTCGCTTTGAGAAGTATGTGACAAACAAGAGATCCCGCTAAATTTGTGCATTACTTAAAAAAAATTGGACTACGAATGCACAATGTGTTTGGATCCTGGGTCACTCTTCCATGTCACATACATCTTGGTGGAGCGCTCAAAATGATAATGATTGAACACATGCACTCATCACCAAGCAAAGTCAATGACCATAAATGGATATGAAGGTTAATATCATTCAAGCACAAATTAAGGTAGCATATGATCAAACACATGATCATCCAAGTATCTCACAAAAGACATAATGTATCAAGCAAACACATAATAAAGTTCAAGCAAATAAAATGCAAAGAGAGACAAAACAACTCTCTCTCTCTCTCGAAGACTATGATCTATACATATTTCTCCCCCTTTGGCAACAAGTACCAAAAAGTTAAAAATATGCATAGTGCTATGCGTCTCTCAGGCTTGGTCTTCATGAGGTGGTGCAGAGATGACTCCAAGGACGAAAGTGTCTGTAGGTGTGGTTGGAGTTGGTGGAGTGGTAGCTGGAGCTGGTTGCACTAAGGCTGTGGCTGCTGGTGCAGATGTAGTAGCTCTTGTGTCTAGGACAGGCACTACAGCAGACCTCTGACTCCTGGGCACTCTTGTGAAATCATTTCTAGTATACTTGCCCTTCTTCTCCTCCACTTCCTCCTGAAGTTGCTCAACTACTGACTGAATCTCAGTTACCTTGACATCAAGATCATAAAATTTGTGCTCAATGATCCTCTCCAAGCTCTCCTAGTTTTGAGTCAGGGTGGTCAAGCCCTTCTCAATCCTCAAGGTCGAGGCAATCAGATATCGAAGCTGATCTTGCTTGCTTTTCAAGAATACTTGAGATGGCTCTTCAGCTGTTGGCATCTTTGCAGCTTTCTCTGCCCTTGCCTTCTCTCTCTTCTCATGTGCCTGCATAGATGATGGATCTTCTTCATTCATGACGACAATGTTGTCCTCAAAGTCTGGCTTGAGGGGTAAGTGCTCATTGTCCAAAAAATATGTGCCTATGCCCATCTTGGAGTTTATGAGCACCTGAATTTGTAGAGCATACCCACAAGATCTCTTCTGATCTGCAGCAGTCCTCTTGATTGTTTCCACAATCAGACTCGTCACTTTGAACTTTTGAGAAACATCAAATATATGCAGCAAGTTGATGGAGTGTCCTCTGATCATTCTATGATCTCCTGACTTTGGCAAAAAAGTGTGCCTCAGAATGGTGTTGATGGTTGACAGTCCTGACAGCAAGTGCTTCACAGAGCCAAACTTGTGAGTCTCTAGGTCTGCATCAGAAATCTCCTTGTACATGCTAGCCATTGAGTTGTGATCCTTCTTATTCTTGGCATAGACATCCAAGTCATCTTCATGAGCTTCTGGGGCATTGATCAATCTAGCCCACTCATCAACTGTAGATTGGTACCTTGTACCCTCTGACATCCACACTATTTTGCCATTTAGATAGAAATGAGCAGTTGAATAGAATTGCATGATCAGCTCATCATTCCACCTGGTAAGCTTCTGGCCAACAAACTTGTCAACCTCACATGCCTTGAAACTGTCATACACACCTGGGAAGTGCTCTTCATTCTCTCTAATGTAGGTCCAGTCCACCCATCTCATGTCACACACTATGGGATTCTTGTCAAGCAGGATTGTCTCATAGAAATCTTGTTGTTCCTATGTGTGGAACCTGTAATCCATAGCAGTTCTCCTCCTAACATCATAGCGGTCAGCCTTTCTCCACTGTCTCAATCCCGCATCCTTCCTGATCCTCATGTCCTCTGTAACAGGATGTGCATCATTATGATCTGGGATCTTGGGCTTTAGCTTTCTGAGCACTTGGGCTTCAGCTTCCTATTCTGCAGCTTCAGGCACTGGGGCCTTGTTCTTCTCCTCAGCAGGTATGTTCCTAGTACTCCTCTTGGGTACAGTCTTGGGACCAGTAGCAGCAGCTTTGGGAGCAGTTTTGGACTTAGCAGCAGCCCCTGATTTTATAGCATCTCCCATTAGCTTATGTGCCTTATGTGCTGGAGCAACATCCTCTTCCTCTTCATCATCTTCATCAGATGAGTGCCTTTCAAATTCTGCCATGGGATCCACCTTCTTGCACCATCTTCCTCTTTTTCTCTCCTTCTTCTTATTTTCCTCACCAGCAGCCTCTCCTCCAGTTGACTTGGAAGTTTCATGAGTGGAGGCTCTGGCCTTTGACATAGGAACTCTCTTGGCAGGTGCCTTCTTGTTAAAGCCTGGTTTTGTTGATGCAGATGTGCCAAATTCTTTTTTCACAACTTTCCTCTTGGAAATGGCCTCATCCTCAGCTGCAACATAATCTTCATCCTCTGAATAAGAAGTTCTCTTCTTCCTTGTTCTAGTAGCTGCCTTGGGCAAGTTACTAGGTGTGCTCCTGCTGCCCTCATCATAGCTGCTAGAGGGACTAGTGCCCTCACTCATCTATCCTGGCTGTTCAGACATGTTCTGGATGTCACTCGTCGACATCTTGCACCAACTTGTCGTGAGACCACGTGAATAGGTTGTAGATGAGGTAGAGTAGATGAGCATCACAAAGTACAGAGGTTTTCCAAAACAAATTGAGTCAAAAAGATTAGTTTTATTTATCTACAGAAGTGATCTCGGAGCTACCTAATTGACAAACTCGGTGATACCGAAGCAACACTTCGAACCTAAACTAGTGAACTCGGTTGGGCCGAGTCATAGTTTGGTGGCACTGAGATTGCTAGGGTTTCACAGAATCCTGAACTCGGTCACACCGAGTTGCACGTTTCGGTCAGACCGAAAAGCGCAAGTGCAATGGCCTAAGCCGAATCGGTGAGACTGATTTCAACAGTTCGGTCGGTCCGAGATGAGTTTTGCGGAGGGCTAACCCTAAAATTTTCGAATCAATCTAGACCTAAGGAAGATTTGGCTGGATAGATTAATCTCATTCGTGGCAAGAAGTACGTCATTATCCTTGTGCTAGGAATCAGAGTGAAAAGGATAGCACATGAGGTCGAACACATACCCTAGAGCGGCGAGTGTTCGCTACGGCGGCGATGGCGGAGCAGAATCCGTCGACAGCGGAAGAGTCTAACAGCGAGAGGTCGTTGGCGGCGAGGAGATGGTCCGAAGACCCGAGGAGGCAGAGCAGGACACGCGCGGGCTGAGAAGATTTGAAGAAATTTCCAAAGTCTCGCCCGTGGTTATTTATATCCCGACCCTGTCGGTGTGACCAAGTGGAACAACTCAGTGGCACCGAGATTGCAGACTCGCAAGCGGTTGCTGCAACTCGGCGTGACCGAAGTGTTCAAATCGGTGCACCGAGATGAAAACCTAGATCAACTTAGTGAACTCGGGATGACTGAAATGGATTTCTTGGTCAGACCGAAATGCACAAAGAGGTTTTGGAAGTTTAAGTCTATGACGAATCAGGTACTCCGAGTGCTCCTCACACAGAGTGGTTCGAATCTGACTTGATCAAACTTTTTGATGTAGCATGAATATAGTTTGAGACAAGAAAAGCGTAGATAGCTAGAGAAGGTTCTTAGGCATTCTTCTCCGTCCACTTGGCAAAAGAAAAAGGAGATCCAAACAATCAAAACAAGTGGATGTCCTTGAATGAGTAAAATATGCAACCAACATGCTCACACAATAAAATGTCAAATGAAATATGTGGCAAAGCATGCACAACCAATTCTAGCATCTATCAAACAATTGGCGATGACTAGGTCATCTATATATGAGTATATTGACTTAGGAGTCAAATGAGAACATTTGATCATAGGTCATACTCATCGTTTAAGCACAAGTGGGGTTACCACTTTTACATAAAGCATTGTTGTGTTCACACCATTAGAGTTGCTTTAGCTCAATTCTTTAGAGTAAAGCTCCCCCTAGATGTGAGATCCCCCCATGAACTAACCTTGGGTTTTTTCGATGATAACTTCATGTAGATGTTGAAGATGTGGATGCTCAATGTTGTTGATCATTTGGAGCAATCCATTGGAGTGAATTGCACTTTCAATACCTACACGGGTTAGTCCCACAAGGAACAAACAAGGATATCCATAGACATAGAGTGATGCACACACAGGATGATGTCCATGAAAGCATTAGGTTACCTTATCCCTTGTCTTACCAACAGGAGGGTTTGTGACTCCTTGAGCTAGTGCAAGATGTGGAAGTTGATTGCACTTGTCCTTGCCAAAATGATATGAGTGAAGTATATTGGCGGAGTCACCCTCAAGAACTCTCTAGTTCTTCTTCTTTGGGATCCACATCAACTTGATGGGAATCCTTGCGGTAGTAGTGGAACTTGATGAAGTAGAGCTTGATGTAGTCTTGGGAACCCACTTGACCAAGGCCTTGGGAGCTTCTTCAAATGCATCAATCTCCTCTTGAAGCTTGTCCTTGCCTTTTTGCTTGTGGTCTTGTGGTGGAATATCATCTTGAGCTTGTGTCCCTTGGAAAGAAGTAGGATCATACTTCTCTTGTTGGGGAACAAACTTCATCTTGGGGTATTGATCTTCTTCCCACTCAACTCCATTGGCATTTAACTTTCGTTCAAAACTAGCACCTTGATTCTTCCGGTGCCTTCCTTGCTTGCGTACAATTTCCTCAAATTGCTTACTCCCGGCAAGGCTCTTGTAGACACCCTTCTCTATAATTCCCTTCAATAAGCTATTTTCTTGCTCAAGTGTAACTTGGCTAAGAGAATCATTAGTGGAATCAAGAGATTTACTAGAAGCAACAACATTGGATTTAGCATGATTATTGTTACTACTAGAAGAAGAATCTTTCTTGCTCTTGTTACTAGACTTGACTTGTGGCATGTAAGTAGATAAGAGTAAATGCTTGGCAATGTAAGAAGAACTTTTCTTGCGAAGATCATCATTGATTGCCTTTAAAAACTCATGCTCTTGCTCAAGGTTGAGCTTTTCAAAGCATAACTTCTCATGAGTCTTTAAAAGTTCTCGATGATCTTCCAAGATAGTTTCATGAGCTAACTTAAGAGTGCTTAGTTCTTTTGTTAGGCGCTCAATCTTCTCCTTATCATTGTCATTCGTTTTATATTTATTAGCATGATTAATTGATGTATCATTATAGTATTCATCACTAGAGTTGTCAACAAGTAAATCATCATCACCTAACAAGTCATCTTCATCACTATTGAAATCTACATACTCGGGGTGTGATACCTTTGGGCCTTTAGCCATGAAGCATCTTCCAGTTCCTTCATTTGGTGAGTCAAATATGTCGTAGGAGTTGGTCGACACGAGTTCTAGACCGGCAACACCTTCATCTTGAGTATATTCGGAGTCGGAGTGATAGCTTCTCTCGGAGTGATTGTCGGAGTCGGAGCCGGATACCCATTCACCAATATGAGCTCGATGTCTTCGTTTTGTGTAGCTCTTTGATGATTTATCCCTCCTTTCTGAATCCTTGCTACTCCGGGATGCTCTTCATTCATAACGATCATCTCTACTCTTCCTCTCTCTTGGTGGTGATTCTTCTCTTGTACTTCTTCTTTTGGGTGAATCTTCTCACCTTTTGTAAGGAGCCGTACACTCATTGGAATAGTGTTCAGGTCTTGCACAATTGTAGCAATTATGTTCATGACTCGAAGATCATTTGTCATTGTAGGATCTTGACTTGGAACTCCTTTCCTTGCTTCTACTCTTGTAGAACTTGTTGAAGTTTTTCACCATTAAGCTCAATTCCTCATTGAAGGTCTGTTCCTCACTTGATGATGTAGGAGCATCACATGAGGCTTTGTATGCACCACTTGACTTGTTGTGAAGCTCCTCCTTATCCTTGAGGACATCTCATGAGCGACAATTCTTCCAATGACTTCCGTTGGCTTGAGATATTTGTAATTGGGCATCATTTGGATCAATGTGCACACGGTATCATATTTTCCATCCAAGGCTCTTATGATATTCTTGATGATGAATTTGTCAGTCATCTCTTCACTTCCTAAGCCGACAATCTCATTTGTGATGAGAGCAAGCCTAGAGTACATTTCAGCGACACCTTCACCATCCTTCATTTTGAACTTGTCAAGTTGACTTTGAAGCACATCCAATTTGGATTCCTTGACAGAGTCGGTACCTTCATGCATGTCAATCAATGTATCCCAAATTTCCTTTGCATTCTGAAGGCGGCTGATTTTGTTGAATTCTTTGGGGCACAATCCATTGAAGAGGATATCACAAGCTTGAGCGTTGTATTGCAGCATCTTCAACTCTTCCGTGGTAGCTTCACGGTTCGGTTCTCTCCCATCGAAGAATTCACCTTGCAAGCCAATACACACAATAGCCCAAACGGCGGGGTTATGTCCAAGAATATGCATTTTCATCTTATGCTTCCAACTAGCAAAATTAGTACCATCAAAGTAAGGACCTCTATGGTGGTAATTTGCCTCTCTAGACACCATACTCTCCTAGGTTGTGAAACCAAGGCTATGATCACCAAAAGCTATGGAAATCAAGGCAAACGGAGACCAAATCTCTGATACCAATTGTAGGATCGAAAGTATGTCTCGAGGGGGGGGTGATTAGACTACTTGATCAAATAAAAACTTAACCTTTTCCCAATTTTAGTTCTTGGCAGATTTTAACAACTTAGCACAAGTCAAGCAATCTTAACACAATTCAAGGAAGCATGCAAAGAGTATATGAGCAGCGGAAAGTAAAGCATGCAACTTGCAAGAATGTAAAGGGAAGTGTTTGGAGAGTGCAAACGCAATAGGAGACACGGATGTTTTTGTCGTGGTTTTGATACGTGGTGCTATCGTACATGCATGTTTACGGAGATTTCAATCCACGAAGGGTAACGACTGTGCGAGTCCACGGAGGGCTCCACCCACGAAGGGTCCATGAAGAAGCAACCTTGTCTATCCCACCATGGCCATCGCTGTAGGACCTTGAAGTATGTCTAGAGGGGGGTGATTAGACTACTTGACCAATAAAAAACTTAACCTTTTCCCAATTTTAGAGTTTGGCAGATTTTAGCTAAGGGCAAGTCAAGCAATCATCACACAATTCAAGCAAGCATGCAAAGAGTATATAGGCAGCGGAAATTAAAGCATGCAACTTGCAAGAAAGTAAAGGGAAGGGTTTGGAGGATTCAAACGCAATTGGAGACACGGATGTTTTTGGCATGGTTCCAATAGGTGGTGCTATCGTACATCCACGTTGATGGAGACTTCAACCCACGAAGGGTAACGGATGCGCGAGTCCACGGAGGGCTCCACCCACGAAGGGTCAACGAAGAAGCAACGTTGTCTATCCCACCATGGCCGTCGCCCACGAAAGACTTGCCTCACTAGCTGTAGATCTTCACGAAGTAGCCGATCTCCTTGCCCTTACAAACTCCTTGGTTCAACTCCACAATCTTATCGGAGGCTCCCAAGTGACACCTAGCCAATCTAGGAGACACCACTCTCCAAGAAGTAACAAATGGCGCGTTGATGATGAACTCCTTGCTCTTGTGCTTCAAATGATAGTCTCCCCAACACTCAACTCTCCCTCATAGGTTTTGGATCTGGTGGAAAGAAGATTTGAGTGGAAAGCAACTTGGGGAAGGCTAGAGATCAAGATTCATATGGTAGGAATGGAATATCTTGGCCTCAACACATGAGTAGGTGGTTCTCTCTCAGAAATGGTAAGTTGGAGGTGTAGGTTCGTTCTAATGGCTCTCTCCACGAATGAAGAGGAGGTGGAGGGGTATATATAGCCTCCACACAAAATCTAACTGTTACACACAATTTACCAAACTCGGTGGGACCGATTCAACAGACTCAGTCGGACCGATTTAGTAAACCTAGTGACCATTAGTGATTTTCGGTGGGAGTGACATGCATCTCGGTGAGACCGATTCGGTTAGGGTTAGGGCATAACGTAATCTCGATCAGACCGATTACACAAACTTGGTGAGACCGATTTGGTAATAAGCTTTCCAGAGAGTTGGTCAGATAAACTCAGTGGGACCGATTTGCTCTTTTCGGTGAGACCGAAATGTTACATAAAGGAAACAGAGAGTTTACATTGCGATCTCGGTGGGACCGATCGCTCACTTCGGTTAGACCGAAACGTTATGAAGGGAAACAAAGAGATTACAATCCCATCTCAGTGAGACCGAGATCCCTATCGGTAAGACCGATTTGCTTAGGGTTTGTGGCAGTGGCTATGACTTTTGGAATCGGTGGCGCCGGATAGGAAGAATCGGTGTGACCGATTTTGGCTTTAGGTTTATGTCATTTGTGGATGTGGGAAAGTAGCTGAGGGTTTTGGAGCATATCACTAAGCACATGAAGCAAGAGGCTCATTAAGCAACACCTCATCCCTCCTTGATGGTATTGGCTTTTCCTATAGACTCAATGTGATCTTGGACCACTAAAATATAAAATGAAGAGTCTTGAGCTTTTGAGCTTGAGCCAATCCTTTGTACTTAGTATTTTGAGGGATCAACTTTCATCATCCATGCCATGCCATTCATTGAGCTTTCCTGAAATAATAGTCTTGGAATAGCATTAGCTCAATGAGCTATATGTTGTTATGAATTACCAAAACCACCTAGGGATAGTTGCACTTTCAATCTCCCCCTTTTTGGTAATTGATGACAACATATAGATCAAAGCTTCGACAAATGATAATAAGATTGAATGACATCGTCGTTTTGAGAAGTATGTGATAAGCAAGAGCTCCCCCTAAATTTGTGCATAGTTTAAGATTTGCTTTGGACTGCAAATGCACAATGAATTAGGCTCATGGGTTACTCTTACATGTCACATACATCTTGGTGGAGCGCTCAAAATAATAAACATTGAATACATGCACTCATCACCAAGCAAAGTGAATGATCACATAGGATAGATAACATAATATCATCAAACATGCATAAGTGTAGCTTATGATCAAACACATGATCATCAATGTCTCACAAGCGTAGTATCTTAGGCAATCAAAAGCGAACAAGTTTAACCACCAAATAAAGCAAGAGAGAACAAAAGCAACACACTTTCTCTCTCTCAAAGCCTATGATCTATACATTTTTCTCCCCCTTTAGCAACAAGTTACCAAAAAGTTCATAGAAAATGCATAGTGCTAGATCGACTCTCAGGCTTGATCTTCAGGTGGTGGTGTCCGGATAACTCCAAGAACGAAGGCTTCAGTTGAAGTAGAGGTGCTGGAGTTGATCTTTGGAGCTGGTTGCCTTTGGAGCTGAAGGCGTTGTAGGCTGGTGCGGATGTCGTTGCTCTGGTGTCCGCATCACGAACACTGCAACTAACCTCTGGGCTCTAGGCACTCTAGCAAACACATTAGTTGTAGTCTTGCCCCGCTTCTCCTGCATGTCATCCTGTAGCTGCTCCACAACTGACTGAATCTCAGTTACTTTGACATCAAGATCATGGAATTTGAGTTCCATGATTCTTTCCAAGCTCTCCTGATTCTGAGTGAGGGTGGCCAGTCCCTTCTCAATCCTCAGTGTTGATGCTATTAAGTAACCAAGCTGCTCCTGCTTGTTCTTCAAGAAATATTCAGATGCCTCCTCTTGTGTTGGCATCTTGGTAGCCTTCTCCTTCTTTGCTTTCTCCTTCTTCTCTTGAGCTTGAACTGATGTTGGATCATTCTCATTCATGACAACCTCATTGTCCTCAAAGTCTGGATAAAGTGGAAAATGTTCCTTATCCAACTGATATTTCCCTGTGCCCATCTTTGAGTTTATCAATTTCTAAATCTAAGGGGCATATCCACAGCTCCTCTTCTGATTTGCTGCAGTCCTCTTAATGGTTTCAATCATCAGGCTCATGACTTTGAACTTTTGTGGCACATCAAACACATGCAACATGTTGATGGCATGCCCTCTGATCATGTTATGGTCACCAGACTTAGGCAACAGAGTGTGCCTCAGAATCCAATTGATAGTGGGCAGCCCTGACAACAGAAAATGGACTGATCCAAACTTGTGTGTCTCAACTGCCTTGTCTGGGATCTCCTTGTACATGTGAGCCATGGAATTGTGATCCATCTTCTTCTTTGCATAAATATCCAGGTCATCCTCATTTTCCTTAGGGGCATTTATCAGACTTTCCCATTCTTCAACAGTGGACTAGTCCCTTGTACCCTCAGACATCCAAACAATTCTTCCATCTGGATAAAAGTGTGCTATGGAGTAGAATTGCATGATAAGTTCATCATTCTAGTGAGTGAGCTTTTGCCAAACAAAATCAGCAACTCCACAAGCAACAAAGCTTTCTTCCACTCCAGGATAGTGCTCTTCATTGTCCTTGATGTAGGTCCAGTCGACCCACCTCATGCCACAAACTATGGGCTTCTTATCCAACAGAATTGTCTCATAGAAGTTCTGCTGTTCCTTTGTATGGAACCTGTAGTCAACAGCAGTTTTTCTCCTTGACGCATATGGGTCTTCCATCCTCCATAGCCTCAACCCTGATTCCTTCCTGATCCTCATGTCCTCAGCCACAGGATGGGCATCGTTGTGCTCTAGTATCTTGGGTTTGAGCTTCCTTAGGACCTGTCCTTCTTCATCCTCTTCATCAACAACATTTGGCACTGGGGCCTTGTTCTTCTCAGCAGCTGGAATACTCCTAGTATTCCTCTTTGGTATTTGCTTGGCCTTGGAGGCAGCTTTGGGTGCTTCCTTGGGCTTAGATGTTACAGCCCCTGACCTTATAGCATCACCCATAAGGTTGGGTGCCTTAGGTGCTGGTGCAGCAACCTCTTCTTCCTCTTCAGCATCTCTTCTCATAGAGGGATTTCCAAGAACCTGGGCAGTTGTGGTTCTTGCTCTCTTCTTCTTCTTGTCCTGAGCACCTTCATCCTCTGATTCAGTTGTAAACTTCATTGTCTCTCCAGTGGGAACTTTCTGAGATTTGGAAGAAGTGACTTTCTTTGTAGGTGCCTCTTTGGGTTCAGTCTGCTCTGGCACTTGAGTGGACCTTCTGGCCTTGGGCATTGGTGTCCTCTTGGCAGGAATTTTCCTTTTCAGTCCAGGCTTTGTGCTATGTGCAGAGCCATATTCCTTCTTGAGCACTACTTTCTTGTAAGTAGCCTCATCTTCTTTAGCTTTATAGTCCTCATCCTCTGAGTCTGAGGTTCTCTTCCTCCTTTGCCTGGTAGCAGCCTTAGGCAGGTTGCTAGCAGTGCTTCTGCTCCCCTCATCTGTAGAGCTTGAGGGACTAGTGCCCTTGCTCATGTCAATCTGCTCTTCTGACCTGTTCTGGTTGTCACTCTGGTCTGACATGCTGCTAAAGCTGACTGCTGACCCTGTGAAGAGTTATAGATGAGATAGAATGGATGAGCATCACAAAATGCAGAGATTTTTGCAAAATAATGATTCAAAAATTCAGTTTTAGTTTTCCACAGAAAGCATTTCGGATCAACCGATTTTCAAACTCGGTGATACCGAAACAGTTTTGGAACCTAAACTGATGAACTCAGTTGGACCGAGTCACAGTTCGGTGGCACCGAGACTGCTAGGGTTTCACAGAATCCTAAAATTGGTGGCACCGGTTAGTAATTCTTGGTCAGACCGAGAGTCACTAGTGCAATGGCATAAGCCAAATCGGTGAGACCGAGTTTTTCAACTCGGTGGGTCCGAGATGGTTTCGGCGGAAACCTAACCCTAAAATTTTGAATCTCATCTAATCTATGGACTATATTGAGTTGATAGGATTGTTTCAATCGTGGCAAGATTCAATAAGAACACAATGTGCTAGGAATCAGACGAGGATAGCACAAAGATCGAGTCCATACCCTAGCTTGGCGATGAACTCGCTACGGCGGCAACGGCGGGGGCGAAATCCCTTGACGACGGCGGAGACCAGCTACTGGAGGCGGCTGGCGACGAGGAGACGATCCGGAGACCTTCGATGGTAGAGCGAGCTATTGCGCGGGCGAAGGGGTTTGGAGAAATTTCCAAAATTTTGCCCATGACTATATATAGCCCGACCCTGTCGGTGTGACCGAGTGGAACAACTCGGTGGCACCGAGATGCATAACGTGTACGATTCTGACAAATCGGTGTGACCGAACAGTTCAAATCGGTTGCACCGAGATTGAAAACTCAGATCAACTTAATGATCTCGGTAGGACCTAAATGGAGGAATCGGTCATACTGAGAGTCAGAAAGAGGTTTTGGAAGTTTAAGTCTATGACGAATCGGGGACTCCAAGTGCTCCTCACACAAAGTGGTTCGAATCTGACTTGATCAAATTTTGTGATGTAGCATGAATAGAGTTTGAGACGAGAAAAGCATAGATAGCTAGAGAAGGTTCTTAGGAATTCTTGTCCATCCACTTGGCAAAAAGAAAAGAAGCCAAACAATCAAAACAACAAGTGGATGTCCTTGAATGATTAAAATATGCACCAACATGCTCACATAATAAGATGGCAAATGAAATATGTGGCAAAGCATGCACAACCAATTCTAGCATCTATCAAACAATTGGCGATGACTAGGTCATCTATGTATGAGTATATTGACTTAGGAGTCAAATGAGAACATTTGATCATAGGTCATACTCATCGTTTAAGCTCAAGTGGGGTTACCACTTTTACATAATGCATTGATGTGTTCACACCATTTGAGTTGCTTTGTCTCAATTCTTAGAGTTAAGCTCCCCCTAGATGTGAGATCCCCTTTTAGAGGGATGAACTAACCTTGGGTTTTGTCGATGATGACTTCATGTAGGTGTTGAAGATGTGGATGCTCAATGTTGATGTAGATCATTTGGAGCAATCCTTTGGAGTGAGTTGCACATTCAACTTACCTACATGGGTTAGTCCCACAAAGAACAAACAAGAATATCCATAGACATAGAGTGAAGCACAAACAAGATAATGTCCATGAAATCATTAGGTTACCTTGTCCCTTGCCTTACCAACATGAGGGTTTGTGACTCCTTGAACTAGTGCAAGATGTGGAAGTTGATTGCACTTGTTCTTGCCATGATGATATGAGTGAAGATTGTTGGCGGAGTCACCCTCAAGAACCCTCTAGTTCTTCTTCTTCGGGATCCACATCATCTTGATGGGAATCCTTGGAGTTGTAGTTGTACTTGATGAAGTAGAACTTGACGTAGTCTTGGGAACCCGCTTGAACGAGGCTTTAGGTGCTTCTTCAAATGCATCAATCTCTTCTTGAAGCTTGTCCTTGCCTTTGTTCTTGTGGTCTTGTGGTGGAAGATCATCTTGAGCTTGTGTTCCCTTGAAGGAAGTAGGATGATACTTCTCTTGTTGAGGAACAAACTTCGTCTTGGGGTATTGATCTTCTTCCCACTCAACTCCATTGGCATTGAACTTTCGTTCAAAACCAACACCTTGATTCTTCCTGTGTCTTCCTTGCTTGCGTACAATTTCCTCGAATTGCTTACTCCCGGGAAGACTCTTGTAAACACCTTTCTCTATAATTCCCTTCAATAAGCTATTTTCTTGCTCAAGTGTAACTTGGCTAAGAGAATCATTAGTGGAATCAAGAGAACTACTAGAAGCAACAATATTGGATTTGTCATTATTATTGTTACTACTAGAGGAAGTATCTTTCTTGTACTTGTTACTAGACTTGACTTGAGGCATGTAAGTAGATAAGAGTAAACGCTTGGCAATGTAAGAAGAACTTTTCTTGCGGAGATCATCATTGATTGCCTTTAAGAACTCATGATCTTGCTCAAGATTGAGCTTTTCAAAGCGTAACTTCTCACGAGCCCTTAAAAGTTCTCGATGATCTTCGAAGATAGTTTCATGAGCCAACTTAAGAGTGTTTAGTTCTTTAGTTAGAAGCTCAATCTTCTCCTTATCATTGTCATTCATTTTATCTTGATTAGCATGATTAATTGACGTTTCATTAGAGTATTAATCACTAGAGTTGTCAACAAGTAAATCATCATCCACAAGCAAGTCATCTTCATCACTATTGAAATCAACATACTCAGGATGTGTTACCTTTGGACCTTTGGCCACGAAGCATGTTCCAATTCCTTCATTTGGTGAGTCAAATATGTCGTAGGAGTTGGTTGACGCAAGTGCTAGACCGGCAACACCTTCATCTTGAGTATATTCGGAGTCAGAGTGATAGCTTCTCTCGGAGTGATTGTCGGAGTCGGAGCCGGATACCCATTCACCAACATGAGCTTGATGTCTTCGTTTTGTGTAGCTCCTTGATGACTTGTCCTTCCTTTCCGAATCCTTGCTTCTCCGTGAGGGTCTTCATTCATAACGATCATCTCTACTCCTCCTCTCTCTTGGCGGTGATTCTTCTCTTTTGCTTCTTCTTCTTGGAGAGTCTTCTCTTCTTTTTTAGGGTGTCGTATACTCATTGGAATAGTGTCCGGGTCTCCCACAATTTTAGCAATTGCGCTCTCAAGTAGAAGATCTTTTGTCATTGTAAGACCTTGACTTGGAGTTTCTTTCTTTGCTTCTACTCTTGTAGAATTTGTTGAAGTTCTTCACCATTAAGCTCAATTCTTCATTGAAGGTTTGCTTCTCACTTGATGACGTGGGGGCTTCACTTGAGGCTTTGTAAGCACCACTTGACTTGTTGTGAAGTTCCTCCTTATCCTTGAGTGACATCTCATGAGCAATAATTCTTCCATTGACTTCCGTTGGCTTGAGATCTTTGTAATTTGGCATTATCTGGATCAATGTGCACACTGTATCATACTTTCCATCCAATGCCCTTAGGATTTTCTTAATGATGAATTTCTCGGTCATCTCTTCACTCCCTAAGCCGGCAATCTCATTTGTGATAAGTGCAAGCCTAGAGTACATTTCAGCGACACCTTCACCATCCTTCATTTTGAACTTGTCAAGCTGACTTTGGAGCACATCCAACTTGGATTCCTTGACGGATTCGGTACCTTCATGCATATCAATCAAAGTCCCAAATTTCCTTTGCATTCTCAAGACGGCTGATTTTGTTGAATTCTTCGGGGCACAATCCATTGAAGATGATATCACAATCTTGAGCATTGTATTGCAGCATCTTCAATTCTTCCGCATTAGCTTCACGGTTCGGTTCTCTCCCATCAAAGAATTCACCTTGCAAGCAAATAAAAATAATTGCCCAAACAGCGGGGTTATGTCCAAGAATATGCATTTTCATCTTATGCTTCCAACTAGCAAAATTAGTACCATCAAAGTAAGGACCTCTACGGTGATATTTTCCCTCGCTAGACGCCATACTCTCCTAGGTTGTGAAACCAAGGCTATGACCACCAAAAGCTATGGAAATCAAAGCAAATGGAGACCAAAGCTCTGATACCACTTGTAGGACCTTGAAGTATGTCTAGAGGGGGTGATTAGACTACTTGACCAATAAAAAACTTAACCTTTTCCCAATTTTAGAGTTTGGCAGATTTTAGCTATTTAGGACAAGTCAAGCAGTCATCACACTATTTAAGCAAGCATGCAAAGAGTATATAGGCAGCGGAACTTAAAGCATGCAACTTGCAAGAAAGTAAAGGGAAGGGGTTGGAGGATTCAAACAAAATTGGAGACAGAGATGTTTTTGGTGTGGTTCCGATAGGTGCTGCTATTGTACATCCACTTTTGTGGAGACTTCAACCCACGAAGGGTAACGGTTGCGCGAGTCCACGGAGGGCTCCACCCACGAAGGGTCCACGAAGAAGCAACCTTGTCTATCCCACCATGGCCGTCGCCCACGAAGGACTTGCCTCACTAGTAGTAGATCTTCACAAAGTAGGCGATCTCCTTGCCCTTACAAACTCCTTGGTTCAACTCCACAATCTTGTTGGAGCCTCCCAAGTGACACCTAGCCAATCTAGGAGACACCACTCTCCAAGAAGTAACAAATGGTGCGTTGATGATGAACTCCTTGCTCTTGTGCTTCAAATGATAGTCTCCCCAACACTCAACTCTCTCTCATAGGTTTTGGATCTGGTGGAAAGAAGATTTGAGTGAAAAGCAACTTGGGGAAGGCTAGAGATCAAGATTCATATGGTAGGAATGGAATATCTTGGCCTCAACACATGAGTAGGTGGTTCTCTCTCAGAAATGGTAAGTTGAAGGTGTAGGTTCGTTCTGATGGCTCTCTCCATGAATGAAGAGGAGGTGGAGGGGTATATATAGCCTCCACACAAAATGTAACCGTTACACACAATTTACGAAACTCGGTGGGACCGATTCAACAGACTCGGTCGGACCGATTTAGTAAACCTAGTGACCGTTAGTGATTTTCGGTGGGACTGACATGCATCTCGGTGAGACCGATTCGGTTAGGGTTAGGGCATAACGTAATCTCGGTAAGACCTATTACAGAAACTCGGTGAGACTGATTATGTAATAAGCTTTCCAGAGAGTTGGTCAGATAAACTCGGTGGGACCGATTTGCTCTTTTCGGTGAGACCGAAATGTTACAAAAAGGAAACAGAGAGTTTACATTGCAATCTCGGTGGGACCGATCGCTGTCTTCGGTTAGACTGAAACGTTACAAAGGGAAACAGAGAGATTACAATCCCATCTCGGTGAGACCGAGATCCCTATCGGTAAGACCGATTTGCTTAGGGTTTGTGGCAGTGGCTATGACTTTTGGAATCGGTGGCACCGGATAGGAAGAATCGGTGTGACCGATTTTGGCTTTAGGTTTATGTCATTTGTGGACGTGGGAAAGTAGCTGAGGGTTTTGGAGCATATCACTAAGCACATGAAGCAAGTGGCTCAATAAGCAACACCTCATCCCTCCTTGATAGTATTGGCTTTTCCTATAGACTCAATGTGCTCTTGGATCACTAAATATAAAATGAAGAGTCTTGAGCTTTTGAGCTTGAGCCAATCCTTTGTTCTTAGTATTTTGAGGGATCCACTTTCATCATCCATGCCATGCCATTCATTGAGCTTTCCTGCAATAATTGTCTTGGAATAGCATTAGCTCAATGAGCTATATGTTGTTATGAATTACCAAAACCACCTAGGGATAGTTGCACTTTCAATCGCCCATGAAGGACTTGCCTCACTAGGGTAGATCTTCATGAAGTAGGTGGTCTCCTTGCCCTTACAAACTCCTTAGTTCACTCCAAAATCTTGTTGGAGGCTCCCAAGTGACACATAACCAATCTAGGAGACACCACTCTGCAAAAGGTAATAGATGGTGTGTTGATGATGAACTCCTTGCTCTCGTGCTTCAAATGATAGTCTCGCTAACACTCAACTCACTCTCATAGGATAGGATTTGGAGGAAAGATGATTTGAGTGGAAAGCAACTGGGGAAGGCTAGAGATCAAGATTCATATGGTTGGAATGGAATGTCTTGGTCTCAACACATGAGTAGGTGGCTCTCTCTTAGAAAATGAGTAGTGGAAGTGTAGGCACATTCTGATGGCTTTCCTCACGAATGAGGAGAGGGTGGAGGGGTATATATAGCCTCCAAACAAAATCTAACCGTTACACACATTATACAAAACTCGGTGGGACCGAATCAGAAAACTCGGTCGGACCGATTCAGTTCATATGTGACCGTTAGGCAATTTTGGTGGGACCGACATGTCATCTCGGTGGGACCGATATCATTAGGGTTAGGGCATAACGTAATATCGGTTGGACCGATTACTCAAACTCGGTTGGACCGACTTCGATAATAAGCTAACAAGAGAGTTGGTCAGGCAAGCTCGGTGGAACCGATTCGCTCGTCTCGGTGGGACCAAAGCGTTACGAAAAGGAAATAGAGAGTTTGCATTGCAGACTCGGTGGGATCGATCGCTCATCTCGGTTAGACCGAAACGTTACAAAGGGAAACAGAGAGTTTGCAACCCCATCTCGGTGTGACCGAGATCCCTATCGATGAGACCGAAAAGACTAGGGTTTTTGGCACTAGCTATGTCAAATGAACTCGGTGGCGCCGGATGGATCAAATCAGTGGGGCGAAGTTTGACTTTTGGTTCAGGATATATGTGGATATGAGAAACTGGTTGAGGGCTTTTGGAGCATATCAGTAAGCTTTTTGAGCAAGCAAGCCTTAAGCAACACCTCATCCCCTTTTAATAGTATTGGCTTTCCTATAGACTCAATGTGATCTTGGATCACTAAAATAGAAAATGTAGAGTCTTGGACTTTGAAGCTTGAGCCAATCTTTTGTCCTTAGCATTTTGAGGGGTCCACATTCCTTATCCATGCCATGCCAATCATTGAACTTTCCTAAAATATTTATCTTGTAATGGCATTAGTTCAATGAGCTATATGTTATTAATCATTACCAAAACTACCTAGGGATAGTTGCACTTTCAGTTGGCATGGCCTACTTTTCTGAAGATATTCTAAATATTGCTACATTTGGATAAAAGGTGCCACATGCACCATATACGTCAAAGGGGATTTTCCCCTCTTCTTTCTATATTAGGAAAATTAATGATGTATTCTTTTGATTACTCTCATATTTCCATGACATCATGTTTATCCTATCTGTTTAATTTGTCCTTCGATTTCAACTGATGTATAGTTCTTTCAATTTGGGCCCATATTTGCATGTTACCATATTTTCTTTAACAATCCTGCCATTTTCTGCAGCGCATCCCTTGCTATGCAACAGATTATGTAGTGCACAATTTTTCCCTTTACATAGATCAAGGCTGCATGGATGTCATACTGCACACAAACCATGGATTTACAATCATTGCTACTGTAAGACTTGATGAACGTGGTGACTCCTATTTTGGCGCTGGATTTTGGATTGAAATTTCTAAATTTTATGTACTAAAAGCTGGCACTAAAATTGGACTGCACATAAAAGGGCCTGGTCATGAGATATATGCTAACTTCCCCGACAAAAGCATCTGTCCTAAGTTTGTTCAAAGTAAGTTTTCTTTTCAACTATCTACATGTTGACTTACCCAACAATGTTAAATGAATTGTTTAGTATTTAAGAAACCAATTGTTATTCCCTTTTCTTACTATATTCCTACCTAATAACTTCTAGTTACCAATACACTTTTCTATTGCCCTGTTTTAACTAAATATTCCTTGTTCTCTCATTTCTATCAGAAAGCGCAATAGGGAATGGAATATTCAAATCGATCAGAAGTGTTATGCTTTATGTAATCAGGCAATTCAATTCCGTCTACTAGAATAAGAAAAAAGTAGTAAAATCCAGCAAATAAAGCAAAAACGGCTCCCATAGAAAGTACATAATGGAAATGTGCAACCACATAATAAGTATCATGTAGAGCAATGTCTAGATGCCCGGACCCCGTAGGGTGAGCCCGGATAAAAGCACAAATCTAATAATAACAAGGCAAACTACGAAACCAACTGCTTTCACGCCGGGGGGCGAGATCCAGAGCAAGGACCCTAAGAATCTGGAAGATATCTCGAGAAAAGGTTTTAGCACTACTTCAAATAAAACAATGAACCTTTTCCTGTGTGGCCAAAGGGACCACGTTACTAAAGTTCGAATTGATCATTCAATCGATCTAGGAATCATCCATGGCACAAGGTAAAGGATGGAATGAGACATCTGATAGCGAGCCTAGAATGACCACAGAGGTCTTTTAAACCTTTGGTATAGGTTCAAATCCTATTGGACGCGCTGCTGACAAGGAGACTCCGGAGGTGGATAACGGGGCTTCCAAAAAGCGGATGCGGGGCGAGCTAGAACCACAAGCGACTCCAGCAGGCATAGACTTCATCAGCAACCTCCCTGATGATATGTTGACAGTCATCATCTCCCTCCTCCCAATCAAATGTGGGGAGTGGACAACCGACCTTTCCCAGCGGTGGCGCCCCCTATGGAAATTCACCCCTCTTGACCTCATCGACACCCACGAGCTCTGCCATAGCTATCGCAAAAGCTTGGATGCGTTCTCCAAGATCCTTGACAGTCACCCTGGCCCAACCAGAGGCCTTAGAATGG
Organism: Aegilops speltoides; assembly: GCA_021437245.1. NCBI lineage: Eukaryota > Viridiplantae > Streptophyta > Magnoliopsida > Poales > Poaceae > Aegilops > Aegilops speltoides. The sequence goes on along the minus strand of CM038144.1, from coordinate 95,326,398 downwards.
GCAAGTTCCGTTCCAACGGCAGGGACCGAGCTAAGGCTGATGACTGGTTCGGATCCCCCGCCCTAGATCATCTCGAGGATCTCACTTTTGATGATGGGCATATGCACTTGCTGCCAACGTCCGCGCTCCGCCTCGTGCCCACGCTGCGCGTCGCCAAGTTCAGGAACTGCCATCCCCCCTTAATGACGTGCCCGCTCTTATTCTATGATGATTGAAGCACCTCGAGCTTGTCGTCGTCTGCCTCTCAAACGGTGACATGGAGCGCCTGCTCTGTGGTTTTACTGCACTCGAGTACCTTCGTCTTCAGGCAATCAATGGGTTTGAGTACATTCCACATCACCTCAATGACTCTCCGGACTATTTATGTGTGTTGTTGGTTCGGCAGGAAGACATCACAAGATGTGTACCACGGTAGGTCACTGAGGACACACCTACACTTCAGAGATTACTTGCACTTGATCAAGTAGGTCCTACAAGAATCAATGTTATTTCTGCGCCGAAATTGACAGTGATGGGCTACTCGTCTGACAAATACTCCGAACTTGTTATTGGATCCGCACTCGTTCAGGTATAACAGCCGCCTTCTACCTCTACTTCTACAAATTAACATATTTCTAATTTTGAAGATGTATGTTTGTCTGTCATTCAGAAAATGATTCCAACAAGCTTGACCACAAAACTACGCACAGTGAAGGTCTTGGCACTAGAATCTATCGGCCCCAACCTGGAGCAAGTTGTCACTTTCCTGAGATGCTTTCTGTGCCTGGAGAAGCTATATATCAAGGTGATGTTCCTTTCCTATTAAATGTTAACCATAAGGGAGTTCAATTTGTGACACCTTTTTCCAAGTTTACAATGACAATGTACTACAATTTCTGAAGGATTCTTTTGGAGGATTTCAGTACATACATGTCTCCTTCTCCAAGTTTACAATGACAATGCTTGATCCGTATGGTTACAATCCATATGCATTTCTCCTTCGGATTCATCTGTACTAGTTTTCTTGGGGAACTTCTCATCCACTCCAACATCTTGTGAAGATTGAAGATGGCATGTTAATGCCCATGTTAATCATGTCAGATCGAAGATGGCATGTTAGTGCATTTTACAAATCCGGCAAACCAAATAGGCATGCAGTAGTGTTCAAAACTGCATCTAGGCACTAACATGTTTTCTTCTTTTGCAGATAAGATTAGGCCCAGTGGTGGATAATGTGATACAACATAACAATCACGTCGATTGCCTAGAACTGCATCTCTTAGAAATTACTTAGAACTCCTACCGAGGGACCTTACCGGAGATTATATTCGCCAGGTTCTTTGTTGTCAGAGCAAGAGTGCTGAAGGTAATGAGGTTTGCCCTACATTTATTTCGGAAAAATGAATGGTTTGTTGATTAGCACCGGCGCCTGCGGCAGAATGGAATAGGCTCCAAAAATGTTGAATTTCATTTTGGAACTTCAGATGACAGAGTAATCGAAACTCATTGTGTCAACCTCATACATGACTTCTCAGTGGCCGACTCCTTTGCAAAAGTTCTGAGGTTTTGAAACCAGACTTACAAGTGGTAATATTGGTTTGAACCTCTCTGATATCCATGTTGGCGGATCAGCGAGAGCGTTCGCAGCTGATAAGCTGAATTTCATTTCAAATATCAGTTTGAACCTTGTAATCTTCGAATTTGAGCCATATAACTCTGGAATTTGAACCTTGTAATATTTCGAGCCTTTGTGGTACAATCGTTGAAATGGCATCGTATGAGACTCGTATGTTAGTAGCACTATTTTGAACTAAATATGCAATGGTCTTAGATTTGATTTTATTAACCATTCTCGAATCTATTTACCTTGTCGATCTCACAGCACACGATCTATATAGCTAACTCGACTGTGATCTTGGACATTATAGCACACAGTTGGTTTCCTCCACCGTGTGCCCTGTAGAGTGCAGAATTAATTATCACACTCGAGTGTCCATCATCACCCTTTTGTGTAACTTTGACCTCATCACCCATGGGTAAACTTACGACCGAAATCATTCCACACACTACATTTTTATAAAGCTTTTTGCCAATAAACGCCCATGATGTGTCCCTCTTCTAGCCAACGCGTGGCAAACCAAGCCGGTGTAACACCCTGGATGTAACTTTCCATATTTGTAACACCAACTCTTGCCATTTTCGGCTATGTGCTATGGTATTCCCTTCGTGGTTGGGTTTTGTCTTTCGTTTTGCATTTTGTTCATGTCATGCATCTCATATCATGTCATCATGTGCATCTCATTTGTATACGTGTCAGCCTCATGCATCCGAGCATTTTCCATGTTGTCCGTTTTGCATTCCGACGCTCCCACATGCACCGACGCACCCCTCTTGTCTCTTTTTCGTGAGCGAGTGTTAAACGTTCTCGGAATGGACCGAGGCTTGCCAAGTGGCCTTGGTACACCACCGGTAGACCACCTGTCAAGTTCCGTTCCATTTGGAGGTCGTTTGATACTCCAACGGTTAACCGGGTGTCTACAAAAGCCTCTTTTGGGTTGCAGCCCAACACCCCTCCAAAACAGCCCAATAACCCATCTAAGTCACTTCCATGCTCTCTGTCGTTGGATCACGATCGTGTGGGCGAAAACTACACCCCATTTGGAGACTCCTAGCTCCCTCTACCTATAAATATGTCCTCCCCTCCGAATTTCCGGGTCCCGAAACCCTAGCCCCGCTCCCTCTGCGCGTCGGACACGTCCGGTCCGCGCCGGACGAAACCCGCCGCCGCCATGCCAACAGAAGACGATCGTGGCCTGCTCCGCCGTCCCGCCACTGCCCGCCAGAACCCTTGCCATGGGCCCCGAGCCCAGACTGCCGCCGCCCCGCGCGCCCCCAAGCCTCGCGCCCGCCGCCCGCGGCGCCTCCGGCGGCCCACGCCCGCCGCCTCGCTCCGCCGCCCGCGCCCGACCCGCACGGCCATGCCGCCTCCGCCGCCAGGTGCGGATCCGCCCGATCCGCCAGCCAGCTCCTCTCCGTCCATCCGGCCTCCTCCCGCTCCAACTCCGGCGGGCTCGCACCAGCCCGCCTCGAACCGTGCGCCCGAGCCCGATCCAGATCTGGACGAGGTTGACCCGATTTTTCCTCTGTCATTTTTCTGTCACATATTTTAGCTCTGTTCATCGCATCATAACTCTGTCATCGTAGCTCCGTTTCATGCGCATAATATATCAAAATGTTCATCAGAATGTGCTCCTCATTTTGTTCCACTGAGCTATATTCATTTGAGGTCATCTAGATGCCTGAATCTCTGATGCAAGAGTGCTATATAATGTTAGTTTCTGATTCTTAACAGAATGTGTGCATTTGTCATTTTTGCTACATTCATTGTGTCCATCTTATGGGCATGAGCTCTATAGGTGTTTTTTTCTATGCCATGCCATCTTTAAAGGGTGTTTTCCATGTATTTTTGTGATCAATGTGGCGACTATCACAAGCATGCAAACTAGGCTTCGTGATGTTGCTGATTTTAGTCCCTGTTCTGCTGTTATTTTGATGCCATGTAAACTTGATGCTACAGAGAGATCCATGCATATTTTCAGATACTTCAGTAAGGATGTTTTGAACATATGGTTATTCTTTATCCATTCATGCCCCTGTTTGCAAATATGGAGTAGTCTAGCATGTCATTTTCTTGCTCTACTTTTACTATAAAATGTTTCCTGGCAGATTGTTTACATGTTATTCAATTTTGCCAAGGTTGTTGTAGTTGATCCTTGCATGCTATAAACTTTTTCTTGCCATGTTTAGTTTCATAAATATGTATTCTTGCTGGTGCTATGCTTATCTTGTCATGCAAAGACTTGTTGTGAGTGAATCGAGCTCGCAAAGATGCCTTCATAATGCTGTTAATGCCATGCTCTGTTTCCTGAATCTGTTAACGAAACTTGCTATGTTTACATGGGTGCAAGCATATCTTCTGGTCCTTTTTGGCTCATGGTCAATAAGGGACTTTTGTTCTATGCTTTGAGTAGAATCATGACATGTCATGTTTTGATATTATAAGTTCCTGTAGCATGTTGGTTGCTTTCTCTGAACATTGCTATCTGATGTTGTTTATGCCGTGTCCAAGCTGAAATCTTTTGCACTTTTGCAATGCTTGTTTGAACCTGTTACTGTGTGATTTAGCTGTAGCTCAGTGTTCCTCTTTTGTCAAGCATCTCCTGTAGATCACTGCCATATGATTTGTTTTTATGTTGGGGTGTTGTAGCATGGTTTCTTGTTGCATGCTAAGTAGCATCGTGCTGTTAATCGCAGATTTGTGTCATTCTTGTTTTGCTTGCCATTTGCAAACCGTGCATCCGATTCCGGTGATCTTTATATCAATTTCAACCTGTAGGATCGGAAGTATGTCTAGAGGGGGGGTGATTAGACTACTTGACAATTTAAAAGTTTAGCCTTTTGATTAGGACAAGTTTTTAGCAAGTTCACAATGATGACCAAGTCAAGTATCACCCTACACATGCAATTCTAGAGTAATGGCAGCGGAAAGTAAATTGCACATGTAGTAAATAGAGGTGGAGAAGAGCAAACGCAATTTGGAGACACGGAGATTTTTTCTCGTGGTTCCGATAGGTGGTGCTATCGTCAATCCACATTGATGGAGACTTCAACCCACGGAGGGTAACGGCTACGAGAGTCCACGGAGGGCTCCACCCACGAAGGGTCCACGAAGAAGCAACCTTGTCTATGCCATCATGGCATACGCCCACGGAGGACTAGCCTTACTCGGGGTAGATCTTCATGAAGTAGGCGATCTCCTTGCCCTTACAAACTTCTTGGTTCAACTCCGCATCTTGACGGAGGCTCCCAAGCGACACCTAACCAATCTAGGAGGAACCACCCTCCAAAAGGTAATAGATGGTGTTGGTGATGATGAACTCCTTGCTCTTGTGCTTCAAATGATAATCTCCCCAACACTCAATTCTCCTCACTGATTTGGCTGTGGTGGAAGAAAGGATTGAGTGGAAAGCAACTTGGGAAGGCTAGAAATCAAGTTTCATATGGTGGGAGTGGAGCAACTTGATCTCAACACAAGGGTAGGTAGTTTTCTTCTCAGAAATGTAAGGTAGGAGTGGTAGTTCTTTCGATGGCTCTCTCCACGAATGAAGAGGAGGTGGAGGGTATTTATAGCCTCCACACAAAATCCAACTGTTACACACATTTGACCAATCTCGGTCGGACCGAAGTTGACAACTCGATGAGACCGAAAGTTCAAATCTTGTGAGCGTTGGGATTTTCGTGGGACCGAAAATACAATCTCGGTTAGTCCGATTCTTCCAAAGACTAGGGTTTGCCATTCTCGGTGGGACCGACTTTATCATCTCGGTGACACCGATATGATTCTGAAGGTTCTGAAGGTTGGCAACACTAGTTTCGTGAGACCGAGTTTGGAATCGGAAAATCCGAAATTTCTAGGGTTTGGGTATATGGTGAGGTGGTTCATCTCGGTGTGGTGAGTTTATGGAATCGGTGGGACCGAGATTACTTATGAGTATATGTTGGAATGAAAGATTGCTGATAGTTTGGGAGATAGATCACTAAGCACTTTGAGCAACCAGATCATCATCATAACCTCATCCCCTTTTAATAGTATTGGCTTTCCTATGGACTCAATGTGATCATGGATCACTAAACCAAAAATGGAGTCTTGAGCTTTTGCCAATGCTTTCCTTAGCATTTTGAGGGGTCCACATCATCAGTCATTGCCATACCCATATCACTGAACTTTCTGAAATATTCTCAAGAAACAATTAGTTCAATGATATATATGTTGTTATTAATTACCAAAACCACCCGGGGATTAGTTGCACTTTCAATCTCCCCCTTTTTGGTAATTGATGACAACATATAGATCAAAGCTTCGACAAATGATATAATCAATGAATGATATCGTTGCTTTGAGAAGTATGTGATAAGCAAGAGCTCCCCCTAAATTTGTGCATTATTTAAGATTTGCGTTTGAATGCAAATGCACAATCGATTAGGATCATGGGTCACTCTTCCATGTCACATACATCTTGGTGGAGCGCACAAAATGATAAGAATGAATAGCATGCACCCAATCACCAAGACATGAGTAAATGATCATACAAGATATGAATAGCATATGATAAGCATTAAGCACACATTAAGCATAGTATGATCAAGCACTCATCAAAGTAGAAACAAGCGTAGTATCAAACACACGAAATGTCTCGGAAAACTCAAAAGTATCTCAAAGAAAACCGCAAACGAAAGAGCAAAAGCGAGCACTCTCTCTCTCGAAGTCCTATGATCTATACAATTTCTCCCCCTTTGGCAACAAGTTACCAAAAAGTTCGAAAGGTATAGAGCTAAACGTCACTAGGGACTCTGCTGGCGGCTCCTGTCTGGGTTGATGGAGTGGAGATAGCTGCATCTGCAAAGGCTTCGGCTGAAGTCTGTGGAGCTGGAGGAGTGGACACTGGAGCTGGAGCTGGGCCGATGGGCTGTGGGAGGTGCTTGATCTTTGTAGCCACTGGGTCATCCTTTGGAATAGCAGCTGATCTGGGCTTTGTGGGAACCGGAGCAGGCTGCTCATAGTCATCCTCGACAAGGTCATCCTGCATCTCCTTCATGAGCTCTGCCTTCTCCCTCTTGGCTTCCTCGATATCTGCCTCAAGCTTGTTGACAGTGACTTGCACTTGATCGACTTGACATCGAGCATGGAACTTGTCTTCAACTATCCTCTCAAGACTCTCCACGAGGCTGCCTTTGTCTTTGCCAGGCGTGGTTCAATCCTCTGGGTAGCTTCAAGAAGTTGTTCTCCAACGCTCTTGGGTTTAGCTGCTGCTGCTGCTTCCTTCTCGACTTTGGCTTGTTTGGCAGCTTCAGACTTAGCTTGACCTTCAACAGATGTGGGATCATCCTCGGTCATCACAACTTCATTATCCTCATGTTCAGGGCTGCGGTGGCAAGTGGGGTCTATCCAACAAGTAGGTGCCCGTGCCAAACTTGGCATTGATGAGCATCTGAATGTGCGGGGCAAACCCACATGACCTCTTCTGGTCTGCTGCTGTCCTCTTGATAGTCTCTACTATCAGGTCCATCACCTTGAAAGGTGCCTTCTGATCTAGAATATGCAGCATGTTGATAGAATAGCCTCTTATCATGCGATGATCTCCTGACTTGGGCATCAAGGTATGCCTCAGAATCATGTTAGTGGTTGGGAGACCTGCCTGAAGATGATACATTGAGCCGAGCTTCCATATCTCTACATCTTTGGCTGGTACCTCATTGTACATGTTCTTCATTGACTCATGGTTTTTCTTGGGGATTCCATAGACATCAACATCATCATCTCTTGATACTTTGGAGCATTCAGCAAAAGCAGCCCACTCTTCAACTGTTGAAGAGAATCTCGGCCTTGATCATCCATACAATTCTGCCATCTGGATAGAAGTGTGTTGTGGCATAGAACTGCATGATCATCTCATCATTCCATGCTGTCAGTTTCTGACCAACGAACTCTGCAACTCCACATGCGGTGAAGCTCTCATGCACATGTGGGAAGTAGTCTCTGTGCTCTTCACTTTGTCGATGTATGCCCAATCAACATATCTTGTGTCAAGAACAATGGGCTTCTTGTCCATGAGCACTCTCATAGAAATCTTGTTGCTCTCGGTGTGGAACCTTGGATCGACAATTGTTCTTCTCCTGGTGGCATATGGATCAACTTGCCTCCATAGCACGAGGCCTTTGTCCTTCCTTTCCTTCATATTTTCTCGCTCGAGGATGAGCATCATTACGGATCGGCGGTTTACATCGAGTTTCAGCAATACATGTGCCTCTTCATCGACTCACCGGTGGCACATTGTCCTTCTTCTTCTCTGAAGCGGGAATGTTTCTCACTGTTTTCTTGGGCTTGGCAGCGGGCTTGGCTTGAGCTGCCTTTCTTTGGAGCTGATGGCTTAGATTTGGTAGGTGCTCCTGCCTGATGGCATCTCCCATCAACTTAGGCTTCGAGGAGGCTGGGTGCTTCCTCATCGTAATCATCATCGACTTCATCATGTACTATCCTCTTCCTCTTGGAAGTTTTCTTTATCTTGCTCGAGGTTTCTTCTTCCATGCTCACTTCTTAGCAACTGTGGACTTCTTCACTTTCTTGGTGCCTTTCTTTGTTTGTTGACCTTGATGCTCTTTGGCAACCACTTTCCTCTTAGGCTTAGAAGTGATCTCTTCCTCAAGAACAAAGTCGAATCCTCTTCATCGAATTTCTCTTCTTCACGCCCCGGTGGCGCAGGAGGCAAACCACTTGGGGTGCTCCTCTCACCATCATCGGAAAAGCTGCTGGCTTCGGGACTAGTGCCTGCCTCGGAATCTCAACCGGTGATTCAGACTGTTCGCTGTCACTTGCATCGACATGACCGACAACCTTGTGAATAGAATAGGTATAGGCGAGAATAGAAGAGTTATCACAAACTGCGAAGATTTTGCAAAAGAATGAGTTCAAATTTCAGTTTTAAGTTTTCACAGAATGCATTTCGTCGACCGAGTCTAAAATTGGCGAATCCGAAGTGTCTAAACAGAACCATTCACACCACTTTCGGTTGGACGAAATGGGTTTCGATCTAGCCGAGAACACTAGGGTTTCACTAAATCCTCATTTCGGTCTTACCGATTTGCACAACTTCGGTTGGACCGAAGGTGCGGTAATGGCGAAAGCCAAATCGGTCGGTCGAGAATGTAGAATCGGTCACACCGAGATGTGTTCGTGAAACCTAACCCTAAAACTTTCACTCAATTTCGTTCTAAGAACTAATCTGCTGGATAGGAAGATTTCAAACGTGGCAAGAAGCTAGGCAAACCAATCGTGCATTGAATCGAGGTTGAAGCACGAGAGGATCGAAACTCACCCTTACTTGGTGGAGTTTCTCTCTGGCTGCAACGGCGCGATGAGATTGACCGCTGACGGCGACGGAGACCAGCAAGGAGGGCGCTGGCGACGGCGGAGACGATCCGGAGACCACGGCGACGGCAGCTAAGGGTTTGGGGGCGAGGCGTTTTGAAGGAATAATCAACGCTGCCCTCGGTATATATACCCTTCACTGTCGGTGGGACCGAGTTGAAAACTTCGGTGGCACCGAGATGGTTAATCGCGATTACTCACATCGATCACGCCGAAATTTGTAACTCGGTTTCACCGAGGTGAAAACCTAGATCAATCCAAGTGATTTGATCTGTCCGATTTGAGTAGATTGGTTTGACCAAGTACTTAGAAGGTTTTGGAGTTTAAGCTTTTGACGGATCGGTGGCTCAAGTGCTCCTCACTCGGTCTGTCCGAAAAAGACTTGATCAAAGTTTGTGATATAAGCATGAATAGAATTTGAGACAAGAAAGCATAGATAGCTAGGGGAGGAACTTAGGCATTCCTGTCCATCCATTTGGTAAAAAAAAATCCAAAAGACCAAAGCAACAAATGGATGTCCTCGAATGGATAAAATTATGCATCCAACATGCTCACACAATAAGATAGCAAATGAAATATGTGTCAAACATGCACAAACAAAACTCTAGCAACTAGCACACAATTTGGCGATGACTAGGTCATCTATATATGAGTATATTGACTTAGGAGTCAAATGAGAACATTTGATCATAGGTCATACTCATCGTTTAAGCACAAGTGGGGTTACCACTTTTACATAAAGCATTAATGTGTTCACATCATTTGAAGATGCTTTAGCTCAAATCTTTAGAGCAAAGCTCCCCTTGATGTGAGAACCCTTTTAAAGGTCAAACTAACCTTGGGTTGTCGTAGAAGACTTCATGTAGATGATGAAGATGTGGATGCTCAATGTTGATGAAGATCATCAAGAGTTGGGAGCAATCCTTTGGATTCGGGCACTTTCAATACCTACATGGGTTAGTCCCAAAAGGAACAAACAAGGATATCCATGGACATAGATTGAAGTACACCAAAGATGATGTCCATGAAAGCAATGATTACCTTGTCCCTTGACTTACCAACAAGAGGGTTTGTGACTCCATGAACTAGTGCAAGATGTGGAAGTTGATTGCACAAGTTCTTGCCAAAATGAATGTGAGTGAAGTATGTTGGCGGAGTCACCCTCAAGAACTCTCTAGTTCTTCTTCGGGATCCACATCATCTTGATGGGAATCCTTGGGGTAGTAGTTGAGCTTGACGAAGTAGAACTTGAAGTTTCCTTGGGAACCCACTTGACCATGGCCTTGGGTGCTTCAATGAATGCATCAATCTCCTCTTGAAGCTTGTCCTTGCCTTTTAGCTTATGGTCTTGTGGTGGAAGGTCATTTTGAGCTTGTTCCACATTGGAAGAAGTAGGATCATACTTCTCCTTTTGAGAAACAAACTTTGGAGTGGGATATTGACCTTCTTCCCATTCAACACCCTCGGCGTTGAACTTTCGCTCAAAACCAATTCCTTGATTCTTCCGGTGCCTTCCTTGCTTGCGAACAATTTCCTCAAAGTTCTTGCTTCCGGCAAGGCTCTTGTAGACACCTTTCTCTATAATCCCTTTCAATAAACTATTTTCTTGCTCAAGTGCAACTTGGCTTGAAACATTGTTAGTGGAATCAAGAGAATTACTAGAAGTAACAACATTTGATTTAGCATGGTTATTGTTACTACTAGATGAAGAATTTTTCTTATGCTTGTCATGCTTAGTTTTAATAGGTGGCAAGAAATTAGACAAGAGAAGTCGTTTGGCAAGATATGAAGAACTCTTCTTTGAAGATCGTCATTGATAGCTTTTAGAAACTCATGTTCTTGCTCTAGATTGAGCTTCTCGAGCGTAGCTTCTCATGAGATCTTAGGAGCTCTCTATGATCTTCTTGAGTTGTTTCATGAGCTAACTTAAGAGTGTTTAGTTCTTTAGTTAGACGCTCAATCTCCTTCATAGCATTGTCATTCGACTCTTCTCGACTATAAAGACTACTAGCATGTTCATCATTACTAAGCTCACTAGATTTGTCATGTAAAAGCTCATCTTCACCAAGCAAGTCATCCTCATCACTATCAAAGTCAATGAATTCAGGGTGTGATACCTTGGGGCCTTTAGCCATGAAGCATCTTCCAATTCCCTCATTTGGTGAATCAAACAAGTCATAGGAGTTGGAGTTGGAGGATACGAGAGCAAGACCGCAACACCTTCATCTTGATCAGTATTCGGAGTTGGAGTGATAGCTTCTTTCGAGTGATTGTCGAGTCGGAGCGGAGACCCATTCACCAACATGAGCTTGATGTTTTCTTCTTGTGTAGCTCCTTGATGACTTGTCTTTCCTTTCCGAATCCTTGCTTATCCGAGAGGATCTTCGTTCATAACGATCATCTCTACTCCTTCTCTCTTTCCGAGGTGACTCTTCTCTTGAGCTTCTTCTTCTTGGAGATTCTTCTCTTCTCTTGTGGGGAGTCGAACACTCATTTGAGTAGTGTCCGGGTCTTCCACAATTGTAGCAGTTTCGATCACGACTGGAAGATCTCTTTTCATCATATGATCTAGACTTTGAGCTTCTTTCCTTGCTTCTACTCTTGTAGAATTTGTTGAAGTTCTTCACCATTAGGCTTATCTCTTCATTGGAAACCAGCTTTTCACTTGAGGTTGTGGGAGCTTCAACTGTAGCTTTGTAAGCACCACTTGACTTGTTGTGAAGCTCTTCCTTGTCTTTAAGTGTCATCTCATGAGCAACAATTCTTCCAATGACTTCGGTAGGCTTGAGATTCTTGTAGTTTGGCATCATTTGGATCAAAGTGCACACGGTGTCATACTTTCCATCCAAAGCTCTGAGAATCTTCTTGATGATGAATCGGTCGGTCATTTCTTCGCTTCCTATGCCGGCAATCTCATTGGTGATGAGAGCAAGCCTAGAGTACATTTCAGCGACTCCTTCACCTTCCTTCATCTTGAACTTGTCAAGTTGACCTTGAAGAACATCTAGCTTTGATTCCTTCACGGACTCGGTACCTTCGTGCATTTCACCAAAGTATCCCAAATCTCTTTTGCATTCTCAAGGCGGCTGATCTTGTTGAACTCCTCGGGACACAAAGCATTGAAGAGAATGTCACAAGCTTGAGCATTGTTCGTAACATCCGCAACTCATCCGCTGTAGCTTCATGATCCGAACTTTTCCTTCCTCGAAGAACTCACCTTGCAAGCCAACACAAATAATGCCCCATCGGCGGGGTTATGTCCAAGAATATGCATTTTCATTTTGTGCTTCCAACTAGCAAAATTTGAACCATCAAAGTAAGGACCTCTAAGAAAATTACCCTCACTAGGCGCCATACTCTCCTAGGTTGTGAAACCAAGCTTATGGAGTCAATGCAATGGAATCCAATCCAATGGAGACCAAAGCTCGATACCACTTGTAGGATCGGAAGTATGTCTAGAGGGGGTGATTAGACTACTTGACAATTTAAAAGTTTAGCCTTTTGATTAGGACAAGTTTTAGCAAGTTCACAATGATGACCAAGTCAAGTATCACCCTACACATGCAATTCTAGAGTAATGGCAGCAGAAAGTAAATTGCACATGTAGTAAATAGAGGTGGAGAAGAGCAAACGCAATTTGGAGACACGGAGATTTTTCTCGTGGTTCCGATAGGTGGTGCTATCGTCAATCCACGTTGATGGAGACTTCAACCCACGGAGGGTAACGGCTGCGAGAGTCCACGGAGGGCTCCACCCACGAAGGGTCCACGAAGAAGCAACCTTGTCTATGCCATCATGGCATACGCCCACGGAGGACTAGCCTTACTGGGGTAGATCTTCACGAGTAGGCGATCTCCTTGCCCTTACAAACTTCTTGGTTCAACTCCACATCTTGACGGAGGCTCCCAAGCGACACCTAACCAATCTAGGAGGCACCACCCTCCAAAAGGTAATAGATGGTGTTGGTGATGATGAACTCCTTGCTCTTGTGCTTCAAATGATAATCTCCCCAACACTCAATTCTCCTCACCGATTTGGCTGTGGTGGAAGAAAGGATTGAGTGGAAAGCAACTTGGGAAGGCTAGAAATCAAGTTTCATATGGTGGGAGTGGAGCAACTTGATCTCAACACAAGGGTAGGTAGTTTTCTTCTCGAAATGTAAGGTAGGAGTGGTAGTTCTTTCGATGGCTCTCTCCACGAATGAAGAGGAGGTGGAGGGTATTTATAGCCTCCACACAAAATCCAACTGTTACACACATTTGACCAATCTCGGTCGGACCGAAGTTGACAACTCGATGAGACCGAAAGTTCAAATCTTGTGAACGTTGGGATTTTCGATGGGACCGAAAATACAATCTCGGTTAGTCCGATTCTTCCAAAGACTAGGGTTTGCCATTCTCGGTGGGACCGACTTTATCATCTCGGTGACACCGATATGATTCTGAATGTTCTGAAGGTTGGCAACACTAGTTTCGGTGAGACCGAGTTTGGAATCGGAAAATCCGAAATTTCTAGGGTTTGGGTATATGGCTGAGGTGGTTCATCTCGGTGTGGTGAGTTTATGGAATCGGTGGGACCGAGATTACTTATGAGTATATGTTGGAATGAAAGATTGCTGATAGTTTGGGAGATAGATCACTAAGCACTTTGAGCAACGGATCATCATCATAACCTCATCCCTTTTAATAGTATTGGCTTTCCTATGGACTCAATGTGATCATGGATCACTAAACCAAAAATGGAGTCTTGAGCTTTTGCCAATGCTTTCCTTAGCATTTTGAGGGGTCCACATCATCAGTCATTGCCATACCCATATCACTGAACTTTCTGAAATATTCTCAAGAAACAATTAGTTCAATGATATATATGTTGTTATTAATTACCAAAACCACTCGGGGATTAGTTGCACTTTCACAACCGAAATCATCTCATCTTTCCAAAGGCATACTTGGTTTGCCAAGTTTATGCCTTGTTCATCATTTTCCTTCCGGAGCACGTATAAGCATTGCATATCACATCTGGCATATCATGCCATGTATTGCATCATGTTGCTTGTGCATTGCACTGTGATTTATTGTGGTTCCATTGCCGGGAGACGAGTATGTGCACGAGGAACCTGTTGAGTACGCTAACGAGGATCAAGCTTTCGACAACTCTGAGAACCTTGCAGGCAAGATGACCATACCCTCGATATCACTTCTATCTTTGCTTTGCTAGTTGCTCGCTCTATCGTTTTATTAGCTCTACCTACCACTAGTTTATCATGCCTCCCATATTGCCATGTCAAGCCTCTAACCATCCCTTTCCTAGCAAACCATTGTTTGGCTATGTCACCGCTTTTGCTCAGCCCCTCTTATAGCGTTGCTAGTTGCAGCTGAAGATGAAGTTTGTTCCTTGTTGGAACATGGATACTTTGGGATATCACAATATCTCTTGTTTAATTAATGCACCTATATACTTGGTAAAGGGTGGAAGGCTCGGCCTTATGCCTGGTGTTTTGTTCCACTCTTGCCGCCCTAGTTTCCGTCATACCGGTGTTATGTTCCTTGATTTTGCGTTCCTTACGCGGTTTGGTGATTTATGGGATCCCTTGACAGTTTGCTTTGAATAAAACTCCTCCAGCAAGGCCCAAACTTGGTTTTACCATTTGCCACCTAAGCCTTTTTCCCTTGGGTTTTCGCGAGCCCGAGGGTCATCTTTATTTACCCCCCCCCCCGGGGCCAGTGCTCCTTCAAGTGTTGGTCCAAGCTGAGCGATGTCCGGCGCCCCTTGGGCAACCAGGGTCTATGCCAACCCGATGTCTGGCTCATCCGGTGTGCCCTGAGAACGAGATATGTGCAGCTCCTATCGGGATTTGTCGGCACTTCGGGCGGCTTTGCTGGTCTTGTTTTAACATTGTCGACATGTCTTACGAACCGGGATTCCGAGACTGATCGGGTCTTCCCGGGAGAAGGTATATCCTTCGTTGACCGTGAGAGCTTATGATGGGCTAAGTTGGGACACCCCTGCAGGTATTATCTTTCGAAAGCCGTGCCCGCGGTTATGAGGCAGATGGGAATTTGTTAATGTCCGGTTGTAGAGAACTTGACACTTGACTTCATTAAAATGCATCAACCGCATGTGTAGCCGTGATGGTCTCTTCTCGGCGGAGTCCGGGAAGTGAACACGGTTTGGGTTCTGTCTGAACGTAAGTAGTTTCAAGATCACTTCTTGATCACTTCTAGCTTCTCGACCGATGCGTTGCTTCTCTTCTCGCTCTTACTTGCGTATGTTAGCCACCATATATGCTTAGTGCTTGCTGCAGCTCCACCATATTAACCCCTTTCCTACCTACAAGCTTAAATAGTCTTGATCTCGCGGTGTGAGATTCTTTGAGTCCCGTGGCTCACAGATTCTACCAAAATGATCACGGTACCGAGGATACCAGCGCAAGTGGCGCAACCGAGCTTAAGTGGGAGTTTGATGAGGACCTTTGTCGTTACTATGTTTCGTTTCCAGATGATCAGTAGCGGAGCCCAGTCGGGACGATCGGGGATCTAGCATTTGGGGTTGCCTTCTTTTCATTTGGATTTGACCGTAGCTGGTCTATGAGTGTATTTTGAATGATTTATGATTTATTTATGTATTGTGTGAAGTGGCGATTCTAAGACAACTCTCTTTATCCCATCCTTGTTCATTACATGGGATTGTGTGAAGATGACCCTTCTTGCGACAAAACCACCATGCGGTTATGCCTCTAAGTCGTGCTTCGACACGTGGGAGATATAGCCGCATCGTGGGCGTTACAAGTTGGTAATCAGAGCCATCCCCGACTTAGTAGCCCCCTGCTTGATTGATTGCTGGCGTTGTTGAGTCTAGAACAAAAACGTTTTGAGTCTTAGGATTATATATATCGGAGAGTAGGATTGTTTTTACTCCTCAGTCCCTTCGTCGCTCTTGTGAGGTCTCCTGACGTAGAAGTTTTGAATCTTCTCTCCTCAAATTTCAGTAAAAAAAATTTAGGATCACGTGGGTATCTTGAAATTGTTCTGATGGTTTTGTGACGAGAACATTGTTCTTGGTGCCTCCTGACATTTAGGGGTTGTGGCAGTGTCTCGGGGAGTTGAGCTCCGAGGTGTTGTCGTCACAATTTTATCGTTGCAGTTCTGGAATACCTGAGTTTTGCCGACATCAAAAATCTCTTTTATGCAGTTGTTGGTGAGATAACCTCGACGTCACCCAGTACTAGGGAATTCGGGAGTATTGCCATAACTCGTATAACGGATGCTTTTCGAAGGTTGAGGTACACGATTTCCGAAGGTTTCTTGGTTATGTGTTGACGGATGGATACAGCTGGATGTAGGGATTGTTAGTTTGGGTGAGATATATTGCTTCCCTGTATCCCCAACACCTGATTGCATAACCAGAAAGTTTCGGGAGTTTATAGGTGGGATTCAAGTAGCTCTAGCATTTCTTCCCGCGGATATTTGGTTTGTGATTGGGTAATCCTTACCACTTATTTGTTCCAGTTGTACCTTGTTTATTTCATTCATCAACCCCTTATCAAGTGGCTTCTCACCTTAATGGAGGTGATGTTTACTTTGGAATTCATTCGTTCATCCTTGTTTGAATGTTTATTGTGAAGACTATATGTTTCAATTTCTATCCGTTGATTCAACTTGTCTATGTGTCTATCAAGATGCTAACGGATGTCACCCTCTTCAGGATGGCTCCGCCAACGCGTCAGAATCCGGAACACAATGATGGGAGTCAGGCGAACCCTCCACCTCCACCTCCACCTCCGGAGGCATGGCAAGCTTTGATGGCAACCACAAACGCCAATGCGCAGTTGTTGATTCAGCTGATGCAAGAGCGCAACCAAGTCCAAGGCAACCAAGGGAATCAAGGTCAAGGGCAGTTCAACCATCAGCCTCAGTTTCCTACCCTCAACCAGTTCCTTGCAAATCAGCCGAAGTCTTTCAGCTCTTGTGTCGAGGCCACGAGGCCACGATTGGCTCGTGGATATCAACAAGCATTTTGAATGCAGCAATGTCAGGCCTGAGGACTACGTCAAGTTCACTTCTTTTCAGCTCAAGGACCAAGCAGCTAATTGGTTCTAGCAATACAAGGATTCCAGAGGAGGTCGAGTGATTACTTGGACTG
This sequence comes from Aegilops speltoides, assembly GCA_021437245.1. Taxonomy (NCBI): domain Eukaryota; kingdom Viridiplantae; phylum Streptophyta; class Magnoliopsida; order Poales; family Poaceae; genus Aegilops; species Aegilops speltoides. The sequence goes on along the minus strand of CM038144.1, from coordinate 95,309,291 downwards.
ACTTCTATCGGGACTTTAAAGCTCACCACATTCCTACCAGTGTTGTTGAGAGCAAGCGTGAGGAGTTCCGCAATCTCAAGCAAGGCAACATGTCAGTGTACGAATACAACAAGCAGTTTCAGAAACTTGCTCGCTTCGCTAAACAAGACGTTCCTGATGAAAAGAGTATGATCTATCAATTCAGAGGTGGCCTTAGAGAGGATCTGCAGTTAGCTCTTGTTCTTGTTGAGCCTACTCAGTTTGATCAATTCTACAATATGGCCCTCAAGCAAGAAGGTTCTCAGCTCAAGTGTGAGGCTTCTAAGAAGAGAATCAGGGATGCAGTTCAGTCTTATTATTCCTCTCAAGTGGCAGCTAAGCAGCAAAAGTTCTACCTTCCTCCTCCTCTGTTTCATCATCCTTACCAGCAGAAGAACTCGGGTGCTCATGGATCTTCCCACCCACCCAACCCAGGCTATCAGAACAAGTCAAATTCTCAAGCTCCAAGGTCAAATGCTCCGTATCATCATCCGCTCTCAGAGGTGACTTGCAACAAGGGCCAGCAGAAAGGTCACTACGCGAACAAGTGCTTCAACCAAAGGCGCCTTCCGCCTCCTCCTCCTGTGAGATCTTCAAGCAATGCGGTGGTCAAGCATAATCCCAAGTCTGCAAAGGTGAACATGATGAATGCCGCGCAAGCAGAGGATTCTTCTAATGTGATAGTGGGTAATCTCTCAGTTAATGATATTCCTGCAAAAGTTTTATTTGATACTGGTGCATCGCATAGTTTCATCTCAAGACCTTTTTCATCTAAGCATGAGATGGTTTTTCAAGATTTGCCTAGACCGTTATCAGTTGTCTCTCCGGGTAAATTCATGAACGCAAGCTCCATGGTTCGGGATGTCTCTATCCAGATGGGCGACTATAGATTTCTGTCTTCTCCAATTGTTCTGGGTGACTCGGATATTGATTTAATTCTTGGGATGGACTTGCTTTCTCAGCACAAAGCTCAACTTGATTGTGCTGCCAGGGAAATTCAATTGACACACTCTTCTAAGGATGTTATCATCTATGCCGCTCATGATGAAACCATTCGGTTGTTTTCTCTCAATGAGAAGGGCGAGTTGAATGCTATCTCTCAGATTCCAGTCGTTTGTGAGTACCAAGATGTCTTTCCAGAAGAGCTTCCGGGTATGCCTCCGCATCTGCCAGTTGAGTTCGTTATCGATCTAGAGCCTGGCACTGAACCCGTTTGCAAGCGTCCATACAAGCTTGGACCTGAAGAACTGAAGGAATTGAAGAAACAGCTCAATGAACAAGAGCGTCTGGGTTTGATCAGACCGAGTTCATCTCCATGGGGTTGTGGAGTTCTTTTTGTCTAGAAGAAGGATGGCACGGACCGACTGTGCGTTGATTACCATCCATTGAACAAGAAGACAATCAAGAACAAGTATCCACTTCCCAACATCAATGAGCTATTCGAGCAACTCAAAGGTGCTAAAGTATTTTCCAAGCTTGACCTTCATATGGGTTATCATCAGATTCGCATTCGTGAACAAGATATTCCCAAGACAGCATTCAGAACAAGCTATGGTTCTTACGAATATACTGTCATGTCTTTCGGCCTTGTCAATGCTCGTCCAACATTCTCTTGAATGATGAACTTCATCTTCAACCCCTACACCAATGAATTCATTCTGGTGTATCTCGATGATATTTTCGTCTTCTCCAAGAATAAGAAGGATCATGCCAAACATTTGCGATTGGTGCTCGACAAGCTCAGAGAGCATAAATTCTATGCAAAGTTTTCCAAATGTGAGTTCTGGCTTGATGAAGTTCTTTATCTTGGTCACATCATCTCCGCCAAGGGCATCGCTGTTAATCCCGAGAAGGTGTCTGCAATTGTGAATTGGGAACCTCCTCAGAACGTCAAGCACCTCCGCAGTTTTCTTGGTCTTGCAAGCTATTGTCGAAGATTCGTTGAGAACTTCTCTAAGATTGCAAAGCCTCTTTCCAACCTCTTCCAGAAGCATGTCAAGTATGTCTGGACGCCTGAGTGCGATGTTGCTTTCAACACCCTCAAAGAGAAGCTAGTCACAGCTCCTGTCTTGACTCCTCCTGATGAATCCAAACCATTCGAAGTCTTTTGTGATGCTTCTCTTCAAGGTCTCGGTGCTGTGTTAATGCAAGAGAAGAAAGTTGTGGCCTATACCTCTCGTCAGTTGAAGCCCAACAAAAAGAACTACCCCACTCACGACCTTGAGTTGGCAGCAGTTGTCCATGCATTGATAACATGGAGACATCTCTTGTTGGGAAGGAAAGTGGACATTTTCACCGATCACAAGAGTCTCAAGTATATCTTCACTCAACCCAACCTCAACCTCAAGCAAACTTGATGGGTCGAAATGATTCAAGAGTACAATCCAAGTATTGAATATACTCCTGGCAAGGCAAATGTGATTGCAGATGCTCGGAGTAGAAAGGCTTATTGCAACAGTTTAATTCTCAAGCCCTTCCAACCGGATCTTTGTGAAGCTTTCCGCAAACTGAATCTTCAAGTTGTTCCTCAAGGATTTCTTGCCAACCTCATAGTCTCTCCTACATTGGAAGATCAAATTCGTGAGGCACAACTCCTGGATACCATGGTGAAAAAGGTGAAATGTGGTATCGACAAGGGCATTCCCAAATACAAGTGCTACCGCTTGGATGACAAAGATACTCTTTTCTTCGAGGATCGAATTGTGGTTCCAAAAGGCGATCTGAGAAAAGTCATCATGAACGAGGCACACAATTCCCTCCTATCCATTCATCCTGGAAGTACGAAGATGTACCATGACCTCAAGCAGTCGTATTGGTGGACTCGAATGAAGCGAGAAATTGCTCAATTCGTGAACGAATGTGATGTCTGCAGAAGGGTGAAAGCAGAACACCAAAGACCAGCTGGTCTCCTCCAACCTCTTGCTATTCCGGAATGGAAGTTTGATCATATCAAGATGGACTTCGTGACTGGATTTCCTAAGTCCAAGCATGGAAATGATGTTATCTTCGTTGTCATTGACAAGCTTACTAAAGTGGCTCATTTCCTTCCTATCAAAGAATCTATCACAGCAGCTCAGTTGGCAGAGCTATACACCTCCAGAATTGTCTCCTTGCATGGCATTCCGCAATTGATCTCTTCAGACCGCGGAATCATTTTCACCTCAAAGTTCTGGGACTCCTTTCGGAAGGCCATGGGCACCAACATTCGTTTCAGCACAGCTTTCCATCCTCAAACAAGTGGCCAAGTCGAGCGATTCAATCAAATCCTTGAAGATATGCTCAGGGCTTGTGTCATCTCCTTTGGCATGAAGTGGGAGGATTGTCTTCCATATGCCGAGTTCTCCTACAACAACAGCTTCCAAGCGAGTTCGGGCAAGGCCCCATTCAAAATTCTCTATGGCAGAAAGTGTCGTACTCCTCTCAATTGGTCCGAGACAGGTGAATGCCAACTTCTTGGCAACGACTTGATCACAGAAGCCGAAGAAATGTGCAAAGTCATTCATGAGAATCTCAAAGCCACGCAATCGCGCCAGAAGAGCTATTATGATGACAAGCATCGTGATATGGCTTTTGAAATCGGAGACCATGTCTACCTCCGCGTCTCTCCAATGAAAGGCACTCGTCGCTTCGGTATCAAAGGGAAGCTTGCCCCCAGATACGTGGGTCCTTTCAAGATCATTGGTAAAAGAGGCGACCTCGCCTATCAACTTGAGCTTCCGTCCAATTTTGCAAACGTGCACGATGTGTTTCATGTGTCACAGCTTCGCAAGTGCTTCAAGACTCCTGAGCGCACTATCAACTTCGAAGAAATTGACCTCCAAGAAGATCTCTCTTATCATGAGCACCCCGTTGCTATTCTTGAAGAAACCGAGCGAAAGACTCGCAACAAGTCAATCAAATTCCTGAAAGTGAAGTGGCCACACCATTCCGACCGAGAAGCCACCTGGGAGCGCGAGGATGACCTCCGTTCCGAATATCCGGAGTTCTTTCAGTCCTAGATCTCGGGACGAGATCCTCTTGTAGTGGTGGAGTGTTGTAACACCCCGGATATAACTTTCCATATTTGTAACTCCAACTCTTGCCATTTTCGGCTATGTGCTATGGTATTCCCTCCGTGGTTGGGTTTTGTCTTTCGTTTTGCATTTTGTTCATGTCATGCATCTCATATCATGTCATCATGTGCATCTCATTAGCATACGTGTTCGCCTAAGGCATCCGAGCATTTTCCCTGTTGTCCGTTTTGCATTCCGACGCTCCCACATGCACCGGCGCACCCATCTTGTCTCTTTTTCGTGAGCGAGTGTTAAACGTTCTCGGAATGGACCGAGGCTTGCCAAGTGGCCTTGGTACACCACCGGTAGACCACCTGTCAAGTTCCGTTCCATTTGGAGGTCGTTTGATGCTCCAACGGTTAACCGGGTGTTTGCAAAAGCCTTTTTTGGGTTGCAGCCCAACACCCCTCCAAAACATCCCAATAACCCATCTAAGTCACTTCCATGCTCTCCGTCGTTGGATCACGATCGTGTGGGCGAAAACTATACCCCATTTGGAGTCTCCTAGCTCCCTCTACCTATAAATATGTCCTCCCCTCCGAATTTCCGGGTCCCGAAACCCTAGCCCTGCTCCCTCTGCGCGCCGGACACGTCCGGTCCATGCCGGACGAAACCCGCCGCCGCCCGCAGCCAACCGCAGCACGACGTGTGGCCCTGCTCCGCCGTCCCGCCGTCGGCCCGCCAGCCCTTGCGAGCCCCAAAGCTCAGCCGCCGCCCGTGCACAGCCCCGAGCCAGCGCCCGCAGCCAGCAGCCGCCTCCTGCTCCGCCGCCCGTCGCCTCGTCGCCCGCCCGGCCGCTTCTCGCCCGGCGCCTCGGCCCCGCCGCCTCGCTCCGCCGCCCGCGCCCAAACCCGCCCGGCTGCTGTCGCCTCCGCCGCCCGGCGCCGGGTCCGGCCCGATCCGGCCAGCCCAGCTCCTCTCCGTCCATCTCCGGCCTCCTTCCGCTCCAACTCCGGCAAGCTCGCACCAGCCCGCCTCGATCCGCGCGCCCGAGCCCGATCCAGATCTGGACGAGGTTGACCCGATTTTTCCTCGTCATTTTTCTGTCACATATTTTAGCTCTGTTCATCGCATGATAACTCCGTCATCATAGCTCTGTTTCATGCGCATAATATATCAAAATGTTCATCAAGATGTGCTCTTCATTTTGTTTTATTGGGCCATGTTCATTTGAGGTCATCTAGATGCCTGAATCTCTGATGCAAGAGTGCTATATAATGTTAGTTTCTGATTCTTAACAGAATGTGTGCATTTGTCATTTTTGCTACATTCATTGTGTGCATCTTATGGGCATGAGCTCTACAGGTGTTTTATTTTATGCCATGCCATCTTTACATAGGTGCTTTCCATGTATTTTTGTGATCAATGTGGCGACTAGCACAAGCATGCAAACTAGGCTTCGTGATGTTGCTGATTTTAGTCCCTGTTCTGCTGTTGTTTTGATGCCATGTAAACTTGATGCTACAGAGAGATCCATGCATATTTTCAGATACTTCAGTAAGGATGTTTTGAACATATGGTTATGCTATATCCATTCATGCCCCTGTTTGCAATTATGGAGTGTTCTAGCATGTCATTTTCTTGCTCTACTTTTGCTATAAAATGTTTCCTGGCAGATTGTTTACATGTTATTCAATTTTGCCAAGGTTGTTGTAGTTGATCCTTGCATGCTATAAACTTGTGCTTGCCATGTTTAGTTTCATAAACATGTATTCTTGCTGGTGCTATGCTTATCTTGTTAGGCAAAGACTTGTGATGGGTGAATCGAGCTCGCAAAGATTCCTTCATAATGCTGTTAATGCCATGCTCTGTTTCCTGAATCTGTTAACGAAACTTGCTATGTTTACATGGGTGCAAGCATATCTTCTGATCCTTTTTGGCTCATGGTCAGTAAGGGACTTTTATTCTATGCTTTGAGTAGAATCATGCCATGTCTTGTATTGATATTATAAGTTCTTGTAGCATGTTGATTGCTTGCTCTGAACATTGCTACCTGATGCTGTTTATGCCATATCCAAGCTGAAATCTTTTGCACTTTTTCCATGCTTGTTTGAACCTGTTACTGTGTGATTTAGCTGTAGCTCAGTGTTCCTCTTTTGTCAAGCATCTCCTGTAGATCACTGCCATATGATTTGTTTTTATGCTGGGGTGTTGTAGCATGGTTTCTTGTTGCATGCTAAGTAGCATCGTGCTGTTAATCGCAAATTTGTGTCATTCTTGTTTTGCTTGCCATTTGCAAACCGTGCATCCAATTCCGGTGATATTTATATCGATTTCAACTGAAATCATCTCATCTTTCCAGCGGCATACTTGGTTTGCCAATTTTATGCCTTGTTCATCATTTTCCTTCGGGAGCACGTATAAGCATTGCATATCACATCTCGCATATCATGCCATGTATTGCATCATGTTGCTTGTGCATTGCACTGTGATTTATTGTGGTTCCATTGCTTGTGTTCTTGCTTTGGGTAGAGCTGAGAGACGAGTACGTGCACGAGGAACCTGTTTAGTACGCTAACGAGGATCAAGCTTTCGACAACTCTGAGAACCTTGCAGGCAAGATGACCATACCCTCGATATCACTTCTATCTTTGCTTTGTTAGTTGCTCGCTCTATCATTTTGTTAGCTTGACCTACCACTTGTTTATCATGCCTTCCATATTGCCATGTCAAGCCTCTAACCATCCCTTTCCTAGCAAACCGTTGTTTGGCTATGTCACCGCTTTTGCTCAGCCCCTCTTATAGCGTTGCTAGTTGTAGGTGAAGATGAAGTTTGTTCCTTGTTGGAACATGGATACTTTGGGATATCACAATATCTCTTGTTTAATTAATGCACCTATATACTTGGTAAAGGGTATATACTTGGTAAAGGGTGGAAGGCTCGGCCTTATGCCTGGTGTTTTGTTCCACTCTTGCCGCCCTAGTTTCCGTCATACCGGTGTTATGTTCCTTGATTTTGCGTTCCTTACGCGGTTGGGTGATTTATGGGACCCCCTTGACAGTTTGCTTTGAATAAAACTCCTCCAGCAAGGCCCAAACTTGGTTTTACCATTTTCCACCTAAGCCTTTTTCCCTTGGGTTTTCGCGAGCCGAGGGTCATCTTTATTACCCCGGCGGTGCTCCTTTGAGTGTTGGTCCAAGCTGAGCAATGTCCGGCGCCCTTGGGCAACCAGGGTCTATGCCAACCCGATGTCTGGCTCATCCGGTGTGCCCCGAGAACGAGATATGTGCAGCTCCTATCGGGATTTGTCAGCACTTCGTGCGGCTTTGCTGGTCTTGTTTTACCATTGTCGAAATGTCTTGCGAACTGGGATTCTGAGACTGATCGGGTCTTCCTGGGAGAAGGTATATCCTTCGTTGACCGTGAGAGCTTATGATGGGCTAAGTTGGGACACCCCTGCAGGGTATTATCTTTCAAGAGCCGTGCCCGCGGTTATGAGGCAGATGGGAATTTGTTAATGTCTGGTTGTAGAGAACTTGACACTTGACTTCATTAAAATGCATCAACCGCGTGTGTAGCCGTGATGGTCTCTTCTCGGCGAAGTCCGGGAAGTGAACACAGTTTGGGTTATGTCTGAATGTAAGTAGTTTCAGGATCACTTCTTGATCACTTCTAGCTTCTCGACCGATGCGTTGCTTCTCTTCTCGCTCTTACTTGCGTATGTTAGCCACCATATATGCTTAGTGCTAGCTGCAGCTCCACCATATTAACCCCTTTCCTACCTACAAGCTTAAATAGTCCTGATCTCGCGGGTGTGAGATTGTTGAGTCCCCGTGGCTCACAGATTCTACCAAAACAGATGCAGGTACCGAGGATACCAGCGCAAGTGGCGCAACCGAGCTTAAGTGGGAGTTTGATGAGGACCTTGGTCGTTACTATGTTTCATTTCCAGATGATCAGTAGCGCAGCCCAGTTGGGACGATCGGGGATCTAGCATTTGGGGTTGTCTTCTTTTCATTTGGATTTGACCGTAGCCGGTCTATGAGTGTATTTTGAATGATGTATGATTTATTTATGTATTGTGTGAAGTGGCGATTGTAAACCAACTCTCTTTATCCCATTCTTGTTCACTACATGGGATTGTGTGAAGATGACCCTTCTTGCGACAAAACCACCATGCAGTTATGCCTCTAAGTCGTGCTTCGATACGTGGGAGATATAGCCGCATCATGGGCGTTACAGCCGGGCGGGAAGCTTGCGCCGTAAACTGCATGGTAGCGTGGGAACAGGCTCACTGATGATACATTTGGCGCCTCTTCGAGCCCTCGCGTGGTCAAACTGCGGTTGTAGCGACCAGAGCTCAAACAGTCTAGTCTATGTGCATTAGTGTCATCCCTGGATCGGTAATGCTGACATGCACAGTACTTGAGGATTTATAACAGAGTTTCAAGCACACACTTATTACATCGAATGTCTCAAAATAGAACTTATTAAAATAATATGACTTGAGGCCATCTAAAACGATAACAGCGGAAGGCTTGGAAGATAAAGTGAGTCCATCAACTCCAACGGCAGAGCTGAGTGAACGACAACTACCTATGGCACCTTACTCATTGTCTGAAAAGTCCGCAACATGAAATGTTGCAGCCCAGAACGGGTCAGCACATGGAATATGCTGGCAATGTAACACAAGAGAGTAATGAACAGAATGAATGTTATCACTACATGCATATATGGCTGGTGGAAAGCTCTATGGTTACAGTTTTTCATAAAGCCAATTTTTTCCTACAACAAAGGAATAAATTTTATTTAACTATCATGGTGGTTGTTGAACATTGAGAAGGTTCCTCCAACTCAATCCCAATTAAGCATCATCATTAAAACCAATCAAATTAATTTAGAGTGATGAGATCAACATGATAATCCAAGAACCAGATACTCAAGATGTCCATAACCGGGGACACGGCTAACCATGATTAGTTTGTACACTCTGCAGAGGTTTGCACACTTTTCCCCACAAGACTCGAACACATCCATGATTAGAGATTCGAGACATAGTCTTTCTGAAGCATTAACTCTCTACTCTGGGTAGACAGTACCACCTACAACCCACTACATCTGCTAGTATACCTCTTCAAGAGCTTCACGCAACTTACTCAACTATGCCAGAGCCCATGCATATTGGCTTGTGTCTACACACGGAAGTTTCTATCATGAATAATCTTATGATCCCTTTGAGCTCGGGTGGCGAACCGTAGGATGATCACACAGATACTCCGAGATATCCTAGGACAACACTGGATTCTCCAGGTGCCCTCACAACCATTGGAACTCCAGGGTGCCTCAACCAATCCACCCATATGTGTATTTTGTTGGGGAACGTTGCAGAAAATTAAAATTTTTCCTACGGCTTCACCAAGATCCATCTATGAGTTCATCTAAGCAACGAGTAACGGGAGAGAGTTTGCATCTACATACCACTTGTAGATCGCGTGCGGAAGCTTGCAAGGTGACGATGGAGTCGTACTCGAACGTGATTCAGATCACCGATGCCAAGTGCTGAACGGACAGCACCTCCGCGTTCAACACACGTGCACGGACGAGCGGCGTCTCCTCCTTCTTGATCCAGCAAGGGGAAGGAGAGGTTGAGGAAGACAGCTCCACCGGCAAACGACGGCGTGGTGATGGTGGAGAAGCGATACTCGGCGGGGCTTCACGAGCTCTACGGAGGAGGAGATGTGTTGGGGAGGAGGGCTGCGCCTTGGGAGTTGTGTACAGCAGCCCCCTCCCTCCCCCTTTATATAGGCCCCACAGGTGGCGGCCCTGGAGATCCAATCTCCGGGGGGGCGGCCAAGGGGTGGAGTGCCCCCAAGCCGGTGGGCGCCCCCCCCTAGGGTTTCAACCCTAGGCGCAGGGTGGACCTAGGCGCGCACCAGCCCCTTGTGGGCTGGTTCCTTCCCTCTCAGCCCATGGGGCCCTCCGGATAGGTGGCCCCACCGGTGGACCCAGGACCCTTCCGGTGGTCCGGTATTTTACCGAAACCCCAAACTTTCCCGATGGCGAAACACCACTTCCTATATATTATTCTTTACCTCCGGACCCTTCCGAACTCCTCGTGACGTCCGGATCTCATCAGGACTCGAACAACATTCGGTGGTCACATACTTGACTTCCTACTAACCCTAAGCGTCACCGAACCTTAAGTGTGTAGACCCTACGGGTTCGGAGACACGAGACATGACCGAGACGACTCTCGGGCAATAACCAACAGCGGGTCTGGATATCCATGTTGGCTCCCACATGCTCCTCGATGATTTCATCGGTTGAACCACGATGTCGAGGATTCGATCAAACCACGTATGCAATTCCCTTTGTCAATCGATGCGTTACTTGCCCGAGACTCGATCGTCGGTATCCCAATACCTTGTTCGGTCTCGTTACACGGCAAGTCACTTTACTCGTCAGTAATGCATGATCCGTGACCAACACCTTGGTCACATTGAGCTCATTATGATGATGCATTACCGAGTGGGCCCAGAGATACCTCTCCGTCATACGGAGTGACAAATCCCGCCTCGATCCGTGTCAACCCAATGATACTTTCGGAGATACCGTAATGCACCTTTATAGTCACCCGATTCGTTGTGACGTTTGATACACCCAAGGCACTCCTACGGTAACCGGAGTTACACGATCTCATGGTCGAAGGAATAGATACTTGACATTGGCAAAGCTTCTAGCAAGCGAACTATCCGATCTTTTATGCTATGCTTATGATTGGGTCTTGTCCATCACATCATTCTCCTAATGATGTGATCCCGTTATCAACGACATCCAATGTCCATAGTCGAAACCATGACTATCTATTGATCTGTGAGCTAGTCAACTAGAGGCTCACTAGGGACTCATTGGGTCTAAGTGTTCACACGTATTACGATTTCCGGATAATACATTTATAGCATGAACAAAAGACAATTATCATGAACATTGAAATATAATAATCCTTTTATTATTGCCTCTAGGGCATATTTCCAACAGTCTCCCACTTGCACTAGAGTCACCAATCTAGTTACATTGTGATGAATCGAACACCCATAGAGTTACGGTGTTGATCATGTTTTGCACGCGAGAGAGGTTTAGTCAGCGGATCTCGACATTCAGATCCGTGTGCACTTTGCAAATCTCTATGTCTCCATCTTGAACATTTTCACGGATGGAGTTGAAGCGGCGCTTGATGTGCTGGTCTTCTTGTGAAACCTGGCTCCTTGGCTAGGGCAATAGCTCGGTGTTGTCACAGAAGAGTTTGATCGGCCCGACGCGTTGGGTATGACTCCTAGGTTGGTGATGAACTCCTTCACCCAAATCGCTTCATCGCGCTGCCTCCGAGGCTGCCATGTACTCCGCTTCACACGTAGATCCCGCCACGACGCTTTCGCTTGCAGCTGCACCAGCTTCTGCTCCACCATTCAACATATACACGTATCCGGTTTGTGACTTAGAGTCATCCAGATCTGAGTCGAAGCTAGCGTCGGCGTAACCCTTCTGACGAGCTCTTCGTCTCCTCCATAAACGAAAACATGTCCTTTGTCCTTTTCGGTGCTTCAGGATATTCTTGACCGCTGTCGGTGTTCCTTGCGGGGTTACTTTGGTATCTTGCAACCAAACTTACGGCAAGGTTTACATCGGTCCAGTACACAAATGGCATACATAATAGATCCTATGGCTGAAGCATAGGGATGACACTCATCTCTTCTTTATCTTTTGCCGTGGTCGGTGGTGAGCTGAGCTCAATTTCACACCTTGTAACATAGGCAAGAACCCTTCTTGGACTGATCCATTTTGAACCTCTTCAAAATCTTATCAAGGTATGTGCTTTGTGAAAGACCTATGAGGCGTCTCGATCTATCTCTATAGATCTTGATGCCTAATATATAAGCAGCTTCTCCAAGGTCCTTCATTGAAAAACACTTGTTCAAATAGACCTTAATGCTGTCCAGAGTGTCGTATCATTTCCCATCAAGAGTATGTCATCTACATATAATAGAGAAATGCTACGGAGCTCCCACTCACTTTCTTATAAACGAGCTTCTCCATAAGTCGCATAAACTAAACGCTTTGATCATCTCATCAAAGCGAATGTTCCAACTCCGAGATGCTTGCACCAGTCCATAAATGGATCGCTGGAGCTTGCATACTTTGTTAGCGTTACGAGGATCGACAAAACCTTCGGCTGCATCATATACATCTCTTCCTTAAGATGTCCATTAAGGAATGCCGTTTTGGCGTCCATCGCCATATCTCATAATCATAGTATCGGCAATTGCTAACATGATTCGGACGGACTTAAGCTTCGCTACGGGAGAGAAAGTCTCGTCGTAGTCAATCCCTTGAACTTGTCGATAACCCTTAGCGACAAGTCGAGCTTTATAGATGGTAACATTACCATCCGCGTCCGTCTTCTTCTTAAAAATCCATTTATTTTCTATCGCTCGCCGATCATCGGGCAAGTCTGTCAAAGTCCATACTTTGTTTTCATACATGGATTCTATCTCGGTTTCATGGCCTCAAGCCATTTGTTGGAATCCGGCCCGCCATTGCTTCTTCATAGTTCAAGGTTCATTGTTGTCTAGCAACATGATTTCCATGACAGGGTTGCCGTACCACTCTGGTGCGGAACGTGTCCTCGTGGACCTTCGAAGTTCAGTAGTAACTTGATCCGAAGTACCTTGATCATCATCAACGTTTTCCTCTTCAGTTGGTGTGGGCATCACAGGAACGGTTTCCTGCGCTGCACCACTTTCCCGTTCGAGAGGTAGTACTTCATCGAGTTCTACTTTCCTCCCACTTACTTCTTTCGAGAGAAACTCTTTCTCTAGAAAGCATCCGTTCTTAGCAACAAAGATCTTGCCTTCGGATCTTAAGTAGAAGGTATACCCGACAGTTTCCTTAGGGTATCCTATGAATACGCATTTTTCCGACTTGGGTTCGAGCTTTTCGGTTGAAGTTTCTTGACATAAGCATCGCATCCCCAAACTTTTAGAAACGACGAGCTTAGGTTTCTTCCCAAACCATAATTCATACGGTGTCGTCTCAGCGGATTTAGGCGGTGCCCTATTTAAAGTGAATGTAGCTGTCTCTAGGCGTATCCCCAAAATGATAGCGGTAAATCGGTAAGAGACATCATAGACCGCACCATATCCAATAGAGTGCGATTCGACGTTCGGACACACCGTTTATTTGAGGTGTTCGGTAGCGCGTGAGTTGTGAAACGATTCCACATTTTCTTAAGTGTGTACCAAATTCATGACTTAAGTATTCTCCTCCACGATCGATCGTAGGAACTTTATCTTACGGTCACGTTGATTCTCTACCTCACTCTGAAATTCCTTGAACTTTTCAAAGGTCTCGGACTTGTGTTTCATTAAGTAGACATACCCATATCTACTCAAGTCATCGGTGAGAGTGAGAACATAACGATATCCTCCATGAGCCTCAACGCTCATTGGACCGCACACATCGGTATGTATGATTTCCAACAAGTTGGTTGCTCGCTCCATTGTTCCGGAGAACGGAGTCTTGGTCATTTTGCCTAAGAGGCAAGGTTCGCATGTCTCAAACGATTCATAATCAAGAGACTCTAAAGTCCATCAGCATGGAGCTTCTTCATGCGCTTGACACCAATGTGACCAAGGCGGCGATGCCACAAGTATGTGGGACTATCGTTATCAACTTTACATCTTTTGGCATCCACACTATGAACATGTGTAATATTACGCTCGAGATTCATCAAGAATAAACCATTGACCATCGGAGCATGACCATAAAACATATCTCTCATATAAATCGAACAACCATTATTCTCGGACTTAAATGAGTAGCCATCTCGTATCAAGCGAGATCCGGATACAATGTTCATGCTCAAACTTGGCACTAAATAACAATTATTGAGGTTTAAAACTAATCCGTAGGTAAATGTAGAGGTAGCGTGTCGACGGCGATCACATCGACCACGAACCATTCCCGCAGCGCGATCGTCACCTCGTCCTTCGCCAGTCTCCGTTTATTCCGCAGCTCTGCTGTGAGTTACATATGTGAGCAACGGCACGGTATCAAATACCGGGAGTTACTACGAGTCTTGGTAAGGTACACATCAATTACATGTATATCAAATATACCTTTGGTGTTGCGGCCTTCTTATCCGCTAAGTATTTGGGGCAGTTCCGCTTCGATGCCCCTTCCCTTGCAATAAAAGCACTCGATCTCGGGCTTGGGTCCATTCTTTGACTTCTTCCCGCAACGGGCTTACGGGCGCTGCAACATCTTTGCCGTCCTTCTTGAAGTTCTTCTTACCCTTGCCCTTCTTGAACTTAGTGGTCTTATTGACCATCAACACTTGATGTTCTTTCTTGATTTCAGCCTCTGCTGACTTCAAATCGAGAACACTTCAGAATGGTCTTTACCATCCCTGCATGTTGTAGTTCATCACAAAGCTCTTGTAGCTTGGTGGGAGCGATGGAGGATTCTGTCAATGACCGCCTCATCTGGAGGTTAATGTTCAACTGGGTCATACGTCGTGCAACCCGGACATCTTGAGGATGTGTTCAGCGATGTAACTGTTCTCCTCCATCTTACAAGCTGTAGAACTTGTCGGAGACATCATATCTCTCGACCGGGCATGAGCTTGGAAAACTAGTTTCAGCTCTTGAACATCTCATATGCTCCGTGATGCTCAAAACGCTTTTGGAGCCCGGTTCTAAGTCTGTAGAGCATGCCGCCTTTGAGCGAGGGAGTAATCATCAAGACGAGTTTGCCAAGCGTTCATAACGTCTTGGTTCTGCAGAGACGGAGCGGCACCTAGCGGTCCTTCTAGGACATATTGCTTCTGGCAGCTATGAGGATGATCCTCGGGTTCGGACCCGATCCGTATAGTTGCTGCCATCATCTTTCAGCTTGGTTTTCTCTAGGAAGCGTTGAAGTTCATGTTGACATTAGCGTTGGCCATTGATCTACAAGACATATTTGCAAAGGTTTTAGACTAAGTTCATGATAATAAAGTTCTTAATCAAAATTATGAACTCCCACTTAGATTAGACATCCTCTAGTCATCTAAGTGTTACACGATCCGAGTCGACTAGCCCGTGTCCGATCATCACGTGAGACGGACTAGTCATCGTCGGTGAACATCTTCATGTTGATCGTATCTTCCATATGACTCGTGTTCGACCTTTCGGTCTCCGTGTTCGAGGCCATGTCCGCACATGCTAGGCTCGTCAAGTTAACCCTAAGTGTTTTCGCTGTAAAACTGTCTTACACCGTTGTATGTGAGCGTAAGGATCCATCACACCCGATCATCACGTGGTGCTTAGAAGCGACGAACTGTAGCAGCGGTGCACAGTTAGGGGAGAACACTTCTTGAAATTTTATAAGGGATCATCTTATTTACTACCGTCGTCCTAAGTAAACAAGATGTATAAACATAATAAACATCACATGCAATTATATAGTTGTGACATGATATGGCCAATATCATCAAGCTCCATTGATCTCCATCTTCGGGGCTCCATGATCATCTTGTCACCGGCTTGACACCATGATCTCCATCATCATGATCTCCATCATCGTGTCTTCATGAAGTTGTCACGCTAACGACTACTTCTACTTCTATGACTAAGCGTTTAGTAATGAAGTAAAGTAGTTTACATGGCGTTCTTCAATGACACGCAGGTCATACAAAAATAAAGACAACTCCTATGGCTCCTGCGGTTGTCATACTCATCGACATGCAAGTCGTGAATCCTATTACAAGAACATGATCTCATACATCACAATTCATCATTCATCACAACTTCGGCCATATCACATCACATGATCAATCGCTGCAAAAACAAGTTAGGCGTCCTCTAATTGTTGTTTGCATCTTTTACGTGGCTGCGATTGGGTTCTAGCAAGAACGTTTTCTTACCTCTGAATCACCACAACGTGATTTTGTCAACTTCTATTTACCCTTCATAAGGGCCCTGTTCATCGATTCCGCTCCAACTAAAGTGGGAGAGACAGACACCCGCCAGCCACCTTATGCAACTAGTGCATGTCGATCGGTGGAACCGGTCTCACGTAAGCGTCGTGTAAGGTTGGTCGGGCCGCTTCATCCCACAATACCGTTGAGCAAGAAAAGACTAGTAGAGGCAAGTAAGATGACAAGATCAACGCCCACAAAAATTGTGTTCTACTCGTGCATTAGAGAACTACGCATAGACCTAGCTCATGATGCCCTTTGTTGGGGAGCGTTGCGAGAAAATTAAAATTTTTCCTCGGCTTCACCAAGATCCATCTATGAGTTCATCTAAGCAACGAGTAACGGAGAGAGTTTGCATCTACATACCACTTGTAGATCGCGTGCGAAGCTTGCAAGGTGATGATGGAGTCGTACTCGAGCGTGATTCAGATCACCGATGCCAAGTGCTGAGCGGACAGCACCTCCGCGTTCAACACACGTGCGGACGAGCGGCGTCTCCTCCTTCTTGATCCAGCAAGGGGAAGGAGAGGTTGAGGAAGACAGCTCCACCGCGAGCTGACGGCGTGGTGATGGTGGAGAAGCGATACTCAGCGGGCTTCACGAGCTCTACGGAGGAGGAGATGTGTTGGGAGGGAGGGCTGCGCCTTGGGAGTTGTGTACAGCAGCCCCCTCCCTCCCCCTTTATATAGGCCCCACAGGTGGCGGCCTGGAGATCCAATCTCCAGGGGGGGCGGCGGCCAAGGGGGGTGGAGTGCCCCCCAAGCCAGGTGGGGCGCCCCCCCCTAGGGTTTCAACCCTAGGCGCAGGGGGTGGACCCTAGGGGGGCGCACCAGCCCCTTGTGGGCTGGTTCCCTTCCCCTCTCAGCCCATGGGGCCCTCCGGGATAGGTGGCCCCACCCGGTGGACCCCCGGGACCCTTCCGGTGGTCCCGGTACTTTACCGGAAACCCCCGAAACTTTCCCGATGGCCGAAACACCACTTCCTATATATTATTCTTTACCTCCGGACCCTTCCGGAACTCCTCGTGACGTCCGGGATCTCATCCGGGACTCCGAACAACATTCGGTGGTCACATACTTGACTTCCTACTAACCCTAGCGTCACCGAACCTTAAGTGTGTAGACCCTACGGGTTCGGGAGACACGCAGACATGACCGAGACGACTCTCGGGCAATAACCAACAGCGGGGTCTGGATATCCATGTTGGCTCCCACATGCTCCTCGATGATTTCATCGGTTGAACCACGATGTCGAGGATTCGATCAAACCACATATGCAATTCCTTTGTCAATCGATGCGTTACTTGCGAGACTCGATCGTCGGTATCCCAATACCTTGTTCGGTCTCGTTACGGCAAGTCACTTTACTCGTCCGTAATGCATGATCCGTGACCAACACCTTGGTCACATTGAGCTCATTATGATGATGCATTACCGAGTGGGCCCAGAGATACCTCTCCGTCATACGGAGTGACAAATCGATCTCGATCCGTGTCAACCCAACAGATACTTTCGGAGATACCGTAATGCACCTTTATAGTCACCCGATTACATTGTGACGTTTGATACACCCAAGGCACTCCTACGGTAACCGGAGTTACACGATCTCATGGTCGAAGGAATAGATACTTGACATTGGCAAAGCTTCTAGCAAGCGAACTATCCGATCTTTTATGCTATGCTTATGATTGGGTCTTGTCCATCACATCATTCTCCTAATGATGTGATCCGTTATCAACAACATCCAATGTCCATAGTCGAAACCATGACTATCTATTGATCTGTGAGCTAGTCAACTAGAGGCTCACTAGGGACTCATTGGGTCTAAGTGTTCACACGTGTATTACGATTTCCGGATAATACATTTATAGCATGAACAAAAGACAATTATCATGAACATTGAAATATAATAATCCTTTTATTATTGCCTCTAGGGCATATTTCCAACATATTTAAGTAGCCACCTTAAGTTAACCATTAATTAACAAAACTCACATCTGTCATGGATACACTCACCCAATCCACGTCTACGAGCATAGCATAGCAATATAAGCACAACGTAGAAGTAACTCCCAAGGGTTTGATAATAAACAGGGCAATAGGTTCTACCTCATCATCTACTTGACAAACCCACATGTTAAGAGATCCTAACCATGCAATGTTTGAGGATTGATCTAATGCATAAAAACTGGGTAATAAAGAGGTATGATCAAAGTGTTACTTGCCTTGCTGATGATCCGCAAAACCTAGAGACTCATAGTAGCACGCTTCGCACTCCGGGTACTCTATCGCAAACAAACAATAGCATAGATAAGCACTCAAACTAGAAGCACAGGTAAAACTCAAATAAAAGATCTAACCAAAAAAGTTCAACTGAAGAACTCCGGTTTGCAAAAAGAATCAAATCAAACGGAGCAACGAAACTCAACTACGAAGGAAACCAGATTTGTTTACTAATCTGGACTAAAGTCAAATTTTACAGTACCAAAGTCTTGATCAAGTTGGTTAAACGGAAAGAGGGCTTCGAGACGAAGATCTAGGCGCTTGAATCACCTGATTCGCATAAACGAGCGAAAAGATAAACTAAAACGAAGATCAGGGCAGAAATCACGATCGAAAATAATCGCGGAAAACCTTGGAAAAAGAAAAACAGACGAACAGGCTAACTAACGAACGTTCACTGTCTGCGGCTAACGGACGAACAATGTTCATTAAAAACGAATGTACGGACGAACATCCGCTATTTAACTAAACCAAAAAAACCAAATCGAAACTAAAAAAATGAATCTAGGGTTTCTAAAAACCCGATCGGTTTTCCTAAGAAAACCGGCCGTGTATGACTACCTCGTGGCCAGGGGGTTGGCGGTGGCTCAGTGATCGGCGGCGTCGGGGCGGCCCGGCGGCGGTGGCGGAAAGGCTTGTGGCGGCGGTCGTCGAGTGTGGCGGCGGCGCGGATCGAGGCGGGCGGGCGCGGCTAGGGTTCGGCGGGATGGGCTCCCCGGCTTATAAAGGCCGGCCGGGCCAGAGTCCTAGCCGGACATGGCCCGGTTAGGTCGGTTCACTTTTTTTCTTTTCCTGAAAAAAAATAATCCTGACGCAGAAAAACTAACGAAAGAAATACTAAACGGAGTCCAAAAATCCTGAAATAAATTTTCACGATCCTCTAATAATATTGCGGACAAAGTGAACATATATTTGGGCCTCTAATGCATTTTTGAAAAACAATTTTTTTTCCTAATTCAAATAAAGTAGCAAAAAACTCCGAATAAAATTCTTATTTGATTTTTAATATTTTTCCTCCAATATTTCTTTATTTTGGAGAAGTCATTTTATCCCCTCTCTTTTATTTTCATATAAGAAATATTCAAAAAGAAAAATAATTAAAACCAAATGATCTGCTTTTCAAAATTTGAGAAAACTCAAATATGAAAATAACGAAATCCAAAAACTCTCTCCGTGGGTCCTTGAGTTGCTTACAATTTCTAGGATCAACCAAAAATGCAATAAAATATGACATGCAAAGATGACCTAATGTGTAACATTCCAAATTGAAATTTTGGGATGTTACAAACCTACCCCCCTTAAGATGAATCTCGCCCTCGAGATTCAGATTGACTAGAAAATAGGTGCGGGTGGTCCTTCCGTAGGTCTTCCTCTCGTTCCCAGGTGGCTTCATCCTCGGTATGGTGGCTCCACTGAACTTTGCAGAACTTGGTAACCTTACTACGAGTGACTCGGCTGGCGAATTCGAGAATCTTCATTGGTTTCTCCTCGTAGGTCAAATCGCTATCCAACTGAATCGCTTCCAGTGGCATTGTATCTCTCAGAGGAATATCGGCCATCTCTGCATGGCACTTCTTCAACTGGGAAACGTGGAACACATCATGAACTCCTGACAATCCTTCTGGCAATTCCAACTTGTAAGCAACTTCTCCCATACACTCCAAAACTTTGTATGGTCCCACAAAACGTGGCGCTAACTTTCCCTTAACTCCAAAACAATTAACTCCTCGAAGTGGGGACACATGAAGATACACTTTGTCTCCGACTTCGTAAACTGTCTCCTTGCGTTTAGAATCCGCATAGCTCTTCTGCCTGGACTGGGTTACCTTGAATCTATCGCGAATCAGTTTAACCTTCTCTTCAGACTCCTTAATCAAATCTGGTCCAAACAACTGGTGGTCTCCAACTTCATCCCACAGCAACGGTGTCCTACACCTCCTTCCGTACAAGGCTTCAAAAGGGGCCATATTCAAACTGGCTTGATAACTGTTGTTGTAAGAAAACTCTGCATACGGTAAATTGTCGTCCCAACTAGATCCATAATCTAGCGCACAAGCTCTCAACATGTCCTCCAGAATCTGATTGACTCTCTCGGTCTGCATCCATCCATGCGTGGATGAAAGGTTGTACTAAACTCTAACTTTGGTACCCAAAGTCTCATGCAATCGATTCGAAACTTTGAGGTATCTTTGGGTTCCTCTATCTCGACACAATGGTCCTCGGAACTCCATGCAGACATACGATCCTGGTCATGTATATCTCTGCCAACTTAGCACTGGTGTAAGTGGTCTTCACTGGGATGAAATGAGCTACCTTCGTCAACCGATCGACTACAACCCAGATCGAGTCATAGCCTGAATGAGTCCTAGGCAATCCCGTGATAAAATCCATGCCTAGCTTATCCCACTTCCATTCGGGTATCAGCAATGGCTGTAGCAAACCTGCTGGCTTCTGATGCCATGCCTTCACTCTCTGACATACATCACATACCGCTACATACTCAGAAATATCTTTCTTCATTCCGGTCCACCAGAAACTGTCCTTCAAATCCAAATACATCTTGGTATTTCCTGGGTGAATTGAATACGGCGAATCATAGGCCTCCTGCAGAATCAACTTCCTGATCTCGGGATCATTAGGCACATATACGCGATCCTCAAACCATAAAGTATCGTGCTCATCCTCACGAAATCCTTTACCCTTTCCTTTGCTCATCCTTTCCTTTATCTCGGCAATCTCTTTGTTAGTCTTTTGAGCTTCCCTAATCTTATCCATCAACGTAGACTGTATTTCCAATGCAGCTACATAGCCTCTCGGAACTATTTCCAAACATAGCTCGCGAAGATCCTCTGCTAACTCCTTGGGTAATCCTCCGGTCATAAGTGTATTGACATGACTCTTGCGACTCAATGCATCGGCTACTACATTAGCCTTTCCGGGATGAGAGTGTAACTTCATATCATAATCCTTGATGAGCTCCAACCATCTCCTCTGCCTGAGATTCAACTCCTTCTGCGTGAAGATATACTTCAAACTCTTGTGATCCGTATACACCTCACAATGGTTTCCGATGAGAAAATGTCTCCATGTCTTCAACGCATGCGCTAAGGCTGCTAGCTCCAAATCGTGTGTAGCATAATTCAGCTCATGAGGTTTAAGCTGTCATGAGGCATATGAAACAACTCTTCCCTCCTGCATAAGCACTGCTCCAAGTCCTCGACGAGAAGCGTCGCAATACACTTGATAATCCTTGCGTTGATCTGGAAGAATCAACGCTGGGGCTGTAACCAAACGTTTCTTCAACTCCTGAAAACTGGCCTCACAATCCTCAGTCCATTTGAACTCGGTGTCCTTCTTCAGCAATTCCGTCATGGATTTTGCAATCTTAGAGAAATTCTCAATGAACCTTCTATAGTATCCTGCGAGTCCAAGAAAACTGCGGATCTCTCCAACCGACATGGGTGATTCCCATTTAGTCACAGTGACAACCTTGGTGGGGTATATTGCTATTCCTTCTCCGGATATAACATGTCCGAGGAATCCAACTTCCTTGAACCAAAACTCACACTTGTTGAACTTGGCATATAACTGAGTTATCTAAGCTTCTCAAGTACCAAACGCAAATGCTCCTTATGCTCCTCTTCATTCTTTGAGTAGACCAAAATATCATCAATGAACACTACGACGAACTTATCCAAAAACTCCATAAACACCTTGTTCATCATGTTAATGAAATGGCAGGCACGTTAGTCAGACCAAATGACATAACGGTATACTCATATAGCCCGTACCTTGTGGTAAAAGTTGTCTTAGGTATATCCTGCTCTCAAATCTTCAGTTGATGGTATCGTGATCGCAGGCCGATCTTGGAAAATACCTTAGCTCCTTGCAACTTGTCAAACAAATCATTCATCATCGGCAATGGGTACTTGTTCTTGATCGTCACTTCATTCAACCCATGATAATCAACAACCATCCTCAAACAATCCATCTTTCTTCTCTGTCGGATTTCGGGTTTCGGCAGACCCTTGAGGATCGAACACTGGGGTGCGCTCGGAGATTTCACCCTCTACCTACCTGCTCCTCGCCAACTCGCTAGGATCTAAACTACAAAAGGAACAACACAAGAGACACAGAGTTTATACTGGTTCAGGCCACCATTGTGGTGTAATACCCTACTCTAGTGTGTGGTGTGGTGGATTGCCTCTTGGGCTGATGATGAACAATACAAGGAAGAACAGCCTCTCGAGGGTCTGTTCTTGGCTAGTGCGATGAACTGCTAGGAGGAGTTCAGTCGCTCTCTCTACTGGTTTCTTGGTGAGGATTCTCGATGCTAGATGCCTCCCTAGATGCCTCTACCACGGGGGTGGCTAGTCCTATTTATAGGCAAAGTCCCTGGGCCTCTTCCCAAATATTGAGCGGGAAGGGCGCCAACAATTGGCCATTTTGAAGGGGAACAGCGGGTACACTTATCCTGACTAAAGTTGGTCCTCGCCTGCCAAAGGCTCTGGTGATGACGCCTGCTTGGGCTCCACAATGACTTCCTTCCTGCCGTTGGGCTGGTCTTGGTCTTGTTGCACTGAAATGGATGCCTTTGTTTGATGATCTCGCCTGCGCTTGCTCCCTTTGCACCAAAGAGGAAAGGAGGACCTCATGGGCCGGGCGCCTCGACCAGCACCCTTGGTGCGTCATGGGCTTGCGTCATGGGCACCTCGTGAGGTACCCGCCTTGAACTCTCCGCCACCTCGTGAGCCCGGCTGATGAGGCCGTGCTCGAGAAGCTCCTTGTCGTCCGCCTCATGAGGCTTGGCCCTCGCGAGGGTCTTGAGCTTGTGTAGATGAAAATGGGCCGTGCTGGGCCCCCTTTGAGCCACGCCGCAGGCCGCAGGCAGGCAAGTCTGGGGACCCCTGTTCCCAGAACGCCGACATTCTCCACTAGAAGCACTGGTGATCCCCAAGGTGACGAACTTGGGTGAATATAGCCGCTCCCGGGCTATGCAGAGGAGGTTGAAGGCCTCAACTGAGAGCATGTTGAGGCCCGCGCCGCCGTTGATGAGGGTCCTAGTGACAGCCACCTGGCAGATGGTGGGGGTGCACAGCATGGGGAGCGCACCCGAGCAGGCCGAGTTGGAGGGGTGGTCCCCCGAGCTGAAGGCCAGCCTGGCCTGTGGCTCTGACCGGTCCGAGGGAGCCCCCTGCCGCGTGGAGGCGGCGCCGACCTGGCGGACGAATGGCTTGACGTAGTGACCGGAGGGCGGCGCCTGCGAGCCGCCCAGGAGGGCCGCAACGACCGGGAAGGCCGGCGCGGCGTGGTGGGCGAGGAATAGGCCACGCAGCTCTTCCCAACAGGTCGCGGAGCGATGCTAGGACGATGCTTGCTGCTCGTTCCCCGCTGGGCCGGTGGCGGCGTTGACGGTAGGCGACGGGGAACGGCGGGGGTGGCCGCCGACAGGGGCCGTCTGGGTGACGCGGGAAGCGAGAGCGGCTCGGTGCTCGGCGCGGGCCCGACGATTGTCAGACATGGATGCGACGGTCGGAGAAGAACAGGGCGACGGAAGACGAATTCCGGTGGACCCCTACCTGGCGCGCCAAATGTCGGATTTCGGGTTCCGGCAGACCCTTGAGGTTCGAACACTGGGGTGCGCACGGAGATTTCGCCCTCTACCTACCTGCTCCTCGCCGACTCGCTAGGATCTAAACTACGAAAGGAACAACACAAGAGACACAGAGTTTATACTGGTTCAGGCCACCATTGTGGTGTAATATCCTACTCCAGTGTGTGGTGTGGTGGATTGCCTCTTGGGCTGATGATGAACAATACAAGGAAGAACAGCCTCGCGAGGGTCTGTTCTTGGCTGGTGCGATGAACTGCTAGGAGGAGTTCAGTCGCTCTCTCTACTGGTTTCTTGGTGAGGATTCTCGATGCTAGATGCCTCCCTAGATGCCTCTACCCCGGGGGTGGCTAGTCCTATTTATAGGCAAAGGCCCTGGGCCTCTTCCCAAATATTGAGCGGGAAGGGCGCCAACAATCGTCCATTTTGAAGGGGAACAACGGGTACACTTATCCTGACTAAAGTTGGTCCTCGCCTGCCAAAGGCTCTGGTGATGACGCCTGCTTGGGCTCCACAATGACTTCCTTCCTGCCGTTGGGCTGGTCTTGGTCTTGTTGCACCGAAATTGATGCCTTTGCTTGATGCTCTCGCCTGCGCTTGCTCCCTTTGCACCAAAGAGGAAAGGAGGACACTGGGCGGGCTGGAGCCCGACTGGCGCCCTTGGTCGTCATGGCTTGCGTCATGGGCACCTCGCGAGGTACCCCGCCTTGAACTCTCCGCCTCCTCGTGAGCCAGCCTGATGAGGCCGTGCATGAGGAAGCTCCTTGTCGTCTGCCCCGCGAGGCTTGGCCCCTCGCGAGGGTCTTGAGCTTGTGTAGATGAAAATGGGCCGTGCTAGGCCCCCTTTGAGCCACGCCGCAGGCCGCAGGCAGTCAAGGCTGGGGACCCCCGTTCCCAGAACGTCGACAGTAGCCCCCGGGCCCAAGGCGCGCCCGGACTTGGCCGAGCAGAGAGGCGAAAGGGTAAGTGCGAAGCGCCGCGGGCCCTAACAGCCTGCGGCCTTGGGCGCCGTGTGGCGGTTGTTTGGACGTGGGCGTCTCCACTTCCCCATGACGCCTCGGTAACTGCACGGATTCAACAAGTCCCTGCATGCAAAGCGGGTCATGATTACCTGCGATCTAGAGGTCGATGGTTGGCCTCCCCTGGCTTTAAGTACGGCACGTCGCGTGCCCTTCCAGTTTTATCCCCTCTTGCTTCTCCTTCTTCTTCATGGTGCCGTCAAGGAAGTTCTCGGCCGCTGAGAAAGGAAAGGCCCGCCAGGTTGAGCCTGCCTCTCCCTCGCCCAAGCGTGGTCGAGGCCGCCCTCGCAAACACCCTGTGGCCTCCACGGCGGCTCCCCGCGGCGCGGAGGTGACTTCCCGCGCGGTGATGGGTGGATGGCCACGGCCGGGAGTGCTTGACGTCACGACCCCTAGGCCGCTTCCACCGCTGGAGGTGCTGCCGGAGTTCATTGTGTGGGCGGCGGAGCCAACTAGCGCCCGGCTTCAGCTCCCTCGCTTCCTCCTAGGTGAGCTCCCGGCTGGTGCCCCGGGCGGTCTCTGGCTCCAGGCAGATGGCTGCTGCAGCCGGGCCTCGTGGGCCTCACTGGAGGTCTCCGCAGCCGGGAGCCTGGCCTTGACCCGCGGCTGGCAGACGTTTGCCCGCGCGCGTGGCCTGAGCTGTCGGTGCACCCTGCACTTCAAGTTCGACGGCGATGCCACCCTCTACGTGAGGGTGTTTGGGGAAGATGGTCGCCGCGCAGGGTGCTGCCCTGAAGACGACGACCGTGGCCGGGGACCTAGCCCCGACGAGGACGGAGAGGACAGCGCGCGCATGGTTGGCGGCACCCAGGGTTCCTTAAGCTTCACTGGTTCTTCTTCGGGCAGCGACTCTTCTAGCAGCGGCCACGGTCAGCCGCCACGCCGTCGTGCCTGCCTGGAGGGTGGTAGCGGGTCTGCCCGCCGTCGCGCCTCGGTGAAGTGCGAGAGGGAGTCTGCCTGAGCCCCAGAGGCGGCTCGAGTCTTCCTTGAGGGCCGGTGTAGGACGAGCCGTGCCTGATTTGTTCTTTCTTTTCCTTTTTCCTGCGTAAAAAAAACAGTAGTGTGGGGCCCCGTGGGGGCGTGTTTTGAATTACCGTTGTTAATCATCGCGATGTTTCTGTTATTTTGGTATTGTTCCTTCCGACCGCACGCCCGCGCGTAGGTAATTCCCAGCCTCAGCCGTGGGGGCGACCGACCCAGTCTGTATTAGATGTCGCGGTGCACTGTGGCCGCAATTTGGAGGGGTGCTCCTGTAGTGGACCTGGGTTGGGAAACCTTGAACGATAAGGGCAAAAACACTCGCGAGGGCGCTCGGGTTGCACCCTCGCGAGACCTTGCGCAAGAGAAATCGAGGCAGGAGGGCGAAAAGTCGAAGAGCCATAAGTCAAAAGACGGCGACGGTTTCAATAAAACTTCAAATGAGAATGAACTAGCCAACTGCGAGAAAGCAAATGAAAAAGCGCGTCCGGCACCTAGTCTAGTCTTGACGTCTTCTCACCAGTAGCGAGCTAAGTGCTGCCATTTGGGCGTGGGAGGAGCCCAGGGCTGAGGCAGCGCCACGAGACTCGGGCGTGTACAGCCCCAACTCATTATTACGTGAGAGTGTCACGGGCGGCGAGCTTCACGGGCTCTGGCCTTTCTTGGGGAAGCAAGCTTCACGGGCATTGGCCCTCTTCACGAGCTCGGGCCTTTTCCAAACGCAGCAGCTTCACGGGCGTCGCCTTCTTCATAGGCTCTGGGCGTTTTCCGAAACGCTACAGCTTCACAGGCATTCGCCTTCTTCACAGGCTCTGGGCCTTTTCCAAAAAGATGATCTTCACAGGAATTCGCCTTCTTCACAGGCTCTAGGCCTTTTCCAAAAAGATGATATTCACAGGCATTCACCTTCTTCACAGGCTCTGGGCCTTTTCCAAAAAGATGATCTTCACTGGCATTCGCCTTCTTCACGAGCTCTGGGCACATTAAGGGTAAAACCTCCGGAGTCTTTGGATGTTCCACGTGCAGGTATGCACGCCCTCTGAGTCTCCAAGCGCGAGCCAGGCCCGAAACATGAACAACCTTGAGCAGGCCCTCCCACATGGGAGAGAGCTTATCAGAGTCCCTCCCTAGAGAGAACCCGCCTGAGCACGAGGTCCCCTACCTCAAGAGTTCTGGGGCGGATGTTGCGGCAGTAGTATCGCCGCAGTGCTTGTTGGTATCTCGTCGCTCGCAACACGGCTTCTCGGCGATGCTCCTCCCCCAGCACGAGGTCCATCCCCCGCATGGCGTCCTGCTGCGCCTCGTCGAACGCAAGGACCCGTGCGGAGCGACGTCTGACCTCGTGAGGAAGGACCGCTTCGGCTCCATAGACCAGGAAGAACGGGGTCTCTCTAGTCGGCTTGTTTGTGGTCGTGCGGATGGACCACAACACGGACTGAAGCTCATCGTACCAACCTCTGCCGCAGGCTTCCAGCTTCTTCTTGAATGTTCTGGTCTTGAGGCCCCTCAGGACCTCCGCGTTGGCCCGCTCGGCCTGGCCGTTGCTCCGGGGGTGCACCACCGAAGCGTAGCATATCTGCGTTCCAAGGTTAGCACAGTACGTTTTGAAGAGGTTACTGGTGAACTGCGAACCGTTGTCGGTGATGATGTAATTCGGCACCCCAAACTGGCTCACGATGCCCTTGATGAACTTGACCGCTGAACCCGCAGGGATGGTGCGGACGGCTTCCACTTCAGCCCACTTGGTGAACTTGTCCATGGCGACGTAGAGGTAGTGATAGCCCCCCGGCGCCCGAGGGAACGGGCCAAGGATATCCAGCCCCCAGACTGCAAACAGCCACGAGAGGGGTATAGTCTGCAGACCTCCTGCCGGCTGATGAATCTGCTTGGCATGGAATTGGCAGGCTTCGCAAGCCTTCACTAGTTCGAGAGCGTCATTGAGCGCAGTAGGCCAATAGAAGCCGCTACGGAATGCCTTGCCCACGAGGGTCCGTGATGACGAGTGGTGCCCACAGTCTCCATCGTGTATATCCACCAGCAGCTCCTTTCCTTGCTCCCTGGATATGCAGCGCAGGGATACATCATTTGGTCGCTTCCGGTAGAGTTCTCCATCCCTGAGACAGTACACTGTGGCATGCCGCGCCACACGCTCCGCTTCCTCCTCCTTCTCCGGCAGGGTCCCTTGCATCAAGTAACTCCGGAGCTCTGTGACCCAGCACCCCTCCTGAGGCTCCATCGTCAGGAGCAGGCGCGCTCCTGAGGTTGGACCACAGACCGGAGCTCCCGAGGCAGGTGGCTGGGGGAGCTCCTCTCGAGGCTGCGCCGTATTTGATAGTGATGGCATGGCCGAGGGCTTGAAGAGCCGCTCCTCGAAGACGCCAGGCTCCTGAGGTAACCGCCTGGATGCTCGTTTGGCGATGTCATCGGCCTCCTGATTGGTGCCACGGGGCACATGCTACAACTCCAACCCCCAGAACTGCTTTTCCATCCTACGGACCTCCGCAAGGTAGGCCTCCATGTGTTCATCTTTTGGCTCGTACACTTTGTTGGAGAAATTGACGAGGAGCTATGAATCGCCCTTGATGGTAAGGCGCTTTACACCTAGGGCAGCCGCGGCCATCAAGCCTGCTATCAGGCCTTCATACTCTGCTATGTTATTGGAGACCTTTTCGCCTTGCTGGAAACAGAGCTGCACGGCGTAATAGAGCTTGTCCTGAGTGGGAGATATGAGCACCGCCCCAGCCCCAGCGCCATGCACAGAGAACGCCCGCCAAGTACATGACCCAGCCTTCTGGCGCCTCGCTTCCCGGGGAGAGGGATCGATCCTCGCCGGCCTTGAGGCCCGGTGCCTCCGTCCATTCGGCCATGAAATCCGCTAGCGCGGCCCCCTTGATGACTCTGGTCGTGCTGAATTCAAGCTGAAACGCTTGCAGTTCAATGTTCCACTCGGCGACCCTTCCGGCTGAGTTAGGGCTTCTAAGCACCCTTTCCAAGGGGTACGCCAAGACAACCTTGATAGGGTGACCCTAAAAGTAGTGCTGCAGCTTGCGCGAGGCCACCAGTAGTGCGAGGAGGAGTTTCTGAGGCATGGGGTACAGTGCCCTCGCATCCCGCAACACCGTGCTGACGAAGTACACTGGGTGCTCGACGAGGCTTGGAGCGTCGGTGCTAGTGGCGTCCTCCGGAGGCCGTGGCGCCTCCTGAGGCGGTGGAGCCTCCAGAAGCTGGTTGCCTGGGGGAAGGGCCTCTTCCGTTCCCAGTGCGCTCCCCTGCGGCGGATGATCCTTCTCAGCCGTGGTAGTGATCTCTGCGAGTCCTTCTTGGTCCTGCTTTGCCTTGACACGGGTAGCTGCCGCGGCCTTGGTCCGACGCTCCTCTCTAACCACCACCAAAGCTGCGCTGGCGGAGTAGGGAGTGGCGGCAAGGTAGAGCACCAAGGCCTCTTGAGGGCGTGGGGCCGCCATCACCAGAGGGCTGGTTAGGTATCTCTTGAGGTCTTGGAACGCCTTATCGGCCTCTTCAGTCCATTCAAAGGGCCCCTTTTTCTTCATCAGCTGGAAGAAAGGTAGCGCTCGCTCCCCTAACCTGGAGATGAAGCGCCCTAAGCGATCCTGCGCCCAGTGAGCTTCTGCATCTCTCTGAGGGTCTTTGGCAGGCTCATGTCCTCGACCGCCTTGACCTTTTCTGGGTTGGCCTTGATGCCTCGGTGGGACACGAGGAAACCCAAGAGCTTGCAGGGGACTCAAACACACACTTCTCGGGTTGAGCCGCAGGCTCACTGCGTTGAGTTTCGAAGGTTTCCTCCAGGTCTTGTATCAGGGTCTTGGCCTCGCGTGACTTCACCACAATGTCGCGGCGTAAGCCTCCACATTCTTCTCGAGTTGCGGGCCCAAGGTGATGTGCATGAGCATTGAAAAGTTGCCCCAGCGTTCGCAGTCCGAGCGGCATGCATGTATAGCATACACCCCTGCGGGTCGGAAGGCCGTCTTCTCCACGTCTTCCACCGCCATCTTGATCTGGTGATACCCAGAGAAGGCATCCAAGAAGCATAACAGGTCGCACTCAGCGGTGGAATCGATGATCTGATCGATGCGAGGGAGCGGGAATGGATCTTCCGGGCATGCTTTGTTGAGGTTGGTGAAGTCGACACACATGCGCTCCTTCCCTCCCTTCTTTGGAACAACCACAGGGTTGGCCAACCAATCCGGGTATCGGACCTCGTGAATGACCCCCGCGGCTTCTAGCTTGCGGGTCTCCTGGACGATGAAGGCCTGCTTTTCAGTGGACTGCCGCCTCGCTTTCTACTTCACGGGGCGCATGTTGGGGCACACGTTGAGGTGGTGCTCGATTACGCCCCGTGGGATCCCTGCCAACTAATCGGGCTCCCAGGCGAATACCTTCTTGTTTGCGCGCAGGAACTTGACCAGGGCTTCCTCCTGCTCGGGCCCGAGGTGGGCGCCTATGGTGAAAGTGGTGTTAGTGGACCCGTCCTCGTCGACCGGTATCTGCTTGGTCTCCGCCTTGTCTTGGGTGAACAACTGTTTCTTCTTGGTTGCTGCATCCCCCTTGGGCTCGAGGGTCCCTGCGTCGGCGGGCTGTGCCGACGCCACCATCTTGAAGGCGAGCTCGAGCGCTCGTAGTGCATCCCTGGTGTCCCCAGGCACGGTGAGGACACCGCTACTCCTGGGCATCTTCATGAGGTTGTACGCCGGGTGAGTCGCGGCCATGAATTGGGCCAGTGCTGGATAGCCGAGGATGGCGTTGTAGGGGAGGCCAATGTTGTAACGCCCCGGATACAACTTTCCATATTCGTAACTCCAACTCTTGCCTTTTCCGGAGATGCGATATGATATTTCCTCTGTGGTTGGGTTTTTGTCTTTTGTTTTTGCATTTTGTTCATGTCATGCATTTTCATCTCATTGCATCTCGTGCATTGCATCATGTCATTTTGTTGCATTTGCATCATGATCATCATGCCTTGGCTTGCATATTTAAGTTTTATTGCGTGTTCTTGTGTGAACCCCTCTTCTTCTTATCTCCACCTCATCTTTTCACCATGCACCATCACCTTCTCCTTCCTCTTCTTTTACTCCTTTATGCAAGTGCCATTTCTCCCTTCTCCATTAATGTTCATCCTCTCCCTGTTAATCTTGCTCCTTGCCCTAAACCTCTCTGCCAAAGATATCCTTATTTGAAGTTGTTTTGGTCAGGTTCAAAAATGACACAAGTTTGAAAATATTTCAAACTTGTCTTATTTTTCTACCTTTAAAAATGCCCAATGCAATTTATTAAAATAGTGGATAATTCCAGGAGTTGGAGAATATTTTCTTTATCCTCTAACTCCTCTTCTTTTTCCCTGAGCTTTTTTGTTTTCATTTCTGTTTTAAAAAAAAAAGAAATGCAGCCAGCGCAGCCACCCCCCCCCCCCCCTGGGCCTCGGCCTCCCAGGCCGGCCCATTTGCATCTTGGCCCAGCCGGCCCCTGCCTACTAACCCTAGCCCGATCGAGCATCTCTCCCTGATCCCCAGCGCCGCTCGATCCCCTCCTCTCGCTCTCTCCCTCTCGTTCCTCATCTCCCCCTGTGCGCCGCCACCACCCACAGCCAGCGCCAAGAGGCTGCGCTCGATCCCCATCTCTCCCCTTCGTTCTCCTCCTGCGCCGCCACCCACGCGCTGTGCCCTCATCCCGATCCCCTCTTGTTCGTGCTCATTCGTTCGATCCCGCCGCCTCGCTGCCATGTCCCGCGCGCCGCTGTCCTGACGAGCTCGCCGGCCGCCTCGCGACCCCGTCGCCACCTCCTGCCACCAGCGCCCCGAGGACCCGCGCCGAGCCCCGCGGCTCCGCCGCCCACCCCGGGACCTCACGGCCTACATCGGCCCCTGCTGCGCCCCTACATCGAGCGGCCAGAGCCGCACGTCGCGGGACCCCGTCCGCCTCTCCTCCCGTGCTCGATGCCATGGGCGCACACAAGGGAACCTCCCATAATCGCCGTTGCCCGTTGCTGCTTCGTCCGTGCGCCAATAACCTCCCGCATCGAGCGCGCGACCCCGCGTCCCCGCCGGCTCCTGTCGCCCCTGCCTCGACGCCTGCTGCTGTTTCGCTCGTGCTGGTGACCCCTCAGGCCGCCGTGTTGCCATTCGCTGGAGATCGCGTCGTCTTCTTGCCTCCTCCTCCGAGCGTGGAATTTGCCAAGTGCCGTCTCCGGGATTCACCAAGTACCATGACTACAACCGGTGTGATTTTTGTCAAGTCTGACAATGACGTGCACGACTACATTCGATGTGGATTTCGTCAAGTACCACTTCGGTTCGGCAAGACCACCAAGTTCGACTACGTGTGACATCGAGTACGACTTCCACTACGCCCGAAGACGTTGGAAACGCCAAGTACGACTACATCGCGGTGATACGTGAACGACTACCGTCGCGAGTACCTCTACCGTCGCGTGAACCACTACTTCCCTCGACGCCCGAGAACGACTACTTCCTCTACTTCCTCTACGAACTTGATTCGCTCCATAAATGCACGCTTCGAAGGTATAACACGAAACGACCGCCGTGGACCGAATGCATGTTGTATGAGATGCACCGTTTGCACCGTGATCGATTTGTCCTTGTGTTGCCCCTCTTTTGCCATGCCACCGACACGTGGGAACCTGGTATCCGGGATCACCCCACCATCTTTTGCATCACACGCTCACCCACACTTCCTTTTGCATCGATATCTCCGTGAGCTACCGGAACCGATATGTTGCTGTGGCATCATTTTCGGATATGTTGCCGTGGCACCATTTCCTTTTCGCCGCCGTGGCACCCTTTTTGTTTTGCCGCCGTGGCACCCTTTTTGTTTCGCCGCCGTGGCACCCTTTTTGTTCCGCCATGGTGACCAAATGCTTCATAACATGCTCATGTCAACATTTTCATAAGATTGCATAAAACTTGCATATGTCATCCGCATCATGATAACAACAATTAAAATGTTTTAAACTTGTTGTTGCATTAAATTGGTAAATAACATGGGGATTTTCCGGAATTGTTGTTCGTTGTTCCGGCCTCATTTAAACTTGACTAGATAGGTAGTTTTATTATGCTTCGCCCCTTTGCCATGTTTATGTGATGGTTGTTTACTTTGTTGTTTGTTTCTTTCCGGTTGCTTCTCTCGTTAGCTTCGGTTTCGTTCCGAAGTTGTGAGGATTCGTTCGTCTACGTGCGTTTGTCTTCTTCATGGACTCGTTCTTCTTCCTTGTGGGATTTCAGGCAAGATGATCATACCCTCGAAATCACTACTATCTTTGCTATGCTAGTTTGCTCGCTCTTTTGCTATGCCTTTGCTACGATGCCTACCATTTGCTTGTTAGCCTCCCAAATTGCCATGAACCTCTAACCTTTGACACCATCCCTAGCAAACCGTTGTTTGGCTATGTTACCACTTTGCTCAGCCCCTCTTATAGCGTTGTTAGTTGCAGGTGAAGTTGAAGATTGCTCCATGATGGACAGGGTTTTGTTGGGATATCACAATATCTCTTATATTTATTAATGCATCTATATATTTGGTAAAGGGTGGAAGGCTCGGCCTTATGCCTAGTGTTTTGTTCCACTCTTGCCGCCCTAGTTTCCGTCATACCGGTGTTATGTTCCCAGATTTTGCGTTCCTTACGCGGTCGGGTGATTTATGGGACCCCCCTGACAGTTCGCTTTGAATAAAACTTGTCCAGCAAGGCCCAACCTTGGTTTTACCATTTGCCTCACCTAGCCCTTTTTTCCCTTGGGTTTCCAGAGCCGGGGTCATCTTTATTTAGCCCCGGGCGGTGCTCCTTCGAGTGTTGGTCCCAAACGGGCAGATCATGGGGCCACCTCGGGCAACTCGAGGGCTGGTTTTACTCGTAGGCTGACCCATCCGGTGTGCCCCGAGAACGAGTACGTCGACTCCTATCGGGATTTGTCGGCACATCGGGCGGCTTTGCTGGTCTTGTTTTACCATTGTCGAAATGTCTTGATGTCTGGGATACCGAGTCGATCGAGTGTCTTGGGTGAAGGTCTATTCCTTCGTTGATCCCGAGAGCTTGTCATGGGCTAAGTTGGGACACCCCTGCGGGTTTAAACTTTTGAGAGCCGTGCCAGCGGTTATGTGGCAGATGGGAATTTGTTAATGTCCGGTTGTAGAAAACCTGAAGTTGACCTTAATTAAAATACATCAACCACATGTGTTACCGTGATGGTCTCTTTCCGTGGAGTCCGGAAGTGAACACGATGTTGGAGTTATGCTTGACGTAGGTTGTTATAGGATCACTTCTTGATCATACTTTTATCGACCGTGCTTTGCCTTCTCTTCTCGCTCTCATTTGCGTATGTCAGCCACCATATATGCTAGTCGCTTGCTGCAGCTCCACCTCATGCCTTTACCTTACCCATGAGCTTAAATAGTCTTGATCTCGCGGGTGCAAGATTGCTGAGTCCTCGTGGCTCACGGATACTTCAAAACCAGTTTGCGGTGCCTATGTTACCGAAAGCGGTGGCGAACCAAGCTCAAGGAGGAGCTCGATGAAGATCTTGCCCTTTGTGTTGTTTCGTTCTAGTTGATCAGTAGTGGAGCCCAGTTGGGGTCGATCGGGGACCTTTGTCGCATTTGGGGTTCTTCTTTTATTTTGGTTCCGTAGTCGGACCTTGATTGTATCTGGATGATGTAATGCTTTATTCATGTAATTGTGTGAAGTGGCGATTGTAAGCCAACTATGTATCTCTTTCCCTTATGTATTACTTGGGTTGTGTGAAGATTACCTCACTTGCGACAATGCTTTCAATGCGGTTATGCCTCTAAGTCGTGCTTCGACACGTGGGAGATATAGCCGCATCGAGGGTGTTACAAATGTGGGCGATATCGAAATCGACCAGCTCCGTGCGGAAATTGTCGCAGGTGCCGAAAGTTACTGGGAGCCGGATCTGTCCCAAGGGGCTGGACGACCCGCCCCCGACGCACGAGAAGGGCCGGCTGGGCTGCAGCCGCTCCCGGGGTATGCAGAGGAGGTTGAAGGCCTCAACTGAGAGCACGTTGAGGCCCGCGCCGCCGTTGATGAGGGTCCTAGTGACAGCCACCTGGCAGATGGTGGGGGTGCACAGCATGGGGAGCGCACCCGAGCAGGCCGAGTTGGAGGGGTGGTCCCCCGAGCTGAAGGCCAGCCTGGCCTGTGGCTCCGACCGGTCCGGGGGAGCCCCCTGCCGCGTGGAGGCGGCGCCGACCCGGCGGACGAATGGCTTGATGTGGTGACCGGAGGGCGGCGCCTACGAGCCGCCCAAGAGGGCCGCGACGACCGGGGAGGCCGGCGCGGCGTGGTGGGCGAGTAAGAGGCCACGCAGCTCTTCCCAAGAGGCCGCGGAGGGATGCTGGGACGATGCTTGCTGCTCGTTCCCCGCCGGGCCGGTGGCGGCGTTGACGGCAGGCGACGGGGAACGGCGGGGGTGGCCGCCGACAGGGGCCGTCTGGGCAACGCGGGAAGCGAGAGCGGCTCGGTGCTCGGCGCGGGCCCGACGAGCGTCAGACATGGATGCGACGGTCGGAGAAGAACAGGGCGACGGAAGACGAATTCCGGTGGACCCCTACCTGCCGCGCCAAATGTCGGATTTCCGGTTCCGGCAGATCCTTGAGGTTCGAACACTGGGGTGCGCACGGAGATTTCGCCCTCTACCTACCTGCTCCTCGCCGACTTGCTAGGATCTAAACTACGAAAGGAACAACACAAGAGACACAGAGTTTATACTGGTTCAGGCCACCATTGTGGTGTAATACCCTACTCCAGTGTGTGGTGTAGTGGATTGCCTCTTGGGCTGATGATGAACAATACAAGGAAGAACAGCCTCACGAGGGTCTGTTCTTGGCTGGTGCGATGAACTGCTAGCAGGAGTTCAGTCGCTCTCTCTACTGGTTTCTTGGTGAGGATTCTCGATGCTAGATGCCTCCCTAGATGCCTCTACCCCGGGGGTGGCTAGTCCAATTTATAGGCAAAGGCCCTGGGCCTCTTCCCAAATATTGAGCAGGAAGGGCGCCAACAATTGGCCATTTTGAAGGGGAACAACGGGTACACTTATCCTGACTAAAGTTGGTCCTCGCCTCCCAAAGGCTCTGGTGATGACGCCTGCTTGGGCTCCACAATGACTTCCTTCCTGCCGTTAGGCTGGTCTTGGTCTTGTTGCACCGAAATGGATGCCTTTGTTTGATGCTCTCGCCTGCGCTTGCTCCCTTTGCACCAAAGAGGAAAGGAGGACATTCTGCTGGCTGGCGCCTGATCGCGCGCCCTTGGTCGTCATGGGCTTGCGTCATGGGCACCTCGTGAGGTACCCCGCCTTGAACTCTCCGCCTCCTCGTGAGCCAGCCTGATGAGGCCGTGCACGAGAAGCTCCTTGTCGTCCGCCCATGAGGCTTGCCCCTCGCGAGGTCTTGAGCTTGTGTAGATGAAAATGGGCCGTGCTGGGCCCCCTTTGAGCCACGCCGCAGGCCGCAGGCAGGCAAGTCTGGGGACCCCCATTCCCAGAACGCCGACATTCTCCACTAGAAGCACTGGTGATCCCCAAGGTGACGAACTTGGGCGAATATAGCCTTTATCCAGTAACTCCTTAATCTACTTCTTAATTTCTTCCAAATCCTTTGTGGGCATCCGATACGGTCTCTTAGATATTGGTCCTGTGCTTGGCAAAAGCTCAATTCAAAAACCCAATGTCTCTATCTGGTGGCATGCTTGGCAACTCCTCTGGAAATACATCAGGGAAATCCTTCACCACTGGTACTTCCTCCTGTACAACTCCTGATAAGGAATTCACTTGAGTCCTCTTCGGCACATGCCGGGATACATACTTGATCCTTCTTCCTTCTGGGGTGGTGAGCATAATCGACTTACTGCCGCAGTCAATGTTCCCTCCATACTTTGATAACCAATCCATGCCTAATATTACATCAAGTCCTTGTGACTCCAATACTATTAGGTATGAGGGGAACACGTAGTTACCAATCCTTAATGGTAACCGATCACACCAAATGCTAGCCATATACTCTGCTCCTGGCGAGGTTACTAACATGGGTGACCTAAGGGCTTGGGTTGGCAGGTTATACTTATCCACAAATCCCCTTGATATGTATGAATGCGATGCACCAGTATCAAAAAGAATGATTGCAGTAAATGACTTAACCAAAAACTTACCTATAACTGCATTGGGTTGCGCTTCAACCTCCTCCACGCTAATGTGGTTCACTTGTCCCCTGTTGAAAGGGTTGGGCTTCTTCCCAAAGCTTCCATTGCCATTTCCATTCTTTGCTTCAGAACACTCTATGGCATAATGTCCATTCTTCCCACACTTGAAACAATTAATGTGACTTAGATCCTTCTTGGCGGGTGTTGCTGGGTTGGAACGGTTCTGGCCGTTCCTTCCTCCATTCCCATTCCCATTCTTGGGGCCGCTATGGTTATGCTGACTTCCTCCATTGGAATTATGCCTCCATGGTTGCGGTGAATGTGTCCTCCCGAGTTCGTGGTAAAACGAGGCCTCTGCTGAGCTCCTGAATTGTACTTCCCTTGTCCATACTTCCTCTTGCGGTTGTCAATCTGCTGCTGCTTCCCTTCAATCATGAGAGCTCTATCTACCAACTCCTGGTAGTTGTTGAAGGTTGCCACCATCAACTGCTTGCTCAGCTCATCATTCAGTCCTTCCAGAAACTTCTCCTGCTTAGCGGCATCTGTAGCGACGTCCTTTGGGGCATAACGTGCTAACTTACTAAACTCATCCACATACTGCCCCACTGTGCGTCCTCCTTGGTGCAAGTTGCAAAACTCGCGCTTCTTCATGGCCATAGCTCCAGCTGAAACATGGGCAGTGCGGAAAGCCTGCTGAAACTGATCCCATGTAATAGTGTCAATGGGGTAAGTGGCTGTGAAATTCTCCCACCATGATGCTGCGGGTCCATCAAGATGGTGTGCGGCAAAACGCACTCTCTCCGCATCTGTGCCTCCTGTAGTGGTCAGCTCCCTTCCAATCTTGCGGAGCCAATCATGTGCAACAATCGGCTCGGTGCTACTAGAGAACACCGGCGGATTCAGCCTTAGGAAACGGGCTAAGTGATCAATAGGTGGTGGTGGTGGT
Organism: Aegilops speltoides; assembly: GCA_021437245.1. Classification (NCBI taxonomy): domain Eukaryota; kingdom Viridiplantae; phylum Streptophyta; class Magnoliopsida; order Poales; family Poaceae; genus Aegilops; species Aegilops speltoides. The sequence goes on along the minus strand of CM038144.1, from coordinate 95,271,249 downwards.
GGGTTGTTATTGTTGTTGTTGTTATTCCCCTGATTCTAATTCTGAACTAGTAGTTGCATCAGGGTATTCTACTGCTGTATCAACTGAGTGAGCTCCGGTGGGAAAGCAAATCCATTGTCATGTCTCGGAGGCATCTGATGGTTTAGAAAAATATGATAAAATAGAATAGAATGAGGTCTAAAGAGAAAACACTACCCATATGCACATGAGACAAACACAATCATATCACTTCAATCAATTCAAACAAGGGCATACAATCGGTCTAACTATCGTTACAAAAGTGCTAGTACTATACTATATACATGGGGGAATACTACTACTGATATGGTGGTCGACTAGGAGTTTTTAATCGGTGGAAGACTCCATGTTATCTGCTCCAGCTTCATCAATAGTCATCATCGCTGTCATTGGGGTCCGAGTCGGTGTCGTCGATGATGATGTAGTCCTCTGAACGAATGTCCTTGGAATCATCGTCATCTCCTCTTGGCGCGGGGTCTCCCGTGAACACTCCTAGATTCCTTGTCAGATCGTCATTCTTCTCCACGAGTATTGTCATTTCCTCCTCATATCCATCGCGTGTAGACTTGAGTTCTTCCTCCAGCTCCGTGATTCTGATCATTGCCTTCTTCAGGTCTATCATGCCAGCGCACATCTGGTTCTCTTGGCGATGAATGTGCTGGTTTAACTCCTAGAGTAAAGCTGCAATGGACCTATCCCTCCTGGTGTTGGTCATCTCCCATTGCTCATCTCAGTGCCCACAAATCTGGTAGATAGTATCCTTAAGATCCTTGTGGTAAACTTCTCCAATGCGTCCCATGGTGATGTGGGATGCCATGCTCTTTCCTAGACTCCAGGTTGGTGCATCAAAGGAAAACTCTATGGGCTCAGTGACCGGCATGAACGTCCTTCCTGGAACTTGAACCCGAATCATCCAACGCTCCTCTTCTGGTAAAGTGGCGATGTAGGTCCCGGTGAAGCTTGGTATTCCAATGTTCAGGTACCTAGTTACTTCCTTCAAGTGTCATCCAAAAGGAGTGTCTTCATCCGGTTGTGTAAACTTGTTCCTTGCATCCGCCATCCTATAGAGTGGAAAAGAGGAGAGGAGTCAGAAATGAGAAGAGAGGAGTGACCTATGGTTTTAGCTTAGTGGTCGTGTCCTACAGTCAGCGTGTGCTCTGATACCATCTTGTAGCGACCAGACCTCAAACAGTCAGTCTCAATGCATCAGTGTCATCCCTGGATCGGTAATGCTGACACGCACAATACTTGAGGATTTATAACAGAGTTTCAATCACACACTTAATTATTACATCGAATGTCTCAAAAGAGAACTTATTACAATAATATGGCTTAAGGCCATCTAAAACGATAACAGCGGAAGGCTTGGAAGATAAAGTGAGTCCATCAACTCCAATGGCATAGCTGAGTGAACGACAACGACCTATGGCACCTTACTCGTCGTCTGAAAAGTCTGCAACATGAAATGTTGCAGCCCGGAATGGGTCAGCACATGGAATATGCTGGCAATGTAACACAATAGAGTAATGAACAGAATGAATGCTATCACTACATGCATATATGGCTGGTGGAAAGCTCTATGGTTACATTTTTGCATAAAGCCAATTTTTTCCTACCGCAAAGGAATAATTTTATTTAACTATCATGGTGGTTGTTAAACATTAGGAAGTTCCTCCAACTCAATCCCAATTAAGCATCATCATTAAACCCAATCAAATTAATTTAGAGTGATGAGATCAACATGATAATCCAAGAACCAGATACTCAAGATGTCCATAACCGGGGACACGGCTAACCATGATTAGTTTGTACACTCTGCAGAGGTTTCCGCACTTTTCCCCACAAGACTCGAACACATCCATGATCGGAGATTCAAGACATACTCTTTCTGAAGCATTAACTCTCTACTCTGGGTAGACAGTACCACCTACAACCCACTACATCTGCTAGTCTACCTCTTCAAGAGCTTCACGCAACTTACTTAACTATGCCAGAGCCCATATTGGCTTGTGGCTGCACACGGAAGTTTCTAGCATGAATAATCTTATGATCCCTTTGAGCCTGGGTGGCGAACCGTAGGATGATCACACGGGTACTCCGGGATATCCTAGGACAACACTGGATTCTCCAGGTGCCCTGACAACCACTAGGTACCCCAGGGTACCTCAACCAATCCACCCAGATGTGTATTTAAGTAGCCACCTTAGTTAACCATTAATTAACAAAACTCACATCTGTCATGGATACACTCACCCAATCCACGTCTACGAGCATAGCATATCAATATAAGCACAACGTAGAAGTAACTCCCAAGGGTTTGATAATAAATAGGGCAATAGGTTCTACCTCATCATCTACTTGCCAAACCCACATGTTAAGAGATCCTAACCAAGCAATGTTTGAGGATTGATCTAATGCATAAAAACTGGGTAATAAAGAGGTATGATCAAAGTGTTACTTGCCTTGCTGATGATCCGCAAAACCTAGAGACTCATAGCAGCACGCTTCGCACTCCAGGTACTCTATCGCAAACAAACAATAGCATAGATAAGCACTCAAACTAGAAGCACGGGTAAAATTCAAATAAAAGATCTAACCAGAAAGTTCAACTGAAGAACTCCGGTTTGCAAAAAAATCAAATCAAACGGAGCAACGAAACTCAAACTACGAAGGAAACAAGATTCGTTTACTAATCTGGACTAAAGTCAAATTTTACAGTACCAAAATCTTGTTCAAGTTGGTTAAACATAAAGAGGGCTTCGAGACAAAGATCTAGGCGCTTGAATCACCTGATTCGGATAAACGAGCGAAAAGATAAACTAAAACAAAGATCAGGGCAGAAATTGCTATCGAAAATAATCGTAGGAAACCCTGGAAAAAGAAAAACAGACGAACAGGCTAATGAATGAACATTCGCTGTCTGTGGCTAAGGACGAACAACGTTTGTTAAAAATGAACATACGGACGAACGCCCGCTATTTAACTAAACCGAAAAAACAGAACCGAAACTAAAAAATGAATCTAGGGTTTCTAAAAACCCGATCGGTTTTCCTAAGAAACCGGCGCGGGCAACTCCGTGGCGGTGGTCTGACGTCATGGCGGCACAAGCAAGCAAGCAATCTTGCGCAATGGCGGAAGGCGGCAGCAGCATGGATCGAGGCATGGTGGGCTGGCGGCTAGGGTTCGGCGGGGTGGGCTCCCCGGATTATAAAGGTCGGCCGGGCCAGAGTCCTAGCTGGACACGGCCCGGTTAGGTCGGTTCACTTTTTGTTAAAATAATAATTAATCCTGTCATAGAAAAACTAATGAAAGAAATACTAAACCGAGTCCAAAAATCCCGAAATAAATTTTCACGGTCCTCTAATAATATTGCGGACAAAGTGAACATTTATTTCGGCCTATAATGAAATTTTGAAAAAACACATTTTTTCGAATTCAAATAAAATAGCAATAAATCTCTGAATAAAATTCTTATTTAATTTTTAATATCTTTCCTCCAATATTTCTTTATTTTGGAGAAGTCATTTTATCCCCTCTCTTTTATTTTCATATAAGAAATATTCGAAGAGAAAAATAATTAAAACCAAATGATCCTCTTTTCAAAATTTGAGAGAACTCAAATATGAAAATAACGAAATCCCCAACTCTCTTCGTGGGTCCTTGAGTTGCTTAGAATTTCTAGGATCAACCAAAAATGCAATAAAATATGATATGCAAAGAAGACCTAATGTATAACATTCCAAATTGAAAATTTGGGATGTTACCGCGGTGCGGTGTTGTCAAGCCTGCACTGGAATCCTAACTGTGGTGCGGTGTTGTCAAGCATGCACTAGAATCCTCCGCTATGAACGCCATGACAAGGCGTGACGATTACAAGCCGGCTGGCCCCCATTTGTTACAGCGGCTATTAAACCCTTGTGTCTCTTCAACCTTTCGATCGTGCCCCGCCATTGCAAGAAGCACACCCACCACGACAAATTCTTAGAGAGTATCCTGCGCGGCTCCAATGGCGCTCCGAGTGGCTGCCGACGATGAGCAGCAGTTCACCATCCATGCCGTGGTGGACACCCACTGAAGGTTCAAGGAGATCTCAGTGGTGTACACCAACCACCCGATTTGGGTGGAGCACTACATCCGCATCATGGAGCTGTTGATTGCCGACGAGAAGTACAAGGTGGTCAGGTTCGACATCGAGCACACCCGCGCTCGTGTCGGGTCTCTTCCCAAGGTCGTCGTTGCCTAGATGTGCGTGGGCAACCACATCCTTGTCTACCACTACTGCCTGAACACAAGGCCTTGTGAGTGTTTCGCCAGGTTTGTCAACAGTCCCCACTACATGTTCGCTACCGTCGACATCACCAATGATGTCAAGGTGCTCAAGAATTTGGACATTGCCTGCCAGAATCTTGTCGACATCCAGGGCTAATACAAGATTTGGGGCAGCAAGGAGCATGAGAAGGACTCATTGGTTCACCTCGCTGAGGCCAATCATCGACCCCTACTACAGAGGCATGAAGGATTCCTGCAACAACGACAAGCGTGCCTGGCACTCGGCCTAGATGGAGAAACTCGACAAAGCTCACGTTGTATACGCGGCCAAGGAGGCGTACACGTGCTACGACATGTACAGGTAGATCGTTGACATGAGGAAGGGCCTCCTTTCCCAAAACGGCCAGGGATCCAGCCAGAAGCAGAGCAATGGCAAGCATCGTCGCAACAAGAAGTAGATGATTAGATTCTCGTTTCTCCTAGTTTAGTATGCATGTAATTGCTTACTTTGGTGTGCGAAAATGTTATCTTTGTAGTCACTTGTGTAATTGTATGCTTAATTTGGTTATGCAATGCTGTCTTTTTAAGTATATATGTTGATGCTTTGTAGACAGAGCAAATCACATCGCACATGGCCTAAACAAGGGAACCCGTCGGTGATGAGTTCATCAATCACTGACAATTGTATACCAGCAATCGTTTGCTCACAACACACACACACACACGACTTGTTAACAGGAATTGTCTGTGTTGTTATCGGTCTTCCCACACATTTCTGATTACAGACCTGTTTGTCGCCTATCACACACATCATGTTATATTGAACCGTTTATGTTCTCTTGTCTCAACACAAACAGTTCATCCGAGTGAACTGCATGCTGTATATCACACACACCGTGATTTGGCTGGCCATTTCTTTTGTGTTGCCTAATCACAAACAGTTCATCTGAGTGAACTGTATGATGTGTATCGCACACGCATTCATCTGGCTGCCCTTTTCTTTTGTTACTCCTCATTGCAAACAGTTAATTGAACTGAACCGTATGCCCTGCATCGCACACACAACTAAAATCCGAACCATGTTTGATGCATCTGTCATCGCAAACATTTTGCACATTTTTGACGGTTCTCTTACACCACCATTTACGATTATTGCATCACACACATTTTCTTGAAGGTTCTCTGATCGTAGTGTCGCGTTAGCAGCATCCTGCAGTAGTGAATGTGATAATCGGCTACCATAACAGAAAAAAGAGCATAGGAGAGGTGCCTGCGGTGACTCAAGGGCCGTAGGAGAGGGCTCATATGGTCGGTCATATGAGGTGCCTGGGGAACCGCCTCGTCGACTATTTCCACCCCGTGGAAGATTGGGGATCAGACACACACAAAGAAAAGAAACTCGTCCAGAAGGAGGAACCATAACCTCCAGAGCGAATCGAAGGGGGGATTACCAGGGAGGAGATCACCGTCTTCACCACCATCCACAAGGAGGGCTTCAAAATCATCCCTACTGTCATCATCATCATCACCACTGTCATCATCCACATCCATCTCATTGTAACATGAGGAACAATAGTGGATCAACTTGTGTGTTACATGTGTAATCCATTAATGTTCACTATCATCACTATTATGATGTTTGTTACCTCTATGTGTGAGTGTTTCCTTTAGTTATCTGGGACATGGATGATCCCTAGTGTGCAATAGATTTTTTGGTATTAGGATTTAAATCATATTTGCATGTTTATGTAAATAGTCTTCTTGATATTGGTTGAAGCCGACCATCGAACATATGCCAACTTTGGATGGAAGGTTATTACTGCTAGCGGTCCGGCTGATTGCGGAGGTGGGTGAGTAAGAGGCCCTGTCTCCCTTCATCCCAGATCATTGCAGCATGGGGTAAAACAGAGGCCATGTTTATAGGTTGTGTCCACAGGAACCTCTTTTCCCTTAATCACCATTTGATACCGAAATCGGGAAAAACTGTGGAGGTGTATGTGATACGGGGCTGCCGCGTGTATGCACGTATCAGTACCGGCTCTACCCACAAATAGGAATATGCAACACAGGTTAGGAATCCAACATATTATTGTGTTTAGACACCGCTATAGATGCACGCTAGTGATGAATCTGGGCTCCCGAGGAATGCTTTAATCTTATTGGGTTCAACGCTATTGTTTGCAACCCTTATTATTTATTTCCATTCCAGTATTTACTTTTATGTTCGCTACACCGTTTCCATCACACTACCACTGCTTTCGATCGCTCTCAATTTGTAGGCACATTATTTAAACCGTAAAGGAGACAAAAGATCATTCTTGTGCTCCCTATGGGATCAATACTCTTACTTCAAAAAGGCTACAGCTAAACCATGTGCACTTGCAGGACATTAGTCGCCGGCCCGAGCAAGGGCCACTTTTGCCCCTCCTCGCCTGAGGAGACTGGCTCCATCTTCACAATGAACAAAGTCATGGAGGAGGGCGGACCCATCAACCGTGGGCACCGGCGTGAACTTGAGTTGGAGCTCCCCCTGACACGTCGTCCTAAGGCGACGGCTGGTCCGAGCAGCTGTCGTCAAGCAGCCATCACATCATGTGTTCTTGACATCCATCTTCTTGCCCACCGCCTAGCTAAGGTTTATGCCGCATCTATTGGAGGTGTGGGAGAAGAGGTGAGGTTTTGGATAGGCTTTGTATGGAGGAGGTCGGTTGGCTTTAAATCCGGATCGCTGTCGCCACGACAACACAAATGCGAGCAGACAGGCGTGCGGTAAGCCGGTGTGAATGGGCGAAGGTTCTAGAGCGTAATGGCAGGACAGGGACTTTGGAGTGTGGGTCTGGAGTGTTGGAGTCTGACGTGGCGGACGTCCAGACTTCCCCAAAAAAAACCCTTGATTTGGGGCCATGCTGAGGGATTTCAAACATCTAAACCAGTATAGCTTAATTTGATGAGCCACATAAAAGGCTAAAAACGTCCAGACCATCCGACCAGAACTTTTGCAGGCGTTCCAAGACTCATCTTGGCTTAATTTACGATTGTGCCGTTTAAACTTGATTAGCAATAAACTTTGTTAAATTTCTCATGTTGTATTAAGCGGTGTCACATCAAACTGTTACCGCATGTAAACATTAGAAGTGAAAATCAAAGTGCAAAGAAGACTAAACAATAAAAATGAGTCAACAACGTTAGCACAACCAAGAAAAATAAATGGACTTTTTCATGACAACATTTTTCTTACCATAAAAGTATCTAAAAACTTATAAAAAGCTGCCATCTAGAAACCGTAAACACCATGGTTATGATACATAGATGTCATACATGGCCTAATGGCAATGTTGTGCAATCATAAAGAAATATAAAACAATATCTAAAGAAAAATTTTGCAATACCAAAAGAGATGGTACATGAAATTTTATGATTGCCATGCATTAGGACTGAAAGAAAACAAGAAAACTTAAAAATTATTCTTTGAACCTAAGTTGTCATTCTTTCATAAAAATTCTGAAATAGTTTTATGAAAAAAATTCCGATGGCATGTTCAAAAAGATTGTGCCCCATGGTGTCCAAAAATAAATTTACCATGGTTTGTGCAATGAAAAATATGTACAAAAATGGAACTTACCATGGTTTATTCTACAAAAATTGCCATGTTAAAAAATGGATTAAATTCTACAACAAATAAAATTTCCATGGTACAAAAATAACTTTGACATGGTTTTAAAATTAAATTTTGAATTGGTCAAAATATAGAATTGCCATAGTTCCGAAACTAATACCATGGTCCATAAACTGTATTTGCCATGGTCCATAAAATAAAATTGGCATGACCCATAAACTAAATTTTCCATGATACATATACTAACTTTGTCGTGGTCCCATATTAATGTAATTTTGCAAGGTTGCGAAAAGAAAGGAAGTTTCCATGGTCCATAAAGTAAAATCCAGGATCCATAAAATAAATTTGCCATGGTCCCATAAAAAGTAACTTTTTCCATCTTGTAAAGAAAGAAATTTGCCATGATGTACAATAAAAAGATAATTATCCATGCTATGTACAATGAATATGCCACGTTGTGTATGAATTACTTGCCTTTGGTATAGAAGAACACATTAGTGACAAAAATATGTGTAAGTTTGCAATGATAACAAAAAATAGTGTAAATTTGCCATGATGCACACAAGATGTTTGCCATGATGGTTAGAAAAAGGATGTTAATGAAAAAAATGTGTAAGTTTTCCATGGTTGCAAATTTAGTGTAAATTTTCCATAATGCAAAATTAATGCAAAATTACCATGATACATACAAAAACCAGTTCTCATGATGCTCAAATAAAAAGCATAAACAAAATTGCCATGGTCCAAATGTAAAAATTATCAAGGTAGGAATAAAATTGCCACGCTTGCCAAAAAAATCCATCAACCATAAACTAAATATGACATGGTCCATAAACTAAATTTTGTCGTCATTCATAACTAAAATTGCCACACTTCATAAAGCAAAATTACCATGGTACCATAAAAGTACTTTTGCATTACGTCTATTTCTTCATAAAAAATTATAAATACTAAATAAATTTGACATGATCTACAAGATAATGGAAATTGTGCATATATGAATTTGCCATGTTGATTTGAAGAAAAAAAGTTTTCCATGGGATGTTACACAAATTTTCCATGGTATATGAATTTGAACATCAGATTGCATGAAACTACATTTGTCATGGCAAAAATTGGAGACATGAAAAATGCTTCGAATCATTGATGGAAAAATAAAAAATAAGTGTGATTTTTACATGGCAATTCAAAAAAGAACAAAAAATATTGTTCTAAATCATACGACAAATGGGTGGGCAAATCATGATGACAAAAGAACCAAAATAGTAAACAATGGCTAATCTCATAAAATTCGCACACAAACACAACCTAAGAAAATTTGCCATATACATAGTTAAAAACATGACAAAATAAGTGGGCAACTCCGCAACAACGGCCCATGCATCTGGCCATGGCCATGAGGTCGGTGCTCATGCAAAAATTGGTGGTTGCGTGATGAAAACTTAAGGGGAAAAGGAAGGGGGTTTAGGATTGTAAGTAGGTCTAGAGGGGGTGATTAGACTACATGACCAAATAAAAACTTAGCCTTTTCCTAATTTTAGTTCTTGGCAAGTTCTAGTATGTCAAGAAACACCCTACACATGCAAGTCTAAAGAGTCTGCAGCAGAAAGTAAAGACTTGGCATATGAATGTAAAGGAGGGATCGTAGATATCAAATGCAATGAAGACACGGTGATTTTTAGCGTGGTTACGATAGGTGGTGATATTGTACATCCACACTGATGGAACTTCAACCACGAAGGGTAACGACTGTGCGAGTCCACGGAGGGCTCCACCCATGAAGGGTCCATGAAGATCCAACTTGTCTCCATCATGGCTTGCGCACACGAAGGACTAGCCTAACTCATGGTAGATCTTCACGAAGTAGGCTATCTCCTTGCCCTTAAAAATTCATTGGTTCACCTCCATATGATTTGGTGGCTCCCAAGTGACACCTGATCAATCTAGGAGACAATAGTCTCCAAAAGGTAATAGATGTTGTTCTTGGTGATGAACTCCTTGCTCTTGTGCTTCAGAAGATTGTTTCCTCGACACTTAGCCACTCTCTCACAGTTTTGGCTTGGTATAGTAGGAGCAGGATTGGAGTGGAAGCCAACTTTAGGGGGCTAGAAATCAAGGATCAAATGGTTGGAGTGGAATCTCTTGATCTCAACACAAGTGTAGGTGGTTCTCTCTAAGAAAATGGATATGGGAAGTGGTGGCCTCATCTTGGTTGCTTTCTCTCAGAGTAGGTGGTGTGGGTGGGGTATATATAGCCTTCACCAAAAATCTGGCTGTTACACACCTTTATACACAACTCGGTGGGACCAAATGAAAAACATAGTGAGACCGACTAGTGCAAAAGGTTTGAACTTCAGACATTTTGGTGAGACCGGATGGATCCACTCGGTGGGTCCGATTAGTGATGACCTAAGCACTTTCCTCACCTCAGTAATTCCGATCAGTTTCACTCGGTGATTCTGAGATGAAATCGATGGGTTACAAAGAGTTATCACATGTACTTTGGTGGGACTGAATGCCATCTCAGTGAGACCGAGTTTCTGGGGTTTAGGAAGTTGCTCTATCTCATGTATTGATACGTCTCCAATGTATCTATAATATTTTATTGTTCCATGCTGTTATATTATCATTCTTGGTTGTTTTACAATCATTTTATAGCAACTTTATATCAGTTTTTTGGGACTAACCTATTGACATAGTGCCCAGTGCCAGTTGCTGCTTTTTGCTTGTTTTTTTACTTCGCAGAATATCAGTACCAAACGGAGTCCAAACACAGCAAAACTTTTTGGAGATTTTCTCTAGACCAGAAGACACCTAGTGGGCCAAAGAAGTACTAGAGGGGAGGCCCGAGGTGGGCACAACTCACCAGGGCATGCCAGGAGGCCCAGGCACGCCCAGGGGGGTTGTGCCCCCCTCGGTGACCTCCCGCACTACCTCTTTGCCCTATAAATTCCCAAATATTCTAGAAACCCTAGGGGAGTCGACGAAAACACAATTCCAGCCGCCACAAGTTCCAGAACCACGAGATCCAATCTAGACACCATCACAGAGGGGGTTCATCATCCTCACTGGTGCCTCTCTGATGATGCGTGAGTAGTTCACCATAGACCTACGGATCCGTAGGCAGTAGCTAGATGGCTTCCTCTCTCTCTTTTGATTCTCAATACAATGGTCTCTTGGAGGTCTATTTGATGTAACCCTTTTTGCGGTGTGTTTGTTGGGATCCGATGAACTTTGAGTTTATGACCAGATCTATATCAATGAATATTATTTGGGTCTTGTTTGATCTCTTATATGCATGATTATTTATAGCCTCGTATTTCTTCTTCGAATCTTTGGTTTAGTTAGACCAACTAGATCGGTTTTTCTTGCCATGGGAAGAGGTGCTTTGTGATGGGTTCGATCTTGCGGTGTTCTTTCCCAGTGACATAAGGGGCAGCAAGACACGCGTGTATAGTTGCTATTAAGGATAACAAGATGCGGGCTATTCCAACATAAATAGATCTCGTCTACATCATGTCATCATTCTTATTACATTACCCCATTTTTCCATGAACTTAATACACTAGATGCATGCTGGATAGCGGTCGATGTGTGGAGTAATAGTAGTAGATGCATGCAGAAGTCGGACTGCTAATCTTGGACGTGATGCCTATATATTGATCATTGCCTTGGATATCATCATAATTATTCAATCTTCTATCAATTGCCCAACGGTAATTTGTTTACGCACCGTGTGCTATTTCTCAAGAGAAGACACTACTGAAATCTATGCCCTCGGGTCTATTCTTTATCATATCTGCTTTGAGATATATTTTTATTCGCTTATGTTTTCAGATCTATTATTCTGAAAACCCAAAAATACCTTGCTGCAATTTTTTTATTACTTATTTTATTTTGCATTTTATTGAGATCTATTTATCCAATCTACACAAATTTTACCCAGTCAACTTGACAATTTCTGGCACCGTTACCCAAACAGGGATTGACAACCCCTCATACGTGTCGGGATGCAAGTATTTGTTCTTTATATGCAGGTACCATTTACATAGTGTTGCTTGGTTATCCTACCGGATTGATACCTTGGTTTCGTAACTGAGGGAAATACCTACCATAGTTGTACTGCATCATCCCTTCCCCTTTGGGGAAATACCGATGCAGTTTCAAGCGACATCAAAAGGAATGTTTGGCGCCGTTGCCGGGGGGACATCATCAACATCTACCAGGTTCCTAATCACAAATCTCATCTCCTTGCAATTTACATTATTTTCCATTTGCCTCAAGTTTTCATCTCCCCCACTTCACAAAAAATTTCCGTTTATTCACCCTCTTTTTCGTTCGCCGTTTTCTCGTTGGATCTGTTTTTGTTTGCAATCTTGCTTGCGTAGTCACGTTTTCTTAAAGGAAGTACTATGATGTCCCTTACCCCAATATTTTGTTTGAGATTGGAAAAAGTACCAAGGAATATATGACTACACAATTTGAGCACAATAAGTATGTTACCGAGGAACTTAAAGAACACTCTACTATGTTCGATGCTATAACAAAACAACTTGATGATATTAGTAGAGAAGTTTGTAATCTCCAATCTAAGTATGATTTTGCTGAAAATTTTATAAGCAAGATATCCGATGCACAAGCTACCCTAGTAAATCAAATGGTCGCTAAACCAATTTCTTTGGAGGATAATAATGATGAATATCTTAAAATGATTGGTGTTTCTTCTATTGATTCCTTGTTTAGTAAATTAAAATTGATGAAAAAGGGACTGAAGAAGAGTCAACTTTAGTTAGAGGGTGTCCCGATAATTCGGAGGGTGAAAATCTTGTTGAGAAAATTGATTAAAGTGGATTGGAGAGGTCAAAACTCTAACTAGTGATGTGCCCACTCTTTTGGATTACAAATACTTTATTTGATAATTGTTCTTTGATTGATTGTATTTCTTTGTTGCAATCCATGATAAATTCACCCCATGCTTATGAACAAAATAAAGCTTTTACTAAACATATCGTAGACGCCATGATGAAAGATTTGGAAGAAAAATTGGAGTTAGAGATTTCAATTCCTAGTTGCATAAAGAATGGGAACCTACTGTCAAAGTCAAGATTAAAAACTATGAGTGCTTTTCTTTATGTGGTTTGGGTGCTAGTGTTTCACAATTTTGAAATATTTATGTGATGTGCTTGGCCTTACCGATATTGACGAGTGTTCTCTTAATTTGCACTTGGCATATTCTACTATTAAAAAGCCGTTGGGGAGAATTAATGATGTTCTTATTCTTGCAAATAGGAATTATGTGCCCATAGATTTTATTATTCTTGATACTGATTGCAATCCGTCTTGTCCTATTATACTTTGTAGACCGTTTTTGCGCACTATAGGTGTCGTCATTGATATGAAAGAAGGGAATATTAAATTTCAATTTCCACTAAGAAAGGGTATGGAACACTTCCCTAGAACAAGAATTAAGCCACCATATGAATCAATCATGAGGGCATCATATGGATCAAAAACCAAAGATGACAATACTTGAATCTACGCATTATGACTAGCTAGGGGCATAAAATGATAGGGCTTGTTGGGAGGCAACCCAATGAATAGATTTTTTTGCATTTTCTTTCTGTTCTTGAGTGTTTACACAATTATTCTACTGTTATGATTTTGTTTCTTGTGTTTTAATTAGTGTTTGTGCCAAGTAAAGCCTTTAGGATCATGTTGGGTGATAGTTGATTTGATCTAGTTGAAAAATAAAAACTTTTGCGCCTAGTAGAAGAATTTTTGAAAATCACAGAAGCGCGATAAATTCTGAATTTTTTACACAAGATTGATATACAAATTGCCTACATTGTCCTAATTTTTTGGAATTTTCGAAGTTACAGAATTATACGAAGTTTCCAGATTAATACAGACTGTTCTGTTTTTGACAGATTCTGTTTTCATTGCACTGTGTGCTTATTTTGATGAATCTATGGATTGTATCAGTGGGTATAAGCCATGGTAAAGTTGGAAGACAGTTGATATAATGCAATTATAAAATATGAATGGGTTTGCAACAGTACTTAGAGTAGTAATTTGGTTTGTTATACTAACGAATCTCACGAAGGTTTTGTTAAGTTTTGTGTGATTGAAGTTTTCAAGTTTTGGGTGAGATCACGATGGATGAAGGAATAAGGAGTGAAAAGAGCCTAAGCTTGGGGATGCCCCATGGCACCCCAAGTTATTATTCAAGGAGAACCAAGCAACTAAGCTTGGGGATGCCCAGAACGCATCCCCTCTTTCTTCTAACGACCATCGGTATTTTACTTGGAGCTATATTTTTATTCGTCAGATATCATGAGTTTTGCTTGGACCGTATTGTATTATATGAGTCTTTGCTTGTTTTAATTTTTAATTTGTTTCATCTATCCTTGCTGGACACACCTATTTTAGAGAGCCAAGATTATGCTATGATTTGATAAAATTGCTCTATATGCTTCAGTTAATTTTTTTGAGCTATGGAATTGCTCTAGTGCTTCACTTATATCTTTTTGAGCACGGTGTGCTTTAATATTTTTGAAGAAATTCTCTCATGCTTCACTTAGATTCATTTGAGAGTTAGTAAATTTTTTAAAAAATTCTCTCATGCTTCACTTATATTATTTTGAGAAACGAAAAATTTTATGCTCATGTTCTTCACTTAAATTTGTTTGAGCTTAACAAAAGCATCATATGAAATTAGTACCAAAGTAATAGATATTCAAGAGGGATATAATAAAAACTTTCATGAAGATCATTGGACAAATTAAACTTGATTCCTTGTAATAGTTTTGAGATATGATGATAGTGATATGTGAGTCATGTTGGTGAGTAATTATGCTTTAGTAAGAATATTGGTGTTAAGGTTTGTGATTCCCTATGCAAGCACGAAAGTCAATAGTTATGCAACAAAATTACATCCTACTTATGGTGCATTGTTCGGTGTTAGTTATGCTTAATGCTCGCTTATGTGATTTTTCGTTTCTTGGTTGGTTGCTTCTCAATCTATTTGCTAGCCTCCACTTCTACTAAGTATAAATACTACTTGTGCATCCAAAATCTTTAAACCTAGTTTGCCATATGATTCCACCATACCTACCTATATGCGGTATTTCCAAGTCATACTAAGCAAATTTGTATGTGCCATCTCTAATTTTCAAAATAAAATTCCTTTTTGTCTGCTCGTACCGCTCATGAAGTGACAGGGGTGGCCAATATTTTCCATGCTAGATGTGTTATTCTCAAGATGAGTGTTTATTCACTTGTCATTGCACGAGAGTACGGTGGTAATAGGGATGCCCAGTCCCGAAATGAAAAAGAAATTTACTTTATGTTGTCAAATAATAAATTCCTTGGAAAGTGTTGGTATGGAAGGCACCCGTGGATACAGCTAGCCATGGATTGTGAAAGAATGGTGGAAAAAGGAATAAATTTATTTTCTGTTTGGGAAGCGCCTATTATATATCTTGCATGGAAAGTGTTGGGAATTACTCGGCGGTTTTCGTTGATGGGAAAAGTATGCCTCTCAAAAAATTGTATCTCTCAATTTTTGCGTTGAGCTCTAGCACCTCTACAAATCCCTACTTCCCTATGCGAAGGGCCTATCTATTTACTTTATGCAATTTTTATTTTTATTTGAGTCTCCATCTTCTCTTATAAAACACCAACTAAGGAGCACTATGATCATACTTGAGCATTGGATGTAGCTAATATGCGAGTGTGTTTCATGAATGGACCAATGATTGAGCATGATGGGCTAGGGATAACTTTCTTTAGTGATATTTTGAAAGAAATGGTTGCTTGTTGATAAGCTTGAGTATTGAAATCTTCATGTCAAAACTAGACTATTGCTTTGAACCATATAAAAGTCCAAATGTCCATGCTACAAAAGAATAATATGTGATGAACATGTTAGGCAGCATTCCACATCAAAAGTTCTATTTTTATCATTTACCTACTCGAGGACGAGCAGGAATTAAGCTTGGGGATGTTGATATGTCTCCAATGTATCTATAATTTTTTATTGTTACATGCTGTTATATTATCATTCTTGGATGTTTTACAATCATTTTATAACAACTTTATATCATTTTTTGGGACTAACCTATTGGCATAGTGCCCAGTGCCAGTTGCTGCTTTTTGCTTGTTTTTTTACTTCGCAGAATATCAGTACCAAATGGAGTCCAAACACAGCAAAACTTTTTGGAGATTTTTTCTAGACCAGAAGACACCCAGTGGGCCAAAGAAGTACCAGAGGGGAGGGCCGTGGTTGGCACAACCAAGCAGGGGGCGCCAGAAGGCCCAGGCGCGCCCAGGGGGTTGTGCCCCCCTCAGTGATCTCCTGCACTACCTCTTTGCCCTATAAATTCCCAAATATTCCAGAAACTGTAGGGGAGTCGACGAAACCAGAATTCCAGCCACTGCAAGTTCCAGAACCACGAGATCCAATCTAGACACCATCGCGGAGGGGTTCATCATCCTCATTGGTGCCTCTTTGATGATGCGTGAGTAGTTCACCATAGACCTACAGGTCCATAGGCAGTAGCTATATGGTTACGTCTCTCTCTCTTTTGATTCCCAATACAATGGTCTCTTGGATATATATTTGATGTAACCCTTTTTGTGGTGTGTTTGTTGGGATCCGATGAACTTTGATTTTATGATCAGATATATATCCATGAATATTATTTGAGTCTTCTTTGATCTCGCTTATATGCATGATTATTTATAGCCTTGTATTTCTTCTTCGAATATGTTGTTTAGTTAGGCCAAGTAGATCGATTTTTCTTGCCATGGGAAGAGGTGCTTTGTGATGGGTTCAATCTTGTGGTGTTCTTTCCCATTGACAGAAGGGGCAGCAAGACACGCATGTATTTTTACTATTAAGGATAACAAGATGGGGGCTATTCCTACATGAATAGATCTCGTCTACATCATGTCATTGTTCTTATTGCATTACTCCGTTTTTCCATGAACTTAATACACTAGATGCAGGCTGGATAGCGGTCGATGTGTGGAGTAATAGTAGTAGATGCAGACAGGAGTCAGTCTACTAAACTTGGACATGATGCCTATATATTGATCATTACCTTGGATATCGTCATAATTATTCGACCTTCTATCAGTTGCCCAACAATAATTTGTTTACCCATAGTTTGTTATTTATCGAGAGAAGCCACTAGTGAAATCTGCGACCCCAGGTCTATTCTTTATCATGTTTGCTTTGAGGTCTATTTTTATTCGCTTTTGTTTTCAAATCTATTATTCTGAAAACCCAAAATACCTTCTTGTACTTTTTTAATAGTTATTTTGGTTTTGCGTTTTATCAAGATCTATTTATCCAATCTACACAAATTTTATTCCGTCAACTTGACAATTTCTAGCGCCGTTACCCGAAGAGGGATTGACAACCCGTCATACGCGTCGGGTTGCAAGTATTTGTTCCTTGTGTGCAGGTACCATTTACATAGTGTTGCTTGGTTCTCCTAGTGGATTGATACCTTGGTTTCATAACTGAGGGAAATACCTACCGTAGTTGTACTGCCTCATCCTTTCCTCTTTGGGGAAATACCGATGCAGTTTCAAGCGACATCATGTATCTCGATGGGTTCGGGTGTATGTGTTTCGGTGGGCCGAGATTAACTTTAGGGTTTTGGACAAATTGGATTGTGAGGGTGTGGCTAAGGATTTTGGAGCAATATCTTCAAGCACTTGAGCAAATGACTCATGATCAAAACCTCATCCCCTTTTAATAGTATTGGCTTTCCTATGGACTCAATGTGATTTGGATCACTTAAACCAACATGTATAGTCTTGAAGCTTTTTGCCAATCCATGTTCTTTGCAATTTGAGGGGTCCACATTCACATTTCCTTGCCATACCTACATTGAACATTCCTAAAACAATCTTTGAACAAGCATTAATTGAATGATGTATATGTTGTTATGAATGACCCAAACCACCCGACAAATTAGTTGCATTTTCAATCTCCCCCTTTCTGGTAATTGGTGACAACATATAGATCTAAGCTTCGACATTGGATATAATCAATGAGTAGCATCATCGCTTCTAGAAGTATGTGATAAGCAAGAGCTCCTATATTTGTGCATTACTTAAAATTTGCATTTGAATGCAAATGCATAATCGATTAGGACCAGGTGAATCTTTCATGTCACATACATCTTGGTGGAGCGCACAAGAGATTATGAATGAAATACATCAAGCACTCATCACCAAGAAAACATGTGAATGACCAGCGCAATAATCACAACTGATGGCTAGATGTCATGCAAAGCAAATTGATATGACCACACACAAGTATAGCATAATCTTGCAAACCATCACAATCAAAGTATCTCAAAAGCAAATCCAATCCAAAAAAACCAGCAAAAGCAAAAGACTCTATCACAATGCCCTATGATCTACTCTCCCCCTTCAGCAACAAGTCACCCAAAAGTTTGAATAATAATAGATCTAACGTCACTCTGGGCTCGATCCACAATAGTTGGCGATGAAGTCCTCTGGCTTGCAGCTCCGATCTGGGTCGATGGAGTGGAGAGAAGTCCATCTACAAATGCTTCTGATGAAGTCTGCTGGATGGGAGGGGTGGACACAAGTGGTGCGGCAGTAGGAGCAGCCTCTACGGCTGGAGCATCTAAAGTCATAACAATTGCAGCTGACCTAGGCATCGTCTAGAACTAAGTTGTGGTGGGAAGTACATCATCATCACTCTCGGCTTTGCTTCCATGTCTGACTTGATCTTCTCAAGATATGTGGCAATCTCCGTTACCTGACATCTAGATTGTGGAACTTGGTTTCCATGATCCTCTCAAGACTCTCCTGGTTCTTCACGAGGTTAGCTAGGCCTCACTCAATCCTATAAGTGGCTAGCAGAAGATATAGCATCCGATCTATCTTCGTCTTGGGTAACTGTGTTGATGAAGTACTGGGACCAACTGAAGTTGCAGAAGATCTAGTAGTCTTTGCATGTGCTTATGCATTAGCAGAGGTGGAATGTGAAGGCTCCATAGTAACTGTGCAGTCCTCCTTCTCTGGCTGAAGCGGCAGGTGCCCATGGTCAAGCATATAGACATTGTTACCAACCTTAGAGTTGATAAGCATCTAGATATGAGGTGCAAAACTCAAGAGCGCTTCTGATCTCTAGCTATACTCTTCATTGTTTCAATAATAAGATCTGTGAACTTGGATCTAGTGAAGCTGTCAATGTGATGCAACATGTTGATAGAATATCCTCGGATCATCCTCTCATCTCCTGACTTGGGCATAAGAGTGTGCCTCAAGATGGTGTTAATTGTATCAAGTCCTAACAGCAGATAGTAAACGGATTCTAACTTGTGTTGTTTAACATAGTCCGGAGGGATAGGTGTGTACATGTTAGCCATGGAGTTATGGTCCATTTTGGGCTTCCCATATACATCCAAGTAGTTCCATGCATCATCCGGACCACCAATTAGTTCAGCCCATTCTTTAATACAAGTCTCATATCTTACACCCTCAGTCATCCAACAAATCTTGCCATCCAGGTAGAAATGTGTAGTGGAATAGAATTGCATGATGACCTCATCATTCCATGCAGTCAACATTCGACCAATGAAATCATCAACCTCAAGTGTCTTGAAGTACTCGTGCACATTCGGGAAGTTGTCGGGATAAGCATCAATATACTTCTAGTCTGCCCATCTCATGTCACTAACTGTGGGCTCTTGTCAAGAAGAACTGTCTCATTAAAGTCATGTTGCTCCCTGAGTGGAAACAATAGTCCACGATAGTCCTCCTCCTGATGGCATAGGTATATGTGGTTCTCCACTTCCTTAGCCCTTTGTCCTTCCTACTCTTCATGTCATCTCCTCTGGATGGGAATCATCGTGAGCAGGCAGGAATGGTCTGGTTTTCTTGAGGTGCACTGTGGCTTCATCTTCTTCAGTTTCTCTTTTAGGCACTAGGGCCTTGTTCTTCTGAGATGCAGTAATGGTTGTGGTGGTGTTGCTCTTGGCCTCGCAGTAGTTGCCTTGGCCTGGGCAGCAGGTGGTGCATTCATGGGCATATCATCTGCCATGAGCTGTCTCTGATTGGGAGGTGGTGACTTGGCAGCAGGTTCTTCCTTCTCTACCTCTTCATCTTCTGGATCAACATACATGGAAGTAGGTCTACCAGCAACATGAATAGTGATATTTCTTTCCTTGGTTTGCTTCTTGGTTTTTGATTGCCCTTGTCCAGAACTGCCCGGATTCTCAAGAGTGAGAGTGAATCCTCTGTTGGTAGCAGCGGGTGTTGGGACTTTTCTCACAATAGCCCTCTCCTTCTCTGAAGGAACATCTTCTTTCCTCACCAACTTCCTCTTGCAAGTGACATCATCTGGAACAAAAATCTAAATCTTCTTCATCAGAGTTCTTCTTTCTGGCACGTGTGGCAGCCTTAGGAGGTCCATGAGAACTTGGAGTTCTTGGATCCTCAAAACTGCACTCAGGACTAGTGCCTGCACTGATCACAACATCATGTTATAACACATTCTCACTGTCCTCGGAAGCTGATATGCTACTCAACTGACCCTGTCAATAGAATAGATTGGGTAGAATGGATGAGGATCACAGAATGCAAAAGATTTTTGCAAAACTTTGAGTTCAAAATTCAGGTTTAGGTTTTCTCTGTGTGCAGTTCGGTCTCACCGAGTGAAATATTCTGGAAATTCTAAGGCAACAACAGAAACTTGGTCACACGTTTCGGTGGCACCGAGTGTGTGCTTTGGTCTCTTCGAAGTGCACATAGGGTTTCAGAAATGTTGTTTCTGTCACACCGAGTGAGTACGGTTTGGTCATACCAAAATGTACTCAGTGCAATGGCCAAAGCCACCCTGGTGGTACCAACAAAGTCCAATCGGCCAGTCCGATATGAAGACAACGAAACCCTAAACCTATTTTTTTTACTCAACCCTAAAATCCAGGAGCTTCTTAGGTGGATTGAATCGTGCAAACTGTAGGAAGATAATGTGCAAGCTTTTGTGCTAAGAATCAGAGTTTGAGAAGCACAAAAGGATCGAGTCGTACCCTAGCTTGGTGACGACCCTCTACGACGGTGACGGCGGGTGAGAATGAGATAGTCAACGGCGGGCGGATTCCAACGGCCAGAGCATGTGGAAAACAACGGCGATGATCAGGTGATCTCGAGTCGAAAGAGGCGAGGTGCAGGAATGTTTGGATTGAAGGAATTTGCAAGCGAACCATTCGCGGGATATGGATATACTTGCACTATGTCGGTCAGTCCGATCCAAATCACTTGGTGGCGCCGAGACGTATAACTGCCAGAGATAGTGCGTTTTGGTGGCGCCAAACATTTTCAATCATTCTATCTCAGGGCAGTAAAACAAATCAATTTGAGTGCATTGGTGGGACCGAAGGGCAATGGATCGGTCAAATCGGGACACACTTAGAAGGTTTCAATGTTCAGCCCTATTCAAAACGGTGACTCCGAGTGCTCGTCACCCAGAGGGTCCGAATAAGAACTTGTTCAAATTTTGTGATCAACAAAAATGAAACTGAGACAAGTAGAGATAGATATCTTGGGGAGGTTCTCATGCATTCTTGTCCATCCAATTGGCCAAAAGATCCAAATCAACCAAACAACAATTGGATGTACTCGAATGAGAAAAAAAAGCATTGTAACATGCTCACACAATAAGATAGCAAATAAAATATGTCAAACATGCACGACCAACTCTAGCATCTGTCAAGCAATGGTCGATGACAAAGTCATCTATATATGAGTAAATTGACTTAAGAGCCAAAGGAGAACATTTGATCAGAGGTCATACTCATCGTTTAAGCATGATACGTCTCCAACGTATCTATAATTTTTTTTTGTTTCATGCTATTATATTATCAATCTTAGATACTTTATATGCATTTTTATATTACTTTTGGGGACCAACCTATTAACTCGGTGCCTAGTGCCACTTGCTATTTTTTGCTTGTTTTTGGTTTTATAGAAAAATCTGTACCAAACGGAGTCCAAACGCTATGAAACTTTTTGACGATTTTTTTCTAGACATAAGAGACCCCAGAAGCTTCGCGAGGAGACCAGACGTGAAGCAAGGAGACGGCAAGGCAACAGGGCGCACCCTTGCGTGGTAGGCGGCCCTAATGCCTTGTGGGTCCCACATGGCTCCATTTGACCTAATTCTAGCGCTATAAATTCCTAAATGTTCCAAAAACACCAGAGAGCCACCCAAAATAATGTTTCGCTGCTGCAAGCTTCCGTTCTTCCGCGATCCCATCTAGAGGCCTTTTTCGGTACTCTGCCGGAGAGGGAATCGATCATGGAGGGCTTCTACATCAACCTTGATGCTCCTTCGATGATATGTGAGTAGTTCACCACGGACCTATGGGTCCATCGTGATTAGCTAGATAGCTTCTTCTCTCTCCTTGATCTTCAATACAATGTTGTCTTTGGAGTTTGATCCAATATAATTTTCTTTTGCAATGTGTTTGTTGGGATCCGATCAATTGTGGGTTTATGATCAGATTATCCATTGAAAGTAACTGAGTCTTTTCTAAACTTAATTATGCATGATTATTATAGCTTTGTATTTATATCCAATCTATCTGTTTGGTTTGGACAACTAGATTGATTTATCTTCAGTGGGAGAGGTTTGTAGTGGGTTCAATCTTGTGGTGTCCTCACACAGTGACAGCAGGTGTAGCTAGGCACGTATTGTATTGTTGATACTAAGGGTGAAACGACGGGGTTTAATCATATTGATTTGTTCTATTCTATCTACATTATGTCATCTTGCTTAAAGAGTTACTTTGTATGTCATGAACTTAATACCCTAGATGCAGGAAGGAGTTGGTCGATGGGTGTAGTAATAGTAGTAGATGCAGGAAGGATTCGGTCTAGCTGTCACAGATGTAATGCCTATATACATGATCATTGCCATGAATAACGTCATAACTATGCAATTTTCTATCAATTGCCCAATAGCAATTTGTCTACCCACCGTATGCTATTATCATGAGAGAGAAGCCTCTAGTGAAAACAATGACCTCTGGGTCTACTTTAATCATATTACAAAAGCCAAAATTTCCTTGCTGCAATTTTACTTTGCAGTTTATCTATGTACTACTATCATATTTAATTCTTGCAGTTAACGAGTACAAGGGGATTGACAACCCTCTTGCCCACGTTGGGTGCAAATATTTGCTCTTGTGTGTGTATGTACTATTCACTAGGTATTTGCTCTTATGTCTAGTGGGCTTCGTCCTGGTTGCTCTCTCTGAGAGTAGGTGGTGTGGGTGGGGTATATATAGCCTTCACCGAAAATCTAACCATTACACACCTTTATGCACAACTCGATAGGACCAAATAAAAAACTTAGTGAGACCGACCAGTACAAAAGGTTTGAACTTCAGATGTTTCGATGAGACCGAATGGATCTACTCGGTGGGACCAATTAGTGATGACCTAAGCACTTTCCTCATTTTGGTAATTCCTATCGGTTTCACTCGGTGATTCCGAGATGAAATCGATGGGTTATAGAGAGTTGGCACGCGCACTTTGGTGCGACCAAATGTCATCTTCGTGAGACCGAGTTTCTAGGATTTAGGCAGTGGCTCTGTCTGATGTATCTCGGTGGGTTCGGGTATATATGTTTCAGTGGGACCGAGAGTAACTTTAGGGCTTTGGACAGATTGGATTGTGAGGGTGTGGCTGAGGGTTTTGGACCAATATCTTCATGCACTTGAGATAATGACTCATGATCAAAATCTCATCCCCTTTTAATAGTATTGGCTTTCATATGGACTAAATGTGACCTTGGATCACTTGACCAAAAATGTAGAGTCTCGAAGCTTTTTGCCAAGCCATGTTCTTTGCAATTTGAGGGGTCCACATTCACATGTCCTTGCCATACATACATTGAACTCCTGAAATAATCTTTGAATAGGCATTTGTTCAATTATGTATATGTTGTTATGAATTATCAAAACCACATGGAGATTATTTGCACTTTCAGGGGGAAGGCAGGGTGACTTGCCGAGGATCTCGAATCCAAGCTTAGTGAACTATGTTATAGGAGCCATGCCCACCGCCTCCAAGTACCTCGCCTCCGTGCCCTCGTGCCATCTGTGTCGCTCTGGCCGCCAGACTACCAGTCGTCGAGCCTGCTCGCAATGCCAGCCTGTGGCCTGAAGCCTCTCGACAGACAGAGCAATGGACACCAAGAACCATAGTGGCACGGGGACAACAGAGACGAGGAGGACACCACAAAGGAGACGCCCGCCGTCGGCGAATGAGAATGCGGTGTCGAGCGCCCAGATCCATCGCTGCTTCTAGGAGACGACTAGCTTCAACCACCGCTAGATACCAGGGCCCTCCAGACTCATAGTCTACCATGCTACCGTGCAGCACATCACGGTCCACTATCGCGTTGATGCCATCGACATTTCCATTGTGGAGGGTTGCGCCATTGCCATCAAGCGCCCCTCCCTCACGCCGCTTTTAGGTGGCGGTATTGCAGGCAGCCATGCCCCTCTTCGCCTACAACGCGCTGCTCAGGAGGGGAAGGAAGGCGATTGTCGACAAGTTTGTGCACCCCTCGGGCCACACCTCCTCATGCCGAGATTCGCGGGCTACCACCTGGGAAGAGAGGTGTCGACGGCCGGAGGAAAGCTAGGCGACGAGGGAATAAGAAGTGAGTGGGGAGAGAGTGCGGGGTCACTAGGGCATGATATGTATCCAACGTATCTATAATTTATGAATTATTCATGCCATGTTTACAACAGTTTCATATGGTTTCGGTGCACTTCTATAAGATTTTTATGAACTAACCTATTAGCCTAGTGCCCAGTGCCAGTTGTAATTTTCTGCATGCTTTTGGTTTTCTAGAAAATCCATACCAAACGAAGTCCAAACGCGATAAAAATTTATGGAGATTTTTTTGGAACATAAGAGATTCTTGAAGCTTCGAGGGAGGACCAGAAGACCAACGAGGGAGTCACAAGCTCACCCGCCGCACCCTGGGGGGTAGGGAGGGGCGTCTGAGCTGGTGGATCCCTCGTAACTTGTATTGATGTGAAACAAACGCTAAAAATTCTTACAAATCGGGAAACCCCCAGAAAGAAACCTAGAACTCCCTCGCCTCTGCCGCAAGCCTCTAATCTGAAGTGATCTCATCTAGAGGCCTTTTTCAGCACTCTGCCCGAGGGGTAAATCATCACCGGAGGCCATCTTCATCATCCCGGTAGCCTCCATGATGAGGAAGGAGTAGTTCACCCTCAGGGCTTAGGGTATGTACCAATAGGTATGTGTTTTATCTCTCTCTTTCTCTCACATGATCTTGATAGGGCACGATCGTGATGTACCATGAGCTTTGCTAATATAGTTGGATCATATGGTGTTCTTCTCTTTCTATCTTTGTTCTGATGAATTGAGTCTTGACCTTTGAGGGTTCATTATTATCGGATTGAATATTGCATTTGAGATCACTTGATGCATGTCTTGCATGTGGATACCCGTGGTGACTGATAAGTCTCCAACGTATCTATAATTATTGTTTGTTCCATGCTATTATATTACCCCTTTTGGATGTTTATGGGCTTTATTTCACACATTTATATCATTTTTGGGACTAACCTACTAACCGGAGCCCAGCCCGTATTGCTGTTTTTTTTCCTGTTTCAGTATTTCGAAGAAAAGGAGTATCAAACGGAGTCCAAATGGAATGAAACCTTCGGGGGCGTGATTTTTGGAACGAACATGATCCAGAGGACTTGGAGTGCAAGTCAAGAAGCAGCCGAGGCGGCCACGAGAAAGGAGGGCGTGCCCACCCCCTCTGGGCGCGCCCCTTGTCTTGTGGGCCCCTCGGGCGGCCACCGACGTACTTCTGCCTCCTATATATACCTACGTAGCCCAAAAACATCCAGGGAGCCAAGGAAACACAATTTCCACCACTGTAACCTTCTATATCCGTGAGATCCCATCTTGGAGCCTTCGCCGGCGCTCCGCCGGAGGGGGAATCAACCACGGAGGGCTTCTACATCAACACCATAGCCCCTCCGATGAGTTGTGAGTAGTTTACCACAGACCTTTGGGTCCATAGTTATTAGCTAGATGGCTTCTTCTCTCTTTTTCGATCTCAATACAATGTTCTCCCCCTCTCTTGTGGAGATCTATTCGATGTAAACTCTTCTTGCGGTGTGTTTGTCGAGATCTGATGAATTGTGGGTTTATGCTCAAGTTTATCTATGAGCAATATTTGAATCTCCTCTG
Source organism: Aegilops speltoides (assembly GCA_021437245.1). Taxonomy (NCBI): domain Eukaryota; kingdom Viridiplantae; phylum Streptophyta; class Magnoliopsida; order Poales; family Poaceae; genus Aegilops; species Aegilops speltoides. The sequence continues at coordinate 95,245,049 of CM038144.1, read as the reverse complement.
AATTCTTTTATGTATGATTGAGTTATCTTTGCAAGTCTCTTCGAATTATCAGTTTGGTTTGGCCTACTAGATTGATCTTTCTTGCCATGGGAGAAGTGCTTAGCTTTGGGTTCAATCTTGCGGTGTCCTTTCCCAGTGACAGTAGGGGCAGCAAGGCACGTATTGTATTGTTGCAATCGAGGATAAAAACATGGGGTTTATATCATATTTGTTGAGTTTATCCCTCTACATCATGTCATCTTTCTTAATGCGTTACTCTGTTCTAACTTAATACTCTAGATGCAGGCAGGAGTCAGTCGATGTGTGGAGTAATAGTAGTAGATGCAGGCAGGAGTCGATCTACTTGTTGCGGACGTGATGCCTATATACATGATCATGCCTAGATAATCTCATAATTATTCGCTTTTCTACCAATTGCTTGACAGTAATCTGTTCACCCACCGTAATACTTATGCTATCTTCAGAGAAGCCACTAGTGAAACCTATGGCCCCCGGGTCTATCTTTTATCATATAAGCTTTCAATCTACTTTTATTTGCATCTTTACTTTTTGCATCTATATTATAAAATACCAAAAATATATTTATCTTATCATACTATCTCTATCGATCTCACTTTCATGAAGTGGTCGTGAAGGGATTGACAACCCCTTTATTGCGTTGGTTGCGAGTTCTTTGTTTGTTTGTGTAGGTGCGTGGGACTTTTGAGGAGCCTCCTACTGGATTGATACCTTGGTTCTCAAAAACTGAGGGAAATACTTACACTACTATTGCTGCATCATCCTTTCCTCTTCAAGGAAAACCAACGCAAGCTAAAGACGTAGCAAGAAGGATTTCTGGCGCCGTTGTCGGGGAGGTCTTCGCTCAAGTCAAGACATACCAAGTACCCAACACAAACTCATCTTTCTCGCGTCTACATTATTTGCCATTTGCCTCTCGTTTTCCTCTTCCCCACTTCACCCTTGTCGTTTTATTCGCCCTCTCTTTCCCAATCTCCTCATCTCTCTTTCGTTTGCCTTTTTCTGTTTGCTTGTGTGTTGGACTACTTGTTGCCATGGCGCAAGATAATACCAAATTGTGTGATTTCTCCAATACCAATAATAATGATTTCCTTAGTACTCTGATTGCTCCTCTTAATGATGTTGAGTCTTGTGAAATCAATACTGCTTTGTTGAATCTTGTTATGAAAGGTCAATTCCCCGGCCTTCCTAGTGAAGATGCCTCTACTCATCTAAACAACTTTGTTGATTTTTGTGATATGCAAAAGAAGAAAGATACGGATAATGATATTGTTAAATTGAAGTTATTTCCGTTTTCACTTAGAGATCATGCTAAAGTTTGGTTTTCGTCTATGCCTAAAAATAGTATTGATTCTTGGAACAAGTGCAAAGATGCTTTTATCTCTAAGTATTTTCCTCCGGCTAAGATTATCACTCTTAGGAACGATATTATGAATTTTAAACAACTTGATCATGAGCATGTTGCCCAATCTTGGAAAAGAATGAAATTGATGATTCGCAATTGCCCTACTCATGGTTTGAATTTATGGATGATCGTACAAAAATTTTATGCCGGTTTGAACTTTGCTTCTAGAAATCTTTTAGATTCAGCCGCGGGAGGCACGTTTATGGAAATCACGTTAGGAGATTCTACAAAACTTCTTGATAATATTATGGCTAATTATTCTCAATGGCACACCGAAAGATCTTCTAGTAAAAAAGTGCATGCTATAGAAGAAATCAATGTTTTGAGTGGAAAGATGGATGAACTTATGAAGTTGTTTGCTACTAGAAATACTCCTCTTGATCCCAATGATATGCCTTTGTCTACTTTGATTGAGAATAATAATGAATCTATGGATGTGAATTTTGTTGGTAGGAATAGTTTTGGAAACAATGCTTATAGAGGAAACTTTAATTCTAGACCGTTCCCTAGTAATTCCTCTAATAATTATGGAAATTCCTACAATAATTCTCATGGTAATTCTAATAAAATGCCCTCTGATTTTGAGAATAGTGTGAAAGAATTTATGATTTCTCAAAAGAATTTTAATGCTTTGCTTGAAGAAAAATTGCTCAAAGTTGATGATTTGGCTAGGAACATTGATAGACTTTCGCTTGATGTTGATTCTCTTAAACTTAGGTATTCTCCTCCTAAGCATGATATCAATGAGTCTCTCAAAGCCATGAGAATTTCCATTGATGAGTGCAAGGAAAGAACCGCTAGATTACGTGCTAAGAAAGATTGCTTTGTAAAGGCATGCTCTTCTAGTTTCCATGAAAATAATGATGAAGATCTTAATGTCATTGATGTGTCTCCTATTATATCTTTGTTTTGCAATATGAATCTTGATAATAATGGGACTAGAGATGAGTCAACTTTAGTTAGAAGGAGTCCCAACAATTCAGAGTTTTTAGATCTTGATGCTAAATTTGGTGAAAGTGGGATTGGAGAGGTCATGACTTTAAATAGTATTGAACCCACTATCTCGGATTTCAAGGAATTTGATTATGATAATTGTTCTTTAGAAGTTTGTATTTCCTTGTTGCAATCCGTTGTTAATTCTCCTCATGCTTATAGTCAAAATAAAGCTTTTACCAAACATATCGTTGATGCCTTGATGCAATCTTATGATGAAAAACTTAATTTGGAAGTTTCTATACCTAGAAAACTTAATGATGAGTGGGAACCTACTATAAAGATTAAAATTAAAGATCATGAGTGTTTTGCTTTGTGTGATTTGGGTGCTAGTGTTTCCACGATTCCGAAAACTTTATGTGACATTCTAGGTTTCCATGATCTTGATGATTGCTCTTTAAATTTGCACCTTGCGGATTCCACCATTAAAAAGCCAATGGGAAAGATCAATGATGTTATCATTGTTGCAAATAGAAATTTGGTGACCGTAGATTTTATCGTTCTTGATATAGATTGCAATCTTTCTTGCCCTATTATCCTTGGTAGACCTTTCCTTAGAACGATTGGTGCGATTATTGATATGAAGGAAGGGAATATTAGATTCCAATTTCCATTAAGAAAAGGCATGGAGCACTTTCAAGAAAGAAAGTCAAATTACCTTATGAATCTATCATGTGGGATACTTATAAATTGAGTGCCAAAGATGGCACTATTTAGATCTATCTTCGCTTTTATGCCTAGCTAGGGGCGTTAAACGATAGCGCTAGTTGGGAGGCAACCTAATTTTATTTGTGTTTTTTGTTTTTTTTCTGTTTAGTAATAAATTTTGCATATTGCTTCTATTTAGATGTGTTTTTATGTTTTAATTAGTGTTTGTGCCAAGTAGAACCTATAGGATAACCTATGATGATAGTTGATTTGATTCTGCTGAAAAACAGAAACTTTGCACGCACGAAATTAGTTTTGTTAAATCACAGAAACGTGATTTTGCGTTGATTCGTTTTGCTACTGATCAATAGACAAATTGTCCAGGACTTCCTATTTTTTTAGGATTTGTATAGTTCCAGAAGTTTGCGTTAGTTACATATTTCTACGGACTGTTCTGTTTTTGACAGATTCTGTTTTTCATGTGTTGTTTGCTTATTTTGATTTATCTATGGCTAGTAAAATAGTTTATAAACCATAGAGAAGTTGGAATACAATAGGTTTAACACAAAAATAAATAAAGAATGATTTCATTACAGTACCTTATGTGGTGCTTTTGTTTTCTTTCACTAACGGAGCTTATAAGATTTCCTATTGAGTTTTGTGTTGTGAAGTTTTCAAGTTTTGGGTAGAGCTTTGATGGACTATGGAATAAGGAGTGGCAAGAGCCTAAGCTTGGGGATTCCCATGGCACCCCAAGATATTCAAGGATAGCCAAAAGCCTAAGCTTGGGGATGCCCCGGGAAGGCATCCCCTCTTTCATCTTCGTTCATTGGTAACTTTACTTGGAGCTATATTTTTATTCACCACATGATATGTGTTTTGCTTGGAGCATCGTGTATTATATTAGTCTTTGCTTTTTAGTTTACCACAATCATCCTTGCTGTACACACCTTTTGGGAGAAGCCCACTTGATTAGAATTTGCTAGAATACTCTATGTGCTTCACTTATATCTTTTGAGCTTAATAGTTTTTGCTCTAGTGCTTCACTTATATCTTTTAGAGCGTGGTGGTGGATTAATTTTGAAGGAATTGCTAGTATCTCTTGCTTCACTTATATTATTTTGAGAGTCTTTTAGAACAGCATGGTATTTGCTATGGTTACAAATTTGGTCCTAGAATGATGAGCATCCAAGTTGGGTATAATAAAAACTATCATAGGAAGTGAATTGGATGCTATGATCAATTTGTTGCTTGATAATTGTTTTGAGATATAAAGGTAGTAATGTTAGGGTCATGCTAGTGGGTAATTATGAAATTGAGAAATACTTTTGTTGAAGTTGGCAAGTCTCGTAGCATGCACGTATGGTAAAAGTTGTGTGACAAATTTGTTGCATGAGGTGCTCTTTTGATTGTCTTCCTTATGAGTGGCAGTCGGGGACGAGCGATGGTCTTTTCCTACCAATCTATCCCTCTAGGGGCATGCGTAGTAATACTTTGCTTCGAGGGCTAAGTAGACTTTTGCAATAAGTATATGAGTTCTTTATGACTAATGTGAGTCCATGGATATACGCACACTCACCCTTCCACTTTGCTAGCCTCTATTACTACCGCGCAACTTTCACCGGTATCATGCACCCAATATTTACCTTCCTCAAAACAGCCACCATACCTACCTATTATGGCATTTCCATAGGCATTCCGAGATATATTGCCATGCAACTTTCCACCATTCCGTTTATTATGACACGTTCCATCATTGTCATATTGCTCTTTGCATGATCATGTATTGACATCGTATTTGTGGCAAGGCCACCTTCATAATTTTCATACATGTCGCTCTTGGTTCATTGCATATCCCGGTACACTGCCGGAGGCATTCATATAGAGTCATATCTTGTTCTAGCTTTGAGTTGTAATTCTTGAGTTGTAAATCAATAAAAGTGTGATGATCTTCATTATTAGAGCATTGTTTCAGTGAGGAAAGGATGATGAAGACTATGATTTCCCCCACATGTCGGGATGACACTTCGGACTTTACAAAAAGAAAAAAAAAGAAAGGCCAAAGAAAAAAAAGAAAAAGAGAAAAAAAGAAGAAAAGAAAGAAAAATAAAATAAAATGAGAGAAGGGACAATGCTACTATCTCTTTTCCCACACTTGTGCTTCAAAGTAGCACCATGATCTTCATGATAGAGAGTCTCCTATGTTGTCACTTTCATATACTAAGTGGGAATTTTTCATTATAGAACTTGGCTTGTATATTCCAATGATGGGCTTCCTCAAAATGCCCTAGGTCTTCGTGAGCAAGCGAGTTGGATGCACACCCACTTAGTTTCTTTTGTTGAGCTTTCATATATTTATAGCTCTAGTGCATCCGTTGCATGGCAATCCCTACTCACTCATATTGATATCTATTGATGGGCATCTCCATAGCCCGTTGATACGCCTAGTTGATGTGAGACTATCTTCTCCCTCTTTTTGTCCTCACAACCACCACCTTATACCACCATAGTGCTATGTCCATGGCTTGCGCTCATGTATTGCGTAAGAGTTGAAAAAGCTGAAGCGCGTTAAAAAGTATGAACCAATTGCTTGGCTCGTCATCGGGGTTGTCCATGATGGGAGCATGTTGTGTAATGAAAATGAAGCATGGCCTAACTATATGATTTTGTAGGGATAAGCTTTCTTTGGCTATGCTATTTTGATAGGACATGATTATTTGTTTGTATGCTTCGAAGCATTATTATTTTTATATTTTATAAGCTTTTATCTTGAATCATTTGGATCTGAACATTCATGCCACAATAAAGAAAATTACATTGAGAATTATGCTAGGTAGCATTCCACATCAAAAATTCTGTTTTTATCATTTACCTACTCGAGGACGCGCAGGAATTAAGCTTGGGAATGCTTGATACGTCTCTAACGTATCTATAATTTTTTATTGTTCCATGCTATTATATTACCCCTTTTGGATGTTTATGGGCTTTATTTTACACATTTATATCATTTTTGGGACTAACCGACTAACCGGAGGCCCAGCCCGTATTGCTGTTTTTTTTTGCCTATTTCAGTATTTCGAAGAAAAGGAATATCAAACGGAGTCGAAACGGAATGAAACCTTCGGGAGCATGATTTTTGGAACGAACGTGATCCAGAGGACTCGGAGTGCAAGTCAAGAAGCAGCCGAGGCGGCCACGAGATAGGAGGCGCGCCCACCCCTCCGGCGCGCCTGTCTTGTGGGCCCTCGGCGACCAGCGACGTACTTCTTCCTCCTATATATACCTCGCACCCGAAAACATACAGGAGCCAACGAAACACAATTTCCACCACCAGAACCTTCAGATCCGTGAGATCCCATCTTGGAGCCTTCGTCGGCGCTCACGGAGGGGAATTGACCACGGAGGGCTTCTACATCAACACCATAGCCCCTCCGATGAGTTGTGAGTAGTTTACCACAGACCTTCGGGTCCATAGTTATTAGCTAGATGGCTTCTTCTCTCTTTTTGGATCTCAAGACAATGTTCTCCCCCTCTCTTGTGGAGATCTATTCGATGTAAACTCTTTTTGCGATGTGTTTGTCGAGATCCGATGAATTGTGGGTTTATGATCAAGTTTATCTATGAGAAATATTTGAATCTTCTCTGAATTCTTTTATGGATGATTGAGTTATCTTTGCAAGTCTCTTCGAATTATCAGTTTGGTTTGGCCTTCTAGATTGATCTTTCTTGCCATGGGAGAAGTGCTTAGCTTTGGGTTCAATCTTGCGGTGTCCATTCCCAATGACAAAGGGGGCAAAACACGTATTGTATTGTTGCCATCGAGGATAAAAAGATGGGGTTTATATCATATTTCTTGAGTTTATCCCTCTACATCATGTCATCTTTCTTAATGTGTTACTCTGTTCTTTATGAACTTAATACTCTAGATGCAGGCAGGAGTCGGTCGATGTGTGGATTAATAGTAGTAGATGCAGGCAAGAGTCGGTCTACTTGTTGCGGACGTGATGCCTATATACATGATCATGCTTAGATAATCTCATAATTATTCGCTTTTCTATCAATTGCTCGACAGTAATTTGTTCACCCACCATAATACTTATGCTATCTTGAGAGAAGCCACTAGTGAAACCTATGGCCCCCGGGTCTATCTTTCATCATATAAGCTTTCAATCTACTTTTATTTGCATCTTTACTTTTTGCATCTATATTATAAAATACCAAAAATATATTTATCTTATCATACTATCTCTAACAGATCTCACTTTCGCAAGTGGCCATGAAGGGATTGACAACCCCTTTATTGCGTTGGTTGCGAGGTCTTTGTTTGTTTGTGTAGGTGCGTGGGACTTTTGAGGAGCCTCCTACTGGATTGATACCTTGGTTCTCAAAAACTGAGGGAAATACTTATGCTACTATTGTTGCATCACCATTTCCTCTTCAAGGAAAACCAATGCAAGCTCAAGAAGTAGCAGTGACAATGGTGTATTCTACTGAGTCACTTGATATATTTTTTGTTAATCAACTTGAGGATTCCCGTGTAGACATTGGGGTAATCTAGGCACATATGTTAATACATGTTTTCATCCTATTTTCTCCGATAGAAACTTTGGGGGTACTCTTTGAAGTTCTTTGTGTTGGATTGAATATTATGGATCTAAAATTGTTTGATGCATATCGAATAATTGACTCACAGATACTTGTGGTGACATTGGAGTATCTAGGTGACATTAGAGTTGATTGATGTGTATCATATGGTGTTATTGTAATACGAACTCTAGGGTTGTTTGTGACACTTATAGGGATAATTTGAGGTGGTTTGCTACCTTCAGCAATTTCATCTTACCTTCTGTGCTATTGATAAGAACTTTGGAGTGTTTCTTTGTCGCACGTTGAGGGATTGTTATATGATTCAATTATGTTAGCACTGTTGGGAGATTGCACTAGTGAAAGTATGAACCGTAGGCCTTGTTTTCAAGCATTGATATACCGTTATGCCTGCTGTTAGCTACTTGTTACCTTGTTGTTTTTATTATTTAGATTCCAAAAACCTATATCTACTATCCTCGATACACTTGTATCACAATCTCTTTGCCGAACTAGAGAACCTATACAATTTTCCATTGTATAGGGTGTGTTGGGGACACGAGAAATTTCTTTATTTGATTGCAGGGTTATTTTAGAGAGACCATCTTCATCCTTCACCTCCCACGGATTAATAAATCTTAGGTCATCCACTTGAGAAAAATTTCCTGCTATCCTACAAAACTCTGCACTTGGAGGCCCAACATAGTCTACAAGAAAAAAAGTTACGTAGTAGACATCAGGGAAAAGGACACCGAAAACATTCACTTGGTTAGGACATCCCAGTGAATTAATATAGAACCTGATGTGTCACAAACTCTACACCAAGATCCGTGCAAGAAGATTGGATGATAGTAAAAGCGTTTGCTCCAAATTGGTAAAAATCTGACTTCAAAATTTTACCATTTCGGAAAATAATACTAGTCTATGAGCAAATTATTCCAAGCACTTTTTTCTACGTGAAGCACTCCTTTTTCTCCATGCCTAATTTTTATCTTCTCTTCTTCTGGAATTAATTGCATAACACTACCACATTTGCGGCTAGGTTTGCAGAAAACCACCAAGTCGGTAATCCATTGAAAAAATCACCGTGTTCCCAGTAAACTTCTTGCAAAAAGCACTGATTGGGTGATTTGGACCATTTGATCACTTTCTGACAAGTGCGGCCAGATTGTAAGATGATTTGGCAAATAAATGAAATATACACCCCTAGATCTAAAACATAAACACAATCACCCCTCCCTCCATAGATAACTCCTCGATGCCAAGGACAGTGTACCACCGGTGGTGCGCGTGCCAGCCACCAAATAGGGCATGAACGGGGCAACCACAATGCCCATCCCCACTGTGACGTGCTTGAGATGCACGTGCGGGACAAACCGGTGGCATCCTCACTAGAGAAGGGCAACATCGGCACCCTCAGCTCGGTGGCGACGGGAGTTCTCGGCCACGCAACTACTCGACAACAGCTCCTCGATGTCATGCAAGCAGCAGCAGCTCAACGCCGTGCTCGAAGCACCAGCTCACCGTAGCGGGGGATGCCGTGTGGTGCACCACCACTAGGGGCTAGGCAGGGCTCTCTTGGACAGGATCCACGATGGTGTTGCCCTCCTAGCTCGAGTTGGCAGCCTGCAAGAGTGAAGAGGGTGCCACTATGCCGGTCGAGGGGAGGTGTGCTTGCCATGGATGGGGAAGAGGGGAGGTAGGCTTGCCAGGAAAGGGGCACCGCGCCATGGTGCCATGCGAGGTGGATCCAGGCGGTGGGTGCCTGGATCCGGCGGGTTAGGGCGGCGCCATCGGGTTCGGTGAGGTGGCCGGAGCCAGCGCCGAAGGAAGGTCACTTGCGCAGGTGAGGGTCGGGATGGGTGGGGTCGATTGCTTTTTTATTTTAGATTCAGGGGTGTGTGTGAAAGTTGTTTGCCAAGTCAGCTCCTTACAACCCGGCCCCACTTGTCAGAAAGAGATCAAACGAGCCAAACCATCTTATTAGTGCTTTCTACAGGAAGTTCACAAGGAACACGGTGATTTTTGCAACAGATCACCACGTGGTGGTTTTCTGCAAAACTAGCTATAAATGTGATAGTTTTATGCAATTAACTCCTTTTGTGCTCAACTCAGTGTACATTTTCTCGATGTGGTATGTGTCATTCTTACTTGGTATCGCCACCAAAGGCTAGACCTTCTTTCTTATCTCCAATGAACTGAAATTCTTTCGGTCCATATATGTGTGATCTTAAGTGGTACGAGAACCCTCGATATGGTACATGTGGTCTTAGGCCATCTCCAAAATGGACCGTTAAACCACCACTATATGTCCGGACAACATGTTCATTTTCAAATGTATATGCCTGTTTAGCAGATCGTACAAATGGATTCTGATATCCTAGAGACAAACGTGTGTGTAAGTGGGGGGGGGGGGTGCCAGAGTTCGGACATCCATTTGACCAACTAAAAGCCTCCGCGTGGTCTTCATCTTTTTGCTCTCTCTTCACATACATGGCTTCCCTCTCCTCTTTCTCCTCCCAACCGGACACCACATCACAAATCCATCACATTCATGGTCCCCTTCTACTCTTCTTGTCCCAACCGGATTAGCTTTTGAATAGCTTTATATATATACATACATATATATATATATATATGTGTGTGTGTGTGTGTGTGTGTGTGTGTGTGTTTTGAGAAAAGGTACATGTACACATATACATGTATATTGTGCGCATACACAATTTCATAATAATGTATGAAATTTATTTTTGTCTGTAGCTTACAAATTAGCATATTATTTGATGAAATTTGTTGACGCGTAGTAAATATATATAAGGTTTCACGGAAAATGTATTTTTAAAAAATTTTAAATGTTTTTTTGTTTTTTAAATACCAGGCTCCTTGCCGAAAATTTGGACATTAATGCCTTTTGGTGGACGAGAACTAGGGAGGCCGGTATCCCCCCCCCCCCCCTCAAATGTCATATTTCTACATTGCAAAAAGGGAAAATCATGGTGTATACACAGATAAATGTATACTACGTAAGTGAAAATTTTCATAACAATGTATTTTCATGAGTGTCGCACACAAAAAAGAGAAATATGTACATGAAAATGGGACATTTTTTGTTGGCAAGGATTTGTTTTTTTAGCTTACAAATCACTATATTTTTAAACAAAAATTTACAAGTATGGAACTAATGTGTATAAATATTCTGTAATTTTTTTTATTTTCTAAACTTGGATATATGGTTTTCAAATTTTGTTCAAAATACCGGGGTCCATAGCCAAAAAAAATCACCCGCAGCGCTATGTCTCGCTTAGAGCGAGACCTAGTGTGCTCTCGCGTAAATGTGCCTCCCTAAATGGGACGGGCCAGATGCGCGGGGAGGGCATGTTATTTTTCATGTTTTTGATTTTAATTTTATTTACTTTTGTTTATACTACCAAATACTGTAAATAAATATATTTAGAACACTTTTTCCATAGAAACATGAGAAATATGTTAACCAAGCATTTGAAAAATGTTAAATGTGTATAAAGAGAATATTTTCTATGTATACAAAAAATATACAATGCGTGTGAAAAAGTTGATCACCTATTTATAAAATGTTAATCAAGCATTTGAAAAAGAATCTTAAATAAGTTCTTTAAATGTTAATCAAGAGTTTAGAAAATGTTAATATTTATAAGGAAAATGTTGACCATGTATTCAAAAATGTTTAATATTTGATTAATATTTTTCGTGTATATAAGGAAAATGTTAATCAAGCATTTGAAATATGTTCATATACTATATCTAAGATATTTCAAAGCAAATTATATTAAAAAAATTGCATGTGAGTCTATAAGTTTTTGTATATTTCGAAAATACCTTCATATTTGTACGTATGAAATAATATGCTTAAAAAATAGTACAGACTACCTAAAAGGTAGGATATATACTAACCAAATATTGTTATGTACTACATACTACACGTACATACTCTCTGTTTTGACATATAATATACAAAACTCAAGTGAGGGTACCTAGGACAAATGTTTCATACCACCAGTGATAATTACCCTCACGTGAGTTTTGTATGTTGTATATAGTATATGTCAAAATTGAGAGTATATATATGGGTAATATGTAGTATATAAGAATATTTGAGTCGTATGTATCCTACTTTTTAGGTAGTATATTGTATTTCACGTACAATTATGAAGGTATTTTCAAAATATATAGAAAACTATGGACTCACATGCAATTTTTCCCTTTGGCTTGCTTTGAAATATATTGTATATAATATATAAACATATTTAAAATTATAAAGTAGTATGTCTAGGCACCTTGCTCGGATCCAACTCACTAATGCATTTCCTGCTTATAAATAATCACTACTCCCCTTCCAAATAATTTGCTTTCAATTTTTGCGTGCATGCACTTGTATCCTCCACAACCATTGATTGTAGATTGATTTCCAAATGATTTATTCTAGGTATTATATACCTACAGACATATATGCCCGACAATTTATTCTAGGTATACCTACAAAGGTATATACCTTACAATTTATTCCAAACAATTTGCATGCACGTATATACCCTGTGATTTATTCTAGGTATCACCTACAAATGGTGTCCGATATGTTTGTAAGTGGATACTCAAGTTTTTGAAAAACACAACAGTGCATACTCAACATATTTCTATAAATACCTCGATATGAAATTTATTGGTATATACCCATAAATGTCACTACCTTTTTATAAGTGGATACATATACAAAAACTAAACACCTCGACAGATTATATGTTACGTTCATATAAACATGAATATCTATACAACATACCCCGGTGGAAGTGTATCAAATGTATGATAGTGGATGAATCATACCAAAAATATTATTGCTACATTCCAAAAAAAATGTATTATCCTCACACAATTTGTGAGTATATACCCTAAAAACAACTAGGTATCATACAAGCAGAAACCAGTTTTTTCTTATATTCATAGCGGAGGCAGAAAGTGGCAATATCCATGTGTTAAAATAGTTAGTTTTTCATTTTGAATAAATTTAATCAAACATTTGAAAAATATTAATTGTGTATAGAAAAATAATGACCATGCATTAAAAAAATATTTATCTTGTATTTGAAAAATGTTAATCAAGCATTTAAAAATTATTAAAATGTATATAAAAATGTTGGTCATCTAATAAAAAAGTTAATCCTGTATTTGAAAAATGTTAAAAACATGTATAGAAAATAATTTTGACCATGTATTCAAAATCGGAGAAAGAAACAAAGAAAAAGAAGAAAAAAATGAAAACCAAGAAACAAACAAAATAAAAACAAAGAAAGAAAACCGAAAAGGACAGAAAAGCAGAAGAAAAAACACACATGAAAACCGAGAAATAAACAAAGATAGATGAGAAAAAAGAAAAGAAAAGAGCAACCAGTGAAAATCGCTCCCGGGATCATCTATTATCGCCTTTTTCGGTCCATAATTGTGGCCCTAGAGTAGCAACTAGGCCCATGCGATCCATTCCACCAAACATATTGTATTTTCACCTTCTAAAAAAACATATTGTATTTTCACATGAAGCAAGCGCAATGATGATTGCCCTAAAAAAGAGCAATGATGATGGGTCAAGTTGATAGGAGGAATATCTCAGAAGAAAAAAGAAGTTGACTGGGGAACCATTAAGCTTTCAAGGCATAAACATATCTATGTCTGCGGGCCTCAAACTCCTCTAAACGCCGGGGCGGACATCTTGGTCACTGACCGGTCAAAAAAATGTGATTCAAACAGGCACCTCAAACGGGCCTCAAATGTCCGGGCTGACTGGCACCCTTCATATTCAGCCCAAATGTAGCACGGATATGGGGAGGCCTGGGCGCGACCGGGCGCGTCCACACGTGGGACCCTACACCTCGATAAATTACACCAAATTCTTCCCCCGACCTACTAATTTCATTTGTTCTCTCCCCTCTTCCCCCTCCTCGCACCAGACGTCTCATTGCTCTGCCACCCTTGCTCCGCCACTGTTCCGAGCCTCAGAGCCATCAACACCGGCACTACAATCCCCCATCCGTACTCGGCGCCGCGGACATCGTCGCCGGCTCGGATGCCACTACGGTACGTCCAACAACTTTCGGCCTGCACCTTGCACTTGATGTGTTCGACACATTGTCCGACCAAGTTTTTTTTCATTTATTCGTAGGGAAAACTATGATTCCGATGCCTCGTCGGACGAGGCATATGGACCAAAGGAGCTTGATAAATGATTGAAAATGAGTTCTTTGATTCATCGGATTCGGAAGAAGAAGTGGATATGATCATGCTGGTGAGCATGCAACAGGAAATGGAGCATGTTCTCAATTTTAAGGGCTCAGTCAAAGGGAGAAGAGTTATTAATCAGGATAGGGTCTCTAGAGCACGACTGTTGTACAAGGACTACTTTGCTCCGGACCCAACTTTCCTGGATGATCTATGGTTTCTTGTCGTTTTCATATGTGCAAAACATTATTTTTGTGCATTATGAAGGGAGTGGAGGCATACCATTACTACTTCAAGCTCACCAGGGATTGTTGCGGCATACTTCCTTTCTCTGCTAAGCAGAAATGCACGACTGCTCTGAGGATGCTTGCACTTGGTACTGCCGCCGATGCCATTGGTGAGATGGTCCGGAGAGGGAGAGCACATGCCTGAAGACTACTGTCAGGTATGCCCGCGCCGTGGTGCAAGTGTTTGGAGTAGAGTATCCGAGAGAACCAAATGTGCATGACAGTATGACACAGAAAAATTGTTGGCTATTGAAGAGGCATGAGGTTTTTCAAGAATGCTCGAATCAATTGCTTGCATGCATTGGCAATGGAAGAACTGCCCTAAGATTTGCGTGGAATTTATCAAGGTGACACCAAAGAGTCGACCATCATACTTGAAGCAGTGGTATCACATGGCTTATGATTTGGCATGCTTTCTTTGGAATGCGGGGTTCTCACAACGACATCAATGTGATTCAACGATCTCCCATGTTCATAAGGCTTTGTAATGGGTAATCGCCGTCGTGCAATTACACTGTCATCGGCGGGAGTACAACGTGAGGCACTATCTTGCGATGACATCTATCCTCAATGGGAGGCGTTTGTGAAGACCATATCTTAACCATAAGGCAATAAATAAAGCCACTTTGCAACAATGCTATAGGAAACTAGGAAGGATGTCGAGAGGGCATTCATAGTGCTTTAAGCTCGTTGGGAAATTGTTTGCGGAATTGCAATATGTGGGAATAAAAAACTTTATGACAACCCATGACATGTTGTGTTATTTTGCACAATATGATTGTCGACGATGAGGATTACGGGGTAGCCCAAACCAACGATTTTGAAGCACCTAGAGAATAAGTCCAAATCCCAGAAGATCAAGATGCAATCAGCTCATGAACTTTCTGCAGATGCATTAGAATCTTCGAGATCATCAGGTGCACGCGTAGCTACTCAATGACCTTGTGAAGCATATGTAGACCCACAATGAAAACAAAGAGCCCTTGAGTTGTGCACTTAATATCAACTTTATGTAAGAGCTATGTACTTTCAACCAATATTTGTTATATGTACGTGCGATATTGGCTTGTATGATGGACTAGCATTGATTTGCATGTATTTGAGAGTCTGGATTTGCGACATGTGACTGCCGAGCAGGACATATGAAGGGCGGTTTAACTGCGTCTACAGACGTTCCAGGATGCGTCCGTGGACATATAAATAACTGGATTTGCTAAGTCCGGTTGGTCGGTGTTATGGGAAAAGGCACTCTTGACCCATCTTGAACACCAAATGTCGCCATCTGTGCGTGGGTAGCTATAAAACCGCGAGCTAAATTCGGGCTCAATATCGTGCCGCTTCATTAACTCAAAAATTTACATGCCACCGAAAGTAGTTTGAAGCGATATCCACTCTAAGCTTTTCTTTTAACACGGTACAATCGAAGTCACTCATACACATGAGCATACATTCACCCATATAAACACACGCACATACCTTCCTCATATGAGCATTTTCGAGAGACTGTGCGGACATAGCATCCGGAGATTTTACGAAGTCATCATAATAGACGCTTCGCAGTCGACGTGAACGTCTACTTTCACTTAATGAACATCGCTGGAAGTCTAAAATAAATTCTGAAAAAATTCGAGCACCAGTGTCAAGTCTAGACCTTAAACTCTGATGGTTGATGAATTATCATTGTCCTCATTGGTCCGCAATATCAACTCCAACCTGAAACCCCGTAGCCACCCCTTCCTTTTTTTAGGGTGCCACCCATTCTTTAATATTACTACGAGTCCGCTGCATCCATACATGCATTTATGCACTGTGTCCATCTCCTTGACTCGGAACGGGTCAAGTTCCCGAGCTAGGATATACTACTCGTCCAAGTTACGGAAATTCACGCTCTCTGTTTCGGTGTCTCCCACGTCCACCGGAGTACCGCACACGCGAGAAGATAATCGTGAAATCATATCGATCATGCCGACATGATGGACTAAAACTAGCGCGTAGTACTAGTCTCCTTGTGCGTGTGTTCTAGCTGAGGCCCGACTGCCCGAGGCACAAAGAGAGGTAGTAGTACTAGCAAGAGCCAAGAGGTGCATGCATGTTGTCCCTTGACAGGACGGCCCACCCAACAATGGCGGAAAGTGCTTCTCTGATCCAATCAATGGAAATTAAGACACAAGATAAGCAAGGAAGAAATCGACCGTCCATAAGACGGCCAACGGTTAACATCATGCACGGACACGTGTGATTAAGCATTTTCTTTGCGGGGTGTGTGACTAAGCATTAGAATGCCCGGTCAATAAAATCAGGAGTACCATACATAGATGAAGTGCCCAATAGTCAAGCCAAAGCTCTAGCTGTTGGAGCCGACCGGAGCTTCGATTAGGAAACTAGTGCGTAGAAATAGGTAACATTTACATAATATTCTAGAAAGATTCAAATCCAAAATGGTAATTCAGCGCCAATAACACCAATGGGTTGAATTCATAGTCCAGTTAACTACTATCTACATAAAGGTTTTCCTTTTCTCGACATGTGTTTTAGATTTTGATCCAAAGGTACACGCTATATTTCTATACCTGAATTTTAACAGCTTTTAGTGAGACTAGGTGTGGCGTGTGCGCTACAACCCCGGTGTACCAGATATCTTTTTTAAGCACGGAACTGTAGAACAATTGCTTTATGATAATATTTATATAAATAAAAATAGTCAAATAATTATAAGAGGGGGAATAAAAAAAAAGAAAAAGAGAAACTAAAGGACACCCAGCCTAACCAATGCCAGTTCTTCCTAACATGATCACATAGTATGAGTGTCGATCTAACCCTTTAAAGACTCCAAATGCTTGCCTTTAATCCTATGTTGCGGATTTAGAAGATCTTTCTTAAGCAAAAAAAAAAAATGCTCCGAGAAAGAATGGTTGGCACCTCACTTCGGAAGATTTGCCAATTTCTCTGGATCCAACCGCTCCAGTATCCCAATTCCCAAAATGATAATGTCCACTGCAATGTAGTACTTGGGAAGAGCATGAGTGTTAGATAACTCGCAAAAAGTTTCCTGAAATGATAACTCGCAAAAAGTCTCCCCGTGTCGCCTCCTCCAGGCGACCCGGGGGCGAAACCCCTACAACCCCGCCGCCGCCCCAAACCTCCCCTGCTCCCATCCCTCGTCGCCCCCGAGGCTGCCGCCGGATAAGGCCGGGCGCCGCCGGTGAAGGGGGTGGCGGAGATCTAGTGCCTCTTGGCTCCTGGCGCGATAGTTAGGAGGGGGGCCATCGCCGTTGGTTATCGGGGGCTCTCCCGCGTCCTGCATCTGGGCGACGAAGGGCCAGACCTCGTTGGGCGCCCTTCTGGTGGCTCATGCGTGGATCCAGGTTCGGCGGCTTGGACAGGGAGCTACGACTCGGGGAATGGTCCAGCGTGCTCGTCCCCCGGGAGATGATTGCGAGCGCTCGGGTCCAGCGGCTCGAGGGACGGCACAGGCGTGCTCATGCCCCCCGGGAGTTGGCTGAGAGTGCTTCTGACCGGCGGATCTTGCAGGCGTGGGGTCCATCTTCCGCCGGCGGCGCGGGCTGTGGGCAGCACGGACCGGTGCCCCCCATCGTGGCGGCGATGGTGTCGGTGTGGTGGAGGCAATGGCATGGTGGCGGTCCTAGTACTCTTATGGCACCACGACAACTATCTACTCCCTCCGTTCCTAAATGTAAGTCTTTGGCGAAATTCCATTATAAACCACATACGGATGTATGTAGATGCATTTTAGAGTGTAGATTCACTCATTTTGCTCCGTATGTAGTCCATAGTGAAATCTCTACAAAGACTTATATTTAGGAACGGAGGGAGTACATGATAGGTCCTACTTGATCTGGCCGTCGACGTGGTCTGGATCTGCTGCCGGAGATATTACCCAAGGATATATGGGGTAGTTTCCTGTCGTGCACATCTATATCATCCTACACGGCTCCATGAGGACGCAGCGCGAAGCTTTGTTGTTTGTTGGAACCATGGCACATGTCGGCATCTCGATTTCCATGGCATAGACAATAGTGGAGAAAGTCATGATGGCTAAGATCGGAGATCAGTAAGGCGGAGGGGGCCTTGGAGGCGATAGAGTCAGGCAGGTGTTTGATAATTTTCAGAAGCAGCGGCGATAAGTGGGGGCGGCGGCACTGGAGGATTTGATTTTCGGTGGTGCTCCTCGGGTCCCGAGTCGGAACTTTCAGGATGAAAACCTAAGGTCTGGCCTTCATTAGATGTGCCTGACAATTGCCGTACTGAAGGTATTGTTTTGAGAGTTTGGACTTTCTCTAGGGTGAAAACCTAAGATCTTGGATCGGGCGACGATGGCACTAGTGTGTAGTTTCCTTTTTCAAGGCGTCGCTTTTGGAGACCTTTTATGTTTTCCGGCTATTGTCTTTGATGGTGGTTTGTGTGTTACTAATGAGAGTTGTCGATCTCTGTGGCGAGGCCTTTCGATTTTCTTTACTTTCTTTTTTGTTTTGTTTTCGGACTATGTGCATCCTGGATGTCTTTGTGGCATTCTGTTGGTGCAGAGGCTGGGTATAATTGGTATCTTCTTGATATTAATATATTTCCCTTTCAAAAAAAAAGAGTGTTAGGTAAGGATGATCTGGTGAAATAAAGATATGTCCCTCAACCTATTTTAAAGAATTGATCGCCAACAATTTTGAGCAAATTGGCAGTCCCAAAACAGTCAAGATGCATGCTCTTGTGTACTTACTAGATATGTTGTCGACATGGTGAATTTTCGGGTAATGGTACCCATATATTGTCCACATTAGCAGATGCATAAATACATATAGATATATGAACATGAACTCAGTGGCGGAGACGGGGGGTGCCAGCCAGGGCCCTGCCCCCCCCCCCCTCTCCCCTAACATCAGTGATTTAAGCCTAGAATGAATAGTAACAATGATTTTCTTTTGCTAAAATTGGTGTTTTTCCATGGATTGGCCCTCCCTAACAAGATTTAACAATAGTTGGCCCCCCTTGTCTGAATTTTCTGGCTCCGCCACTGCATGAACTGCCCTCGAGTATAGCATCTGAAACCGCACAACTCAAACCAAGCCAAAGCGGACCTTATTCTAGGGTACATATTCTCAGCAACTAATACAACTTGAGAGAAATAACGTTGCATGCTGATGTTCAATGCCAAAACGTGGTCCTAAGTACTTGTTCCATATACACGAACAACAAACTGTCAGCATATTTCCCACAGAGAGAAGTACTTGCTTCACTAGACAGGCTTAGGATATTTCCTACAATAATTTTATCTGCATCACGTTAACTTGCCAGCATACGCCGGACTTGATATGAGAGAGCATCTGTTCTGTTTAATGCTCCACCAAAATGGGAATCTTAGTCCAATAATTTAAGGATCATTCATGTAATTCGAAGTACTCCATCCGTTCTGAAATGTAAGTCGTTAAACGATGTGAAGAACAAAATTTCCTAGGCTACGAAATTTCCCGAGTTTCCAATTCTACCCCTTTGACCGACACGTTCCCCTCTCTCCCGCGCGACGCCGTCCACCACTCGCTCCCCACCTTGCTCGCCTCTCTCCCTCGCACGCGCTACGCCGGCCACCAGTCGCCTCTCTCTCTTTTGCGTGCAGATACTCTGGTACTCCAACACAATGAACTATAGTAATTTTTCCATCCACTATGTTTGTTTTCTTTTCGCTCCCGTGATGTTGCATTACCTATAGTTGAGGACTTCTCTTATGATGCTCCCCATTGGAGTACAACCAAGGAGTGATGTTAGGTTATCTTGCATTTTCTGTTAATTTTCTTGTGATTGGATCTGACTTCTCAGAATTATCTCTCTTGCAACACACTGTTTAAAGAATGAAACTGACAGTGATACTTTGTAAAGCTTTTTTTATTGTACTGGTAATATAAAGCTTTTTTAATTAACTTAAACCATGTTTATAATTTTAATGTCTCCTCTCCTATTTAATATAGTGGCTGATATGTTGACCATTCTTATATGCGGGGCCAAGCATCACGGTCAAGTGGAAGGACGGTCAAGTGGAAGGACTAGTCCCTCATCTGGTTGATGGGGGAGTCTCCATTTTACAGTATGCTGACGACACTATCCTCTTTATGGATCATGACATTGCAAAAACGCGCAATATGAAGCTCATTTTATGTCTCTTCGAACAATTGTCTGGATTAAAAATAAACCTTCACAAGAGTGAGTTGTTCTGCTTCAGAAAGGCTAAAGAATAACATGACGCTTATAGACAATTGTTTGGGTGTGAATTAGGTTCTTTGTCTTTCAGCTTTTTAGGCATACCGATCCACCATCCTAAACTATCAAATAAAGAATGGAAGTGTTTCGAAGATAGAATTGAAAAAAAGCTTAGTTGCTGGAAGAGCAAGCTAATGTCGTATGGAAGTCGGCTAGTGCTAATTAACTCAGTACTTACTAGTATGTCGATGTTCCTACTATCTTTCTTCGAGGTACCGAAAGGGGTGCGGAAAAGACTTGATTTCTTTAGATCTTGTTTCTTGTGGCAGTCAGATGAGGCCAAGAAGAAATACCGTCTTGCACGATGGGATATTCTTTGCCGACCCAAGGATCAGGGGGGTCTTGGAATTCAGAACTTGGAAATTAAGAATAAATGTCTTATGAGTAAATGGCTCTATAGATTAGAGACTGAAGCAGAAGGTATGTGGGCACAGATTTTACGTAATAAGTATTTACAGTCGAAAACGCTCGCCCAGGTCATAGACCAACTGACTCACCATTCTGGAAGAGACTCATGCGAATGAAAGACTTGTTCTTTCATAGGGTAAAATTCTTGATTGGCAATGGGATGTCAACAAGATTCTTGGAGGATATGTGGTTAGGAGAGACGCCTCTAGCCGTACAATACCCCACCCTGTATAACATCGTGCAACGTAAGGAGGATTACGTTGGCACAATATTTCAAATGACTCCCTTGAACATTCAGTTTAGACGTGCATTAGTTGGTGAGCGATGGACTGCCTGGATGCATTTGGTCCGGAGATTGATAGATGTTCAATTATCCGACCAACCTGATTCGACACACTGGAAGTTAGATAGAAATGGGGTGTTTACGGTGAAATCTTTCTATATGGATTTGATTAATTCTGACCTAATCTCAAAATCGTTACATATTTGGAAGGTTAAGGTTCCCTTGCGTATTAAGATCTTTATGCGGTTCGTCCACAAGCAAGTGATCCTCACCAAAGATAACTTACTTAAGAGGCGGTGGGTAGGTAGTTCGCGTTGTTGTTTTTGTGATTATGATGAAACAATACAATACTTATTCATAGAGTGCTCACTCGCCAAGCTGCTTTGGAGAACAATCCATATAGCCTTTAACATTACTCCTCCAGTTGACACTAAATCGTTGTTTGGAATGTGGTTAGCTGGGGTTGATAAGATTACTGCGGATCGTATTCGGATTGGAATATGTGCGCTCATGTGGGCTATAAGGAATTGCAGGAATGACATGATTTTTAACAGACAACATATTTTCACTTTCTTGCAGGTCATCTTCAGAGCGTCCGCATGGATCCGTACGTGGTTCTTACTTAGTCCTACGGACTCCAGGGAGCCTTTGGTTACTGAGTGCAACCAATGGGAGATGGTAGCGCGGGCTATATTCAACCGGTTTGGATGGCTGTTGCATAACAAGATCGGAGTCTAGGGAGCTTGCCCTTGGCATTGTCATACCGATTGGAATTTTGAGCATGTAATTTTCCTTTTATTTTTCGCACCGCCTGCGAGCTGTAATACTTATTTGTTTCTGTGGTACTCCGAGACTTTTTAATAAGATGGCTGCATGCATCGTCATAATGCAAAGGTCGGGGGCACGCCTCCATTTCCGAAAAAATGTTTATAATTTTAATTGTAACATTTTTCTATTAATTAAGATAAACTGAAACATTTTCTTTTATTAACTTAAAACTTTCTGTAAAATTAAGATAAACCGAAACCTTTTGTTTCAATTAACTTAAAATTATCTAAACCATTTGTCCTCTCTTACTCTCTTCTTTTTCAGTAAAGTTTAGGAGTAAAATAAACTGAAACCTTTTACTTTAATTAACTTAAAATCTTTTCAGTAAAATATTTATGTGCTATGATATGAAATTTAATCTGTACTGGAACTTTTTTCAGTTACAGTATACTGTAGGACTTGCAAGCAGTTTAGTGTAGGAGTAGTGTAGGAAAGTTTTCATTAAATCTTTTCTATTAATAAAAATAAGTCTTGCATTTCGGCCTTTTAGTTTGTGTTGTTGTCCCATCGAGCATTGACAAACACAAATTTCTATCCCTCTTGTTCTTTTCCTTCAAAATTGACTTCACACAGTTTGTATGCCTTTTAATCAACTTCAGCGTGAACTTTCTATGCAATGTGGTAGGGCTGCATCTGAGTTGCCAAGCTAATGACCTGATAGAGTGATAGTAGAACTTCAGTTTGTGGGATGGTAGGGATTTGCTCCAGATTGATGTCTTTTGTCTTTCTTCCACAGTTTCCTTTCCTCTAACCCGAAACATCTACCTCTGGACCTTTAGCAATTTGCTCCATCGCTTTCTTCCAAATTCTTTGTATATTCCAAACACCCACTCCAAAGAAATTAGCAAAAAAATATGGTCATTTCTCTTAAAATTCCCCCCTCTATTCATGCACAATGTATGCATTGCAACATAAGCAACATATTTTTGCTTGTCATCTAGGTTATCCCTTTTCTGAACTGTTTGCTCAACACCTGCACAAAGAAAAAATATGATCAAATGGGGTACAACAATGCATTTACACAACTCATTTGAGTTGTTTACTCTCTACTCATGACCATTTGAGACATTTACCTGCATGTTGAACAATCTCATCTCCTATATCTTTGTCCATTTCATCTCTTACATCTTGGTCCATTTCATCTCCATCTTCTGCAGGTGGGGTGTAGTTGAGGTCTAGGAGATCCATGTTCTCCAAACAACTGAAAAGAACTTTTAAGGTAAGAGGTTGAACTTTCAAGATGCACAACGGTACATTTTGGAAATGAAAATGATCAAATGGACTAGTACAACATTCTTGCATACATTGTGGATATGAGGATAGTACTGCTTGTTTGCACTATTCTTTTGCTTGCACTATACTTGGAGTAGTTTCAGTAGTTTACTGTAGGACTTGGAGTAGTTTTAGTATAGCACTTGGAGCTCTTAGTTACAGGTCTAGGAGTATGATTTTCTGTTAAATGCTTCAAAATGCTATAGTGAAAACAACCATTTTGAAGTATGATTTGCTATTAAATGCTTCAAAATGAAATCTAGCAGTATGATTTGATGTTAAATGCTTCAAAATGTAAGACTAGGAGTATGAAATGTTGTTGAATGCTGCAAGATCTCTCCTGGCCATGGAGCCAAGTACTGGAACAGGGGTCTTCTTTCCTCATAAGTAGAGTAAGTACTCCATTACTCTACTCCTAGATAAACATATCAACATGATGCAAATTATTGGAGTAAAAAGCAACATGGTACTGCAATTTCAGTACATTTAATTATTTCAATCATCTTCAGTGTACTCCAAGTCAGTGGTACAACATATCTACAATTGATCATTTTAGTTGACAACAGTTTCTGGAACTGTACAACTACAAATGGATACTTGAGATATGTGGCTCCGGGATTGCTTTCTCGCAGGGAGTCGAGGAAGGATATCTGGGCATTAATGTTACAACATGCTTGTTAAATATAAACTGCTATTCTTTACTCTTCTACATGCTGCAAGATGCTCGGAGCTGCGTGAAGATGCTAGTCTTCGATAGGCTAGGCTTTCCCCCTCTATTCTGGCATTCTGCTGTTCAGTCCACAGATACAACCCTTCCATTTGATACAAATGCATACTTAGTATAGATCTGATCCTTGCGAGTACTTTGGATGAGTACTCACGGTTGCTTTGCTACCCTTCCCACCTTCTTTTTTCTTTCCGGTTGATGCAACCAGATGGTGGATCCTTGGATCCAGATGCCACCGCCGATGGATGCTACTACGTGGAGGCCGTCGACGACCAGGAGTAGTTAGGAGGTCCCTAGGCAGGAGGCCTTGCCTCTTCGATCGTTGTTGCTTTTGTGCTAGCCTTCTTAAGGCATCCTTGTTTAACTTATGTCTGTACTCAGATATCGTTGCTTCCGCTGACTCTTGTGTATCGAGCTATGTATTCGAGCCCTCGAGGCCCCTGGCTTGTAATATAAAGCTTGTATTATTTTGATTTGTGTCTAGAGTTGTGTTGTGATATCTTCCCGTGAGTCCCTGATCTTGATCGTACACATTTGCGTGTATGATTAGTGTATGATTAAATCGGGGGCGTCACACTTAGTTTATGATCATCATATTGTTTATGATCATCAAATTGATGCAGAGCGGATACTGGGCGAGGAGATGAACCTAGGCTAGCAGCTCCTGTGCAGCGGTGAGTACTTCAGCGGCAATAGCTCCTGTATGCGGTGAGTACTTTAGCGACAACAGCTCCCTGGCGCCAGGGCCCCACTGCTTTCACCAAAGAGCCGGCAGCAGAGCAGCAGCTCGACTCCACCAGCGGACAGCAGCAGAGCACCAGCCCGCCTCCACTGGCGGGCGGCAGCAGAGCACCGCCTGGGCGTGCGCGGGCCAAGAGGAGCCCCAAGACGTCGTGGGTGGAGGTGGAGGCGGAGGCGGGGGTGGAGGGAGGGGGCGGAGGCGGAGGTGGAAAACGATCCAGCGACCTGATTCAAAATTTAAACTAAGGGTATAAATGCCCATTTGCCCATTTTCACCTGGTTGGAACATTTGCCCCAGCGACCTATAATTCGATACAGAGGGAGTAGATTTTAGATCAACTCATCAGGGTGGATATTCCAACACACATAGAACCAACATTTTCTTACAGGGTCCCAGCAAAAAAGCATTTGCTTCCGGGGACAGGCACATATGTGTGTATACGTGCGTAATTACGTGTGCGTATGTGCACTTTTTTTTTCTGAAAAGGAGGCTTACCGCCGGCCTCTGCATCCGAAAGATGCATGCGGCCATATTATTAAATGGTGCCAACAAAATATAAAGTCCGTGATCCAGTACAGCTCGCAAACGGAGCAAAAAAGAAAGGAAAACAAAATAACATCAAAGCCACAACCGGCAGGATAATATGACCAGATTGCTACACGCCTATCCTATTATGATACCGCCATCCAAACTGGTTGAAGATACACCGTGTTACCATCTCTCACTGGTTGCACCCAGAAACCAAAGGCTCCCTGGAGTCCGTAGAAGTGAGTAACGACCACATACGGATCCATGAGTAGCTCTAAAGATAACCTGCAAGAAATTTAAGATGTTTTGTCTGTTAAAGATCATATCGTCCTTGCAGTTCCATATAGCCCAAAGTAACGCGCATATTCCAATCTCAATACGAGATGCAGTCATACGTTCTACTCCAGTTAGCCACGTCCCAAACAACGCATCAATACTAGCTGGAGGAGTAATTTTAAAGGCTATATGAATGGTTCGCCAAAGTAATTTCACGAGAGGGCAATCTATGATGAGGTGTTGTATTGTTTCGTCTTGACACAAAAACAACATCTTGCACTACCTACCCAACGCCGCTTAAGCAAATTATCTTTGGTAAGGATCACTTGCTTGTGCACAAACCACATGAAAATTTTGATGCGCAAGGGAACCTTGACTTTCCAAATATGTATCGATATCGGGATTGGGCCAGAATTAATTAGATCCAGACACTAAACACTCCGCTGACAGTAACTTGGAATCAGGCTGGTCATACGTGTGCGTGTGTGCACTTTTTTCTTTGTGACCCTTCTTTTTTTATTCTGGAGCCACCAACAATAAATATTGTTGAGGTAGCAGTAAGTAGCAAAGTGGGTGTCTATGCTGGTAGATTGAAATGCTATATCCGAATAATTGTTTACTAGTGGATAAGCTAAGGCGCAGCCATATCCAGGAAAGAATATGGAATTCTGAGGACACTCAACCCTCCAATCATGGAGACGGAAGAAATGTTCATAGTAGGAGAAGCACCTTTCCCCCCTCTCCACCTAGGTGGTTAGGCATGGCTTTCTGTTGGTAGCACTTGGTAGAGGTCAGCCAAACTGAATCAAGTACTCGCTGTCAAAATAATTAAGTCATTCCAAATCAACTTATCAGCTAATGACGTTTTTAGAAAGAGAGAAATGAAAGAACTACCTCCTCCTTCTAATCTTTTTCTTTCTCTTCTGCGGGGTCTCTCTTTTTTTAGGGGTGCGGGGTCTCCTTCTGGTTTTGATGTCTTGCACCGCGCAACTTCCTCCTCCTTATCACTAGCTACACCATCGTAGACCGCAATTATGTTATGATGATATAACTGAATAAGATTAAACTATTCAGTGCATAATCCTATCAAACAATATTTAGATAGGTTTATATATAATTCTGTACGATCCAGATAGTTCTTTGCTGGTGCATTATTGGTTGATATAGCTAAATTCAGACAAGGTCTATGGTGTGCTATATGGGTTGGTATATCTAAATTCAGATAAGTTTGATGCATGATTGGACTGTTTTGTGTAAATTTCGGACCACGTTGGATCGTTTTCTGTAATTGTAGCGTTTCAAAAGCACATGAACAAAAAAAAAGATTGCATATAGAACCTTAGGATTCATGAACAACTACTTACACAACTTAGGACTCATAAAATCAAGTATTTAACAAAAAGCTACCACATTCCATTCAACAACAACAACAACAACAACAACAACAACAACAACAACAACAACAACAACAACAACAACAACAACAACAACAACAACAACAACAACAACAACAACAACAAAGCCTTTAGTCCCAAACATGTTGGAGTAGGCTAGAGGTGAAAACCATAAGATCTCGCGGCCAACTCAAGGCTTTAGCACATGGATAGCAAGCTTCCACATTCCATTCAACCCAAACAAATTACTACCACTCTACAAAAATTAGCAAAAACTAACCACTTTTTAACTGATCTTTTTCAAAAATTACAAGTCAGAAATGTGGTTGATTCAGCTGTTTAAGCATGATTATGACAGGTTGGGCCCACTCGCAAGCGCTGATGTGGCAGAGTAGTCAACTCCGCTAGATTGACCATTGTGTTGACTATTATGACAAAGGGAATCCACACGCAAGCATCAATTCTCTTCTCCCTCCTCCAAGTAAGGACCAGAGGCGGGCGGACGAGGGCTAGATCAAGAGCGCTGGATGAGGGCTAGATCAAGAGGCCATGGCCTAGGATGACGAGGTGCATGGGCCAAAGGAAGGAGGAGACTTGGGGATTCTTTTAGACTGACATGTGGGCCCCACATATCATAACGTCTAACTTGCAGGTCATACATACGACGTTGAATGAAGGTGCCACATCAGGCCTGTTGCGTGGGTCAACCCTGTCATAAACGGGTTTGAGCGAGCCTAATCTGCCACTTTTCTGAGTTTGCAGTTTTTTGCAAAAGATTAGTCAAAAGTGATAGGTTTTTGCTATTTTTTGTAGAGTGATAGTTTTTTGATATGGTTGGTGTTGGGGAACGTAGCAGAAATTCAAAATTTTCCTACGTGTCACCAAGATCCATCTATGGAGAAACCAGCAATGAGGGGAAGGAGAGTGCATCTACATACCCTTGTAGATCGCTAAGCGGAAGCGTTCAAGAGAACGGGGTTGAAGGAGTCGTACTCGTCGTGATCCAAATCACCGGAGATCCTAGTGCCGAACGGACGGCACCTCCGCGTTCAACACACGTACAGCCGGTGGCGTCTCCGTGCCTTGATCCAGCAAGGAGAGAGGAGAGGTTGAGAAAGACTCCATCCAGCAGCAGACGACGGCGTGGTGGTGGTGGAGGAGCGTGGCAATCTGCGAGGCTTCGCCAAGCACCGTGGGAGAGGAGGAGGACTTGGGAGAGGGAGGGCTGCGCCTGAACTTGTGTGTAGCTCCCATGCGCCTCCCACTATATATAGGGGTGGAGGGGCTGGTTTCTTGCCCTCCAAGTCCATTGGGGCGTTGGCCAAGGTGGGAGGAAAGAAATCCCATCATTTCCTTCCCCATCGATTGTTATCCCCCTTTTAGGGATCTTGATCTTATCCTTCGGGATATGATCTTATTCCTTCTAAGGGGGATCTTGGTGCGCTTGACCAGGGGTGTGGGGCCTTTCCCCACTACCCACGTTCATGTGGGTCCCCCATGCAGGTGGGCCCCACTCCGGAACCTTCTAGAACCTTCCCGGTACAATACCAAAAAATCCCGAACATGTTTCGGTGGCCAAAATAGGACTTCCCATATATAAATCTTTACCTCCGGACCATTTCGGAACTCCTCGTGACGTCCGGGATCTCATCCGGGACTCCGAACAACATTCGGTAACCACATACAAACTTCCTTTATAACCCTAGCGTCATCGAACCTTAAGTGTGTAGACCCTATGGGTTCGGGAGACATGTAGACATGACCGAGACGTTCTCCGGACAATAACCAACAGCGGGATCTGGATACCCATGTTGGCTCCCACATGTTCCACGATGATCTCATCGGATGAACCATGATGTCAAGGACTCAGTTGATCCCGTATACAATTCCCTTTGTCTAACGGTATTGTACTTGCCCGAGATTCGATCGTCGGTATACCGATACCTTGTTCAATCTCGTTACCGGCAAGTCTCTTTACTCGTTCCGTAACACATCATCCCGTGATCAACCCCTTGGTCACATTGTGCACATTATGATGATGTCCTACCGAGTGGGCCCAGAGATACCTCTCCGTTTACACGGAGTGACAAATCCCGGTCTCGATCCGTGTCAACCCAAAAGACACTTTCGGAGATACCTGTAGTGCACCTTTATAGTCACCCAGTTACGTTGTGACGTTTGATACACCCAAAGCACTCCTACGGTATCCGGGAGTTACACGATCTCATGGTCTAAGGAAGAGATACTTGACATTGGAAAAGCTCTAGCAAACGAACTACACGATCTTTGTGCTATGCTTAGGATTGGGTCTTGTCCATCACATCATTCTCCTAATGATGTGATCCCGTTATCAACGACATCTAATGTCCATGGTCAGGAAATCGTAACCATCTGTTGATCAACGAGCTAGTCAACTAGAGGCTCACTAGGGACATATTGTGGTCTATGTATTCACACGTGTATTACAATTTCCGGATAATACAGTTATAGCATGAATAAAAGACAATTATCATGAACAAGGAAATATAATAATACTTTTATTATTGCCTCTAGGGCATATTTCCAACAGTTGGATGGAATGTGGTAGTTTTTTGTCAAATACTCCCTCCGTCTCATAATATAAGACACTTTTTGACACTACAGTAGTGTTAAAAAAACGTCTTACACTATGAGACGGAGGGAGTACTTCATAAAATCGGTACCTTTTTTTGTATGGAAATCAGTACTTAATTTGATATAGCATGTGGTGCACATTTTTTTTGAAAGATCCAGCGTTGTACTGGCATTTCATTGATAAGCAGGAAGCAGTGGAGAAAAATACAAAGGGTGAGATGCAGGTCCTAGGACCGGTTTTGTGTTACAACTCTGTAAAACCCCGAGATAAAATGTTGGCCTACACTTTCATGGTGGATCCCAAAAGGGTCGTTCCAGATGAATTGCTCCTGCTTGACGCCAAAGCTCGATGGCATGTTCAATGGCCTTGATGATGTCCTGCGCTGAAGCTATTTTTCCTTTGAACACACACCTATTCCTTTCTCGCCAGATTTCCCAGCATGTTAGCAGCATGGTAGCGTTGCTGGCTCTCTGTTGTGCTTGCCTTGGACTTGCAGCCATACGTTGGAGCATGGCGACGGCGCTTTCATCTTGCGCCCGGTGCCGTGGGTGCAGGCGGCGACACCCTCGTCTTGCGGCTACCTTCTCCCACACCTCCCCGGCTACTGGGCAGCACCAGAATAGGTGGTGCGCTGTCTCCAGGTTGCGCACACATAGCGGGCAGAAATAGCAGTTCGGCCAGCCACGTCTTTTTAGCCTGTCGCAAGTCCATAGACGATTTTTCAGTAGGAGCGAGGAGAAGATCTTAATGCATCCAGGAACCTTTGCTTCCCAAAGCAACTTCTGCCAATCAACTAGTGTTCTGCCCTGGAATTGCACGGCGTAAGCCGAACTTGCCGAGTAGTGTCCCCTAGCCTCCAGATTCCACCTAATCTGGTCGGTACTCCCTTCTGTTAGCACTGTTGTCGCAATCTTGCGGTGCAGCCTGACAAAATCTGGTAGCAGAGGTTGTAGGTTTCCATGCCGCAGGTCTTTTATCCAAGTCTCTTATGTGAGAGCCTCACGCACCGTCCTGTTTTTCCGCTTGGAGTGCGAGTAAAGAAGAGGGAAGGAACTGGCCAGGGTGCACGGCCCGCACCACGGGGAGTGCCAGAAGAGTGCCTTCGCGCCATCGCCGACGGTGACTGTGGTCGCCGCTGTGAAAAGGGCTTTGTCGATGCTGCTGCATGGCGGCTCCATGCCAACCCAAGGTCTCTCCGGATCCGTCCAGGCTATCCAGAGCCATCGCAGTCTGAGGGCGCGGCTGAAACGCTCGAGATCGAGGATCCCCAGTCCTAAATGTGATGTAGGAGTGCACACCGCGGACCAGTTAACCTTGCAGCTGCCGCCTGTGATCTCCTCGTCTTGCTTCCAAAGAAATCTACGCCGGCATCTGTCGATCTCCCTGAGTAGCTTCTTTGGCACTTCGAGGACAGTTAGAGCAAAGGTAGGCATCGCACTGAGGACACATCGGACCAGTACACGTCTACTAGACTGCAGCTATATCTATCAGCGATTATTCGCGAACGCCCTGTTGTTGTTCAGTATAGTGACCTTAATAGTACGATTTCAGTGAATTTCTCCGGATGCCATTTAACTTCAACGTGTCATTGAGAGGTGTTGGAGCTACAACGCGTGTGCTGCTTGTAACTCACTAACTCTATCTAATGGAATGGAAAAAGAGAAGCTCGGCACGCCCTCCCGGCAGGCCAATTCAGACACGCCTCGCCCTTTTCCTGTCGGCCGGCGAGAAAGCGTCCGTTTTCACTGACCACAAGCGCAAGCTACACGTACGATCCTGCTCATGCATAGCATGCCGCCAAGCAACGCACGGGGGTGCTGCCATAGTGCCAACGCACCTTTTGAGCATTTATCTTGTTTTCGGATCCTATGACGTGCTACGTATACCTTATCTCATGCACGGCCTCTTTAGATGCTGCACCAATGCTTAAACACCAAGGTCGTTCATTAGCTTTAAGAAGATTAAGATTATCGGTATGAGATGGAAACCGACTGTATGACCCATAATGTCAGCTGAGATGGAAACTCCTCGGTTGGAGAGGAGGTGAAGCCAGATTTGAATACGTGTTTATGAATATACTATTTTCTCTTTAGTCGCTAACTAGCTATAATGTGCTTACGAAGTGAGCTTAGCTTAAGTAGCTTGGATAGTAGATGCACAATCATCCATTATTTTGTAGCACGTCTAAGATAAGAACAGTAAATAGCTCATAGTTTCCCACTACTTGAGTTCAAGTTTTTCACACACGAGTTTCTATTTATATTATTATTCGGGTCTCCCTACAGTTTTCCTTCAAGAGAAAAAAATAGATATGATGGACCATGTACTACTTAGTGAAGCCCTCAAAATTCTGCAGCAAGCTAGGTCAAATTACAAAAGAAATAATCAACCATTATTATCCAGACCAAAACGTGACATCGCCAATGCGCACAATATGAAACTTATATTATGTCTCTTCGAACAATTGTTTGGTTTAAAGATAATCTTTCATAAAAGTGAGTTGTTCTGCTTTGGGAAGGCCAAAGACGAGCAAGACACCTATAGACAACTGTTCGGGTGTGAATTAGGTTCTTTACCATTTAGTTATTTGGGCATACCGATTCACCACCGTAAGTTATCTAATAAAGAATGGAAGTGTATCGAAGATCGAATTGAGAAAAAGTTGAGCTGCTGGAAGGGCAAGCTTATGTCTTATGGAGGTCGGCTAGTGCTGATTACTTCGGTACTGAGTAGTATGCTAGTATTCCTACTGTCGTTCTTCGAAATTCCGAAAAGGGTACAGAAGCGACTCGATTTCTTCAGATCTCGGTTCTTCTGGCAGTCAGATGAGGCCAAGAGGAAATACCGACTCGCGCGATGGGATATCTTTTGACGATCAAAAAACCGGGGGGGGGGGGTCTCGGTATTGAGAACTTAGAAATCAAGAATAAATGACTTATGAGCAAATGTCTCTACAGGTTAGAGACAGAGCCGGAGGGCATGTGGGCACAGATTTTACGCAATAAATATCTGCAGTCTAAAACGCTCGCCCAGGTTACCATGAGACCAACTGACTCGCCATTCTGGAAAGGGCTTATGAGAATGAAGGAATTGTTCTTTCGTAGGGTCAAATTCTTGGTTGGCAATGAGATGTCAACAAGATTTTGGGAGGATACGTGGTTAGGAGAGGCATCCCTGGACGTACAATATCCCACCCTTTATAACATTGTGCAACGTAAGGAGGATTACGTAGACACGGTTTTCCAAATGATTCCCTTGAATATTCAGTTCAGACGTGCGTTAGTTGGTGAGCGATGGACTACCTGGATGCACTTGGTTTGGAGATTGATAGATGTTCAACTCTCTGACCAGCCGGATTCGACGCATGGAAATTAGTTAAAAATGGGGTTTTTACAGTGAAATCTTTCTATATGGATTTGATTAATTCTGGCCTAATCTCAAGATCGTTGCATATTTGGAAGATTAAGATTCCTTGCGTATTAAATTTTTTATGTAGTTTGTCCACAAGCAAGTAATACTCACCAAGCACAATTTAATCAAGAGGCGATGGGTAGGTAGTCCACGTTGTTGTTTTTGTGATCATGATGAATCAATACAACATTTATTCCTTGAATGTCCACTCGCCAAATTGCTTTGAAGAACGATACATATAGCCTTCAACATTAATCCTCCAGTTGACATTGAGTCGTTGTTTAGAACGTGGTTAGCTGGGGTTGACCATACTACTGTGGCTCGTATTCGGATTGGAATATGTGCGCTTCTGTGGGCTATATGGAACTGTAGGAATGATTTAATTTTTAACAAACAATACACTTTAACTTTCTTGCATGTCATCTTAAGAGCTTTTTTTAAAAAGAAGGAAGACCTCCGGCCTCTGCATCTGGACGATAAATACAACCATTTTATTCATTATTAACACAAGACCTTACAAAGTCATACAACAGTAAGACTAAAGCCACCGTCTAAGCAACATCTGTCGCACTCCTATCCAGATGATGAAGGGGCGCTGATAGTCTAGGCCTAATACCAAACAGACCTCAGAGCCAAACCTAACATCTAAGACCTGAGGTCCCAACAAGGATGCCTGTCGGGTATGGGCACCCACCAGTCCGGGTGCTCCTCAACCAAGACGCCTGCCGGGTATGAGGCCGTCGCAGCCACCTGCCACCAATCCATCTTCAGTGTTGTACTGTTGCATCTACCGTGCCGGTCTAGCTGCCGTCGACGCCACCACGATGTCATACAACGCCACCATCCTGTGCTCGTCCATCATCACATGCCCACCAACGAGACCCCGCTGCTCCATGCCGTTGAGACCCGCCGTTGTCGACGTGCCAGATGCCACGCCGCTCCTCCTTCGCGAACACCACCTGCTACCACTGGTCCCATCCCCCCCGCCTGCATTTCCTCTAACCGAGCACCCAAACGCCCCAGGCGGCGCCTCCAAGAAGGGTACGACGCACGCAGTGCCGCCGCTGCCGAATCTAAGGAAATATTGGGTTTTCACCCCGACATGGGGTCGGGGTAGAGGGCAGGGACCTCAACGGCGCCTGCAAGGAGGAGAACGACGACCCTGGTCGTCGCCACCGTCGGGATGAACGAGTCATCCAGAGTTTTCTCTGGTCCGATGTCACCTCTACCAGCCCCCGCGAATGCACTGAGGCCAACGACCGCGATCATAAGCCACCCAGTACAGCGGGAGAGAGCCCGCAGCGCGAAGGAGATCCACCAGCAACTCACCGCACGCGCGAACAAGACGCCGTCCATCCACCCCCTTCCCCTCTCCCCCCCCACAGCGTCCACCTGCCCGCCGCCGCCCAAGATCCACCCATCGCACACCTCCCGTCGAGACATGGAGAAAGACCCACACCGCCGCCATCAGGGAGCAGCACACCACGAAACCTAGCTGGGCAGGACGAGGCAAGGCCACGTCGGCCACATCCGGGGAACCCCGGCCCACCAACCGCCAGATAGGCAGCCGGATCAGGGGAAGCGGGCGGCGGCGCCCGATGCGGGGTGGGGGGCCTCCAGAGGCCGAGGCGGGTGCGCGGGGAAGCCCTGCCGCCGTCTACCGCCGCGTGGGCAAGCCCAACGACGGCTGCCAGCGGCGGCGGGTGAGGAGGAGAAGGGGAGGCGGGGACCGGCTCCCGACGGCGCGTGGGGTTTCGCCCCCAAGTTGCCCGAGAGCAGACGACGCGGGGGGAGGGGGGTATCGTTGTTTACGTGTCTGGTCATCTTCAGAGCTACCGTATGGATCCGTACGTGGTCCTTACTCACTCCTATGGACTCCAGGGAGCCTTTGGTTACTGGATGCAACCAGTGAAAGATGGTAGCACGGGCTATATTCAACCGGTTCGGATGGCGGGTGCATAACAAGATAAGAGTCTAGGAAGCTTATCCTCCATATTGCCGTACCGGTTGTGATTGTCAGCATGTATTTTTCCTTTATTCATTTGCTTCGCTCCGCTTGCGAGCTGTGATACTTTTATGATTTTGTGGTACTTCGTGAATTCTTTTAATAAGATGGCTGCATGTATCATTATGATGCAGAGGCCGGGGGTACGCCTCCATTTTAAAAAAAAGGCATATGTCATTATGTAGCTACAATTTCTCCCAGAAACAATAAAAAATAAATCATATACCTACAATTTGAAGAAAATAAAAAGTGAATCTCGAGGCGAATCCTATGACTAAGATCGTCTCGGGAGGACTTTTTTTTGGGTACTACATATGTAAGCAATAGAGATTCACTTATAGCACCGCTTTTTAATTTACCCTTTGCGTATCACTGGAAATAACTTCGGTTTGTCCTTTACCGAAATAAATCCAGTGCACATGTGG
The DNA here is from genome assembly GCA_021437245.1 of Aegilops speltoides. Lineage (NCBI taxonomy): Eukaryota > Viridiplantae > Streptophyta > Magnoliopsida > Poales > Poaceae > Aegilops > Aegilops speltoides. Next base: position 95,209,694 of record CM038144.1, on the reverse strand, counting down.
CTAGCTATCCAAGCCAAACATTATGTCCTCTACGGTACATCTTTCATTTTTATTTACTCCGCATATTAACTTTGGTCAAAGTTAAACTTTCAAAACTTTGACAAAATTTATAGATACAAATATTAACATATACAATAACAAATCAATAACATCAGATTCACTATTAAATGTGCTTTCACATTATATAGATTTGCTATGGTAAAGGATTATATTATTTTCTATAAATTTGATCAAATTTATGAAGTTTGACTTCAGTCAAACCTAATGTGTAGAGTAAATAAAAACAGAGGAAGTATATGCTGACTCGTGCAACTTTTCCATCAGGTAGGACCCACGCATCCAATGATCCAGCAAAAAAGGAACCTGTAGGAAACAGGACACGTCCGTGGCTGCGCTGAGGATAGCAATCAGTTACGCTGGCCAATTGAAACCACCGCCCACATCCACATGTATGCGCGCGCCCTCATCAGTCATCACGTCATTTCTCACCCCCTCACCCGTATAAATCCCTCGCGTCTCCCCCATCCTACCCCTCCACCACCTCTCCAGCTCAAAGAAGCTCGATCCATCGTCTCCCGCAGCTCAGGCAGGGCCCTCGCCGCCCTGCAAGAGCGAGCTAGGGAAGACAGAGGACATCATTAAGGAGATGGCAAAGGTGCACCCCAACGCGGTCGTGCCGCTGCCTGAGGCGCCGGCTGCTGGCCACTCGCGGCCCGTAGGAGCTGGGGCCGAGGAGGAGGAGCCGCCGCCGGAGGCCATGGCGCTGACGGTGTGGCGCAAGTCGCTGCTCTTCAACTGCGACGGCTTTACCGTCTTCGACGCCACCGGCGGCCTCGCCTTCCGCGTCGACTGTTACGGCACGTCCGGTCGCAGGCGCCGCCACGCGGAGGACGTCGTCCTCATGGACGCCGCAGGGGTCCCGCTCCTCACCGTGCGGCGTAGAAGGCTCAGCCTGGCAGAGCACTGGGTCATCTACGATGGCGACGGCGGCGAAGTGGACGCCCCGAAGCCGCTCCTCTCCGTTCGCCGCTGCCACGCCGGCTTGTTGCGCCACGCCCACGCGTCGACGTCGTCCAAGCAGAAAGCGCTCGCGCACGTAACGCCTCTCACGCCGGCGTTGCGCGAGTCGTACGTGGTGGAAGGGTCGTACGCGCGGCGGTGCGTCGCGGTGCGGGACGCGCGCGGGGAGGCCGTGGTGGAGGTGCGGCGGAAGGAGTCGCCGGTGGGCGACGAGGTGTTCCGGCTGGTGGTGCCGGACCCTCGCCGCCTTGGCACGCCGCTGGCCATGGGGATCATCATGGTCCTCGACGAGATGTTCGGCAGCTCCGGGGCCGGCTGCTCCGCCGCTCGATCACTGCTGCCGAGGAGCTGGTCGATGTAGTTTGATGGATGGCATGGGGAAATATTTGAGGGCCCACTTGTCATCTACAGCACAGTGTGGCGCGCACAAGGGAAAAACCACAAGCGCACACGGGCCATGGCACGAAATAAAAATGAATCTTGCACAGTTCCTGCAAAGAAAAATGAATCTTGCACAGGGAATTAGGATCACAAGACATTCATTTTTTTATTCCCCGGAGAAGAGAGGAGGAACATTGGGAAGAGAGCAGCATGATCAGGAGCGTCAACAACTTTAGTTGCCTCGCAAAAAAAAAAAAAGAAATTTGATGATTTAGTTTGTACGTACATGTTGAATTGGATTTGTGAATACCTATATGGTGTTTGAGATTGCTCAATAAATTTCTTAGGAAAATGCTTCCAGAAATTCTTATATCTCTCCGATTCATATTAATTATCGTTAATTTAGTATAACGGAGTATAAAGTTTGCGTTACATTAAGAACCCTCCAGGGATGAGAGTGCTTCCTGATTTAAACTTAAGTGGGTTAAGTGAGGTCAAATTAATGAGAAACCATGGACCAAGGCTAGGCAGATATTGTGAAAGTCTAATCTGGCGGCAGGGCTGCAGAAAAAAAATGTTGGCTGGGCGAAGGTTATGACCGACTCAAGGTATATACATATTTTCTGCTCTCAAGACATACTCTTACGTTCTTTCTTCAATTTTACTCCCAGTTTGCAAAGGGAGTACCTACTAGGCTTGGCGGACCATTGCCCGGTTTTGTTTCAGCAAAGTTTACGTATGGTCTCCCGCAAAAAGAAAAAAGAAAAACATGTATGGTCTAATCATCCCGAGATTTGCGTCCTCTAGACATGAATTTTGTGTGACATACATAACCCGGCTAGGATGGAAGTGCTTAGAGGGTTAGATGAGGCTCAAAATTAATGGGAAAACAAGCGTGACAGATATTTGAACTCGATGACCTATAGGTTTATTTTTTGAGCATGATAGATATACCTTTGTGCTGAATTTACTTGTTTTTGTCTTAGAGATATATACTTCTGTATATGTGGTCAACTCTAATCTTGTGACTGTTGTAGTTTTTTTTTGCGGAAAACTGTTGTAGGTTGGTCCTCCATTAAATTATTATTCAGGCATATAATTTTGTTTCAGACCCAAGTTTACAAAATTTGATCAAGTTTATGGAAGAAATATTAACATGCACTCCCTCTGTCCCGAAGTAAGCGTCTCAATTTTAATACAACTTTATACTAAAGTTAGTACACAAAGTTAAGACACCGAAGAAGTATAATAAAAAATAATACTCCCTCTGTCCTAAAATATAAGAACATTTTTAACACTACACTAGTGTCAGAAACGTTCTTATATTATGGATCGGAGGGAGTAATAAACTATATCTTGCATATTGTGCGGGAAGCACAGAAAACCAGAGCACTCGATACATTTTCTATGTATGCCGGCCCATGCTCGGAAACGTGAAATTGTTGGTGATGTGGTCAAGGTTAGTTAGAGCAAGTACAATAGAGCTGAGTCAGCAGGCTATAAGAAATAAACTAGTATATTTTTGCTTAGTTGGAGGAAAGAGAAGAGGAGAGAGAAGATAGGCGGGCTCTTCGTGAAGAGCCAGCTCTAGCACGTACTCCTAGGCACTTTGTGAGAATGAAATGTGGGTCACATAATCACAAAGTAGTACACTCTTTTGATCTACTATTGTACATGTTGGCTATAAGATGGGCTGTAGATGACATGGCACTGGCTTATAGCCAGCAGCTAGCTATACTATTAACCATGCTCTTAGGACTTAGGAATAGTTTTCCAGTAAGTTAGTTCCATGCCACATGCACCCATAAGTCTCGGAGAGAGTGCGCCATGCATGTGCTACATGATTGACCGGAGGCTGCACCAATGGGGGAGACACAAAACGAGGGTGTCTACCCCTAAAAAAACGAGGCTGTGTATAATTGGGGGATATATTTTGTGTTGGACTAATAAAAGTGGAAAGTGCTCCTCTTAGCTCGGTTGCAGATTGCGATCGTTATCCCTCTCCTCCAGAGATTCAAACCAACCACGTATAAGGCCCAGGTATAACTTCTATTTACCATCTTATTTCAGGGACTTGTCTATTTTTTTTTCCTATTTCAGGGACGGTGGCCCACAACTGACCAGTAATAATATGATGGTCACGGACGCGGACAAATTTTCTGCTTTAACCTTTTGTGCTAACAAATTTCAGAATTGACCTCGCTTGTAAATTTTTTTTGAATCTAACCTTTTTTGGTCACGCCAACATCCTTGGTGTTTGGCTTACACGGAAGACGCCATGGTCCATGGCGTCTGGACCTGGCCTACATGAGCTTAGTTGGCGCTGATGTGGCAAAGCCAAATGCCATGCTCCTTGGCGTTTGGAGGAAACGCCATACATCTTGACATTTGGTCACTAAGATTTGCTAATTGCTGACCGGCTGCATCGCTCCATGCATGCTCGGCCGCTCGCTAGCTTCTCTGAGAGCGCGCACGCATACATGCACTCTGCAGTGGCCTAGATAACTACTCGTAGGTCGTTGTTGGCTATAGCACGCCCATTATCAAGGTCATCTAGCTCAATTGTCGTTCATGATCTTTCACTGCGTAAACGCATATATGACCCCTTAATCAAATATTAGAGCCTCAGTAATGGCATCTCTAACACTGACCCGCAAACCTTCCGCATTAGTTCGGACTGTATTGTTCGGACCGCGGAAGCCATCCAACGCGCCTATATCAGTCCGCGGTGCGGTCCGGACGTATTTTCTCCCACTGCTCTCAAGCCCTCTTCTGACTGCCATGGCCCACCCAGCCACCCCCCGCCTCTCCCATGCTTTCCTTTTTATGCACGCTCCGCTTACCGCGCCGCATTCATGCCGGCCCAGAGCACGGAGCAGCCGACATTGATACCGCGCGATGTGACCGGACAGAGGGCGACGCTGATCGACGCGACCTCTCGTCAGCCGCAACTTCCCGAGGAACCAACTCCGGTCGATGGGTCAATGACAGTATTGGTGATCCACACCCAAGACTGGACCCAACCACTGCACGCCTATATCACCAAGGGTGAGCTCCTCCAGGATAAAACGAAGACCCGACACATTGTCTATCGCTCCAAAGCCTACACAATAATCACCTCACCAACCACCACACACATATCAGAGGAGGCCGTAATGGTGATCCACACCGAAGAAGATTTTTGTCGGCGTTGTATGTCCCTTTGTCACACGTATGATTTGCCACGTCAAAATGAGATTCAAATTTTTGTCAGTGTTTTTTTTCACTGTAAAGAGCTACGTGTTGTGTGTTTTGTTATAATTTATAAAATGGTGGTTTACTGCATTTACGGACACGATTGTGATGGTTTTCTGCATTTACGGACATGATTGTGATGGTTTTATGCATTTCACTCGATTCAGAACCAAAGAGGAACGCCTCAGTGATTTTGGTGCTATGTACTCCGTACTCTGAAAGGGAACTACGGTGAAAGAATGCTAAGAGCACTACAGCCAGACATAGCAAATATGACCCCTTAAACGCCCACGGACGCGGACGGTCAGTGACCGCGTGTGTCCGTTTTGAGCCCCTATTTATCTGTCCGCGCAACCACACTCTTTTTTTCTCATATGTCCGGACACTTGTACATGATTAATAAAGATTAAGAGAGAGAGAAATAAAAAGATGAATAAAGAAACAGAAAAGATGGTCCGGGGTGGGGCCGCGTCCTACGTTGCGGAATGCCCAGGCGCGTCCGCGAGCCCCCATATCCTCCCCATATTTATGATGGATATGAGGGTTCGCAGACAGCCCAGACGTACATGAATGATACGAGGGGTCCGGTTGGGTCGCGTTTTTATTCTCATGTCCCATCATCGACATTGACGAGCCAGCATGGCTATATGAGGCATGGTTTGAGGAGTCCGGCTGTAGATGCTCTAACATTGTAGTACAATTGCATACATGAGTGTAATGATAATACCCAAGACTTGGTTAAGGAATATATCTAGTAGCACTTATGGTGGAGTATATATCGATTTTACCATTCGTGGGTTAGAGAATCTTCTTAACATAAAGCAGAGCATGAAAGAACTAGGGACACTGTCACGGCTCATCGCTGATAATCAACGTGCTCCACCACATAACGACCTACTTACCCATGCCTGCATGCACGCATGGAACCTAGTACATCTCATGTCACTCACCTAAGCATGTTATGGCAGGCAGACAACGTGCATGCATGCAGCGATGGTAGCTAGTCAAATCTAAGCGCCCAGGAACCAAACGCCAAGATGTGTGGCGTTTCCTCCAAACGCCAAGGAGTATGGCGTTTCGCTTTGCCACGTCAGCGCCAACTAAGCTCATGCAGGCCAGGTCCAGACGCCATGGACCATGGCGTCTCCCGTGTAAGCCAAACGCTAAGGATGTTGGCGTGACCAAAAAAGGTCAGATTCGAACTTTTTTTACAAACGAGGTCATTTCTGAAATTTGTTAGCACAAAAGGTTAAAGCAGAAAATTTGTCCCACGGACGCCGACGGGCATTGCTGGAAGCTCCTATACGGCGCGGTAGGCAGATCCAATATGACGCTCGTTAGCGTCAAAAGGTTGTCCCTTCGCTGAAGCGAACCTCTGGTTGGGCCGGCCCACGTACGGGTTTCGTGTGTTCGTTGTTGGCTGTCTCTTCCGTTGCTGTTTCTTGCCGGGTTTTTTTCGTTTTTCTTTTGTGGGTTTTTGCTTCCCTTTTTCAATGTTTTGTCCAGTTTTCTGAGGTTTTGTTCTGTTTTCTTGTTTTGGTTCCATTTTCCTTTGGTTTTTCCTTTTTTGTTTATTTTCTTTTATCCATTTCTTCCTTTTTTGTGTGTTATATAAAAAGTTCACCGCGTATCACAAAAATGTTCATTGTATATTAAGAAAGTCTTCACCGTATTTATGAAAAAGTCACTAGGCATTAGAAAATGTTCATTGTGTATTAAAAAATGTTTGTCATACATTTAACAAAATGTTCATCATATATTAAAGAATTGTTGAACATATTTTAAAAAATGTTCATTGTGTACTTAAAAATGTTCAGCGTATATAATGAAAATTTTTAATGTGTATTTAAAAATTATTCATCGTATATGACAAAAATGTTCACCGTGTATTTAAAACTATTCAGCGTATATCACAAAAATGTTCAATTGTATTTAAAAATTATTCAGAGTAAACCCGAAAATGTTCAATGGTGAAAACCTTTCGTTTTTTTCTTCTGATGCTGCCTTTATAGTTCTTAAAGGTTCGCGCGGCAATTATTCACAAATGTCTCGCTATTCTGGGGTTGTGAGTTCGAGTCCTCCGTGGGACATATTTTTATGATGGCACCGAATGGGCCGGCCCATTCAGGTCGCTCGTCCTTGGCGAAACGTCCTCGATTTGACGCTAACGAGCGTCAGCTGGAGGTCTCGGCGCGGTATGCGGTGAGAAGAGCGCCAGCGCGCACCCCTCTCTGTCAGCGCGTCCGTATGGGCAGGCCTATGTCCGAGAGTCCTGTTTTTTAATTTTTTGATTTACTTTTATTTTTTCCATTTAAATAATTCGGGATTACGAAAAGTTCTCAAATTTTATAAAATGTGGAATTGAAAATAATAATAAATAATAATATTTTTTTCCAGATTTTAAAAATACTTATGAATTCAAAAAAAATCATGATTTCAAAAAAGTTCAAAAATTCAAAAAAATATTCACAGTTTAAGAGAATGTTCATGAATCTGTAAAAGAAATCACGAATTTAAAAATATTCATGAACTTTCAGAAAATGTTTGTGAATTCAGAAAATGTTCGTGGATGAAGAAATTATTCACAAATTTAAAAAATGTTCCCTACTTAAAAAAATTGTTCAGGATTTCAAAAAAATGTTCATAAATTGAAAAAATGTTCACGGTTTAAGAGAATGTTCATGAATATGTAAAAAATCACGAATTTTAAAAATATTCATGAACTTTCAAAAAATGTTTGCAAACTCAAAAAATGTTCGTGGATGAAAAAAATATTCACAAATTTTAAAAATGTTCCCTACTTCAAAAAGTTGTTCAGGAATTTTGAAAAATGTCCATGATAATCTATGAAGTAATCGACATCGAAACGTGGTTTAAGATTATATGAAGTAATCAATATTGATTTAAAGTTTTGGGCTCCAACTAAACCAGATAAAGCATGCATGTGGTTCAGGAGTGTGTGTGGATTTGTTGGCAGGGCAAGGCTCAACATTAATCTGTCGGGGTTTCGGAAGGCTGATACGAAAACGTGGCAAAGGATAGTCCAGGAGATTATGGATCACTTCAATGTTCCAGAGCAGTGAAGAATGTAGGTGGAACACGCTGCATTGAAGAATGCCAGGTATGCTTGGAGAAACTGGAAGCACGTGTTGTACAAGAAGTACTTGAGTGAAGGCAAGGACCCAATTCTTGCATACCCCCAAACTACAAAGGCATACTAAACAGAATTCAAAAGGGTCAGGGCAACTACACAAAAGAGTGCCAAACAATCGGAACTTCAGAAGAGGAACACACACCCACTATATGGGTGTAGCTGGATACTACAACATGATACCGATATGGGACCAGGAGGACAAAGAAGTTGTAGCTGCAGGTGGGAAATCGACCCTTTGTACGCGCTAGCGACTACTTGCGGGCATGTGTTAGAAGGCGTGGCAACGTACTTTGAAAACTCACATAACGAAGAACTGTATCGCGTGATGGTAAAGGCTTCCAACATCCCTGGAATGTTCTATAGGAACTCAGGGCCATGTGAAATTCTGTCTAATGCTCTGAAAACAAAAGAGTCCCTGGTCGTGCAAGGGGTATAGGTGTCAATGTCTCGCACAAGAGGGCTTTCACACTCAGCAAAGAAGTGGGGCTCACCATGAAAAAAGCGAGGAGTGAACAGAAGCAAAATCAATTGTATGAAAGGTTGAGGAGGGACATGTATCCGGGGCTTCGAAAGGAAATTGAGGAGTCACCAATGATGTAGAAGACTCTAACACTGAGAGATAGCCAAGAGATGGGAGAGGAGGCGAGAATGGAGGATGCTGCTTATTGCGCGACAACACCACACAAGAGTAGCTGTGTATCAGCTGACCCCAGTGACACTGAGACTGCAGCTGCGCATGATGATGTTATATCTGGTCTATCGGGAATGATTGACAGACTTGGGTGTGTTCTTACACATTATGAAGGTACGTTAAAATGTGCAACAACCTGGGTTTTTCCCCCTCCCCCCGGTCGCTCGCTCGGAAGGGGCCTCTTGTTGGACAATGTGCCATTTGAAGCCTGGCTGTGTCAAGTGCTACATAACTGAAGTAAAGCCTGGTGAATTTGCTCTGAAGAATGTCCTAGGGGACTATGATGAGAAGGGGACCTTCGGAGAAACACTGTTACATCATATACAGTGGCCACAAAAGGAAATAGACTTCATGGATGAGATCCCTCAAGCCCCGCTGAAAGCACAAGTGCTCCCTGGGTGATTTTGATAATTAATGTCAACATATCTCTTGTTGGACTAATAGTTTTATCTAGTATAATTCAGACAAGTTCAACAGTGGAGTGGCAAGGACAAGAGGATGTGGAACCCCTTGAAAATGGTAAGGGCAAAGATTGGCAAAAGCTCAAGACTCTCCATTTCTATTTAAGTGATCCAAGATCACATTGAGTCCATAGGAAAGCCAATACTATTAAAAGGGGATGAGGTGTTGCTTAATGGTCTACTTGCTCAAGTGCTTAGTGATATTACTCCAAAACCCTCAGCCACTTTCTCCATCCAAATATGTCCACACCCTAATTCCAAACTTGGCCCCACCGATTCTTTCTACCTGGAGCCACCGAGTTCATTTGACATAGCCACTGGCAGAAACCCTAATAGTTCGGCCACACTGATACAGATCTCGGTCCCACTGAGATGGCCTTGCCAGCGCTCTATGATATGTTGCATTCACTTGGTTCTCACTGAGTTGTTGCAATTGATCTCACCAAGCTGGCTTGACAGATTCTCTGCTGCTTATTGCTTCACTTCGGTCTCACCGAGTTGATGCAATCGGCACCACCGAGATGAAGTGTGCCCTAAGCCCTAACACATCGGTCCCACTGAGTTGTTCCAGATGGTCCCACAAAGATTCTTAACGTTCATATTTTTGAAAAAAATTAGTGCCACTGAGTCTCCTAATCGGTGCCACCGAGATGAGTCAAAAGTGTATAACGGTTGGATTTTTGTGGAGGCTATATATACCCCTCCACCTCTTCTTCCTCATGGAGGAGAGCCATCAGAACGTGCCTACACTTCCACCATACATTTTCTGAGAGAGAACCACCTACTCATGTGTTGAGATCAAGAGATTCCATTCCAACCATTTGAACCTTGATTTCTAGCCTTCCCCAAGTTGCTTTCGACTCACATCCTTCTTCCATCATAGCCAAATCTGTGTGAGAGAGAGTTGAGTGTTGGGGAGACTATCATTTGAAGCACAAGAGCAATCATCATCAAAACACCATCTATTACCTTTTGGAGAGTGGTGTCTCCTAGGTTGGTTAGGTGTTGCTTGGGAGCGTCCGTCGTGATGTGGAGTTGAACCGAGAAGTTTGTAAGGGCAAGGAGATCGCCTACTTCATGGAGATCTACCCGAGTGAGGCAAGTCCTTCGTGGGTGATGGCCATGGTGGAATAGACAAGGTTGCTTCTTCGTGGATCCTTCATGGGTGGAGCCCTCCGTGGACACGTGCAGCTGTTACCCTTCGTGGGTTGAAGTCTCCATCAACATGGACGTACGATAGCACCACCTATCGGAACCATGCCAAAAATTCTTCGCGTCTCCATTGCGTTTGCATACTCCAATCCCATCCCTTTACATTCTTGCAAACTGCATGATTTACTATTTCTGCTGCCTATACTCTTGTCATGATTGCTTGAAATGTATTGTGTGTGCTTTAATATGTGCTAAACTCCACCCTTAACTTGAAGAAATTAAAAACTTCCACTTTTCCTTGTTAAAGGTCTAATCACCCCCTCTAGACCCCTCATCTTGATCCTTTCAATCGGTAGCATAGCATTGGTCTCCGTTGCTTTCGTTTAATCGCCATTGGAGGAATATGGATGAGTCTATGTTCGGGACTATTAGACGGAGAGTGCCTATTCTTGATGGGGAGTTTTATGGTTCTTGGAAAAATGAGATGCTTGAGATTTTCAATGAATATAATTTGAACAAGTATATTCTTAGCCCTTACGTGCATCCTATTGATCCTTTGCATCCAACCCCCGATGAGTATCTTGACATGGTTCATAAGCTTAGGACTATCAATCTTATCATTAGAGAATTGCCTAGAAATTTGCTTATTTGCTTGCCTACATTTGAATGTGCATATACTATATGGAATTACCTTGAGGAACGCTTTCCAAATTACTCTTGAAAAATCTAGATGAGAATCTCCAAAAGTCTATTGCTTTTCAAAAATTGAAGCCTAGTGATCCCAAGTTTGATGAATGTCCATTTGAGCTCCGTGATCTTATGTGTGATAAGGGAAATGTTGGAATCATTAGTAGCTTCATCTCGGAGACAATTAGAATTCATTAACTAGAACATTGTTGATACGTCTCCAACGTATCTATAATTTTTTATTGTTCCATGCTATTATATTATTTCTTTTGGATGTTTTATATGCATTAATATGCTATTTTATATTATTTTTGGGACTAACCTATTAACCTAGAGCCCAGTGCTAGTTTCTATTTTTTCCTTGTTTTTAGGTTCTACAGAAAAGGAATATTAAACGGAGTCCAAACGAGATGAAAATTTATGGTGATTTTTTATGGACCAGAAGAGACCCATGGGGCATTAGAGATGGACCTGAGGAGTCCCGGCAACAAAAAGGTTGGAGGGCGCCCCCCCCAGTGCACGCTCCTGCCTTGTGGGTCCCTCGAGAACCCCCCCTGACGTGAGACCGATGCCAAAAATTCATATAAATCATGAAACCCCCCCAGAAAGAAACCTAGATCAGGAGTTCTGCCGCCGCAAGCCTCTGTAGCCACAAAAAAATAATCGGGAGCCTGTTCCGACACCCTGCCGGAGGGGGAAACCATCACCGGAGGCCATCTTCATCATCCCGGCGGTCTCCATGACGAGGAGGGAGTAGTTCACCCTCGGGGCTGAGGGTATGTACCAGTAGCTATGTGTTTGATCTCTCTCTCTCTCTCTCTCGTGTTCTTGATTTGGCATGATCTTGATGTACCACGAGCTTTGTTACTATAGTTGGATCATATGGTGTTTCTCCCCCTCTATCTTCTTGTGATGAATTTAGTTTTACCTTTGAGATTTCACTATTATCGGATTGAATACTATTGTGGATTTGAGGACACTTGATATGTCTTGCATGGGATACCCGTGGTGACAATGGGGTGTTCTGTTGATTCACTTGATGTATGTTTTGGCACTCAACTCGCGGATTCCCAAGGTGACATTGGGGTAATCTATGCATAGGGGTTGATGCACATTTTCGTCATTGTTTCTCCGATAGAAATCTTGGGGCACTATCGTGGAAAGGTCACGGCAGATGTCCTAGCAAAAGGACTTAGTTGTGGAGCCATCGCAACTAGGAGGCTTAAAGGGGTTAAAATGGGACAAAGAACACGGGAGTTTATACTGGTTCAGCCCCTTGCGGTGAAGGTAAAGGCCTAATCCAGTTTGAGGTGGAATTGCTTATGTCTCGATTACCAGGAAGCGAATCCGCTTGACCTAGTTCTCGATCTGATGTTACTTGTCCTGAACCGCCACTGGGTCATCCCTTTATATACAGAGGTCGATGCCCAGCGGCTCACAAAGTCCCGGCCGGCTCATAAACAGTGTCCGGCTTGGTGTCTATCTATTCCTGCCTTAGAATACAAGTCATACACATATGGCGGTTTATCTCTATGGGCCTTAAGCCGCCTTTGGGACATGGGCCCTTAACTGAACCGCCATCTTCAAGTATCGTCTCGGGCTTCATATTATGAATCGCCATAGGTATAACCCGGCCCCTCCTGGGCGGGGCATACCTAGTAGTTATATCCCAACATTAGGCCCCAGACTGATTTGAACTTGTTCATGTCAATCTTCAACACTTAGGAAAAATCTTCTGCTCCTCATTGCGCGAGAGTTTATAACCCACCATGATGTCATCTTCTAGATCTGTGATAACCCGCCATGACGTCACCTGTCATTTATTCACATCTTATCAACATATCTCAATGAATCTTTTATCTTAATACCCGTTCGATAATCGAGGCGTCTGAACAGCTGGATAACCATGTTTTGGTCTCCTCATTTTTCGCGCCCACTTATGAGTCCTTCCTTATAAATAGCCACGACCAGTCTTCTTCTCATTCTTCCCCATTCCATCATCTTCTTCCTCTCGCGACCTCTGCCACTTCGAGCTCCGCCGCCGCCGCAATGCGCACCGTCGTCTTCGTCCCAGGCCGCTGCATCACCCTGAATCTAACCAGAGAACGGCGATGATCCTCCGCAGTCAACCTGCATCTGTAAGCACTCATTCTTCTGTACCCTAGATCCACATTAGGGTTTCTACTTGCTCGTCGTGTTCTTCGTAGCCTGTCCACCACAACACCTTTTGATCTAGAAACAGTACGAAGCTTATGCAGTAGTCGTTTTTGCTTTCACCTTCAATACAAGCAGATCCCCTTTTCTAGAAGAAAAGATCCCTTTGGAGCTTATGAACTCATTTGTACTGGTTTTTTAGCTAGATTTATTTCCTTTTTATGAACATTCGCTGATCCAAAATAATGATTGCAATCTATGAAACTTGTTTGTGTGACACTTAGCCAAAAATATGCATTTTGATAGATCCACCTAGCCATGGCGGCTCAAACCACCAGCTTAAATTGCAATGCTCAATAGATAACATCCAACTACTCATGGCAGCTTAAATAACCTGACTGCTCACGGCGGTTTAAATAACCTGACGTAATTAGTCATATACCATTAGGCCCCTTTATAAGCCGCCATTCTGAATATGTGTTGTAATACTTTTCCTCCGGCTTGAATTTGAACCGGCAAATTTACTCTTTGTTAGGCTTCCTTCTTCATAATGCCTCCCAAAACAACCACTTCATGCAACCGGGTTAAATCCATCGTCACGGAGGGTACACTCAATGATTTTGTGAAAACCGGCTATCTACCAAAAAAGGATGTCATGTCGTACCGTGCTCCTGATCCAACAGAAGAAAAACCTCAGCCCAAAGAAGGGGAAGTCATTGTCTTCACAGATCACATGAACCTGGGCTTTTCGCCACCCGGCTCAAAGTTCTTCAGAGATGTTCTGCACTTTTTTGACCTTCGTCCTCAAGACATCGGACCCAACTCCGTGTCTAACATATGCAACTTCCAAGTGTTCTGTGAGGTGTATCTTGAAGAAGAGCCCAGCTTCCTACTTTTCAGAGAGTTGTTTTATTTGAACCGCCAGTATGAATACTCCAACGGACCTAGTTTGGAGCTCGGTGGGGTCTCAATCCAACGATGGAGAGATGCCATTTTCCCTTACACGCAACCATCGAGTCACCCCAAAGACTGGAACCAGACATGGTCCTATTGTCAAGACACTTCTCCAGCTAATGAGAACCCTCTGCCCGGCCTTCGCACCCCGCGCCTCGAATCCAATCATCCTCTTCCACACAAGTTGTTAGCTGCTGATCGTCAGAAGCTTGCCCCTACCATGGCTAAAGTCAAGGCTCTTTTGGGGAACGGCTTAAATGGTATTGACTTGGTCCGGGTTTGGGTTGCCTGGCGGATCATCCTGTTGAGCCGCCGCTCCAGTTTAATGTGTACCTACACGGGCGAGAAGAATGATCCACTGCGCCACAGCCCTGACGATTTACCTGATGATGTTATCAATGATATGATGAAGTCGCTTTTAAATGAAAGCCTAGCAGATTGTGGCAAGGTGGGCCTAAGCCCTTTCTGCAAAACTAACCCGGCTCCAGGGGTAAGCCGCCAAACTTAGTTATTTTACCTTTATCTTTTGATGTTTTGTCTTAACTCAAACCTTTGCTGATTTTCACAGGCTGATGATAAGTTTTGGAAGAAAAAATATGGCCATGAGGCTACAAAGAGAGCCAGGAAGGCCAAAAAAGCCGCCAGGAAAGCCGCCATCAAGAAAAGAGGAAAGAAGCCCAGCGCTTCTGACTTGCTTCGAGTAGAAGACACCTCTGAGTCGGAGGTAGCCCTTGACTCTCTTGGCTCCTTTTTTAACCACCTTATTGACACTGATTATCATCAGGATGACACGGGAACGAGTTAGGGAGTGGATGAAGAGGTAACCATTATTTCCTTTGACTCCGAGCCTTGGCCAAGACAAAAAATCCGAAGAGTAACCCGGAAAGTAAGATTTTCACATCCCTTAGCTTATCATGATCCTCACTTTATTTTGAAGCGACAGAGTCATGAGAGCCGGAGGCAGACCCGGACCAGCAAGGATGCAGAACTTTCCTTCGGCTTACCTAATACACCAAGGAAGTGCCAAAACGAGGTAACCTCTGACTTAAACCCTTTTTATCCTTTGGCGGGTCTCACTCGTCAACCACTCAACTCTTCTGATTCAAATTATCAGGAAACTTCACATTCTTCCGTCGACTCAATCCAGTCCAATATGCCGGCTTTTAAGACCGCTCCAAGGTAATGATGATTTACTTATCCTGTACTCATTATAATCCTTTATACTTGTACCGACCTTTTTATTTTGTGCAGTGGAAAAGCAAATCCCAACAAGATGGTGAAGAAAAACAAGTCGGTCGAAGAGCCAACCGTCAATGAGCCGGAGCTCCAAACCACAGCGCCTGAGGCCTCTGTTCCTGAGCCGCCGCTTGAGCCAGTTCACGACATGCCAACAAAGACTGTTGACCCGCCTGTCGATCAAGCCGCCGCTGACTCTTTAAACCCTGAAGCTTCAAGCCCGGTTAAGACAGCCGACCCACAAGATGTTGATATGAAAATCACCAAGACCGGCTATACTGAGCCGGGGAGACCTAGTGTACTAGCCAAGTGTTCTGCCAAGGAGGAGCACATTGAACGATGTAAAGTCAGATTTGATGTTGCTGACTATACTCAATTGAGCATTGGCGAAGTTTTTTCTGGCTATCTCAGCCAAGTGCACAGCAGCCGCGATCTTGAAGTTGACATGGTGAAACAAATGCACCGGAAATTTGAGGTATAAATTCTTCCCTTTATTGAATTATCCTTACTATGCCATCCCCCAAGTGCACTGCTTATGATGAATATGCTGTAGACTTAGAACGAACTTATGATCATCGGTAATATCCTTTGGTAGAACCCTTAAAAATCTGACTTAATCCGTAGTCCCCAAGGGCCGCTTTAATCAGCATGAATGAGCCGGTCCTTCATATGCTTGTGTAGTATGTAGTTTTTAACAACAATATTCATTAGTCCCCAAGTGCCAAGTACTCTTGCTTGCAAAGTGCTTGGGACTTACTCTCATAAGCCGCCACTTTCGGTAGACATTAGCCCCCAAGTGCCAAGTGTTGTTGCTTGCAAAAGGCTTGGGACTTAATATTGCATACTAATGTTTATGATTTTGATCTGGTACATGTACATACCACCACTGGTCAACTTCAATCAGAGCTGTCTGAATTGAAGAACCGCTTAGAGCTACAAGAGACGGAGACCCAGAGAGCAAACTCCAAATTTGAATTCAGCGTGTCTGAGCAAGAAAAAATGAGGGCCGACTTTGAAGTTGAGAAAAAGGCCTGGGGTGAAAAAAAGATTGCCTTGACCCATCGAGCAGAAAAAGCAGAGGCGGCTCCGGAAGAGCTGACCACTGAATTATCCGGCTTAAAACGCCATGTGTCTCAGATGGTCTCGGCTATCTTCGGTAAGTCGCATGATGACTGTGAAAGTTGGAATCCTTCTTGATGATATTATCTGTTCTTAACTCCTTTTGTGATTATTATGCAGGCCCTAGGAGCAGCAATCTCAACCAAGACATGCTTGTAAAACTAAAGGCGGTTTACACTTTAGTAGAGCAACTTTACACTGGTGCCCAGCACACATTAGCCATAGTTGCTCTGTGCAATGAAGCCCCCACACTCTTGGTGGACATGCTAAGAAAGCTTTCTATGCTACCCCAGCAGTTTAATGAAGTAAAGCGTTCATCTGCAAGAGCCGGAGCCGTATCTGCCTTAAGCCGGGCCAAAGCATGGCTGCCGGAATTAGACCCGGCTGACATCTCCATTGGGTACCCCAGCCTCAAGGAGGATGGCACGTCGTTTGAACAGACGGACTTTGCTACTTGCGTGAAGGAGATACATCATGTGGCTAGCATGATTGCCGATGAAACAGACCTCACCAAGTATCATCCGGCTTACGACACGGGAAATCAGAGGCAGCCAACACCGACTTATAAAGTGAAAAGCCCGATCCCCTCCAATCCGTAAGCACACCTTTGCCCCCGAAGTTGACCCGTCCAGGCTAATTGATGATGAAGCTGAGTTTGAAGCCTTGAATGGCATTGACTGGTCATCATCAACCTTCCAGGACGCAGAATAGGACAAAGACGCGGAGATGGTTGACCCGGAAGCATCAGGCCAACAAGAGAATTGATCCGCCGGGCGGCTCATATTAGTAGCCTTCTGAAAAACAGTTTAATCATTTGGACTCGGGGAGTCATGTAATAGGGTAGAAATGACTTTGATCTGTCGTGCCATCATGCACGTTTTTGGTGCTCTATACTATTAAACTGCCTCTTTTATATTTACCCTTGTTATATTTATCATCTATTTTCCTTGTACAGAAGAAAGTCCTTCAAATATCCTGCACACAGAAATAGATCACAAGAACCTTGGCGGTTTACCGCAGGGCGTGTCATAATATCTCACATATATCCACTGTTGTGTAAAAAGGAGTAATAGATAAGCCTGTTATGAATCATAACTTTGAAACATAACTATAATAATAATATCATACCTGTGATATTGAATTTTCACTACCAGTTTATGTGACCTGTGCAGTAAGGGTGATAACACAATCTTTAGAAGCCAAGACTTCCAAAAGTTTGATGTTTGTCATATGCTGGCGAATTATCGTCCAAAGTTAAGCCGGGTTAAATAGAAACCACATATATATGTGCCTCAGATATGAACAAAAAAGTCTCAAGATAAACCCAAAAGATTGTTTTCAAAAAACTTAAGCCAAACCGAGAGAAAAAAATGAGGCTTCTAATTCGAATACGATCAGTAAGCCGGACTAAAAGGGGTTAAGCTATGATTCGAATACGATCAAGAAGCCCCCTAGTGGGTTTGGCATTGCGCCGATCAAGAGGGTACCGACAGCTATGTTCTCTTTGGTTCGAATATGACCTATGTTTGAACAGGAAGCCCCCAAATGACCTTGAGACTTTTTTAACGACTCTGATTCAAATACGATCAGAGTCAGACCAAAATGGGTTAAGCTATGATTCGAATACAATCAAGAAGCCCCCTAGTGGTTTTGGCATTGTGCCGATCAAGAGGGTACCGACAGCTATGTTCTCTTTGGTTCGAATACGACCTATGTTCGAACAGGAAGCCCCCAAATGACCTTGAGACTTTTTAACGACTCCAATTCGAATACGATCAGAGTCGGACCAAAAGGGGCTAAGCTATGATTCAAATATGATCTAGCCCCCAAATGATCAAGTTGTTTGATCAGCTATGATTCAGATACGATCAGGAAGCTGTGCCAAAGGAGTTAAGCTAGATTCGAATATGATCAGCCTCCAATTGGTCCTTGGAATTATGATGGTGAAGACATATGATCATTTGAGGATGAAAAGGACAAAGGTCCTGCTTTATTACTTATCATAATATATACATCATCAAAAATATGTACATCATAAGAGCCGGTGGCTCAAGTGTAGTAAGGCCGAAGATGAGCGATGTTCCACGGCCAGCGGGTCTCCTCCTCCGACTTACGTGAGTCTATGTGCTCTCGAACATCGATAAGGTAGTATGACCCGTTGTTCAAATTCTTGCTGACCACAAAGGGCCCTTCCCAAGGTGGGGATAACTTGTGCATATCAGTTTGATCCTGGATGAGCCGGAGCACCAAGTCACCTTCTTGAAAGGTTCTGGATTTAACCCGGCGGCTATGGTAGCGGCGCAGGTCTTGTTAATAAATCACCGAACGGGCTGCTGCAAGGTCACGCTTTTCATCCAAGAGGTCCAGTGCATCTTGACGTGCCTGCTCATTATCAGCTTTGACGTAATCCGCCATGCGAGGAGAGTCATGATGGATGTCACTAGGGAGAACCGCCTCTGCTCCGTAAACCATGAAGAAATGTGTGTAACCCATAGACCTGTTGGGGGTAGTATTGATACTCCATATGACAGAAGGTAACTCCTCCACCCAACAACCCGACATCCATTGCAATGGAACCATAAGCCGGGGCTTGATGCCTCTCAAAATTTCCTGATTGGCTCTTTCAGCTTGCCCATTAGACTGAGGGTGAGCTACTGATGATACATCAAGACGAATATGCTCATGTTGACAAAATTCTTTCATAGCAACTTTGGACAAGTTAGTAACATTATCAGTTATGATACTGTGGGGAAAGCCAAAACGGAAAATCACCTTTTTCATGAATTGAACCGCCGGTGCCGCGTCACACTTACTGACCGGCCCTGCTTCAACCCACTTTGTGAATTTGTCAACTTCCACCAAGAGGTGGTTTTTTTATCCTTGGACCTTTTGAAAGGCCCAACCATGTCAAGTCCCCAGACTAGAAACGACTAAGTAATTGGAATCATCCTCAATTCTTGACCCGGCACGTGAGCTCGCCGTGAAAATTTCTGACAACCATCACATTTACTGACCAAATCCTTTGCATCAGCGTGAGCTGTCAGCCAATAGAATCCGTGACGAAAAGCTTTGGCCACAAGGGACTTTGAACCAGCATGATGACCACAATCTCCTTCATGAATCTCACGAAGAATCTCTTGACCCTCCTAAGGAGAGAGACAATCCTGAAACGCCCCAGTGACACTGCGATGATGCAACTCACCATTGGCAATTGTCATTGACTTAGACCGTCAGGTTATCTACCTAGCCAAGGTTTCATCCTCAGGCAGCTCGCCCCATGTCATGTAAGCCAAATATGACACTGTCCAATCTGGGATGACGTGAAGAGTCGCCACCAACTGTGCTTCCGGGTCAGGAACAGCCAAGTCTTCCTCTGTAGGCAACTTGACAGAAGGGTTATGCAGAATATCCAAGAAAGTGTTAGGTGGCACCGGCTTACGCTGAGACCCCAACCAGCTTAAAGCATCAGCCGCCTCATTCTTTCTGCGATCAATGTGCTCCACTTGATAACCCTTGAAGTGCCCAGCAACAGCATCAACTTCACGACGATAAGCCGCCATGAGGGGATCCTTGGAATCCCATTTGCCTGAGACTTGTTGAGCCACCAAATCTGAGTTGCCAAAGCACCTCACCCGACTTAAGCTCATCTCCTTAGCCATCCGAAGACCATGGAGCAAGGCCTCATACTCAGCTACATTGTTAGTACAGGGAAACATCAACCTTAACACATAACACTACAAAAAAAGACACATCCGTGACATTTTGGGCCGAACGAATTTTTTTCTGTCATACATATGACACTTCTATGACGATAATTGTGACAAAACCCGGTATCATCATAGATGTGGTGGCTCCTACTTCTATGACAAAAATCATGACAGAAAATGGGCTTTTCGTCTGGGCGGGCGGAGACGCACTGCATGACATTCTTTGGGCCGTCCATGACGGAAAAACCGTGGTAGAAGCAAGGGGAGGAAAATTTGTGGAGTTGCGGTTATGGGGAGCTCGGGGCGGCGATGCACATTCTCTCAGACATGTATGGCTGCTGCAGCGCGAGGCGTTAGCTCTAACTAAACCCGAGCAAGGCGTTGGGCTCTAATCAACCCGGCGATTGCAGACTGCGAACTCTGCGTTCTCGAACTGAAGCGATCGATCGATGGTCGTTAATCGAACCCGATCGGCGATTCGCCGCTCTCGCTGCTAATCGAAGCCGATCGATTGGATGAGCAATGAGCATTGCATGCGGGGGGTTGGATGAGCGGTGGCGGTGGCGTTGCCTCTGGATGAACAGGACCCGTGGTGTGGAGGGCTGGATGAGCATGAGCGGTGAAGGGGTGCCCGTGGAGGGTGGTTGAACAGACCCGTGGTGTGGAGGGCTGGGTGAGCAGTGAGCGGTGGAGGGTGCCCATGGAGGGTGGTTGAGCGATGGCCGGTGGAGTAGCGTGGTGTAGGCTAGATGAGCAGGAGCCCGTGGAGGCTGGAGGAGATCGACGGTGGCCGTGGAGGCCGGAGGAGGTCGACGGTGGAGATGAACAGTATCCGTGGAGTCCGTGTTGCGATGCACGCCACACCCTCCCGATGAACAGGACCCTCGTTTCGACCGTAGGAGGTCCGTTTCGTCCGTTTTGCGGTACGCCACACCCCTCCCGATCAACAGGACCCCCGTTTCGACCGTAGGAGGTTCATTTCATCCGTTTTGTGGTACGCCACACCCCTCCCGACCAACATGACCCCCGTTTCGACCGTAGGAGGTCTGTTTCCTCCGTTTTGCGGTACGCCACACCCCTCCCGATTAACAGGACCCCGTTCCAAACGTAGATGCGGTACGCCAGGCCTCGTTTCCATTGCCTGTTCCGTCCAAGCCCTCCCGATGAACATGACCACGCATTCCGTTCCGACCCAGCCGGTTGGCTCCCCAAGAACACGACGACGACGCTATTTCTCCGTTCCAACCCAGCCACGTACACGAGCCCTGGCCGTACGTATGCGCGAGTAGGTGTTCGAGACCCCGCCTGTATGTACACATACGTGGCCGTATTTTCTTTCTTGCACCCTGGCCGCTGTACGCACGTGTACATGCACGCGCGCCTCTACTACGACACGTGCGCGCCTCTACTATGACACGTGCGCACCTCTACATCCACCAGTATATATGTACGTACACGTTCGTGACCAGAATGACAACGCTACGTATGCTTCGACCAGGTGGGTCCCGACTGTCAGGCACTTCCTTGCCTGCGAAGATGTAGCTGGTGGGTCCCAGCAGTCAGGGGGGCGAATCATTTTTTTGCCCGGACGCACTTCCTTGTGTGTGAAGATGTAGCTGGTGGGTCCCAGCAGTCGGGGGGCAAATCGTTTTTTTGCCCAGACGCACTTCCTTGCATGCGAAGGTGTAGCTGGTGGGTCCCAGCAGTCAGGCGGGAAACATTTTTTTCGCGAGATATGGTGGCCCGTCTGGTGGGTCCCAGCTATCAGGTGGAGGAATAATTATTTTGCGCGTAATAAGGAGGCACTTCCTTGCGGCCGCCGTGGACCCAACTGTCGGCCTCTCCACGCACAGTACTCTTCCGATGGAAGTCGATCGTTGATCACATTGACCACGCCGCGCCGAGAGCACCACGGCGGTGGAAGAAGGCGAGGCCTAGGAAGGGGATGACGCGGAGCCGGGGAAGACGCAGCAGCGGATGCCCACGCGAAGAGGAGTGCGAGGGTTCACTGGTTCGGCTGCGGTGTGAGGCTGCTGATACGTCTCCAAGGTATCTATAATTTTTGATTGTTCCATGCTATTATATTACCCCTTTTGGATGTTTATGGGCTTTATTTTACACATTTATATCATTTTTTGGGACTAACCTACTAACTGGAGGCCCAGCCCGTATTGCTTTTTTTTGCCTATTTCAAGATTTCAAGAAAAGGAATATCAAACGGAGTCCAAACGGAATGAAACCTTCGGGAGCGTGATTTTTGGAACAAACGTGATCCAGAGGACTTGGAGTGCAAGTCAAGAAGCATCCAAGGCTCCCACGAGATAGGAGGGCGCGCCCCCCTATAGGGCGCGCCCCTATCTCGTGGGCCCCTCGGGCGTCCACCGACGTACTTCTTCCTCCTATATAAGCCTACGTACCCCGAAAACATCCAGGGAGCAGATAAAACACAATTTCCACCACCGTAACCTCCTGTACGAGATCCCATCTTGGAGCGTTCGCCGGTGTTCTGCCGGAGGGGGAATCGACCATGGAGGGCTTCTACATCAACATCCTTGCCCCTCCGATGAGTTGTGAGTAGTTTACCACAGACCTACGGGTCCATAGTTATTAGCTAGATGGCTTCTTCTCTCTTTTTGGATCTCAATACAATGTTCTCCCCCTCTCTTGTGGAGATCTATTCGATGTAAACTCTTTTTGCTGTGTGTTTGTCGAGATCCGATGAATTGTGGGTTTATGATCAAGTTTATCTATGAATAATATTTGGATCTTCTCTGCATTCTTTTATGTATGATTGAGTTATCTTTGCAAGTCTCTTCGAATTATTAGTTTGGTTTGGCCTACTAGATTGATCTTTCTTGCCATGGGAGAAGTGCTTAGCTTTGGGTTCAATCTTGCGGTGTTCTTACCCAGTGATAGAAAGGGTTGCAAGGCACGTATTGTATTGTTGCCATCGAGGATAGCAAGATGGGGTTTATATCATATTGCTTTAGTTTATCCCTCTACATCATGTCATCTTGCTTAATGCGTTACTCTGTTCTTATGAACTTAATGGTAGTAGATGCAGGCAGGAGTCGGTCTACTTGTTGCAGACGCGATGCCTATATACATGATCATGCCTAGATAACTCATAACTATTCACTTTTCTATCAATTGCTTGACAGTAATTTGTTCACCCACCGTAATACTTATGCTATCTTGAGAGAATCCACTAGTGAAACCTATGGCCCCCGGGTCTATCTCTTATCATAGTTGCTTCCAATTTACTTTTATTTGCATCTTTACTTTTTGCATCTATATTATAAAATACCAAAACTATATTTATCTTATCATACTATCTTTATTAGATCTCACTTTCGCAAGTGGCCTTGAAGGGATTGACAACCCCTTTATTGCGTTGGTTGCGAGTTCTCAGTTTGTTTGTGTAGGTGCGTGGGACTTTTGAGGAGCCTCCTACTGGATTGATACATTGGTTCTCAAAAACTGAGGGAAATACTTATGCTACTATTGCTGCATCACCCTCTCCTCTTCGAGGAAAACCAACGCAAGCTCAAGATGTAGCAAGAAGGATTTCTGGCACCGTTGCCGGGGAGGTCTTCGCTCAAGTCAAGACATACCAAGTACCCATCACAAACCCATCTCCCTCGCATTTACATTATTTGCCATTTTCCTCTTGTTTTCCTCTCCCCCACTTCACCCTTGCCGTTTTATTCGCCCTCTCTTTCCCAATCTCCTCCTCTCTCTTTCGCTTGCCTTTTTTTTGGTTGCTCATTTGGTTGGATTAGATGCTTATTTATTGCTAAACAGAAAACCTAAGATCTATGGATCCTCATCCGCTTGCTAATCTTTTTAAGAGATCCAATTATGATGAACCAATTGCTAGTGAGTTTTGTGCACTAGATTATCTTTATGAAGTTTTGCTGAAATTCGTGAATCTGAAAATTGTGATGAAGAACTTTATGAAGTGATTCATGATAGATCTTTGAATAAAAAGCATGATTGGAATGTTTTTACTATAAATTCTCTTGTTGACAATTGTGCTAATAATATGCAAAACCCTAAGCTTGGGGATGCTAGTTTTGCTATGTCTACTACTTGTTGCAATGATCATGATTGGAGTGATTCTTCTTATGATCTTCAAAATTTATTTAAGCCCCATGATGAATATGAGATTGATAATAGTGTTTGCAATAATATTGAAAGTGGGTTTGGAAGAGTGTCAACTTTAGATCCCACATATTTGGAGAATGTTCAATCTTATGGTATTTTTGATAAAAGTGGGTTTGGAGAGGTCATGACTTTAGTTAATGTTAATCCCACTATTTTGGAAGAGTGTCAACTTCGCATGCATGTGGATCCTGTTGAGAATATGTTATGTGATAGCTATTTTGTTGATGTTACTAAATTACCTCTCTTCATGTTGAGATTGCTATCATCTCTTTGTTCTTCCTTGCATATGCTAGTTTTTGCTTGCCTTGATAATTTGTTTGCTTACAAGATGCCTATGCATAGGAAGTATGTTAGACTTAAGTGTGTTTGTCACATGTTTTATGATGCTCTCTTTGTGCTTCAATTCTTGTCTTTCATGTGAGCATCATTGAAATCTCAATGCCTAGCTAAAAAGGCTTTAAAGAAAAGCGCTTGTTGGGAGACAACCCAATATTTTTCCTTGCTGTTATTTAATAAATCTTGCATCTACCTTCTGTTTAGATGTGTTTTTATCTTTTAATTAGTGTTTGTGCCAAGTAGAACCTATAGGATAACCTATGATGATAGTTGATTTGATTCTGCTGAAAAACAGAAACTTTGCGCGCACGAATATAATTTTTTAAATCACAGAAACGTGCTTTTGCGTTGATTCTTTTTGCTTCTGATCAATAAACAAAGTTTCCATGACTTCCTATTTTGTTAGGATTTTTAGAGTTCCAGAAGTTTGCGTTAGTTACAGATTTCTACAGACTGTTCTGTTTTTGACAGATTCTGTTTTTCGTGTGTTGTTTGCTTATTTTGATGCATCTATGGCCAATAAAATAGTTTATAAACCATAGAGAAGTTGGAATACAGTAGGTTTAACACCAAAATAAATAAATAAGGAGTTCATTACAGTATCTTATGTGGTGGTTTTGTTTTCTTTCACTAATGGAGCTTATAAGATTTCCTGTTGAGTTTTGTGTTGTGAAGTTTTCAAGTTTTGGGTAAAGCTTTTATGGACTATGGAATAAAGGGTGGCAAGAGCCTAAGCTTGGGGATGCTCAAGTCACCCCAAGATATTCAATAATAGCCAAAATTCTAAGCTTGGGGAAGCCCTGTGAAGGCATCCCCTCTTTCGTCTTCGTTCATTGGTAACCTTACTTGGAGCTATAGTTTTATTCGCCACATGATATGTGTTTTGCTTGGAGCGTCGTGCATTATATTAGTATTTGCTTTTTAGTTTACCACAATCATCCTTGCTGTACACACCTTTTGGGAGAAGCCTATTTGATTAGAATTTGCTAGAATACTCTATGTGCTTCACTTATATCTTTTGAGCTTGATAGTTTTGGCTCTAGTGCTTCACTTATATTTTTTAGAGCACGGTGGTGTCTTTATTTTGAAGAAATTACTAGTCTCTCATGCTTCACTTATATCTTTTTGAGAGTCTTTTAGAAAAGCATGGTATTTGCTATGGTTTTAAAGTTGTTCCTAGAATGATGAGCATCCAAGTTGGGTATAATAAGAACTATCATAGAAAAAGAATTGGATGCTATGAACAATTTGATGCTTGATAATTGTTTTGAGATATAAAGGTAGTAATGTTAGGGTCATGCTAGTGGGTAATTATGAAATTGAGAAATACTTTTGTTGAAGTTGGCAAGTCCCGTAGCATGCACGCATGGTAAAAGTTGTGTGACAAATTTGTTTCATGAGGTGCTCTTTTGATTGTCTTCCTTATGAGTGGCAGTCGGGGACGAGCGATGGTCTTTTCCTACCAATCTATCCCTCTTGGGGCATGCGTAGTAGTACTTTGCTTCGAGGGCTAAGTAGACTTTTGCAATAAGTATATGAGTTCTTTTTGACTAATGTGAGTCCATGGATATATGCACACTCATCCTTCCACTTTGCTAGCCTTTATTATTACCGCGCAACTTTCGCCGGTATCATGAACCCTTTATTTACCTTCCTCAAAACAGCCACCATACCTACCCATTATGGCATTTCCATAGCTATTCCGAGATATATTGCCATGCAACTTTCCACCATTCCATTTATTATGACACGTTCCATCATTGTCATATTGCTCTTTGCATGATCATGTAGTTGACATCGTATTTGTGGCAAGGCCACTTTCATAATTTTCATACATGTCGCTCTTGATTCATTGCATATCCCGGTACACCGCCGGAGGCATTCATATAGAGTCATATCTTGTTCTAGTTTTGAGTTGTAATTCTTGAGTTGTAAATCCATAAAAGTGTGATGATCTTCATTATTAGAGCATTGTCCTAGTGAGGAAAGGATGATGAAGGCTATGATTCCCCGACAAGTCGGGATGAGACTTCGGACTTTACAAAAAGAAAAATATGAGAAAAAAAGAGAAAGGCCAAAGAAAAAAAAAGAAGAAAAGAAAAAAATGAGAGAAAAAGAGAGAAGGGACAATGCTACTATCTCTTTTTCCACACTTGTTCTTCAAAGTAGCACCATGATCTTCATGATAGAGAGTCTCATATGTTGTCACTTTCATATACTAAGTGGGAATTTTTCATTATAGAACTTGGCTTGTATATTCCAATGATGGGCTTCCTCAAAATGCCCTAGGTCTTCGCGAGCAAGCAATTTGGATGCACACCCACTTAGTTTCTTTTGTTGATATTTCATATATTTATAGCTCTAGTGCATCCGTTGCATGGCAATCCCTACTCACTCACATTGATATCTATTAATGGACATCTCCATATAGCTCATTAATACGCCTAGTTGGTGTGAGACTATCTTCTCCATTTTTGTCCTCACAACCACCACCATATACAACCATAGTGCTATGTCCATGGCTTGCGCTCATGTATT
Organism: Aegilops speltoides; assembly: GCA_021437245.1. NCBI lineage: Eukaryota > Viridiplantae > Streptophyta > Magnoliopsida > Poales > Poaceae > Aegilops > Aegilops speltoides. The sequence goes on along the minus strand of CM038144.1, from coordinate 95,182,703 downwards.
GCGTAACAGTTGAAAAGCTGAAGCGTGTTAAAAAGTATGAAACAATTGCTCGGCTCGTCATCGGGGCTGTGCATGATGGGAGTATTTTGTGTAATGAAAATGAAGCATGGCCTAACTATATGATTTTGTAGGGATAAGCTTTCTTTGGCTATGTTATTTTGATAGGACATGATTATTTGTTAGTATGCTTTGAAGCATTATTATTTTTATGTTTTATAAGCTTTTATTTTGAATCATTTGGATCTGAACATTCATGCCACAATTAAGAAAATTACATTGAGAATTATGCTAGGTAGCATTCCACATCAAAAATTTCTTTTTTATCATTTACCTACTCGAGGACGAGCATGAATTAAGTTTGGGGATGCTTGATACATCTCCAACGTATCTATAATTTTTGATTGTTTGATGCTATTATATTACCCCTTTTGGATGTATATGGGCTTTATTTTACACATTTATATCATTTTTGGGACTAACCTACTAACCGGAGGCCCAGCCCGTATTGCTGTTTTTTTTTGCCTATTTCAGTATTTCGAAGAAAAGGAATATCAAACGGAGTCCAAACGGAATGAAACCTTCGTGAGCGTGATTTTTGGAACGAACGTGATCCAGAGGACTTGGAGTGCAAGTCAAGAAGCAGCCGAGGCTCCCACGAGATAGGAGGGTGCCCCCCGATAGGGCACGCCCCCTGTCTCGTGGGCCCCTCGGGCGTCCACCGACATACTTCTTCCTCCTATATAAGCCTACGTACCCCGAAAACATCCAGGGAGAAGATGAAACACAATTTCCACCACCATAACCTCCTGTATCCGCGAGATCCCATCTTGGAGCCTTTGCCGACGTTCTGCCGGAGGGGGAATCGACCATGGAGGGCTTCTACATCAACATCCTTGCCCCTCCGATGAGTTGTGAGTAGTTCACCACAGACCTACGGGTCCATAGTTATTAGCTAGATGGCTTCTTCTCTCTTTTTGGATCTCAATACAATGTTCTCCCCCTCTCTTGTGGAGATCTATTCGATGTAAACTCTTTTTGCGGTGTGTTTGTCGAGATCCAATGAATTGTGGGTTTATGGTCAAGTTTATCTATGAATAATATTTGGATCTTCTCTGAATTCTTTTATGTATGATTGAGTTATCTTTGCAAGTCTCTTCGAATTATCTGTTTGGTTTGGCCTACTAGATTGATCTTTCTTGCCATGGGAGAAGTGCTTAGCTTTGGGTTCAATCTTGCGGTGTCCTTACCCAAAGGATGTAAAGGGTTGCAAGGCACGTATTGTATTGTTGCCATCGAGGATAACAAGATGGGGTTTATATCATATTGCTTGAGTTTATCCCTCTACATCATGTCATCTTGCTTAATGTGTTACTCTGTTCTTATGAACTTAATAGTAGTAGATGCAGGTAGGAGTCGGTCTACTTGTTGCGGATGTGATGCCTATATACATGATCATGCCTAGATAATCTCATAACTATTCGCTTTTCTATAAATTGCTTGACAGTAATTTGTTCACCCACCGTAATACTTATGCTATCTTGAGAGAAGCCACTAGTGAAACCTATGGCCCCCGGGTCTATCTCTTATCATATTTGCTTCCAATTTACTTTTATTTGCATCTTTACTTTTTGCATCTATATTATAAAATACCAAAAATATATTTATCTTATCATACTATCTTTATTAGATCTCACTTTCGCAAGTGGCCGTGAAGGGATTGACAACCCCTTTATTGCGTTGGTTGTGAGTTCTCAGTTTGTTATGTAGGTGCGTGGGACTTTTTAGGAGCCTCCTACTGGATTGATACCTTGGTTCTCAAAAACTGAGGGAAATACTTACGCTACTATTGCTGCATCACCCTCTCCTCTTCGAGGAAAACCAACGCAAGCTTAAGACATAGCAGCTGCCATCGCTGCAGAATAACAGGGGGTGTGGGTGAGTAGAGGGATGGCCTGCTAGCGGTGGGAGTAGTAGGGGCGGTGAGGCTTCCGCGGTATCACAGCCGGCCATGGGAGGCAGGAGCATGCGGCACGACCGGCGCTGCTTTGGGCGGCTGGAGAACGTAGACCAGAGGTTGAAGAAACACTATGGCCGTTGGATGGACATCGTACGGTCACTGGAGTGTTGACTAAATTGACAAAGCCCTCCGTCCCCGTCAACTTAGTAGGCCCACAAGTCAGTCTGCCACTATACTGGGTCCCAGCTAGCAGGGGGAGTATTCATTTTTTTGCGTAATAAGGAGGCACTTCCTTGCGTGCGAAGATATAGCTGGTGGGTCCAAGCTGTCAGCGGCGGTAATGTTTTTTTCATGAAATGCAGAGACCCTTTCGGTGGGTCCCAGATGTCAGGTGGAGGAATCATTATTTTGTGCGTAATAAGGAGGCATTTCCTTGCGTGCGGCCGTGGACCCACTGTCAGCCTCTCCACGTATAGTCCACTTCAGATGCATGTCGGTCGTTGACCACGTTGACCAGGCCGCGCCGAGAGTACCAGGGCGGTGGACGACGGCGAGGCCTAGGAAGGGAACGACACGGAGGCAGGGAAGACTCGGCAGTTGTTTCCCACGCGGAGGGGATTACGATGTCACGAGGGTTTATCGTTGCCCGCCATCGCCAGAGAATAACAAAGAAGTGTGGGTGAGTAAAGGGATGGCTAGGCCAGCGATGGGAGTGCGGTGGGGCGATGAGGCCTGCACAAGAGCACAAATGGTGCCAGCGGAGGAGGGAGCAGCAGTCCCACGGCGCTTGTTTGAGCGCTGGAGCAGAAGAGCGAGATTGAAGAAGACGACGACCGTTGGATGGACATCCAACGATCCACCGCTGTCGTCCAACCTTTTTACTGAAAGCCTCAAATCTGTGGAAAAAAGCATACAATCCATCTGCCATTATTTCTAATGAATTACAGCCCATTTGCTAATTCTTAAGGTTTTTTAGCCCATATTCTTTTTGTTAGCATTACAACCCATATTGTGGCCACGGTTAAAAAATTATATGAAATTTTGCATATTTCGGTGCAGTCTGAACTGTTTTTAATCCCGAAATTTCGACTCACATTCAAACTGATTTTAAAAATAAATGTATATCAATATAAAATCCAACAAATTCTCCACGCATAAAAATTAATGTAATTTAAAATCTTGAAATGAAAAAAAGATATTTGAAACTAATTGCCGGTTTGATGTGTTTTAAAAATGTACATCCCATTTCTCATTACCGATGGGCCATTTTCTCGGCCAGCCGAATGAAAGCTCTCCTCGTCTTGAAAGATTTGCAGCCCAACAGGCCTGACAAAGTGACTTACTTGGCAAATCACGAAAAAACTAGGTTGTGGCCGTGGACCCAGCTGTCAGCCTCTCCACGTACAGTATTCTTCCGATGGAAGTCGTTCCTTGACCACGTTGACCACGCCACGCGGAGAGCACCACGGCGGTGGATGACGGTGAGGCCTAGGAAGGGGATGACGCGGAGCCGGGGAAGACGCGGCAGTGGAAGCCCGCGCAGAGAGGAGTACAAGGGTTCACTAGTTTGGCTGCGGTGTGAGGCTGCCATCGCAGCAGGGCCTGGCCAGCGATGGGAATAGTAGGGGGCGGTGAGGCCTCCGTGGCAGCACAGCCGGCCACGGGAGGCAGGAGCATGCGGCACGACTGGCGCTGCTTTGGGCGGCTGGAGCAAGAAGACCAGAGGTTGAAGAAGCACTACGACCGTTGGATTGACATCATACGGTCACTGGAGCTAGAATCGTTCATATTGACTAAGTTGACAAAGCCCTTCGTCCCCGTCAACTTAGTAGGCCCACAAGTCAGCCTCCCACCAAGGTGGGTCCCAGCTAGCCGGGGGAGTATTCATTTTTTTGTGCGTAATAAGGAGGCACTTCCGGTGGGTCCGAGCTGACAGCAGGGGGACATTTTTTCACGAAATACGGTGGCCCGTCAGGTGGGTCCCAACAGTCAAGGGGCAAATGTTTTTTTCGCATAATACGGTGGCCCGTCCAGTGGGTCCCTGCTGTTAGTTGGAGGAATCATTATTTTCTGCATAATAAGGAGGCACTTACTTGTTGCAGCCGTGGACCCAGCTGAGACTCTCCACGTACAGTATACTTCTGATGGAAGTCGTTCCTTGACCACGTTGACCTCGCTGTGTTCCGTTGCATGCATGCGTCCCTGGGCGTGGTGTGTCCCCACTGTCAGCCTCTCACTTACAGTCATCTTCCGATGACTCTCGGTTGTTGACCACGGTGACCACACCGTGCCGAGCGCACCCAGACTAGAACGACCCGGAGATGGGGAAGACGGCGCAGTGGAGTCGCAGATGGAGAGGAGTGGGAAACTTCACTTGTTCAGGTGCGCGGCAGCGTAGCCGCGGTGCCTCCCACGGGAGACAGGAGCAAGAACAGAGGTTGAAGAAGGAGCACGGCTGTTGGATTAACATCCAACGGTCCAGCTGCTAGAATCATTTGTTGATTAAGTTGACAAAGCCGTGCGTACACGTCCGCTTAGTAGGCCCACAAGTCACCACCAACTCGACGGGTCCCACCATCAACGGATGAATAATTTTTCGCAAAACAAGGAGGCACTTCCTTCCGTGTGAAGATACAGCCGGTGGGTCCCAGCTGTCAGGTGGAGGAAACATTTTTTTAGCTTAATAAGGAGGAACTTTCCTTGCGTGCGACCATGGACCTCGTGGGTCCCAGCCGTCAGGCTCTCCACGTACAATCCTCTTCTGATGACTCTCGTTTGTTGACAACACCGCACCGAGCACAGCGAGGCGGTGGACGACGGCGAGGCCCCGGACGGGAACGACTCGGAGATGGGAAAACGCGGCAGTGGAGTCACAGATTGAGAGGAGGAGAAGGGTTTTGCGGCGTGGGGCTGTAGTCTGTGGAGAATAACAGGAGGTGTCGAGGGGTGGGTGGAGGGATAGCCTGGCCGGCGGTGGGGTAGCGCTTCGCAGTGATGCGTGCTAAGCAGAGCTGCTAGCCGCCGGAGGCCGGACCAGGCGGTCCCGGCGATGCTGGAGGAAGAAGACGAGAGACTGAAGGTGCATGCCGTCCGTTGCATATAAATCCAATGGCTGTGGATGACACAATCATTTGTTGACCAAGTTGACAATGCCCTGCGTAGGCTTCGACCTATTGGTCCACATGTCAGCCTGCAAAAATGTGGCATATATTTAACCCATGTTTTCTAGAATGTACAGTCCATTTGCTGTGCTGGGTGAACAAATAATTTCGCGTCAATCAGGCCCATTTATATTTTCTAAGAAATCCCAGCCCATTTGCACTTCCTTGAAATACACGTATTAGGTGGGCTCGTTATATATATAATGTTATGTTAGAAGGAGCAACTAATATCAAAGAATAAACCGGAGAGGCACATTATATATATATATATATATAATTAACAAATTAGCGAGTTATTGCTCAAAATAAAAATGAGCGCGTTATTATTAAATTGGTCCTTAAAATCTTTGCAAGCTTTTGTATGCAATCACCAGGATTTTCCTTGCCCGTGAGTCAAAAACAACCAGGATTTTCCTTGCCAACTTCCGTTAAACATTTACTTTTATAAGTTAATAACACGTGGGATGTTTTTATAATGTATATATAAGTTTCTATAAAATATACGATAATAGTAATAATATAAATATATATAATGTGGTTAGAAGGAAAACATAAATTGGACACAACATTACTTTTATAAGAGACCTGCTTTTATACCCCACAAGAGGCATACTAACAAGTTCACACACAAATACAACAAAGAAGGTAAACATCCATATCAAACTCAGTTCACAGGACACGTTCATATTCATAGCCAACATTCACTATCAACAACTCAAAAGATTCATATATACACAAGCTCAGCATATCTATGCATCCAAATGATTGATAGATCACATGACAATATTCATACATAATTCACAAAAAGATTCAGATATACACATGTTCAGTATGTTTATGCATCCAAATGATTGAGATTACAAGCAATATGATCCATGGACAAACTTTAATTACCTAGGGTACAGACTGGTAACTGGTGTTTAATCGGAGGCACTTCTTGCTAAAATTAGTTCTTGTACGAGTAAACTTTCGAGTACATAAGAGGCAAAGATGCATAATCTGAACTTTGCTTGTAGGTTTATCCTCAAATAGTGGCCTCGTGTCGAGGAGGTTTGAGCAACTTGGCCACTACTTTCATCCAACTAGTTTATCGCTCATCTTGGTCATGTATCTCACCAAAATCCTACATTGCGCATTTAGAAAGGAGGCGGTTGAGAAAATGAACCACCCAAATTTTTGTGCAGTTCAACTGAAATGGAGCATCCTTGGCGTGCGATCGATTAAGTGCCAGATGAATATACGCGTCAACCAACTTGTTTGGAATCTTTAGACTCCATGCCATATAGTTCGCTACCATATGTGCCGATAACCAAAAGGCACAAGTTGGGACCAAAGACTGGACTGCGTTTTTCTGGGCTATGCACCAAGCAATAGTTTTGGCGTTCACTCTCCTAATACTTGGAGTTTGACAGTTGGTTGACGCCGGTTGATACTCGAATGAATATAGGCACTTCTTCTCAACATCAATGCTTGTCTGAGTGAACTTTGGAGTACATAGTAGCAGCATAAGTACCTGTCCATCTGATCATTTTGTGCAGTTCTACTGAAACCACCCGATGTAATGATTTGCCTGCGAGTTCAGGCTCCAAATTACTCCTTTATGAAATCGGCAAACAGTAGCACAATACCAAATTACCAATACATATGACAGGCACAATAATCAGGATAAAGACCAGTACCAACCTATGTGAGGTAGCATATCAATTACTATTTCCTTTGACTGGAAGTTGAGATAAGCCAAGCGACTGACAGCAAAGGAAGAAAGCAAGCGAAGATTAGCGACTGACAGGAAAGGACGGAAGCTGTCGAGGCAATGAAGCACCCAAAGTTTTTGTGCAGTTCCACCAAAATCGAGCATCCATGTTGGCACATATATTGAGAGAGTGAGATTACTATAATAGTGGGACTAGTTGATGAAACATACACTAACAAATAGAAGCACCCTCATTATCTTAATGGGTAAAGTTAGCAATATAGTAGTCTTGCTTAAAGAGAGGTATTAGTTTATTTAATTAGTGCCAATTAGCTCAACTCAACACTCAAAGCATTGCCATTTATCATAGGTTGCAAAACTTTAACGTGCAAAGATAAAGGAGTTTCTCATGACAGTAGCACGATACAAATAGAGATGACAACAAACTAATATGGATGAAGGCCTTAGGCCCGTACCAACCTGAGAAAAAAAGCTTATTCATGTAGTCCCATAAGAGGTGATAAAGCACTCATGGGAATCACACAATAGTATATATTTTTGTGCACTTCAAATGTATGGTTGAAATCACTCTTGTTTACCAAAGGTCTTTGAGATTATATCGAAGATTATCAAGAACTTCCAGCAGAGTTAAAGCACTGGCTGGGATACAGTTCATTGTATTGTCTTGTGTAGTTCCACTAAAATGTATGATTGGCACAACATGATCCCTGTTTGCACAAGTAGGAACAAGGTGAATCCTTCATTAGCTTAGTGAGAAAGAATAGGAAGACATTAGCATATTACTCAAACAATAGCATCAAATTCATGATGGAAAATACACAAAACATTGCCTCATTGAACCAATGGCAATAAATTGACATGCAAAACAATAGCACTATTATGTCATGACACTAATAATATTCCCTCCCTACTACACCACATGATTCACCTCCATAGACAAACATACACAAGTACATGATTCAGCATAGGGTCCTACTATAGATTTGTTTAACTCCAATAGGAAAATTAGGCAGTAATAAATTAGTGGTACTTAAGCACTCCTAATTAATTAAGTGAGACAGCAGAAGTGGAAGGGCTCCCTGGAGGATCGTCTCACATGTAAGGTAGTCGTTGCCGGAGCCTTTGAATGGCCTCGACTGAGGCCTCTGGCTTCAGCAAGATCGCCTTGGCACTGTTTATTCTTCTTCTTCTTCTTCTTCTTCTTCCTCTTCATGCTCTGTTTCTCTTTCTCCTCACTAGTTGGTGAAACCAAGTACATGATTGGCCTTCTAATTTAGAATTGGTTTTGTTAGTGAGGGAGTACAAGTGTACTAGTAAAAAACAACATTATTTTCTCATGGCGGCCGGAAAATAGAGATGAACACATGCATTAAATATCATTCTTACCTAAAGGAAGGTTATGGTGCCAATATGGATGATGAGGATTGGAACACAGATCTCCCTTTGTGCAGTTCCACCAAAATGAACCAACTGTTCCATTCTGACATTCCAGTTAAACAGCACAAAATTCACTTCTTTTAAGAAGAGTTTTGTGCAAAGGCACCAAAAGGTCACAACAAAGAACTGTGTGAATTGGATATCCCTGTTTGCACAAAAAGGCACAGAGGAAACAGTCAGAGTCTCAAACAATTACAGGCAAAAACATTTGGCTAAACTTGTCATGGCTTATAACAGTGGCATGGCGTCATTTTTACCAGGGACATTAGATTAAGTACAACTAAAGTTGCGTTCAGTTCACAGGTTTGGTGCAGGATTTTCGTAGGAACACAATTCCTACGGTATTCTTTCCCTTCCAACCGTTTGGAACACGGGAAAGGTGAATAGTGTTTTGTAGGAAAGCTGGTATGGTAGTACTGATTCCATAGGATTAGAAACATCCACGCCCTGCTCATTTTTTGGGAGGAAGCCCGAGGCAAAGCTTCGCCACGCCATGCGTTAGACAGAGTTCTCTGTGTTGTGTTTGCTGGAATAAAAAATCAACCTATGTGTGGTACGTGAGGTGAGGACAAGAGTAGTCACTGTGCAAATTGAATAAACAAATAGCATCTCATAACGCCAAGCATGCTACTCTAAAAAACAAAATTGTACATTTCCGTAGTCCATCCGAACACATTCTCTTGAGAGTTTCCTCCGGTTCGCTGTTCCATAGTTTTATACCTACATTCCTTTCCTATTCCTCTATTTTCATCAAGACCTATGTTTTCTGCCCCTTTATTCCGAACGGAGCCTAAATATTTGGTATAAGGGCATGGGACAGTGGGTGCACCAGCAGTCTAGCACCATGTACGTAAACAGAGGCACAAGTGGTGATTCATAGTTTATTGCCCCGAGAAACAAACATCCAAGAAACATATCTGGGTTGGTCCCATTTTTGTTCACTCTAGCCACCTACTCCTATGTGTGGATAGCAAATCTAGTCCTAGTCATACCACTGTGTACAACGTTACCCCTATATTTCCTTTTTCGACCAAGAGACCGGTTGGATGACCAATTGCATACTACTTTCACCCCTTTCCTTCCTATTTGTACCAAGTCCGATGTACATACTAAATTCCCCCACCCCCACTTTATTTCTTGTTTGAACCAAGCACTCCCTCCGTCCGGAATTACTTGTCATCAAAATGGATGTGTCTAGAACGAAAATACATCTAGATACATCCATTTCAATGACAAGTATTTTCGGACGAAGGGAGTACAAGATTCGACTCCATGAAGTAACTTTACCTCTAACAATAGAAAAAAATAGGTGATGTTGGACCATCCGATCGAGAGGGGCTGAGAGGTAGAAAATGATGCACATCAGTGACGTAGCGAGCTGGGGAAGTAGAGCTATGGCGGTTTCGAATGAAGATATACCTGAAGGTCATCAGGATGTGGATAGGTGGGCGGCGGGAGGCCGGATCCGCCCACAGGCAATGACGAAGAGATCGGAGGACCTCCCGCGCCAGCGCTTGGCCAGAGATAATGGTGCAGCCGGCAGTGGGTCTGCTCCCTCGCTGTCGACGACGGCCTAAACGCTGCCCCTCCTCCCCTTCACCGGCGAAGGGGGATACGTCCGGATCTGTAACCAGCGGTGAGGATAGAAAGCCAGTATTTTTTTAAGGGAGAAAGACAGTGTTACTACCCCTATCTTGTTTAGATCTAGAGAGGATGAGAGTGTGTGAATAGAGCAACCCTAGCAAGAAAGCACGGAGGCTCCGGCCTATATATACGTAGTGGGGTAGTTTTCCTTTTTCACTCCATCAAAACAATCGTTTAAAATTGTGTACTACTACATGCCAGGTCGCGTTTTTTAGTTGTTGATTGTTTTTTGAGATAGCTACCCGCTTGTTCCAAGTGGTGTTACGGTGTGCCAGGTCGCACTTTGTATCGCTCAAGTCCGGTACTACAAGTCCCTCCATTAAATGAACAACCACCCCTCGTAAAATTGTGAACAAGCCCATGGCTAAAATTAGCGGAAACGTGGGTTGCCCCAACATGCATTATTATTTATATTTTCTACTCCTTCGCTCCTAAATATAAGTCTTTTTATTAGCCACACCTAAGACAAGAATTTTTTATTAGCAATGAACCCCATATGTCATAGACACAAAAATTGTGGCAAGATTCCCTTAGGCAAGCCAAAGTGTGTCTAACAATTTGAGCAACTCAGGTTAGGCAAGTGTGGGAAAAATAATGTGGCAACATAAGACAAACATAGTCACAATCCAAACAGCCCCGTAATTTTTTGTGACATGCATGAAAATTTGGTTAGTTAAATTTATAGTCAAAATTTGGCAAGGTGCATCAAATCAACACATGCAAGTATCAAAAGGAAAGTCACGACATGCATGCATGCGTTGTACTCCCTCCGTTTCCAAATATAAGTCTTTCTAGAGATTGCAACAAGTGACTACATACGAAGCAGAATATGTCTACTCCTACATACGAAGTAGCCCATTTGAAATTTGTAAAAAGACTTATATCGAGTGCAGTGCTTTGATGTGTCGCGTCAACTCGTACAAGACCGAGAAATTTGATTACTACAACGCCCTCTCCCTCGCGGACTGAGCTCCGGTGCCTTAACTGCACCTGCCTTTGGCTGCAAGACAGGAGGGCCAACCACCTGTTGGGCCCACCTGTCATAGTCGCAAAGGCAGGAGCAGTAAGTAGAAGCTTTCACTACACGCTATCCCTCCCGCACGAGGTGGACGGACATGCATCAGTGGATTCGATACTATAGAAGTAGGAGTAACATCATTGTTCGTCTTCTCGAAGAGGTGAAGAGCCAAGCGCAACCCAAACGTGGCAGTTGCGAACGCTCGCGTGGTGCGGTTCCTTGGAGCACGCATATACTAGCTAGGCTCTTGCATGAGACAAAATTGCTACTGTTTAACAATTAAACTCCATTATCCATTGGTTGATACTCATTCTGAATAGGTCCACGCTCTTAGCACCGTTTCCTCCTGGGGTCACCAATGTTTATTTGCTAATTAATAGCATTGCATGCAATGAACTAGCCATTGCAAGTCATTAAAAGCATGCACACCTCTCATCTCTTATTGGTTGATATGTCAAGAAACAAGAAACAAGGTAGAAGTTAATGCACCGCGCCTAAGTGTTTTGGGACTATTTGGTTTTTGTAAGAGTAGTATAGCCCTGTCAACCGGAAAGGAGTATTTGCCTTTCTAGAGATTTCAACAAGTGACTAGACTACACCGTGTGCAGTACTCCCACCCTTCCAGTTTATAGGGCTCAAATCTCAAATCTCATGAACCAAGGCATTTTGCGATTGGAGGAATGTATCTCGTACTTTACAAAACTACCCTAATTAAACTCATGCATTAAATACATAGTTCTCTCATTTTCCTCTCTGCCTTGGTCGCGGTGCACAACATTGAGCACTCCTATATGACTAGCCGCTCTATCTACATGCGGGACAATTCAAAGCATCCGGGCCTGCGTGCCATCCACCAAATAACAACGAGGTGCTGTTGGGGAACGTAGTAATTTCAAAAAATTTCCTACGCACACGCAAGATCATGGTGATGCATAGCAACGAGAGGGGAGAGTGTTGTCCATGTACCCTCGTAGACCGTAAGCGGAAGCGTTATGACACCGCGGTTGGTGTAGTCGTATGTCTTCACGATCCGACCGATCCAAGCACCGAACGTACGGCACCTCCGAGTTCAGCACACGTTCAGCTCGATGACGATCCCTGGACTCTGATCCAGCAGGGTGTCGGGGATGAGTTCCGTCAGCACGACGGCGTGGTGACGATGATGATGTTCTACCGACGCAGGGCTTCGCCTAAGCACCGCAACAATATGACCGAGGTGGAATATGGTGGAGGGAGGCACCGCACACGGCTAAGGAACGATCACGAAGATCAACTTGTGTGTCTATGGGGTGCCCCCTGCCCCCGTATATAAAGGAGTGGAGGAGGGGGAGGGCCGGCCCTCTCTATGGCACGCCCTAGGGGAGTCCTACTCCCACCGGGAGTAGGATTCCCCCTTTCCTAGTAGAACTAGGAGCCCTTCCATGTAGTAGGAGTAGGAGAGAAGGAAAGGAAGAGAGAAGGAAAGAAGGAGGAGGCGCAGCCCTCCCCTAGTCCACCCGGACTAGGCCTTGGGAAGGCGCGCGGCCTGCCCTAGACAGCCCCTCTCTCTTTCCCGCATGGCCCAATAAGGCCCAATACTTCTCCCGCCGAATTCCCGTAACTCTCCGGTACTCCGAAAAATATCCGAATCACTCGGAACCTTTCCGAAGTCCGAATATAGTCGTCCAATATATCGATCTTTAGATCTCGACCATTTCGAGACTCCTCGTCATGTTCCCGATCTCATCCGGGACTCCGAACTCCTTCGGTACATCAAAACTCATAAACTCATAATAAAACTGTCATCGAAACCTTAAGCGTGCGGACCCTACGGGTTCGAGAACTATGTAGACATGACCGAGACGCGTTTCTGATCAATAACCAATAGCGGAACCTGGATGCTCATATTGGCTCCCACATATTCTACGAAGATCTTTATCGGTCAAACCGCATAACAACATACGTTGTTCCCTTTGTCATCGGTATGTTACTTGCCCGAGATTCGATCGTCGGTATCCAATACCTAGTTCAATCTCGTTACCGTCAAGTCTCTTTACTCGTTATGTAATGCATCATTCCGCAACTAACTCATTAGTCACATTGCTTGCAAGGCTTATAGTGATGTGCATTATCGAGAGGGCCCAGAGATACCTCTTCGACAATCGGAGTGACAAATCCTGATCTTGAAATACGCGAACTCAACATGTACCTTCGGAGACACCTGTAGAGCACCTTTATAATCACCCAGTTACATTGTGACGTTTGGTAGCACACAAAGTGTTCCTCCGGTAAACGGGAGTTGCATAATCTCATAGTTGTAGGAACATGTATAAGTCATGAAGAAAGCAATAGCAACATACTAAACGATCAAGTGCTAAGCTAACGGAATGGGTCAAGTCAATCACATCATTCTCCTAATGATGTGATCCCGTTAATCAAATGACAACTCATGTCTATGGCTAGGAAACTTAACCATCTTTGATTCAACGAGCTAGTCAAGTAGAGGCATACTAGTGACACTATGTTTGTCTATGTATTCACACATGTATTATGTTTCCGGTTAATACAATTCTAGCATGAATAATAAACATTTATCATGATATAAGGAAATAAATAATAACTTTATTATTGCCTCTAGGGCATATTTCCTTCAGTCTCCCACTTGCACTAGAGTCAATAATCTAGTTCACATCACCATGTGATTTAACACCAATACTCATATCTGTATATGATTAACATAGTTCACATTGTTATGTGACCAATACCCAAAGGGGTTACTAGAGTCAATAATCTAGTTCACATCGCTATGTGATTAACACCCAAAGAGTAGTAAGGTATGATCATGTTTTGCTTGTGAGAGGAGTTTAGTCAACGGGTCTGTCACATTCAGAGCCGTATGTATTTTACAAATATACTATGTCTACAATGCTCTGCACGGGGCTACTATAGCTAATTGCTCCCACTTTCAATATGTATCCAGATTAAGACTTAGAGTCATCTGAATCAGTGCCAAAACTTGTATCGACGTAACCTTTTACGATGAACATTTTTGTCACCACCATAATCGAGAAACATATCCTTATTCCACTAAGGATAATTTTGACCAATGTCCAGTGATCTACTCCTAGATCACTATTGTACTCCCTTGCCAAACCAGGGCAGAGTATACAATAGGTCTGGTCCATAGCATGGCATACTTTTATAGAACCTATGACTGATGCATAGGGAATGACTTTCATTCTCTTTCTATTTTTTTGCCATGGTCGGGATTTGAGTCTTACTCAATTTCATACCTTTGCAACACAGGCAAGAACTCTTTCTTTGACTGTTCCATTTTGAACTACTTCAAAAAAATTTCAAGGTATGTACTCATTGAAAATCTTATCAAGCGTCTTGATCTATATCAATAGATCTTGATGCTCAATATGTAAGTAGCTTTACTGAGGTCTTTCATTTAAAGAACTCCTTTCAAACACTCCTTTATGCTTTGTAGAATAATTCTATATTATTTCTGAACAACAATATGTCATTCACATATACTTATCAGAAATGCTGTAGTGCTCCCACTCACTTTCTTGTAAATACAGGCTTCACCGTAAGTCTGTACAAAACTATATGCTTTGATCAACTTATCAAAGCGTATATTCCAACTCTGAGATGCTTGCACCAGTCCATAGATGGATCGCTGGAGCTTGCACATTTTGTTAGCACCTTTAGGATTGACAAAAACTTCTGGTTGCATCATATACAACTCTTCTTTAAGAAAACCATTAAGGAATGCAGTTTTGATATCCATTTGCCAGATTTCATAAAATGTGGCAATTGCTAACATGATTCGGACAGACTTAAGCATCGCTACAGTTGAGAGAAACTCATTGTAGTAAACACCTTGAACTTTGTCAAAAACCTTTTTCGACAAATCTAGCTTTGTAGATAGTAACACTACTATCAACGTCCGTCTTCCTCTTGAAGATCCATTTATTTTCTATGGCTTGCTGATCATCGGGCAAGTCAATCAAAGTCCACAATTTGTTCTCATATATGGATCCCATCTCAGCTTTCATGGCCTCAAACCATTTCGCGGAATCTGGGCTCATCATCGCTTCCTCATAGTTCATAGGTTTATCATGGTCTAGTAACATGACTTCCAAAATGGGATTACCGTACCACACTGGCGCGGACCGTACTTTGGAATACCTACGAGGTTCTGTAGTAACTTGATCTGAAGTTTCATGATCATCATCATTAGCTTCCTCACTAATTGGTGTAGGAATCACTGGAACTGATTTCAGTGATGAACTATTTTCCAATTCGGGAGAAGGTACAATTACCTCATCAAGTTCTACTTTCCTCCCACTCACTTCTTTCGAGAGAAACTCCTTCTCTAGAAAGGATCCATTTTTAGCAATGAATATCTTGCCTTCGGATCTGTGATAGAAGGTGTACCCAACAGTTTCCTTTGGGTATTCTATGAAGACGCACTACTCCGATTTGGGTTCGAGCTGATCAGGTTGAAAACCTTTTCCATATAAGCATCGCAACTCCAAACTTTAAGAAATGACAGCTTAGGTTTACTGCTAAACCATAGTTCATACGGTGTCGTCTCAACAGATTTAGATGGTGCCCTTTTAACGTGAATGCAGCTGTCTCTAATGCATAACCCCAAAACGATAATGGTAAATCAGTAAGAGACATCATAGATCGCACCATATCGATTAAAGTGCGGTTACGACGTTCGGACACACCATAACGTCGTGGTGTTCCAGGTGGCGTGAGCTGTGAAACTATTCCACATTATTTTAATTGAATACCAAACTTGTAACTCAAATATTCGTCTCCACGATCAGATTGTAGAAACTTTATTTTTCTTGTTACGATGAGTTTCCACTTCACTCTGAAATTCTTTGAACTTTTCAAATGTTTCAGACTTATGTTTCATCAAGTAGATATACCCATATCTGCTTAAATCATCTGTGAAGGTCAGAAAATAACGATACATGCCGCGAGCCTTAACACTCATCGGATCGCATACATTGGTATGTATTATTTCCAATAAGTCAGTAGCTTGTTCCATTGTTCTGGAGAACGGAGTTTTAGTCATCTTGCCCAAAAGGCACGGTTCGCAAGCATCAAATGATTCATAACCAAGTGATTCCAAAAGTCCATCTTTATGGAGTTTCTTCATGCGCTTTACACCGATATGACCCAAACGGCAGTGCCACAAATAAGTTGCACTATCATTATCAACTTTGCATCTTTTGGCATCAATATTATGAATATGTGTATCACTACGATCGAGATCCAACAAACTATTTTCATTGGGTGTATGACCATTTGAAGGTTTTATTCATGTAAACAGAACAACAATTATTCTCTGATTTTAAATGAATAACCATATTGCAATAAACATGATCAAATCATATTCATGCTCAACGCAAATGCGAAATATCATTTATTTAGGTTTAACACTAATCCCAAAAGTATAGGGAGTGTGCGATGATGATCATATCAATCTTGGAACTACTTCCAACACTCATCGTCATTTCCCCTTCAACTAGTCACTGTTTATTCTGTAACTCCTGTTTCGAGTTACTAATCTTAGCAACCGAACAAGTATCAAGTACTCAGGGGCTACTATAAACACTAGTAAGGCACACATCAATAACATGTATATCAAATATACCCTTGTTCACTTTGCCATCCTTCTTATCCACCAAATATTCAGGGCATTTCCGCTTCAAAGACCATTTCCTTTGCGAGTAAGCACTCGGTTTCAGGCTTTGGTCCAGCTTTGGTCTTCTTCACGGAGTGACAACTTGTTTGCCATTCTACTTGAAGTTTCCTTTCTTTCCCTTTGCCCTTTTCTTGAAACTAGTGGTCTTGTCAATCATCAACACTTGATGCTCTTTCTTGATTTCTACCTTCATCGATTTCAACATCACAAAGAGCTCGGGAGTCGTCTTCGTCATCCCTTGCTTACTATAGTTCATCACGAAGTTCTAGTAACTTAGTGATGGTGACTAGAGAATTCTGCCAATCACTATCTTATCTGGAAGATTAACTCCCACTTGATTCAAGCGATTGAAGTACCCAGACAATCTGAGCACATGCTCACTAGTTGAGCGATTCTCCTCCAACTTTTAGCTATAGAAGTTGTTGGAGACTTCATATCTCTCAACTCGGGTATTTGCTTGAAATATTAACTTCAATTCCTGGAACATCTCATATGGTCCATGACGTTCAAAATGTCTTTGAAGTCCCAATTCTAAGCCGTTAAGCATGTTGCACTAAACTACCAAGTAGTCATCATATTGAGCTAGGCAAACGTTCATAACATCCGCATCTTCTCCTGCAATAGGTCTGTCACCTAGCGGTGCATTAAGGACATAATTCTTCTGTGCAGCAATGTGGATAAACCTCAGATTACGGATCAAATCCGCATCATTGCTACTAACATCTTTCAACACAATTTTCTCTAGGAACATATCAAAATAAACATATGAAAGCAACAACGCGAGCTATTGATCTACAACATAATTTGCAAAAAACTACCAGGACTAAGTTCATGATAAATATAAGTTCAATTAATCATATTACTTAAGAACTCCCACTTAGACAGACATCTCTCTAGTCATCTAAGTGATCACGTGATCCAAATCAACTAAACCATGTCCGATCATCACGTGAGATGGAGTAGTTTTCAATGGTGAACATCACTATGTTGATCATATCTACTATATGATTCACGCCGACCTTCGGTCTCCGTGTTCGAGGCCATATCTGTATATGCTAGGCTCGTCAAGTTTAACCTGAGTATTCCGCGTGTGCAACTGTTTTGCACCCGTTGTATTTGAACATAGAGCCTATCACACCCGATCATCACGTGGTGTCTCAGCACGAAGAACTTTGCAACAGTGCATACTCAGGGAGAACACTTCTTGATAATTAGTGAGAGATCATCTTAAAATGCTACCGTCAAACAAAATAGAATAAGATGTATAACAGATAAACATAATATGCAATCAAAATATGTGACATGATATGGCCATGATCATCTTGCGCCTTTGATCTCCATCTCCAAAGTACTGTCATGATCTCTATCGTCACCGGCACGACACCATGATCTTCATCATCTTGATCTATATCAATGTGTCGTCACGTGGTCGTCTCGCCAACTATTTCTCTTGCAACTATTGCTATCGCATAGCGATAAAGTAAAGCAATTATTTGGCACTTGCATCTTATGCAACAAAGAGACAACCATAGGGCTTACGCGATTGCCGATAACTTCAACAAAACATGATCATCTCATACAAAAACTTATATCTCATCACGCCTTGACCATATCACATCACAACATGCCCCGCAAAAACAAGTTAGACGTCCTCTACTTTGTTGTTGCAAGTTTTACGTGGCTGCTACGGGCTGAGCAAGAACCGTTCTTACCTCGCGATCAAAACCACAACGATAGTTCGTCAAGTTGGTGCTGTTTTAACCTTCGCAAGGACCGGGCGTAGCCACGCTCGGTTCAACTAAAGTTGGAGAAACTGACACTGGCTAGTCACCTGTGTGCAAAGCACGGCGGTAAAACCAGTCTCGCATAAGCGTCCGCGTAATATCGGTCCGGGCCGCTTCATCCAACAATACTGCTGAACCAAAGTATGACATGCTGGTAAGCAGTATGACTTGTATCGCCCACAACTCACTTGTGTTCTACTCGTGCATATAACATCAACGCATAAAACTTAGGCTCGGATGCCACTGTTGAGGAACGTAGTAATTTCAAAAAATTTCCTACGCACACGCAAGATCATGGTGATGCATAGCAACGAGAGGGGAGAGTGTTGTCCATGTACCCTCGTAGACCGTAAGCGGAAGCGTTATGACAATGTGGTTGATGTAGTCGTACGTCTTCACGATCCGACCGATCCAAGCACCGAACGTACGGCACCTCCGAGTTCAGCACACGTTCAGCTCGATGACGATCCCCGGACTCGATCCAGCAGGTGTCGGGATGAGTTCCACAAGACGACGGCGTGGTGGCGATGATGATGTTCTACCGACGTAGGGCTTCGCCTAAGCACCGCAACAATATGACCGAGGTGGAATATGGTGGAGGGGGGCACCGCACACGGCTAAGGAACGATCACGAAGATCAACTTGTGTGTCTATGGGGTGCCCCCTGCCCCCGTATATAAAGGAGTGGAGGAGGGGGAGGGCCGGCCCTCTCTATGGCACGCCCTAGGGGAGTCCTACTCCCACCGGGAGTAGGATTCCCCCTTTCCTAGTAGAACTAGGAGCCCTTCCATGTAGTAGGAGTAGGAGAGAAGGAAAGGGAAGAGAGAAGGGAAAGAAGGAGGGGGCGCAGCCCCTCCCCCTAGTCCAATTCGGACTAGGCCTTGGGGGGGCGCGCGGCCTGCCCTAGACAGCCCCTCTCTCTTTCCCGTATGGCCCAATAAGGCCCAATACTTCTCCCGGCGAATTCCCGTAACTCTCCGGTACTCCGAAAAATTTCCGAAGTCCGAATATAGTCGTCCAATATATCGATCTTTAGATCTCGACCATTTCGAGACTACTCGTCATGTCCCCGATCTCATCCGGGACTCCGAACTCCTTCGGTACATCAAAACTCATAAACTTATAATAAAACTGTCATCGAAACCTTAAGCATGCGGACCCTACGGGTTCGAGAACTATGTAGACATGACCGAGACACATTTCCGATCAATAACCAATAGCGGAACCTGGATGCTCATATTGGCTCCCACATATTCTACGAAGATCTTTATCGGTCAAACCGCATAACAACATACGTTGTTCCCTTTATCATCGGTATGTTACTTGCCCGAGATTCGATCGTCTGTATCCAATACCTAGTTCAATCTCATTACCGGCAAGTCTCTTTACTCGTTATGTAATGCATCATTCTGCAACTAACTCATTAGTCACATTGCTTGCAAGGCTTATAGTGATGTGCATTACCGAGAGGGCCTAGAGATACCTCTCCGACAATCAGAGTGACAAATCCTAATCTTGAAATACGCCAACTCAACATGTACCTTCGGAGACACCTGTAGAGCTCCTTTATAATCACCCAGTTACGTTGTGACATTTGGTAGCACACAAAGTGTTCCTCCGGTAAACGGGAGTTGCATAATATCATAGTTGTAGGAACATGTATAAGTCATGAAGAAAGCAATAGCAACATACTAAATGATCAAGTGCTAAGCTAACAGAATGGGTCAAGTCAATCACATCATTCTCCTAATGATGTGATCCCGTTAATCAAATGACAACTCATGTCTATGGCTAGGAACTTAACCATCTTTGATTCAACGAGCTAGTCAAGTAGAGGCATACTAGTGACACTATGTTTGTCTATGTATTCACACATGTATTATGTTTCCAGTTAATACAATTCTAGCATGAATAATAAACATTTATCATGATATAAGGAAATAAATAATAACTTTATTATTGCCTCTAGGGCATATTTCCTTCAGGTGCTACAGTCGAGACTCACCTGTCACCCCAGTATGGCCGTCATGACCCGTCATATCACAAAACCCACACCTTTACCAGCAGTGGTAAGGTGGCCTCCAAGTTGGACTGGACGAAGCAACCATCATTTCACTAGAACGCTCATTCAAGCCCTTTCTTCCCTTTCTTAAAGAAAACCTCACTCCAGGCTACTCACTTCTGCCATTTTTCTTCTATACCGACGAAGGAAAGGTGGGTGAATCAGTTATGCTGCTATATTTTCATTCCAATAATCTTCTTTTTGCAAAGCATCGACCGATTCTCACATCCTATTCTTTTCCCGTTTTCATTGCGATTGTGGTTTCCTTTCGATTGCTTTTTGTTTGTCAGTTCATTGATGGATCCTGGAGCACTAGGCAAAGAATTGGCGGCGGACAACCCACTGGAGACAGCGATCTCCAGGAAGCGAGCATCGACCAATGAGTTGACCATGTTGGCGGGCCAACCCATGGAGACGAAGAACTCCAAGAAACAAGCACTGGCCAAAGAGTTGAGGACATTGGCGGACGAACTCCTCAAAGAAAGTTGGAAGAACAGCAAGGGCCCCACCGTGCCTACCCCAGGAACTTTGATTGCCACCTATGTGAGGCTCAAGACCGAGTTTGAGGAGATAGTCGCCGTTGAGAAGCAGTATTCCCCTGGCAAGGTGATGGCCCCCATCGAGGACGAGGAGATGGCCCCCGGAGGGATGAGATCCCCCTGTGAGCTACACAAGGTAAAAAATAATGGCTTATTACCATAGTTGTGGTTTTTTATTATTTGCAATGTGCTTGCTAATATGTTAGGGTTGTGCAGGTGCCGGTGGTTGTCCTTGATGATTCCGATGTCGTGGCCCGTCTTGTTGGCATCGCCCAGGAGATCGATTCCCATGCCGCTGTCCATCCTGTGGACATCGCCCCAGAGATCGATTCCGATGTCGCGGTCAGTCCTGTGGACATCGCCCCAGAAATCGATTCCCATGCCGTTGTCCGTGCTGTGGTCATTGCCCGAGAGATCGATGACAAGAAATATTTGGTCGCGCTAATCCTTCAGGGAAGTTTGCATTGCCCTGTGTTTAATTACTAGAACGATGCATGTTATCAAACCATCTTAGGGCTAGTGCACTGTCTTGTGTGGGCGGATCTTGCTACTTTTGTTTGATAGTGAATCATGCGAATCCTCTCCGAGTTATGGAAACAAATGTATCCTCACCAGCTTTTGATGTAATAT
The DNA here is from genome assembly GCA_021437245.1 of Aegilops speltoides. NCBI lineage: Eukaryota > Viridiplantae > Streptophyta > Magnoliopsida > Poales > Poaceae > Aegilops > Aegilops speltoides. The sequence goes on along the minus strand of CM038144.1, from coordinate 95,161,044 downwards.
ATGGCATGCTTAGATGTAAGTTTGAACTGTTTATCATATCAGCAGGGCTTGTTTGATGATTCTTAGTGTTAGTAGGCTAGCTACTGTGCGAGCTATAGTACTTGCAAAACACTCACCAAAGAGAAACGTTGGGGCTGATGAGCTCGTGGTACGCTTATACTTATCCCTCGTCGATCAACCAATAGCCCTAGCTCCTAAAATTGTAGGCTTAGCGATCGATCAGACAATAGTCGACATACATTTAGGCCTCATCTGGTTCATAGGGTAGGAAAATCGTAGCAAAAGTACAAAGAACGTGCAACACAAAATCATAGCAGTGCAGAGACGTACCCCCTCCGTTCCAAAATAGATAACCTAGGCGGGCTAGTTTGGCCTAGTGGGTTTCAGTGATATGACGTGGTACAGTCACCCCCTTGGCACGCCTCTAACTTTGGTGGAGTCCTAAAGTTGGGCTTCACCTCCTCCTTCATGGGTACATCAGGAGGTACAGGGATGCCCTCATCATCTTCCCCCGGGTGAAAAGGCGTTGTCCTCAACGCTGGAGGGTCTTCTCTAATGGGTGTCGTCCAATTAGCAACATCACCACGCTTCATCACCATCTGCAAGTCTTGCCAGCCTGCCACACCACCTCCTCCCTGACTGCTAACTGGACTTGTCACAGTAGGGCGCGGCTGCTTCCATCGCCACATAAGCTTCGACTTAGGTGTCACCACCTTCTTCTCCACTTTTGTTGAAGCTCGTCGCTGCTGAACATGGACCTTCTTTGTAAAACTCTGCAAAACAGGAGCAATGCTTGGGCCACACAATTGATGAATACGTCCATCTTTGCTTGTGTGCATACACACAACTGCTCCAACAAATCACTGCATAGCCGGTCCAATAAACATGCAGTCTACTACCCGCGCCTTCATATGCACCGATACACGAGCAGAACAACTATCATTGGCTAGAACACTTTTATCAACACAAAATGGAAGTGTAGGACTAACTGCAATGTTCGTCATCTCACCACTAAGAGGCCTGACATCAGCCGGCTTGTCACAAACATGCACAACTGGCTTGTCATCTACAGGCACAACTGAAACAATATCAGTGCTGACACTCCTTGCATCATGCTCCTCTTTCTAAAGCTGAACTATGCTGTGTTGTGGCTTTCCCTTACGCACTTTATCCTTGTGCACCACCAACACCACATCAGACTTGATCTGATCATTTGTCATTGGCTTCAAAGTCCGTTGTTTTCCATCATGCAAAAATGTATATGTATTTGCTCTCCCAGCATGGATAGCATTGTGATCATATTGCCATGGACGCCCAAGTAGCAATCCACACACCTCCAATGGAAACACATCGCACTCCACCTCATCAGCATATTCACAAACTATAAAGGGCACACGCACCTTGTGTGTAACCTTCAGCATACCACAACTATTCAACCACTCTAGATGCTTAGGATCAGGAATACGCCAAGTGGACAACCCCAAAGATGCCACCATTGCCTTGCTTATGCCATTGGTACAACTACCACCATCAATAATAAACTTACACGATTTGCCCTTGATCATGCACTGCGCCTGAAACAAATTCCAACACTGGCCTCTATCAATTGCCATGCAAGTATCACCATGTACCCGCTTGAGTTGCACATTCAGCCCACTCAGTGGTACAACTTCATCCACCACATTAGTGTCAACATCAGCCTTCTTCTCTTGTGAAGGAGTCATGCTTGTCACTGCCTTGTTGACAACAACTTCCCGAACAAACACTGTGTCCTCAGAAACTTTTCTCTCAGCTCGCTTTGCCTCATCGAGCCGAATAGGTTGTGGAGAACTCTTCACCTGAAAATTATCAAAATTAGTCTGAAAACAAACCCATCATCGTGGCCTAAAACTTCGTGCGGTGGACTCGCGGCAGGAAAATCACTCATATCAGTCTGCCATATAGGTCGCGATGAATTCACCGCAGGAAAATCGTCCCCTTTTCCGCTCACAGGTGAGGAAACCGTGTGACGTTACAGATGGCTCATAGTAGCATCCGTAGCCATCCAAATAGTTGTACATCCTTGCCTAATCCTGATACAAAAACTTCAGCTAAAAAACCTGAAAATGGTCACACACCAGGTCGAGTGACTGTAGATAAAAGCAGTAGCAGTTGTCTCTTCGGTAGGGGCACTGAATGAGAGATAATGTCTATGGTTGATCGGCATACAACAGCAGCAACAGTCTCACGTACAATTTTCTTTGTGCCGTTGATGGCTCCGCTCAGGTATATACCAAACAAAATACAGGTATGTACCAAATTAAATGGTACGATCCCAAAAAAATGACACGAAAATAGCAAGACCAATCAGATCAGCACTTTCCTTAATTTTCCTTTGCCCAAGCTGAAAGAATTTTTTTCAAGACTCACGTGATTGCAACCAATCTGATCTGCAGATATATCTTTCTTCCATATTGACACTTACCAAGGAAAGAACCCCTGTACGTGATGTCAATCCTGATGCATTTTTTCTGTTTTTGCTAGCGTGAAGTGTTGGGGAACGTAGCAGAAATTCAAAATTTTCTACACATAACCAAGATCAACCTATGGAGATTCTAGCAACAAGAGAGGGAGAGGATGAGCATCTTCATACCCTTGAAGATCGCTAAGCAGAAGCGTTACAACAACACGGTTGGTGGAGTCGTACACGCAGCGATTCAGATCGTGGTTGATTCCGATCTAAGCGCCGAACGGACAGCGCCTCCACGTTCAACACACGTACAGCCCGGGGACGTCTCCTCCTTCTTGATCCAGCAAGGGGAGAGGAGAAGCTGAAGGAAAACTCCAGCAGCACGACGGCGTGGTGGTGATGGGGCTCGTGGTTCTCCGGCAGGGCTTCGCCAAGCACTACGGAGGAGGAGGAGGTGTTGGACGAGGGAGGGGCTGCGCCAGGGGAAGGGTGCGGCTGCCCTCTCTCTCCCTCACTATATATAGGGGGAAGGGGGTGGAGGAGGCGCCCTATGGTTCCCTAGGGGAGGGGTGGCGGTCACAGGGGAAACCCTAGATGGGTTTTGGCGCCCCCACCCCTAGGAAACTTGCCCCCCAAGCCGGGAGGGGCGGCTGCCCTAGGGGATGCGCCCCCACCTCTCCTGGTTACGTGAGAGGGGTTGGGAGGGGCGCACAACCCCTTAGTGGGCTGGTGTGCCCCCTCCCCTTGGCCCATAAGCCCCCCCAATGCTTGCCGGGGCCTCCGAAACACCTTTCGGTCACGCTGGTCGTCACCTGGTACTCCCAGAACAATTCCGGACTCCAATACCCTTCGTCCAATATATCGATCTTCACCTACGGACCATTCCGGAGTTCCTCGTCACGTGTGGGATCTCATCCGGGACTCCGAACAACCTTCGGTAACCACATACTATTTCCCAAAACAACGCTAGCGTCACCGAACCTTAAGTGTGTAGACCCTACGGGTTCGGGAACTATGCAGACATGACCGAGACGTTCTCCGGCCAATAACCAACAGCGGGATTTGGATACCCATGTTGGCTCCCACATATTCCACGATGATCTCATCGGATGAACCACGATGTCGGGGATTCAAGCAATCCCGTATACAATTCCCTTTGTCAATTGGTACGTTACTTGCCCGAGATTCGATCGTCAGTATCCCAATACCTCGTTCAATCTCGTTACCGGCAAGTCACTTTACTCGTTCCGTAATGCATGATTCCTTGACTAACTATCATTGAGCTCATTATGATGATGCATTACCGAGTGGGCCCAGAGATACCTCTCCGTCACACGGAGTGACAAATCCCAGTCCCGATTCGTGCCAACCCAACAGACACTTTCGGAGATACCCGTAGTGCACCTTTATAGCCACCTAGTTACGTTGTGACATTTGGCACACCCAAAGTATTCCTACGGTATCCGGGAGTTGCACAATCTCATGGTCTAAGGAAATGATACTTGACATTAGAAAAGCTCTTAGCAAACAAACTATACGATCTTGTGCTATGCTTAGGATTGGGTCTTGTCCATCATATCATTCTCCTAATGATGTGATCCCGTTATCAATGACATCCTATGCCCATGGTCAGGAAACCATAACCATCTATTGATCAACGAGCTAGTCAACTAGAGGCTCACTAGGGACATGTTGTGGTCTATGTATTCACACATGTATTACGGTTTCCAATTAATACAATTATAGCATGAACAATAGACAATTATCACGAACAAGGAAATATAATAATAACCATTTTATTATTGCCTCTAGGGCATATTTCCAACATGAAGACCAATCAAAGTAGGAGTACTCCATGATCAATTTTAGCACGTACCAACCAAAACTGATTCCCAGCTGATCGAACCCTAGGTCGGCTTGACTACAGGAAGCTGCCGAGTAGCCACCCCAATCAGTGCCAACCCTCAGCAGAACTGGACGGATAAGAACCCTAGATGGTGCCCGCTAAGGTCTGCTTCCTCCAATCCGAAACCAACGAACAAACCAAAGGATCGATCTTCTTAGCTTCAACAAACCAGCAGACCAATCACAATTAGAAACTCGCCATGATAAACCCAGAAATCTGATACCACATGATAATGTTCAACGTGATGATCCGTAGAATTTTGCCCGATCTTTCATGGCGAATTGAACAAGATAGTAGATCTTCCAATCATGCGACGAACACAACCTGAAGAAGAGGAATGAAATTCCAGCAAGCAACGTGTCGATGATCAACACGCCTCGAACCTAAGCCTGATAATTCTTGATGCACTCAAGAACCCTCACGCAACCTTTTATTCAATATGAATAAATGGCGGTGCCGTTTGTAGAGGGGTGCTCCATCCCGGAAACAACTCAATTTCTAAAACTCCCCTAAATCTTAGTCGCTGGGTCCTTTATATAGGAGACTAGAAACCAAGTCGGTTGGACAGGCCCAAACTGGAAAACACAAATATAAATCCTAATTGGCCCACAACATGACCTGAAAAAATAGATAACTAAAAAGGCAACCGACCCAATTACCATGGTTCAGTCACCCCCCTTGGCACGCCTCTAACTTTGGTGGAGTCCTAAAGTTTGGCTTCAACTCCTCCTTCATGGGTACAACAGGAGGTATAGGGATGCCCTCATCACATACCCAAAAGGTAGCGCAAGCACGCACTAAGGGACGTCTACGCCGTAGAGCCTGTCGCCCCAAAATTCAACCCATGGTTGGCCTGTCCGATCACCTTCGATCGTAGAGATCATCCAACCAGTATCCGTAACGGGGGTTCGGCCGCCCTAGTACTTGATCCTATCGTCGACGGATACCATCTCACTAGAGTCCTTATGGACGGCGGCAGCAGTCTTAACCAGATCTATCAAGACACTGTCTGTAAAATGGGCATCGACCCATGAAGAATCAAGCCCAGTAACACTACCTTTAAAGGAGTGATAATCGGCATGGTGGCCCATTGTACGGGCTCATTAACACTAGAAGTGGTATTCGGCTCTCCAGAGAACTTCCGTAGCGAAGAACAAATCTTTGATATCGTCCCTTTCCGAAGTGGCTATCACGCACTGCTCGGACGAACCGCTTTCGCCCATTTTAATGCGGTCCCGCACTAAGCTTATTTGAAGCTTAAAATGCCCGGACCACGGGGCGTCATCACAGTCAATGGAAATATGAAGCCCTCCCTCCGTATTGAAGAGCACACCGAGGCCCTAGCAGCCGAGGGATATGGCGGCCTTATCAAGCCGAATAGTTCATCGGCCATCAAGACCAATGACATTGCCAAAAGAGTCCAGTCTGCACCTCATGGAGATAGCCCGGTGGACTCGGACCTCGAATAGCAGTTCTGCCTCCGCCGACTGCCCCATAAGGCGGCGGTATATGTACCGCGCGTACATAACTATGCACTTAAAATACCTTGGGCAACGCCGGAGGCACACTACGGAAAAGGTCCATAGTACGGTTCGACCTTATTCGGACCCCACATACCTTTTTTCCTTTCTTTCACTGCAGGTTCATTCGAAAACCTAAAAGTTGTATGGTTGCATGAGGGCTCCCTCTTCGGCCCCTCTTTCTCTTCTTTACAGACAACCATCTAATCCTCCTCTCAAAGGATTCACTACTAAGGAGAAATGGCGCAGACGTGCGGCAGAGCACCATTGGGTTCTTCAAACCATTACTTTAAGGCCCTATGTAAACCTTTCCCTTATGTAATTTTTTGGCATGTAACATGACCTCAATATTCATGGCCTTATCTGTCTAAACACGTCTCGATGTATTAATAAGGATATAAAGGAAGCAAATGATCACCATCTTTTGTCTGGTACCTATGTTATATTATCATCTGTATTACCTCCTTACTTCTGATTGACGTACGTGCTTTAGCCCAGCCTTCGCCCCGGGGGCTGTATTCGGCCTTGCACATTCTAAGGTCCGTACAACTACAGGGAACTCTTCGGCGTCCCAGATATTGCATTATATACATCAGTTCCGATTCATGTCTTTGGTCCATAGTTGGGTTGCCCGGCTCCTGTGCTTACCACCTTATGTTCCGCCAGTTCGGCTAAGGTAGTAATGGGAGAACTACTGGATTGTATTTCTGGTTCGTCCGGTTAAGTACTTCAGTAGAGAAAGCCGAAAACTGACCGTCATGATAAGCGAGAGATGGTCAACGATCCGGTGACTTAGTGTCATACTATAAATCGTTAGCGATTCTTGTCGTGTTGCACAAGGGGCCGGGCTTCGACCAACCATGTTGCAAAGGCACCATAATATGGATAGCCGCACAATGCAATAGGGGTTAGTACTTAGCCCCACCAATGGACTCCTATGGCTAAGTGAACGTAATAAAGCCGCATAGTCTGATTGCCTAGTTCACCTCGCGTACGCCTCCTCTACGGACCAAGACGTTGGACAAAGTGTGGCCATGCATTAACGGACACCCTTGTACTATTTACATGGGGGCAGAAGCCGACGACTAGCAACCTTCAGAAATATAAACAATAAATGGCCGCACAAGAGGATAAATTAACAAAAAGGCGCAACCATAGCGCGGATTCATAACATAGTTTCTTCCAGCCGAGTACATCTAATTGAACATAACGTCCTTTGAACACTGGCCCTCTACTATTCGGGGCCCCTCTAGGACATCTTCCAAGTACCTCTCCGGCTTCTGATGATCTTTGCCCTTGGGCGGACCTGCAGTCGCCACTTCGGTTTCCTTCATATTCACCCATTGCATCTTGACACGGGCGAAGGCCATCCGGGCACCTTCTACGTGAAGGAAATATGCCCTAGAGGCAATAATAAAGTTATTATTTATTTCCTCATATCATGATAAATGTTTATTATTCATGCTATAGTTGTATTAACCGGAAACATGATACATGTGTGAATACATAGACAAACTTAATGTCACTAGTATGCCTCTACTTGACTAGCTCATTAATCAAAGATGGTTATGTTTCCTAACCAGAGACATGTGTTGTCATTTGATTAACGGGATCACATCATTAGGATAATGATGTGATTGACTTGACCCATTCCGTTAGCTTAGCACTTGATCGTTTAGTATGTTGCTATTGCTTTCTTCATGACTTATACAAGTTCCTATAACTATGAGATTATGCAACTCCCGTTTACCGGAGGAACACTTTGTGTGCTACCAAACGTCACAACATAACTAGGTGATTATAAAGGAGCTCTACAGGTGTCTCCAAAGGTACATGTTGAGTTGGTGTATTTCAAGATTAGGTTTTGGCACTCCGATAGTCGGAGAGGTATCTCTGGGCCCTCTCGGTAATGCACATCACTATAGGCCTTGCAAGCAATGTAGCTAATGAGTTAGTTATGGAATGATGCATTACGTAACGAGTAAAGAGACTTGCCGGTAACGAGATTGAACTAGGTATTGGATACCGACGATCGAATCTCGGGAAAGTAACATACCGATGACAAAGGGAACAACGTATGTTGTTATGCGGTTTGACCGATAAAGATCTTCATAGAATATGTAGGAGCCAATATGAGCATCCAGGTTCCTCTATTGGTTATTGACCGGAAACAGCTCTAGGTCATGTCTACATAGTTCTCGCACCCGTAGGGTCCGCACGCTTAAGGTTTCAATGACAGTTATATTATGAGTTTATGAGTTTTGATATACCGAAGTTTGTTCGGAGTCCCAGATGAGATTACGGACATGACGAGGAGTCTTGAAATGGTCGAGACATGAAGATTGATATATTGGAAGCCTATATTTGGATATCGGAAGTGTTCCGGTGAAATCGGATTTTACTTAGAGTCTTGGAGGTTACCGAACCCCCGGGAGCTTAATGGGCCTATATGGGCCTTAGTGGAAATAGAGGGCAGCAAGGGGGTGTGGGGTGCCCCCCCAAGGCCCAAACCGAATTGGTTTAGGGCAAGGGGGGCCGGCCCCCCTCTTCCCTTCTCCCCTCTCCCTTTCCTTCCCCTCTCCTAGTCCAACAAGGAAGGAGGGAGTCCTGCTCTTGGTGGGAGTAGGACTCCCCATGGCGCGCCCCCTCCTAGGCCGGCCGCCCCCTACCCCCTTGGCTCCTTTATATACGGGGGCAGGGGCACCTCTAAGACACAACAATTGATCCCCCCCTCCACCATAGTCCTCGATAATATTGTAGCGGTGCTTAGGCAAAGCCCTGCGACGGTAGAACATCAAGATCGTCACCATGCCGTCGTGCTGACGGAACTCTTCCCCGACATTCTGCTGGATCGGAGTCTGGGGATCGTCATCGAGCTGAACATGTGCTAGAATTCGAAGGTGTCGTAGTTTCGGTGCTAGATCGGTCGGGTCATGAAGACGTACGATTACATCAACCGCGTTGTTATAACACTTCCGCTTTCGGTCTACGAGGGTACATGGACAACACTCTCCCCTCTCGTTGCTATGCATCACTATGATCTTGCGTGTGCGTAGGAATTTTTTTGAAATTACTACGTTCCCCAACAGCGGCATCTGAGCCTGGTTTTATGCGTAGATGTCATATGCACGAGTAGAACACAAGTGAGTTGTGGGCGATATAAGTCATACTGCTTACCAGCATGTCATACTTTGGTTCAGTGGTATTGTGAGATGAAGCCGCCCGGACCGACATTACGTGTACGCTTACGCGAGACTGGTTTCACCGTTACGAGCACTCGTTGCTTAAAGGTGATCGGCGGGTGTCTGTCTCTCTCACTTTAGTTGAACCGAGTGTGGCTACGCCCGGTCCTTGCGAAGGTCAAAACAACACTAACTTGACAAACTATCATTGTGGTTTTGATGCGTAGGTAAGAACGGTTCTTGCTCAACCCGTAGTAGCCACGTAAAATTTGCAACAACAAAGTAGAGGACGTCTAACTTGTTTTTGCAGGGCATGTTGTGATGTGATATGGTCAAGACGTGATGCTATATTTTATTGTATGAGATGATCATGTTTTGTAACCGAGTTATCGGCAACTGGCAGGAGCCATATGGTTGTCGCTTTATTGTATGAAATGCAAACGCCCTGTAATTGTTTTACTTTAACACTAAGCGATAGCGATAGTCGTAGAAGCAATAGATGGCGTAACGACAACGATGCTACGATGGAGATCAAGGAGTCGCGCCGGTGACGACGGTGATCACGATGGTGCTTCGGAGATGGAGATCACAAGCACAAGATGATGATGGCCATATCATATCACTTATATTGATTGCATGTGATGTTTATCCTTTATGCATCTTATCTTGCTTTGATTGACGGTAGCATTTTAAGATGATCTCTCATTAAATTATCAAGAAGTGTTCTCCCTGGGTATGCACCGTTGCGAAAGTTCTTCGTGCTGAGACACCACGTGATGATCGGGTGTGATAGGCTCTACGTTCAAATACAACGGGTGCAAAACAGTTGCACACGCGGAATACTCAGGTTAAACTTGACGTGCCTAACATATACAGATATGGCCTCGGAACACGGAGACCGAAAGGTCGAACGTGAATCATATAGTAGATATGATCAACATAGTGATGTTCACCATTGAAACTACTCCATCTCACGTGATGATCATACATGGTTTAGTTGATTTGGATCACGTGATCACTTAGATGACTAGAGAGATGTCTATCTAAGTGGGAGTTCTTAAGTAATATGATTAATTGAACTTAAATTTATCATGAACTTAGTACCTGATAGTATTTTGCTTGTATATGTTTGTTGTAGATAGATGGCTCATGGTGTTCTTCCGTTGAATATTAATGTATTCATTGAGAAAGCTAAGTTGAAAGATGATGGTAGCAATTACACGGACTGGGTCCGTAACTTGAGGATTATCCTCATTGCTGCACAGAAGAATTACGTCCTGGAAGCATCGGTGGGTGCCAGGCCTCCTGTAGATGCAACTGACGACGTTAAGAACGTCTGGCAGAGCAAAGCTGATGACTACTCAATAGTTCAGTGTGCCATGCTTTATGGCTTGGAACCGGGTCTTCAACGACGTTTTGAACGTCATGGAGCATATGAGATGTTCCAGGAGTTGAAGTTAATATTTCAAGAAAATGCCCGGATTGAGAGATATGAAGTCTCCAATAAGTTCTATAGCTGTAAGATGGAGGAGAATAGTTACACAAGTGAACATATACTCAAAATGTCTGGGTATAATAATCACTTGATTCAACTGGGAGTTAATCTTCCTGATGATAGTGTCATTGACAGAATTCTTTAATCACTACCACCAAGCTACAAGAGCTTCATGATGAACTATAATATGCAAGGGATGGACAAGACTATTCCCGAGCTCTTCGCAATGCTAAAAGCTGCAGAGGTAGAAATCAAGAACGAGCATCAAGTGTTGATGGTCAATAAGACCACCAGTTTCAAGAAAAAGGGCAAAGGGAAGAAGAAGGGGAACTTCAAGAAGAACAGCAAACAAGTTGATGCTCAAGAGAAGAAACCCAAGTCTGGACCTAAGCCCGAGATCGAGTGCTTCTCTGCGCAAGCGATCGACATCGAAGCGGAACTGCCCCAAGTATTTGGCGGATAAGAAGGATGGCAAACTGAACAAAGGTATATGTGATATAAATGTTATTGATGTGTACCTTACTAATGCTCGCAGTAGCACCTGTGCATTTGATACTGGTTCTGTTGCTAATACTTGCAACTCGAAACAGGGACTACGGATTAAGCTAAGATTGGCTAAGGACGAGGTGACGATGCGCGTGGGAAATGGTTCCAAAGTCGATGTGATCGCGGTCGGCACGCTACCTCTACATCTACCATCGGGATTAGTTTTAGACCAGAATAATTGTTATTTTATGCCAGCGTTAAGCATGAACATTATATCTGGATTTTGTTTGATGCGAAACGGCTATTCATTTAAATCCGAGAATAATGGTTGTTCTATTTATATGAGTAATATCTTTTATGGTCATGCACCCTTGAAGAGTGGTCTATTTTTATTAAATCTCGATAGTAGTGATACACATATTCATAATGTTGAAGCCAAAAGATGCAGAGTTGATAATGATAGTGCAACTTATTTGTGGCACTGCCGTTTGGGTCATATTGGTGTAAAGCGCATGAGGAAACTCCATACTGATGGACTTCTGGAATCACTTGATTATGAATCACTTGGTACTTGGGAACCGTGCCTCATGGGCAAGATGACTAAAACGCCGTTCCCCGGAACTATGGAGCGAGCAACTGATTTGTTGGAAATCATACATACTGATGTATGTGGTCCAATGAATATTGAGGCTCGCGGCGGGTATCGTTATTTTCTCACCTTCACAGATGATTTGAGCAGATATGGGTATATCTACTTGATGAAACATGTCTGAAACATTTGAAATGTTCAAAGAATTTTAGAGTGAAGTGGAAAATCATCGTAACAAGAATAAAATTTCTACGATCTGATCGTGGAGGAGAATATTTGAGTTACGAGTTTGGTTTACATTTGAAGCAATGCGGAATAGTTTCGCAACTCACGCCACCCGGAACACCACAGCGAAATGGTGTGTCCGAACGTCGTAATCTTACTTTACTAGATATGGTGCAATCTCTGATGTCTCTTACTGATTTACCGCTATTGTTTCGGGGTTATGCTTTAGACACGGCCGCATTCACGTTAAATAGGGCACCATCAAAATCCGTTGAGACGATGCCTTATGAACTGTGGTTTGGCAAGAAACCAAAGTTGTCGTTTCTTAAAGTTTGGGGCTGCGATGCTTATGTGAAGAAACTTCAACCAGATAAGCTCGAACCCAAATCGGAGAAATGTGTCTTCATAGGATAGCCAAAAGAGACTATTGGGTACACCTTCTATCACAAATCTGAGGGCAAGATTTTTGTTGCTAAATTCGTATCCTTTCTAGAGAAGGAGTTTCTCTCGAAAGAAGTGAGTGGGAGGAAAATAGAACTTGATGAGGTAACTGTACCTGCTCCCTTATTGGAAAGTTGTTCATCACAAGAACTAGTTTCTGTGACAACTACACCAATCTGTGAGGAAGCTAATGATATTGATCATGAAACTTCAGATCAAGTTACTACTGAACCTCGTAGGTCTACCAAAGTAAGATCTGCACTAGAGTTGTACGGTAATCCTATTCTGGAAGTCATGTTACTTGACCATGACGAACCTACGAACTATGAGGAAGCGATGATGAGCCCAGATTCCGCAAAATGGCTTGAGGCCATGAAATCTGAGATGGGATCCATGTATGAGAACAAAGTATGGACTTTGGTTGACTTGCCCGATGATCGGCAAGCCATCGAGAATAAATGGATCTTCAAGAAGAAGACTGACGCTGATGGTAATGTAACTGTCTACAAAGCTCGACTTGTTGCGAAAGGTTTTCGACAAGTTAAAGGGGTTGACTACGATGAGACTTTCTCACCCTTAGCGATGCTTAAGTATATCCGAATCATGTTAGCAATTGCCGCATTTTATGATTATGAAATTTGGCAAATGGATGTCAAAACTGTATTCCTGAATGGATTTCTGGAAGAAGAGTTGTATATGATGCAGCCAGAAGGTTTTGTCGATCCAAAAGGTGCTAACGAAGTGAGAAAGCTCCAACGATCCATTTATGGACTGGTGCAAGCATCTCAGAGTTGGAATAAACGCTTTGATAGTGTGATCAAAGCATATGGTTTTATACAGACTTTTGGAGAAGCCCATATTTTTACAAGAAAGTGAGTGGGAGCTCTGTAGCATTTCTGATATTATATGTAGATGACATATTGTTAATCGGAAATGATATAGAATTTCTGGATATCATAAAGGGATACTTGAATAAAAGTTTTTCGATGAAAGACCTCGGTGAAGATGCTTACATATTGGGCATCAAGATCTATAGAGATAGATCAAGACGCTTGATTGGACTTTCACAAAGCACATACCTTGATAAAGTTTTGAAAAAGTTCAAAATGGATCAGGCAAAGAAAGGATTCTTGCCTGTATTACGAGGTGTGAAGTTGAGTCAGACTCAATGCCCGACCACAACAGAAGATAGAGAGAAAATGAAAGATGTTCCCTATGCTTTAGCCATAGGCTCTATCATGTATGCAGTGATGTGTACCAGACCTGATGTATGCTTAGCAATAAGTTTGGCAGGGAGGTACCAAAGTAATCCAGGAGTGGATCACTGGACAGCGGTCAAGAATATCCTGAAATACCTGAAAAGGACTAAGGATATGTTTCTCATTTATGGAGATGACAAATAGCTAGTCGTAAATCGTTACGTCGATGTAAGCTTTGACACCGATCCGGACGATTCTAAATTGCAAACCGGATACGTGTTTATATTGAACGGTGGAGCTGTCAGTTGGTGCAGTTCTAAACAAAGCGTCGTGGCGGGATCTACATGCAAAGCGGAGTACATAGCTGCTTGAAGCAAAGCAAATGAAGGAGTCTCGATGAAAGAGTTCATTTCGATCTAGGTGTCATACCTAGTGCATCGGGACCAATGAAGATCTTCTCGTGACAATCTTGGTGCAATTGCCTTAGCAAAGGAATCTAGATTTCACAAGAGGACCAAGCACATCAAGAGACGCTTCAATTCCATCCGGGACCAAGTCCAGGTGGGAGACATAGAGATTTGCAAGATACATACGGATCTGAATGTTGCAGACCCATTGACTAAGCCTCTTCCACGAGCAAAACATGATCAGCACCAAGACTCCATGGGTGTTAGAATCATTACTGTGTAATCTAGATTATTGACTCTAGTGCAAGTGGGAGACTGAAGGAAATATGCCCTAGAGGCAATAATAAAGTTATTATTTATTTCCTCATATCATGATAAATGTTTATTATTCATGCTATAATTGTATTAACCGGAAACATGATACATGTGTCAATACATAGACAAACTTAATGTCACTAGTATGCCTCTACTTGACTAGCTCATTAATCAAAGATGGTTATGTTTCCTAACCATACATGTGTTGTCATTTGATTAATGGGATCACATCATTAGGAGAATGATGTGATTGACTTGACCCATTCCGTTAGCTTACCACTTGATCGTTTAGTATGTTGCTATTGCTTTCTTCATGACTTATACAAGTTCCTATAACTATGAGATTATGCAACTCCCGTTTACCGGAGGAACACTTTGTGTGCTACCAAATGTCACAACGTAACTGGGTGATTATAAAGGAGCTCTACAGGTGTCTCCAAAGGTACATGTTGAGTCGGCATATTTCGAGATTAGGTTTTGTCACTCCGATAGTCGGAGAGATATCTCTGGGCCCTCTCGGTAATGCACATCACTATAAGCCTTTCAAGCAATGTAGCTAATGAGTTAGTTACGGAATGATGCATTACGTAACGAGTAAAGAGACTTGCCGGTAACGAGATTGAACTAGGCATTGGATACGGATGATCGAATCTCGGGAAAGTAACATACCGATGACAAAGGGAACAACGTATGTTGTTATGCGGTTTGACCGATAAAGATCTTCGTAGAATATGTAGGATCCAATATGAGCATCCAGATTCCGTTATTGGTTATTGACTGGAAACAGTTCTAGGTCGTGTCTACATAGTTCTCGAACCCGTAGGGTCCGCACGCTTAAGGTTTTGATGACAGTTATATTATGAGTTTATGAGTTTTGATGTACCGAAGTTTGTTCGGAGTCCTAGATGAGATTACAGACATGATGAGGAGTCTCGAAATGGTTGAGACATGAAGATTGATATATTGGAAGCCTATATTTGGAAATCGGAAGTGTTCCGAGTGAAATCGGGATTTTACGGGAGTACCGGAAGGTTACCGGAACCCCCCAGGAGCTTAATGGGCCTATATGGGCCCTAGTGGAAATAGAGGGCAGCAAGGGGGTGTGCCCCCCCCAAGGCCCAAACTGAATTGGTTTAGGGCAAGGGGGCCGGTCTCCCTTTTTCCTTCTCCCCCTCTCCCTTTCCTTCCCCTCTCCTAGTCCAACAAGGAAGAAGGGATCCTACTCCTGGTGGGAGTAGGACTCCCCACGGCGCGTGTAACGCCCATGATGCGGCTATATCTCCCACATGTTGAAGCACGACTTAGAGGCATAACCGCATGGTGGTTTTGTCGCAAGAAGGGTCATCTTCACACAATCCCATTTAATGAACAAGAATGGGATAAAGAGAGTTGGCTTACAATCGCCACTTCACACAATACATGAATAAGTTCATACATCATCCAAAATACACTCATAGACCGACTACGGTCAAATCCAAACGAAAAGAAGACAACCCCAAATGCTAGATCCCCGATCGTCCCAACTGGGCCCCTCTACTGATCATCAGGAAACGAAACGTAGTAACGACCAAGGTCCTCATCAAACTCCCACTTGAGCCTGATTGTGCCACTTGCGCTGGTATCCTCGGTACCTGCATCTGTTTTGGTAGAATCTGTGAGCCACGGGGACTCAGCAGTCTCACACCCGCGAGATCAAGACTATTTAAGCTTGTAGGCAGAAAAGGGGTAATATGGTGGAGCTGCAGCAAGCACTAAGCATATATGGTGGCTAACATACGCAAGTGAGAGCGAGAAGAGAAGCAACGCAACTGTCGAGAAGCTAGAAGTGATCAAGAAGTGATCCTGAAACTACTTACGCTCATACATAACCCAAACCGTGTTCACTTCCTAGACTCCGCCGAGAAGAGACCATCACGACTACACACGCGGTTGATGCATTTTAATGAAGTCAAGTGTCATGTTCTCTACAACCGGACATTAACAAATTCCCATCTGCCTCATAACCGCGGGCACAGCTTTCGAAAGATAATACCCTGCAGGGGTGTCCCAACTTAGCCCATCATAAGCTCTCACGGTCAACGAAGGATATACCTTCTCCCGGGAAGACCCAATCAGTCTCGGAATCCCGGTTCGCAAGACATTTCGACAATGGTAAAACTAGACCAACAAAGCCGCCCGATGTGCCGATAAATCCCGATAGGAGTCGCACGTATCTCGTTCTCAGGGCACACCGGATAAGTCAAGCTACGAGTAAAACCAGGCCTTGAGTTTCCTTGTGGTGGCCCCGCAGGTTGCTCGGTTCGGACGAACACTCGAAGGAGCGCTGGCCCGGGGGGGGGGGGGCTAAAATAAAGATGACCCTCGGGCTCGCGAAAACCCAAGGGAAAAAGGTGTAGGTGGCAAATGGTTAAACCAAGGTTGGGCCTTGCTGGAGGAGTTTTATTCAAAGTGAACTGTCAAGGGGGTCCCATAAATCACCCAACCGCGTAAGGACCACAAAATCAAGGAACATAACACCGGGATGACGGAAACTAGGGTGGCAAGAGTGAAACAAAACACCAGGCATAAGGCCGAGCCTTCCACCCTTTACCAAGTATATAGATGCATTAATTAAATAAGATATATTGTGATATCCCAAAATATCCATGTTCCAACAAGGAACAAACTTCACCTTCACCTGCAACTAGCAATGCTATAAGAGGGGCTGAGCAAAAGTAGTGACATAGCCAAACAACGGTTTGCTAGGACAGGATGGTTAGAGGCTTGAAATGGCAATATGGGAGGCATGATAAACAATGGCAGGTAGAGCTAACATAACGATAGAGCGAGTAGCAAAGCAAAGATAGAGGTGATATCGAAGGTATGGTCATCTTGCCTGCAAAGTTCTCAGAGTTGTCGAAGGCTTGATCCTCGTAAGCGTTCTCAACAGGTTCCTCATGCACGTACTCGTCTCCCGGCTCTACCCAAAGCAAGAACACAAGCAATGGAACCACAATCAAACATGGAGCAATGCACAAGCAACATGATGCAATACATGACACGATATGCGAGATGTGATATGCAATGCGTATGCGTGCTCCGGAAGGGAAATGATGAACAAGGCATCAACTTGGCAAACCAAGTATGCCGCTGGAAAGATGAGATGATTTCGGTTGAAATCGATATAAAGATCACCGGAATCGGATGCACGGTTTGCAAATGGCAAGCAAAACAAGAATGACACAAATCTGCGATTAACAGCACGATGCTACTTAGCATGCAAAAAGTAACTAAGCTACAGCACCCCAACATATAATCAAAGCACATCACAGTGATCTACAATAGATGCTTGACAAAAGATGTACACTGAGCTACGGCTGATTCACACATTAACAGGTTCAAACAACCATGGCAAAAGTGCAAAAGATAACAGCTTGGACATGGCATAAACAGCATCAGGTAGCAATGTTCAGAGCAAGCAATCAACATGCTACAGGAACTTATAATAGAAACTCAAGGCATGACATGATATCACTAAATGCATAGATCAAAAGTCCTTTACTGACCATGAGCCAAAAATGATCAGAAGATATGATGGCACCCATGTAAACACAGCAAGTTTCCTTAACAGATTCAGGAAACAGAGCATGGCATTAACTGCATTATGAAGGCATCTTTGCGAGCTCGATTCACTCACCACAACTCATTGCATGACAAGATAAGCATAGCACCAGCAAGAATACATGTTTATGAAACTAAACATGGCAAGAACAAGATCATAGCATGCAAGGAGCAACTACAACAACCTTGGCAAAATTGAATATCATGAAAACAATCTGCCAGGAAACATTTTATAGCAAAAGTAGAGCAGGAAAATGACATGCTAGACTACTCCATAATTGCAAACAGGGGCATTAATGGAAAGAGCATAACCATATGTTCAAAACATCCTTACTGAAGTATCTCAAAATATGCATGGATCTCTCTGTAGCATCAAGTTTACATGGCATAAAAATAACAGCAGAACATGGACTGAAATCAGCAACATCACGAAGCCTAGTTTGCATGCTTGTTCTAGTCACCACATAACTCACAAAAATACATGGCAAGCACCTCTGTAAAGAAGACATGGCATAGAACAAAACACCTGTAGAGCTCATGACCATAAGATGCACACAATAAATGTAGCAAAAATGACAAATGCACACATTCTGTTAAGAATCAGAAACTAACATCATATAGCACTCTTGCAACAGAGATTCAGGCATCTAGATGACCTCAAATGAACATGGCCCAATGGAACAAAATGGAGAGCACATCCTGCTGAACATTTTGATATATTATGTGCATGAAACGGAGCTACGATGACGGAGTTATGACACGATGAACATGTCATAAAATTATGCAGACTTAGCAAAAAAACAAAGTCAACCTCTAGGGTTCCAGATCTGGATCGGATCGGGCGCACGGATCGAGGTGGCCGGAGGCTCGCCGGAGCTGCAGGTCAGGAAGGAGGCCGGAGAAGAGGTCGGGGGCGGCCGGGGCACCTGGATCTGGCCGGGGGCGCGGCGAGGCGACGCGGGCGGCCGAGCGCGGACGTGGCGGCGGAGGTCGGCGCGGCGATCGGGCGGCGCGCAGGTTCCGAGGCGGCGGCGCGGCGGGCGGCGGACGGCGGCGGGGGCGACGACGGCTCCGGGCGGCGGCGGAGGCCGGCGACAGCGCGGCAAAGGGCGGGACTCATGGGCGGCGGAGATGGGCTCGGGGCCCGACCCGGCCTCGGA
The DNA here is from genome assembly GCA_021437245.1 of Aegilops speltoides. Classification (NCBI taxonomy): domain Eukaryota; kingdom Viridiplantae; phylum Streptophyta; class Magnoliopsida; order Poales; family Poaceae; genus Aegilops; species Aegilops speltoides. The sequence goes on along the minus strand of CM038144.1, from coordinate 95,142,070 downwards.
GGAGCGGCGGAGGAGGGCGGCTGTGGCACCACGTGGCGGCGCGTGGTTCGTCGGTGGCGGCGGGCAGACGCGTCCGGCTCCGTCCGGACGTGTCCGGCGGCGGAGAGGGAGCGAGGCTAGGGTTTGATCTGCGAAATTTTCGGGGGGGGGGGAGCACCTATTTATAGGTAGAGGGAGCTAGGAGGCTCCAAATGGAGTGCGGTTTTCTCCCACACGATCGTGATCCGACGATGGAGAGCACGGAAGTGACTTAGATGGGTTAAAGGGCTGTTTTGGAGGGGTGTTGGGCTGCAACCCAAAAGAGGCTTTTGCGGTTATGCGGTTAACCGTTGGAGTATCAAACGACCTCCAAATGGCACGAAACTTGACAGGTGGTCTACCGGTGTTGTACCAAGGCCACTTGGCAAGGCTCGGTCCATTCCGAGATTGTTTAACACCTGCACATGAAAAGAGACAAGAGGGGTGTGTCGGTGCATGTGGGAGTGCCGGATTGCAAAACGGACAACGGGGAAAATGCTCGGATGCATGAGACGAACACGTATGCAAATGAGATGCAGATGATGACATGATATGAAATGCATGACATGGACAAAATGCAAAATGAAAGACAAAACTTAACCATGGAGGGAAAACCATAGCACATAGCCGAAAATGGCAAGAGTTGGAGTTACAAAGATGGAAAGTTACATCCGAGGTGTTACAATACTCCACCACTACAAGAGGATCTCGTCCCGAGATCTAGGACTGAAAGAACTCCGGATATTCGGAACGAAGGTGATCCTCGAGCTCCCATGTGGCTTCTCGGTCGGAATCGTGTGACCATTTCACTTTCAGGAATTTGATTGACTTGTTGCGAGTCTTGCGCTCAGTTTCTTCAAGAATAGCAACAGGGTGCTCATGATAGGACAAATCTTCTTGGAGGTCAATCTCTTCGAAGTTTATAGTGCGTTCATGAGTCTTGAAGCACTTGCAAAGCTGTGACACGTGAAACACATCATGCACGTTTGCAAAATTGGACGGAAGCTCAAGTTGATAGGCGAGGTCGCCTCTTTTGCCAATGATCTTGAAAGGACCCACGTATCTAGGGGCAAGCTTCCCTTTGATACCGAAGTGACGAGTGCCTTTCATTGGAGAGACGCGGAGGTAGACATGGTCTCCGATTTCAAAAGCCAAGTCACGGCGCTTGCTATCATAGTAACTCTTCTGGCGCGATTGCACGGCTTTGAGATTCTCACGAATGACTTTGCACATTTCTTCGGCTTCTGTGATCAAGTCGTTGCCAAGAAGTTGGCGTTCACCTGTCTCGGACCAATTGAGGGGAGTACGGCATTTTCTGCCATAGAGAATTTCGAATGGGGCCTTGCCCGAACTCGCTTGGAAGCTGTTGTTGTAGGAGAACTCGGCATATGGAAGACAATCTTCCCACTTCATGCCAAAGGAAATGACACAAGCCCTGAGCATGTCTTCAAGGATTTGATTGACTCGCTCGACTTGGCCACTTGTTTGAGGATGGAAAGCTGTGCTGAAATGAATGTTGGTGCCCATGGCCTTCTGAAAGGAGTCCCAGAACTTTGAAGTGAAAATGCTTCCGCGGTCTGAAGAGATCAATTGCGGAATGCCATGCAAGGAGACAATTTTGGAGGTGTATAGCTCTACCAACTGAGCTGCTGTGATAGATTCTTTGATAGGAACGAAATGAGCCACTTTAGTAAGCTTGTCAATGATAACGAAGATAGCATCATTTCCATGCTTGGACTTAGGAAAACCAGTCACGAAGTCCATCTCGATATGATCAAACTTCCATTCTGGAATAGCAAGAGGTTGGAGGAGACCAGCTGGTCATTGGTGTTCTACTTTCACCCTTCTGCAGACATCACATTCATTCACGAATTGAGCAATCTCTCGCTTCGTTCGAGTCCACCAATACGACTGCTTGAGGTCATGGTACATCTTCGTACTTCCAGGATGAATGGATAGAAGGGAATTGTGTGCCTCGCTCATAATGACTTTCCTCGAGATCACCTTTAGGAACCACAATTCGTCCTCAAGAAAAGAGTATCTTTGTCATCCAAGCGATAGCACTTGTACTTGGAAATGCCCTTGTCGATACCACGTTTCACCTTTTTCACCATGGTATCCAGGAGTTGTGCCTCATGAATTTGATCTTCCAAAGTAGGAGAGAGTATGAGGTTGGCAAGAAAGCCTTGAGGAACAACTTGAAGATTCAGTTTGCGAAAAGCTTCACAAAGATCCGGTTGGAAGGGCTTGAGAATTAAGCTGTTGCAATAAGCCTTTCTGCTCAAAGCATCTGCAATCACATTCGCCTTGCCAGGGGTATATGCAATACTTGGATTGTACTCTTGAATCATTTCGACCCATCGAGTTTGTCTGAGGTTGAGGTTGGGTTGAGTGAAGATATACTTGAGACTCTTGTGATCGGTGAATATGTCCACTTTCCTTCCCAACAAGAGATGTCTCCATGTTATAAATGCATGGACAACTGCCGCCAACTCAAGATCATGAGTGGGGTAGTTCTTTTCATTGGGCTTCAACTGATGAGAGGTATAGGCCACAACTTTCTTCTCTTGCATTAACATAGCACCGAGACCTTGAAGAGAAGCATCACAGAAGACTTCGAATGGTTTGGATTCATCAGGAGGAGTCAAGACAGGAGCTGTGACTAGCTTCTCTTTGAGGGTATTGAAAGCAACATCACACTCAGGCGTCCAGACATACTTGACATGCTTCTGAAGGAGGTTGGAAAGAGGCTTTCCAATCTTAGAGAAATTCTCAATGAATCTTTGGCAATAGCTTGCAAGACCAAGAAAACTGCGGAGCTGCTTGACATTCTGAGGAGGTTCCCAATTCACAACTGCAGACACCTTCTCGGGGTTAACAGCAATGCCTTTAGCGGAGATGATATGACCAAGATAAAGAACTTCATCAAGCCAGAACTCACATTTGGAAAACTTCGCATAGAATTGATGATCTCTGAGCTTGTCGAGCACCAATCGCAAATGTTTGGCATGATCCGACTTATGGTTGGAGAAGACCAAAATATCATCGAGATACACCAGAACGAATTCATTGGTGTAGGGGTTGAAAATGAAGTTCATCATTCGAGAGAATGTTGGAGGAGCATTGACAAGGCCGAAAGACATGACAGTATATTCATAAGAACCATAGCTTGTTCTGAATGCTGTCTTGGGAATATCTTGTTCACGAATGCGAATTTGATGATAACCCATCCGAAGGTCAAGCTTGGAGAAAACTTTAGCACCTTTGAGTTGCTCGAAAAGCTCATTGATGTTGGTAAGTGGATACTTGTTCTTGATTGTCTTCTTGTGCAATGGACGGTAATCGACACACAGTCGGTCCGTGCCATCCTTCTTCTGGACAAAAAGAACTCCACAACCCCATGGAGATGAACTCGGTCTGATCAAACCCATATGCTCTTGTTCATCGAGCTGTTTCTTCAATTCTTTCAGTTCTTCAGGTCCAAGCTTGTAAGGACGCTTGCAAACGGTTTCAGTGCCAGGCTCAAGATCGATAACGAATTCGACTGGTCGGTGCGAAGGCATACCCGGAAGCTCTTCTGGAAAGACATCTTGGTATTCACAAACAACTGGAATCTGAGAGATAGCATCCAACTCGCCCTTCTCATTGAGAGAGAATAATCGAATGGTTTCGTCAGAGTAGCATAGATGATAACATCCTCAGAAGAGTGTGTCAATTGAATTTCCCTGGCAGCACAATCAAGTTGAGCTTTGTGCTGAGAAAGCCAGTCCATACCGAGAATTAGATCAATGTCCGAGTCACCCATCTATTGGTTTAGCCAGAAATCTATAGTCGCCCATCTTGATTGTGGTATCCGGAACCACCAAACTAGAGCTCAACCGTTTACCCGGAGAAATGACAGCCATGGTATCGGTGTCAAAACCGGCGGATCTCGGGTAGGGGGTCCCGAACTGTGCGTCTAGGCGGATGGTAACAAGAGACGAGGGACACAATGTTTTTACCCAGGTTCGGGCCCTCTCGATGGAGGTAAAACCCTACGTCCTGCTTGATTAATATTGATGATATGGGTAGTACAAGAGTAGATCTACCACGAGATCAAGGAGGCTAAACCCTAGAAGCTAACCTATGGTATGATTGTTGAGATGTATCTTTGTCCTACGGACTAAGGCCCTCCGGTTTATATAGACACCGAGAGGGCTAGGGTTACACAGAGTCGGTTACAATGGTAGGAGATCTACGATCCAGATTGCCAAGCTTGCCTTCCACGCCAAGGAATAGTACCATCCGGACACGAGCCGAGTCTTCAATCTTGTATCTTCGTAGATCCGGTGTCCGCGGATATTGATAGTCCGCTGTCCGGACACCCCTAGTCCAGACTCCTCAAGAGCCCCGAACTAGGCTTCAATGACGATAAGTGCAGCGTGTTTATAGTCTTCGGCATTGCAAGGCGGGTTCTCCCTTCAAATTCCATGTACCTGCCGAATAGTGTTCGGCTTCATCTTGAATACTGTGTTCCTCGGTTTCTACGCCAAATAATGGCCCTCTTCCACGCGTCGCATGAATGCGAAAAGCCAGGGTGTCTTTTACATTTCACCCCCTGATTGTGCGAGTCGTCCACCTATAAAAGAGGCAAGAATCCAGATCCAAATCGCACCGTCTTCCTCCCGTGTATACTCCATCGAAGTGCCTCCGACCTAGAAATCCATTCCACCATGGATCGTCAACGCGGCTCTTCTTCACGTGCTCCCAGCCCACCGCCGGGGAATTGGAGGAGATGCTCTTTTTCGCACAACGAGCTGGTTAAGCTCCAAACGGAGGGGTTTGTTCCTCCGGCCTTCATGGTCCCAGTCCGAGCCGGACTGGTTACTTATCAAGGTGGGAGGCAGGTGGAGGACACTCCAAGCCCCAACAAGGGGGAGCGAGTGTGCTTCGTCCCCTATCTGATAAGGGGGCTCGGATTTCCAATACATCCGTTCCTCCGCGGGCTCCTGAAGTTCTACGGACTCCAGCTCCACCACCTTACGCCGCCTCTGTGCTGCATATCGCGGTGAAAGTGCAACTAATCCCCAGGTGGTTTTGGTAATTAATAACAACATATATATCATTGAACTAATTGTTTCTTGAGAATATTTCAGAAAGTTCAGTGATATGGGTATGGCAATGACTGATGATGTGGACCCCTCAAAATGCTAAGGAAAACATTGGCAAAAGCTCAAGACTCTATTTTTGGTTTAGTGATCCAAGATCACCTTGAGTCCATAGGAAAGCCAATACTATTAAAAGGGATGAGGTTATGATGATGATCTGTTGCTCAAAGTGCTTAGTGATTTATCTCTCAAACTATCGCAATCTTTCATTCCAACATATACTCATAAGTAATCTCGGTCCCACCGATTCCATAAACTCACCACACCGAGATGAACCACCTCAGCCATATACCCAAACCCTAGAAATTTCGGATTTTCCGATTCCAAACTCGGTCTTACGAAACTAGTGTTGCCAACCTTCAGAACCTTCAGACTCAAATCGGTGTCACCGAGATGAGAAAGTCGGTCCCACCGAGAATGGCAAACCCTAGTCTTTGGAAGAATCGGACTAACCGAGATTGTATTTTCGGTCCCACGAAAATCCCAACGCTCACAAGATTTGAACTTTCGGTCTCACCGAGTTGTCAACTTCGGTCCGACCGAGATTGGTCAAATGTGTGTAACGGTTGGATTTTGTGTGGAGGCTATAAATACCCTCCACCTTCTCTTCATTCGTGGAGAGAGCCATCGAAAGAACTACCACTCCTACCTTACATTTCGAGAAGAAAACTACCTACCCTTGTGTTGAGATCAAGTTGCTCCACTCCCACCATATGAAACTTGATTTCTAGCCTTCCCAAGTTGCTTTCCACTCAATCCTTTCTTCCACCACAGCCAAATCAGTGAGGAGAGTTGAGTGTTGGGGAGATTATCATTTGAAGCACAAGAGCAAGGAGTTCATCATCACCAACACCATCTATTACCTTTTGGAGGGTGGTGCCTCCTAGATTGGTTAGGTGTCGCTTGGGAGCCTCCGTCAAGATGTGGAGTTGAACCAAGAAGTTTGTAAGGGCAAGGAGATCGCCTACTTCGTGAAGATCTACCCGAGTAAGGCTAGTCCTCCGTGGACGTAGCCATGATGGCATAGACAAGGTTGCTTCTTCGTGGACCCTTCGTGGGTGGAGCCTCCGTGGACTCTCGCAGCCGTTACCCTCCGTGGGTTGAAGTCTCCATCAACGTGGATTGACGATAGCACCACCTATCGGAACCACGAGAAAAATCTCCGTGTTCCATATTGCGCTTTGCTCTTCTCCACCTCTTATTTACTACATGTGCAATTTACTTTCCGCTGCCATTACTCTAGAATTGCATGTGTAGGGTGATACTTGACTTGGTCATCATTGTGAACTTGCTAAAACTTGTCCTAATCAAAAGGCAAAACTTTTAAGTTGTCAAGTAGTCTAATCACCCCCTCTAGACATACTTCCAATCCTACAAGTGGTATCGAGCTTTGGTCTCCATTGGATTGGTTTCATTGCATTGACTCCATAAGCTTGGTTTCACAACCTAGGAGAGTATGGCGTCTAGTGAGGGTAATTTTCAGAGAGGTCCTTACTTTGATGGTTCAAATTTTGCTAGTTGGAAGCATAAAATGAAAATGCATATTCTTGGACATAACCCGCCGCATGGGGCATTATTTGTGTTGGCTTGCAAGGTGAGTTCTTCGAGGAAGGAAAAGTTCCAGATCGCGAAGCTACAAATGATGAGTTGCGGATGTTACGTAACAATGCTCAAGCTTGTGACATTCTCTTCAATGCTTTGTGTCCCGAGGAGTTCAACAAGATCAGCCGCCTTGAGAATGCAAAAGAGATTTGGGATACTTTGGTCGAAATGCACGAAGGTACCGAGTCCGTGAAGGAATCAAAGCTAGATGTTCTTCAAGGTCAACTTGACAAGTTCAAGATGAAGGAAGGTGAAGGAGTCGTTGAAATGTACTCTAGGCTTGCTCTCATCACCAATGAGATTGCCGGCTTAGGAAGCGAAGAAATGACCGACCGATTCATCATCAAGAAGATTCTCGAGCTTTGGATGGAAAGTATGACACCGTGTGCACTTTGATCCAAATGATGCCAAACTACAAGAATCTCAAGCCTACCAAGTCATTGGAAGAATTGTTGCTCATGAGATGACACTTAAAGATAAGGAAGAGCTTCACAACAAGTCAAGTGGTGCTTACAAAGCTACAGCTTGAAGCTCCCACAACCTCAAGTGACAAGCTGGTTTCCAATGAAGAGATAAGTCTCATGGTGAAGAACTTCAACAAATTCTACAAGAGTAGAAGCAAGGAAAGAAGCTCAAAGTCTAGATCATATGATGAAAAGAGATCTTCTAGTCGTGATCGAAATTGCTACAATTGTGGAAGACCCGGACACTACTCAAATGAGTGTTCGACTCCCCACAAGAGAAGAGAAGAATCTCCAAGAAGAAGAAGCTCAAGAGAAGAGTCACCTCGAAAGAGAGAAGGAGTAGAGATGATCGTTATGAACGAAGATCCTCTCGGAGAAGCAAGGATTCGGAAAGGAAAGACAAGTCATCAAGGAGCTACACAAGAAGAAAACATCAAGCTCATGTTGGTGAATGGGTCTCCAGCTCCGACTCCGACAATCACTCCGAAAGAAGCTATCACTCCAACTCCGAATACAGTTAAGATGAAGGTGTTGCCGGTCTTGCTCTCGTGTCCTCCAACTCCAACTCCTATGACTTGTTTGATTCACCAAATGAGGGAATTGGAAGATGCTTCATGGCAAAAGGCCCCAAGGTATCACACCCTGAATTCATTGACTTTGATAGTGATGAAGATGACTTGCTTGGTGAAGATGAGCTTTTACATGACAAATCTAGTGAGCTTAGTAATGATGAACATGCTAGTAGTCTTTATAGTCGAGAAGAGTCGAATGACAATGCTATGAAGGTGATTGAGCGCCTAACTAAAGAACTAAACACTCTTAAGTTAGCTCATGAAACAACTCAAGAAGATCATAGAGAGCTCCTAAGATCTCATGAGAAGCTACGCTCGAGAAGCTCAATCTAGAGCAAGAACATGAGTTTCTAAAAGCTATCAATGACGATCTTCGAAAGAAGAGTTCTTCATATCTTGCCAAACGACTTCTCTTGTCTAATTTCTTGCCACCTATTAAAACTAAGCATGACAAGCATAAGAAAAATTCTTCATCTAGTAGTAACAATAACCATGCTAAATCCAATTTTGTTACTTCTAGTAGTTCTCTTGATTCCACTAACAATGTTTCAAGCCAAGTTTCACTTGAGCAAGAAAATAGTCTATTGAAAGGTATTATAGAGAAAGGTGTCTACAAGAGCCTTGCCGGAAGCAAGAACTTTGAGGAAATTGTTCGCAAACAAGGAAGACACCGGAAGAATCAAGGAATTGGTTTTGAGCGAAGGTTCAACGCCGAGGGTGTTGAATGGGAAGAAGGTCAATATCCCACTCCAAAGTTTGTTTCTCAAAAGGAGAAGTATGATCCTACTTCTTCCAATGTGGAACAAGCTCAAGATGATCTTCCACCACAAGACCACAAGCTAAAAGGCAAGGACAAGCTTCAAGAGGAGATTGATGCATTCATTGAAGCACCCAAGGCCATGGTCAAGTGGGTTCCTAAGGAAACTTCAAGTTCTACTTCGTCAAGCTCAACTACTACCCCAAGGATTCCCATCAAGATGATGTGGATCCCGAAGAAGAAGAACTAGAGAGTTCTTGAGGGTGACTCCGCCAACATACTTCACTCACATTCATTTTGGCAAGGACTTGTGCAATCAACTTCCACATCTTGCACTAGTTCATGGAGTCACAAACCCTCATGTTGGTAAGTCAAGGGACAAGGTAATCATTGCTTTCATGGACATCATCTATTGTGTACTTCAATCTATGTCCATGGATATCCTTGTTTGTTCCTTGTGGGACTAACCCATGTAGGTATTGAAAGTGCCGAATCCAAAGGATTGCTCCCAACTCTTGATGATCTTCATCAACATTGAGCATCCACATCTTCAACATCTACATGAAGTCTTCTACGACAACCCAAGGTTAGTTTGACCCTTTAAAAGGGGTTCTCACATCAAGGGGGAGCTTTGCTCTTGAGAATTGAGCTAAAGCATCTTCAAATGATGTGAACACATTAATGCTTTATGTAAAAGTGGTAACCCCACTTGTGCTTAAACGATGAGTATGACCTATGATCAAATGTTCTCATTTGACTCCTAAGTCAATATACTCATATATAGATGACCTAGTCATCGCCAAATTGTGTGATAATAGCTAGTGTTTTGTTTGTGCATGTTTGACACATATTTCATTTGCTATCTTATTGTGTGAGCATGTTGGATGCATGATTTTATCCATTCGAGGACATCCATTTGTTGCTTTGGTCTTTTGGATTTTTCTTTTTGACCAAATGGATGGACAAGAATGCCTAAGTTCCTCCCTAGCTATCTATGCTTTCTTGTCTCAAACTCTATTCATGCTTATATCACAAACTTTGAACAAGACTTTTTGGACGCACGAGTGAGGAGCACTCGAGCCACCGATCCGTCAAAAGCTTAAATTCCAAAACCTTCTAAGTATTTTCGGTCAAACCAATATACTCAAATCGGACGCATCAAATCACTTGGATTGATCTAGGTTTTCACCTCGGTGAAACCGAAGTTGCAAATTTCGGCGTGATCAAGTGAGTAATCGCTGCGCTAACCATCTCGGTCCCACCGAAGTTTTCAACTCGGTCCCACCGACACCGAAGGGTATATATACCCGAGGGCAGCGCGTTGATTATTCCTTCAAAACGCCTCGCCTCAAACCCTTCGCTGCCGCCGCCGTGGTCTCCGGATCGCTCCGCCATCGCTCAGGCGCCGCTCGGGTCTCCATCGCCGTCAATGGTCTATCTCATCGAGCCGTTGCCGCCATAGTGAAACTCCACCTAGTTGGGTGAGTTTCGATCTCTCTCGTGCTTCAACCTCTGATTCAATGCACGATAGGTTTTGCCTAGCTTCTTGCCAAGTTTGAAATCTTCCTATCCAGCAGATTAGTTCTTAGAACAAAATTCGAGTGAAAATTTTAGGTTAGGTTTCACGAACACATCTCGGTGTGACCGATTCTACATTATCGGATCGACCGATTTGGCCTCTGCCATTGCACCTTTGCACTTTTCGGTCCAACCGAAGTTGTACAAATCGGTAAGATCGAAATGAGGATTTAGTGAAACCCTAGTGTTCTCGGCTAGATCGAAACCCATTTCGTCCAACCGAAAGTGGTGTGAATGGTTCTGTTTAGACACTTCGGATTCACGAATTTTAGACTCGGTCGACCAAATGCATTCTGTGAAAACCTAAAACTGAAGTTTGAACTCATTCTTTTTGCAAAAACTTCTGCAGTTTGTGATAACTCTTCTATTCTGCCTATACCTATTCTATTCACAGGTTGTCAGTCATGTCTGATGCAAGTGACAGCCAAAACAGGTCTGAATCACCAGTTGAGATTCCAGAGGCAGGCACTAGTCCTGAAGCAAGCAGTTTTTCTGATGATGGAGAGAGGAGCACCCCAAGTGGATTGCCTCCTGCTGCCACCAGGGCCAGGAAGAAGAGAGATTCTGATGAGGAGGACTCTGACTTTGTTGCTGAGGAGGAGATTACATCCAAGCCTAAGAGGAAAGTGGTTGCCAAAGACTATCAAGGGCAACATACCAAGAAAGGCACCAGCAAAGTGAAGAAGTCCACAGTTGCAAAGAAGCTGAGCATGGAAGAAGAAACCTCCAGCAAGATAAAGAAAACTTCCAAGAGGAAGAGGTTAGTACATGATGAAGCTGATGATGATTCTGATGAGGAAGCACCCCAGCCTCCTCAGAAGCCTAAGTTGATGGGAGATGCCATCAGGGCAGGAGCACCCACTAAATCAAAGCCATCAGCTCCAGCAAAGGCAGCCCAAGCCAAACCTGCTGCCAAGCCCAAGAAAACAGTGAGAAACATTCCTGCTTCAGAGAAGAAGAAGGACAATGTGCCACCTGCTGAATCAGATGAAGAGGCACATGTATTGTCAAGCTCGCATGTAAACCGCCACCATAATGATGCTCATCCTCGAGCTGAAAATATGAAGGAAAGGAAGGACAAAGGTCTCAGGCTATGGAGGCAAGTTGATCCATATGCCACCAGGAGAAGGACAACTGTTGACTCAAGGTTCCACACCAGAGAGCAACAAGATTTCTATGAGACAGTGCTCATGGACAAGAAGCCAATTGTTGCTGACACCAGATACGTTGACTGGAAATACATCGACAGTGAAGAGCACAGAGACTACTTCCCACATGTGCATGAGAGCTTCACTGCATGTGGAGTTGCAGAGTTCGTTGGTCGAAGCTGACTGCTTGGAATGATGAGATGATCATGCAGTTCTATGCCACAGCACACTTCTATCCAGATGGCGTAATTGTATGGATGATGAAGGCGTAGATTCTCTTCAACAGTTGAAGAGTGGGCTGCACTCATGAATGCTCCAAAGATCAAGGGATGATGATGTTGATGTTTATGGAATCCCCAAGAAAAATCACGAGTCTATGAGGAACATGTACAATGAGGTACCAGCCAAGGATGTTGAGATATGGAAGCTCGGATCAGTGTATCATCTTCAGGCAGGTCTCCCAACCACTAACACTATTCTGAGGCATACTTTGATGCCCAAGTCAGGAGACCATCGCATGATAAGAGGCTATTCAATCAACATGCTGCACATTCTAGATCAGAAGACACCTTTTAAGGTGATGGACCTGATAGTTGAGACTATCAAGAGGACAATGACGAGACTGTAAGAGGTCATGTGGGTTTGCCCGCACATTCAGATGCTCATCAATGCCAAGTTTGGCACGGGCACCTACTTGTTGGATAGACCCCACTTGCCACCGCAGCCCTAACATGAAGATAATGAAGTTGTAATGACCGAGGATGATCCCACATCTGTTGAAGGACAAGCTAAGTCTGAAGCTGCCAAACAAGCCAAAGCTGAGAAGGAAGCAGCAGCAGCAGCAAAGCCCAAGAGCGTTGGAGAACAACTTCTTGAAGCTACCCAGAGGATTGAACTACGCCTGGCCAGCATAGTGCAGTCTCAGGAGAGTCTTGAGAGGATAGTTGAAGACAAGTTCCATGCTCTGGATGTCAAGTCGATCAAGTGCAGTCACCACAACAAGCTTGAGGCAGATATCGAGGAAGCCAAGAGGGAGAAGGCAGAGCTCATGAAGGAGATGCAGGATGACCTTGTTGAGGATGACTATGAGCAGCCTGCTTCAAGGCCCACAAAGCCCAGATCAGCTGCTATTCCAAAGGACAAACCCTGTATACTGCATCAAGACCTCCCACAGCCCATCGGCCAGCTCCAGCTCAAAGTCCACTCCTCCAGCTCCACAGACTTCAGCCAAGCCTTTGCAGATGCAGCTATCTCCACTCCATCGACGCAGACAGAGCCGCCAACAGAGTCCCTAGTGACGCTTAGCTCTATACCTTTCGAACTTTTGGTAACTTGTTGCCAAAGGGGAGAAATTGTATAGATCATAGGACTTCGAGAGAGAGTGCTCGTTTTGCTCTTTCGCTTGCGGTTTTCCTTGAGATACTTTTGAGTTCTTCGAGACATTTCGTGTGTTTGATACTACGCTTGTTTCTATCTTGATGAGTGCTTGATCATACTATGCTTAATGTGTGCTTAATGCTTATCATATTCTATTCATATCTTGTATGATCATTTACTCATGTCTTGGTGATTGGGTGCATGCTATTCATTCTTATCATTTTGTGCGCTCCACCAAGATGTATGTGACATGGAAGAGTGACCCATGATCCTAATCGATTGTGCATTTGCATTCAAACGCAAATCTTAAATAATGCACAAATTTAGGGGAGCTCTTGCTTATCACATACTTCTCAAAGCGACGATGTTATTCATTGATTATATCATTTGTCGGTTTTGATCTATATGTTGTCATCAATTACCAAAAGGGGAGATTGAAAGTGCAACTAATCCCGGGTGGTTTTGGTAATTAATAACAACATATATATCATTGAACTAATTGTTTCTTGAGAATATTTCAGAAAGTTCAGTGATATGGGTATGGCAATGAATGATGATGTGGACCCTCAAAATGCTAAGGAAAACATTGGCAAAAGCTCAAGACTCTATTTTTGGTTTAGTGATCCAAGATCACATTGAGTCCATAGGAAAGCCAATACTATTAAAAGGGATGAGGTTATGATGATGATCCGTTGCTCAAAGTGCTTAGTGATTTATCTCTCAAACTATCGCAATCTTTCATTCCAACATATACTCATAAGTAATCTCGGTCCCACCGATTCCATAAACTCACCACACCGAGATGAACCACCTCACCATATACCCAAACCCTAGAAATTTCGGATTTTCCGATTCCAAACTCGGTCTTACGAAACTAGTGTTGCCAACCTTCAGAACCTTCAGACTCAAATCGGTGTCACCGAGATGAGAAAGTCGGTCCCACCGAGAATGGCAAACCCTAGTCTTTGGAAGAATCGGACTAACCGAGATTGTATTTTCGGTCCCACTGAAAATCCCAACGCTCACAAGATTTGAACTTTCGGTCTCACCGAGTTGTCAACTTCGGTCCGACCGAGATTGGTCAAATGTGTAACGGTTGGATTTTGTGTGGAGGCTATAAATACCCTCCACCTCCTCTTCATTCGTGGAGAGAGCCATCGAAAGAACTACCACTCCTACCTTACATTTCGAGAAGAAAACTACCTACCCTTGTGTTGAGATCAAGTTGCTCCACTCCCACCATATGAAACTTGATTTCTAGCCTTCCCAAGTTGCTTTCCACTCAATCCTTTCTTCCACCACATCCAAATCAGTGAGGAGAGTTGAGTGTTGGGGAGATTATCATTTGAAGCACAAGAGCAAGGAGTTCATCATCACCAACACCATCTATTACCTTTTGGAGGGTGGTGCCTCCTAGATTGGTTAGGTGTCGCTGGGAGCCTCCGTCAAGATGTGGAGTTGAACCAAGAAGTTTGTAAGGGCAAGGAGATCGCCTACTTCGTGAAGATCTACCCCGAGTAAGGCTAGTCCTCCGTGGACGAGGCCATGATGGCATAGACAAGGTTGCTTCTTCGTGGACCCTTCGTGGGTGGAGCCTCCGTGGACTCTCGCAGCCGTTACCCTCGTGGGTTGAAGTCTCCATCAACGTGGATTGACGATAGCACCACCTATCGGAACCACGAGAAAAATCTCCGTGTTCCATATTGCGTTTGCTCTTCTCCACCTCTTATTTACTACATGTGCAATTTACTTTCCGCTGCCATTACTCTAGAATTGCATGTGTAGGGTGATACTTGACTTGGTCATCATTGTGAACTTGCTAAAAACTTGTCCTAATCAAAAGGCAAAACTTTTAAGTTGTCAAGTAGTCTAATCACCCCCCCTCTAGACATACTTCCGATCCTACACGCGGGCTACGTAGCTCTTTGCGAGCTATTCCTGGGCATCGAGCCCCATTTCGCATTGTGGAAGAGGTTGTTTTGCCTCGTACCCCGTTCTCACCAGGGGTCCATATATCAAGTGGGCGGCGCCGAAATATGGCGCATCACCGGGACAGGATACCTATCCGGCACTCCCAAGAAGGCGTCCGAAGACTGGCCCTCGGAGTGGTTTTATATAGTAGACGCTCCGTTGCCCGACCCAGTCCCGATCGGCCTCCCGGAATTTGATGCCGCTCCCTTGAAGAAACGCCTCAGCTGGCGCCCGCGGAGCCCCCGTTTGGAGGAAGACAGGAGCGTCCATTACTTGATGGGCCGGATAAGATTAATGGCTCATTCCGGCTTGACCATGATTGGAGTCATGGTGACGTGCATCAAGCGGGGGGTGCAGCCACTACAATACAGAGGCCACCCCATGTGGGATTTCAACGGGGAGGACGATGCTACCCTGACGGCCAAGAAGGGGTCGGATTCGACCGAGGATCTGGTGAAGATCCTGTCCGCCTGTACAAGGGGGAGAAGGAGGACTTCCTTCGCCTCAACCCTTTGGATGGGTTTTCCATGATCAACCCTAGAGGATGGGTGTTTAACACCTCGGGGGTTCTACCCGTGCTTTCGAAGTTTAAGCTTCTTACATTATATCTTCGGCGCAGGGTCTATGCCGGACTGTGGAGGACATGGTGAGTCCTGCTCCACAACCCGAGGATCCAGAAGGATCCCTGGGTCTAGCCTCCAAAGAGGATCCGGACATCGAGGTGGAGCTGATCGACGGGGTGTATCACCAGCTCAGCATAGACAATGCTTTGGTCGCCATTACGGCGGACTACCCCGGCTAAGTCCGCTTCCTGTGGCCACGATCAAGTCCGACACCGCCATCTTATCCTTGTCTATTTCTGACCTTCGCGAACGATGGTATTTTGCAGGAAGCGCCTTTGCGGCAGGAAGCCGAGCCTGCAGCGACCGACCTACAGAGGTCAGTCCGAACTAGCAGGAGGAAAAGGAGCGCCGGCGGACGGAAACGCCACCGCAGAGGTATAGCTCGTGTTTGAATTTTTTCGAGCAACGCCCGAGGAAACGCCTAAGTGCTCATGATCTTTATAGGAGAAAAAGCGCCACGGATCATGAGCGCAGGAATTGCCGATCCGACCAACACCAGCCAGCTCCAAATACCGGACCGGAGGGAGGCAAGCGCAAGACGCGAACCGGATCCTGCTCCAACGGAGGATACCGACAGACTGTCCGCCACCAAGTCTGAGGTGGAGAGCGCTATGAATCATAGGCGCCGCCGGACAGTATTTCAAGAAGCGTGCTTTTCCCCTGAGGCATTGGATGCCTTTAACGCAGGGGACGCGCATCTCCGTGCTGCTCAAAATGGTTTTACCAGAGCCACGGAGCAGTATGTTAAAGACATACGGGTAAGGGAATTTTAATGGTTGTATATACCAGTAGCCCCCGAGACTTAAATTAGTTATTCTAACTGATTTAAGGATCATTGTAAATTTCAGGCACTTAACGAGAAGAATGCCCAGCTGTCTCGGGAGCTGCAAGATTGCAAGGCCCAACTTGAGGCCGCACTTGCTGCCGCAGGAGGAGACGGAAAGACCCCTCTTGGTAACACATTTTTACTAAGAAGTATAGCTAGCTGTATGCGGCAAGGCGTGAGTCTAATAATGACATTGTAGTACCACGACAAGATCCGGACAGTAAGATTGCTGCGCCAGACTAAAGGTGGCGAGAGTGTGAATAGGGTTCAAGCAGAAAGGAACAAGCTCCAAGATGCCAACGCCAAGCTTGGAGAAGAGCTGAAAGGCACACAGCCGAGCTGTCCGGCTCCGTAAGGAGAATCAACGGCTTCGTCGCGGCATATATAGTAGTGCTTGAGCGAACTCTTTTGAAAAGAAGAGTTCGGCGAGGAAGTGTTTTGACATGATATGTCTTGTAGGCATACTCACGGGTCGTCTGCGGAGGAGATGCCCATATCAATGGGTGATCAACTTCCCGAACTGTTGCGGCTACTCGAACGAAGTTCGGCAGCAATGAGTGGCGCTGCTTAGGTTTTATGGCCAGCCTCACCCCTGCCCGAGGGCCTCGGGAGCTTCGGAGAAGCTGCAGGAGTCTTGGCAGCGCCTGCTTGTGGAAGATTTCGCTTGCCGTCAAGGTGCCGTGGAGGCTTGGGCCATGGTGAAGACGCTGTACAAGAAGGCGGACCCCAACCATATGGCCGAAGTTGGTCCGGTGGGGCCCAATGGGAAGGAGATTCCTGTGAGTTTAGTGTACAGCCAGGTAGAGTTGGCTGCTAAATATTCCCAACGGGACTTTAAACTAGACAGCCTGTTAGACGGGATCGAGGAGGAATACAATCAATAAATTTGACGATGTATGTTATCCTTTAAAGTGACATGTGAAATTCCTTCTAGCCGGATTGTAGATCGTTTGTCTTTGCCGACCTTTTCGCTTCGACCTCGGAACCCTAGAGTCCGGAGTGTGTCCGAATACCTTCTCGGTTATGAAAAACCGGGGTATGCATGGAGACCAGGCGTAGGGGTCATTAGTGCTTTATCAGACAAGTTCCCAACTAGTTATGTTATATTACATGGTTAGTAAGAAACATCTTCCAGGGAGAATAGTTCCATTAAGGGTTCCTTTCATTTGGAGGCATGCCCTAAAGTGCATGACCGGACTGCAAAGAAAGAAGTAAAACATCCGGGGCAGATGGATAAAATAGGTAAAAGTCATCTTTAAATCACCGATCAATATTCCCTTAAGAACGCTAGCTTTTCGGCTTCACCCACTGAGGTACACATCCGGTGACCCGGCAAGAATAATCGCAGAGGTGCTCCCTTTACCTCCTAGCCGAACAATCGGGAACGTAGGGGTAAGCACAGGAGCCAGGCAACCCAGCTTGGCCAAAACTTAAGTCATATCGATGCATATAATGGCGAGTAAAAGGTACATGTGGAAGCTTGACACATGTGTTGGGTATGAGACCCGTATAATTAAGCTTCTGTAAAAGAAGCCCCCAGGAATAATGAGTGCGGATGGCACATCATGCATATGCAAAGAATGCAAGAATAGGCCCGAAAGGGCTTGTAAGTCAAAAGGATAAAAAGAGAAACAAAAGACAGTCGAAGTATAAAATTTTGGACGGGGGAAGGGGACGAACTCTTAGTCCGGCGCTAGGCATAGAATCGTCGGAGGCGGGCTGCGTTCCATGGGTTCGGCTCGAGTCGGTTATCCGACGATTTTGCGACGGTATGCTCCGCCGGTCAAGACTTGATCGATAATGAAGGGCCCTCCCATCCGGGCTTGAGCTTGTCCTTTTTCTTGTCCGCAGCGAGAACTAGTTCGCCAACGTTGTAAGTCTTGGCCCGCACTTCTCGCTTTGATATCTTCGCCTGCTGGCGATAGAATGCGGAACGAGCCTTCGCGACGCCGACGTTCTTCCTCCAATGTGTCCAAGCTGTCCCGCCGATCCAACTCGGCCTCTCTTTCCTCATACATGCGCACTCGAGGTGAGTCATGAATAATGTCGCAGGCAAGACGCCTCTGCGCCGATACCATAAAAATGGTGTGAATCCGTAGTACGGTTAGGCATTGTCCGCAGCCCCAGTACGGAGTCGAGCTCCTCGACCCATTGTGCGTCGGATTTAGTGAGTGACCTCACTAGTCCGGGTTTAATGCCGCCATTATTAGACCGCTTGCTCTTTCCACTGACCGCTGGTTTGAGGGTGATAGATCGACGCATAGTCGAGCTTGATGCCCATATTTTTGCACCATGACTTAACCTCATCGGCCGTGAAGTTCGTGCCATTGTCGATGATGATGCTGTGGGGACTCAGAACGTGTACCACCCCGATATAAAGTCTATCACTGGTCCGGACTCTGCCGTTTTGACCGGTTTGGCCTCTATCCATTTGGTGAACTTATCCACCATGACCAATAGGTACTTTTTCTTGTGGGTTCCCTTTAAGGGTCCAACCATGTCAAGCCCCGGCATCGCGAACGCCGTGTAATGGGTATGGTTTTGAGGGCGATGGGTGGCATATGGCTCGATTAGCAAAGTGTCGACAACCAACGATCGCCGACCAAGTCCCGTAGGCTCCGCCGAGCCGTCGGCCAATAAAATCCTGTATGGAATGCCTTTCCTACCAGGGCCGGGCTGCTGCGTGGTGTCCTCCTAGTCCGCATGAATTTCAGCCAGAGGTTTCGCCCTCTTCTTCGGAGATACACCTTTGAAGGACTCCGTAGTACTTTTCTTATAAAGTTCTCCTCATGGATCTTGTAGGCCTTCGATCACGGACTATGCAATGGGCCTCATTTTGGTCTTCGAAGTTCCTGCCTAAGTAAGTAGGCTAGAAAGGTTCTGTCCACGGCGATTACGCCATTATGTCGGGGCGGAGGTGTTATGTCATCTGCCGAATCACCGATTGGTGCGGTTTTCTCCGGTTTGTCGCTGCCGGCTCCTCTTCCCATAGTACGGATGGCTTGAAAAGCCGCCCAGAAGATATTTGAGGACAAGATCACGCTTAGCACCGATGCGCGCGTGACGTGGGCGCTTGGTTATTATCTCGGGCTATGTGATGGAATTCGAGTCCTTCAAACCGAGTGACATTTTTAGGACAGCGCTATGCGATATGCTGCCATTTTCGGATCCTTGGCGTCAAGTCTCCATTTATTTGGGATATTGCAAGGTTTGAGTCCCGTGCACCTCTAGGCGTTGAATGCCCATGGAGACCGCCATCCGGAGACCATGTAACAGGCCTCAGATTCGCTGCATTGTTGGAGTCCGTACATTATTTGAAGTACGATCGATCAGATCTCCGGTGGGGACGCCAAGACGACGCCAGCCCCCAGTCCGCCAACATTTTGGAGCCGTCGAAATGCATAGTCCAATTGAGTATGCACCATACCCTTAGGGAGTTCGGCCGGTCCATTCGGCACGAAGTCAGCCAAGACTTGTGACTTTATAGCTCGCCGAGGTTTGTAAGTGATGTTGAATGGTAAGAGCTCAATGGCCAATTTTGCTATCCTGCCCGCTATGTCGCTGTTGTTTATAATGTCATTGAGTGGTACTTCAGAGGCCATCGTTATCGAGCACTCTTGAAACTAGTGCCGAGCTGAGACGCCATGAACACCGCATATGCTATCTTCTCGATAGTGCGGTAACGGATTTGCGGGGTTAACACAAAGGATACGTAGTACCTTTGGTTTTGAAGAGGGAATTTATGCCCTTCGCCGCTCGCTCGACGACGAGGACCGCGCTACAACTTGATGCGTTGCTGCGATGTATAACAACATTGGTTCGCCTGAGTGGGCGCAGCCAGACCGGATTTGTTGCCGTATGGCCTTTATTTCTTCGAGTCCGCGAAGGCAACATCCGCCCACTCAAGTGTTCGTGCGCCTAAGGAGGTGATAGAGGGCAACGCCTTTTCTCCTAGACGGAGACAAAGCGCTTAAGGCTGCCACGCATCCCGTTAATTTTTGTATTTGCTTGAGGTCTTTTGGAATATCCAACCGTGATGAGCTCGGATTTTAGCCGGATTTGCTTCAATTCCTCTACCGGATACGATGAAGCCCAGCAGCTTTCCTGGCACGCCGAAAACGCATTTTTCCGGATTCAGCTTGATGTCATATGCTCTGAGGTTGTCGAATGTGAGCCTCAAATCGCCTACTAAAGTTTCGACGAGTTTCATTTTGACGACTACATCGCTCACGTATGCCTCATCGCTTTGCCGATCCGGGTGGCGGACATGTTTGAATCATGCGCCGGTATGTTGCGCCGCATTTTTAAGTCCGAAGGGCATCGTGTTGAAGCAGAATGGTCCATATGGAGTGATAAACGCCGTTGCGGCTTGGTCTGCTTCTGCCATCTTGATTTGATGATAGCCAGAGTATGCGTCCAGGAAGCACCACGAATCGTGCCCTGCTGTGGCATTGATGATTTGATCAATGCGGGGGAGAGGGAAGGGATCCTTTGGGCAAGCTTTATTGAGGTCTTTAAAATCGACACAGAGGCGCCATGATTTATCCTTCTTTGGTACCATCACCAAATTTGCTAGCCAGTCCGGATGTTTAATATCTCTAATGAATCCGGCTTCCAATAGTTTGGCTAGCTCTTCTCCCATTGCCTGTCTTTGTGGCTCGGAAAATCGTCGAAGATCCTGTTTGACTGGTTTGAATCCTTTTAGGATGTTTAGGCTGTGTTCTGCCAACTTGCGAGGGATTCCTGCATGTCCGGGATGCCAGCGAAGATATCCCAATTTTCCCGGGAATTCACGCAGGCAGCGCCAACTTCGGGTTCAACTGCGTCCCGATGGAGGTCGCTTTTGTTGGGTCCGCTGGATGGACCTGGAATTTTATTATCTCATCTGCTGGTTTGAAGGAGGTGGACTTGGATCTTTTGTCGAGTATCATATCGCCCCTGTTCATCAGAGAGCGCAGCGGTGAGTTCCTCTGCCGCTAGGGCTTTGGATAGTGCCTCGAGGGCTAGTGCGGCTGTCTTATTTTCGGCGCAGAGTGCTATGTCCAGATCACTAGTGAGAGTGATTATTCCGCCGGGCCCAGGCATTTTGAGCTTCATGTACTCGTAATGAGGTATTGCTTGAAAAATTGTGAATGCCTCTCGTCCCAATATGGCGTGATACCCACTGCCGAACGGGGCCACCTGGAACGTGACTTCTTCGGATCTGTAATTGTCCGGAGAGCCAACACCACATCGAGTGTGATTTTTCCAAAGGCAGCGCTTCCGGCTAGGGATTATTCCTCTAAAGGTTGTGCCGCTTCGCTCAATACGGCTCCAATCGATTTCCATTTTTCGCAGAGTTTCATAAATGAGGTTTAGTCCGCGCCGCCATCCATGAGGACCTTTGTCACCAAAAGCCGTCCACTATGGGACTAAGTACTAGTGTGGCTGGTGCTCTGGTTGTTCTGAATGTGGGCTCATCGCTGGCATTGAAGGTAATAGCTGTGTCGCTCCATGGATTTGCTGTTGCTACTTGGTAGACTTCGCGAAGTTCATGACTATTCGTTTTAGCAGATTATTTGATGCGAAAGTCTCAAGACTGCTGATACCGTCGGTGGTATTGTTGGAGTGGTTTCGAGCTAGAAGCTCTTCGCCACTTTTGGCCACCTGCCGTAATATCCAACATGCTCAAGGCTATGTGTTGGGACAGCTCCTCCAGACTATGAAGTTTACAGGTCCATTGAGCCATCCCTCCAAAGACGGTTCCTTTTCCCTTATTGGGTTTTTTTTTTTCGCTTTTGCATCCGGGGCCTGATTGTAAGGCGCCTTTATCGCAGACGGGTTTAAATGGATTATCCCAAAATTGATTTTCGGTCTTCCGAAACTCTCCATCGTGATAGTACTTTCGCATAATGGATGCCGATCGGTGAAGCGTAATTTTTCGACGATCAATGGCGCTTAGTATTCCCTTGTCCGCAAGCGCTTATTGCGTAAGATTGATATTGCGCTTTCCTCTCGGCAGTCCTTTATCCCGCCCATAACCAGGAGGAATCGCCCAGTAGTGATGTACTGTTTTAGTAGGCTCTTGCTGTATTAGAAATAGATCGCATATGTCTGGGCGGGTGGGTGGAACAAAACCGATCCTGCCCATCTTGAGGCTCAGAGGCCAAGGAGTTTCCGAATTCGAAAGCTTGGTTTGTCGGGCGCAATCCAACGAGTCCGGGCGATGCATGATTTTAAGTTCCATGCTCGATTGAAGTCCGCCCCTCCGCGGATCCGCATGGAGGGTTCGGGAATCCGACATGAATTGTCTTCAACATTGGCAAAGAGTTGCAGATTGTTCCTCTACCACAGAGACGCAGGGGTGGCTTGGGAGAGTTGATCTCTCGATCGGTTTTAAGCCCAATCTGGTTGTAGTCCGTGAAGCGACTCCTGTATGGCAATGCGATCCAAGAGCTTGTTAGCGCATTTAGAGCTCGATTGATCTAACTGCTCGGTAGCTTTAGGGCTGACGCTAAGATTGCTTCCGACGACTTGAGAAGTCATTGCCGGCGGCGGCCGGACAGTATCATGAGAAAACCACCAAGCCGGATAGTTTGGCCGGGGCCAAGGCCCTCCGGCGAAAAACACCGCCTTTGAAGACGGGTGGAGGCATCCGCCTATCGGCGATTTACACGAGGAACTCTCAATGAAAGCACCAATGTCGGTGTCAAACCGGCGGATCTCGGTAGGGGGTCCCAACTGCGGCCTAGGAGGATGGTAACAAGAGACGAGGGACACAATGTTTTACCTGTGTTCGCCCTCTCGATGGAGGTAAAACCCTACATCCCGCTTGATTAATATTGATGATATGGGTAGTACAAGAGTAGATCTACCACGAGATCAAGGAGGCTAAACCCTAGAAGCTAGCCTATGGTATGATTGTTGAGATGTATCTTCGTCCTACGGACTAAGGCCCTCTGGTTTATATAGACACCGGAGAGGGCTAGGGTTACACAGAGTCGGTTACAATGGTAGGAGATCTACGTATCCGTATTGCCAAGCTTGCCTTCCACGCCAAGGAATAGTACCATCTGGACACGAGCCGGAGTCTTCAATCTTGTATCTTCGTAGTCTGGGTGTCCGGCGGATATTGATAGTCCGGCTGTCCGGACACCCCCTAGTCCAGGACTCCCTCACATGGGTTTATCCAAATGAGAAGAAGTGAAATCATGCTTGGCAAAAAACGGTCTTGACATGAAACAATGCGATGCACCAGTATCAAATAAGACTTTTGCAGAATAGAGTTAATCGAAGGTTACCCATGATCACATCTCAAGAATCCTCCGCCGAGCTGCATTCATCATGTTCACCTTTGCATGCTTTGGATTATGCTTGACCACCGCATTGCTTGAAGACCTCACAGAGGAGGAGGAGGAAGGCGCTTTGGTTGAAACACTTGTTCGCCAGAGTGACCTTTCTGCCGCACTTGTTGCAAGTCACCTCCGAGCGGACGGTGATAAGGAGCATTTGACCTTGGAGCTTGAGAATTAGACTTGTTCTGATAGCCCTGGGTTGGGTGGGTGGGAAGATCCACGACCACCGAAGTTCTTCTCACGGTAAGGCCGACGAAACGGAGGAGGAGGAAGGTAGAACTTTTGCTGCTTAGCTGCCACTTGAGAGGAAGAAGAAGACCGGATCTGCATCCCCGATTCTTTTCTTAGAAGCTTCACACTTGAGCCGAGCACCTTCTTGCTTGAGGGCCATATTGTAGAATTGATCAAACCGAGTAGGCTCAACAAGAACGAGAGCTAACTGCAGATCCTCTCTAAGGCCACCTCGAATTGATAGATCATACTCTTTTCATCAGAACGCCTTGTTTAGCGGTTGCAGCAAGTTTCAAACTACTTGTTGTATTCGTGACATCGACATGTTGCCTTGCTTGAGATTGCGGAACTCCTCACGCTTGCTCTCAACAACACCGTAGGAATGTGGTGAGCTTTAAAGTCCCGATCAAGTCAGTCCAAGTAATCACCGACCTCCTCTCGAATCCTTGTATTGTCGAACCAATCAGCCGCTTGGCCCTTGAGCTGTAAAGAAGCAAACTTGACGTAGTCCTCAGTTCGACATTGTTGCATTCAAAATGCTTGTTGATATCCACGAGCCAATCGTCGGCGCTCAGGGGCTCCTCAAGACAAGAGTCGAAAGACTTCGCTGATTTGCAAGGAACTGGTTGAGGTAGGAAACCGAGGCCGATGGTTGAACCGCCTTGACCTTGATTTCCTTGGTTGCTTTGGCCTTGGTTGCGCTTCTTGCATCACTGAATCAAGAATCGAGCATTGGCGTTTGTGGTTGCCATCAAAGTTTGCCATGCCTCCGAAGGCGGAGGTGGAGGTGGAGGGTTCGCCTGACTCCCATCATTGCATTCCGGATTCAGACGCGTTGGCGGAGCCATCCTGAAGAGGGTGACATCCCTTAGCATCTTGATAGACAGATAGACAAGTTGAATCAACGGATAGAAATTGAAACATATAGTCTTCACAATAAACATTCGAACAAGGATGAACGAATGAATTCCAAAGTAAACATCACGTCCATTAAGGTGAGAAGCCACTTGATAAGGGGTTGATGAATGAAATAAACAAGGTACAACTGGAACAAATAAGTGGTAAGGATTACCCAATCACAAACCAAATATTCAAGGGAAGAAATGCTAGAGCTACTTGAATCCCACCTATAAACTCCCTCAAACTTTCTGGTTATGCAATCAGTGTTGGGGATACAGGAAGCAATATATCTCACCCAAACTAACAATCCCTACATCCAGTCAGATCCATCCGTCAACACATAACCAAGAAACCTTCGAAATCGTGGTACCTCAACCTTCAAAAGCATCCGTTATACGAAGTTATGGCAATACTCCCGAACTCCCCAAGATCGGGTGACGCCGAGGTTATCTCACCAACAACTGCATAAAAGAGATTTTCGATGTCGGCAAAACTCGTATTCCGAATCGCAACGATAAAATTTTGACGACAACACCCTGGAGCTCAACTCCCCGAGACACTGCCACAACCCCTAAATGTCAGGAGGCACCAAGAACAATGTTCTCATCACAAAACCATCAGAACGATTCCAAGATACCCGCGTGATCCTAAATTTTTTTTTAGTGAAATCTGAGGAGAGGAGAGTCAAAATTTCTACGTCAGGAGACCTCACCAGAGCGATTTAAGGACCGAGGAGTAAAAAGAATCCTACTCTCCGATATATATAATCCTAAGACTCAAAACATTTTTTGTTCTAGACTCAACAACGCCAAAGAATCAATCGCTAGGGGCTCTTAAGTCGGGATGGCTCGACACCAACTTGTAATGCCCATGATGCGGCTATATCTCCCACGTGTCGAAGCACGACTTAGAGGCATAACCGCATGGTGGTTTTGTCGCAAGTAGGGTCATCTTCACACAATCCCATGTAATGAACAAGAAAGGGATAAAGAGAGTTGGCTTACAATCGCCACTTCACACAATACATGAATAAGTTCATACATCATCCAAAATACACTCATAGACCGACTACGGTCCAATCCAAATGAAAAGAAGACAACCCCAAATGCTAGATCCCCGATCGTCCGAACTGGGCCCCTCTACTGATCATTAGGAAACGAAACGTAGTAACGACCAAGGTCCTAGTCAAACTCCCACTTGAGCTCGATTGCGCCACTTGCACTGGTATCCTCGGTACCTGCATCTGTTTTAGTAGAATCTGTGAGCCACGGGGACTCAGCAATCTCACACCCGCGAGATCAACACTATTTAAGCTTGTAGGCAGAAAAGGGGTAATATGATGGAGCTGCAGCAAGCACTAAGCATATATGGTGGCTAACATCCGCAAGTGAGAGCGAGAAGAGAAGCAACGCAACTGTCGAGAAGCTAGAAGTGATCCTGAAACTACTTACGCTCATACATAACCCAAACCGTGTTCACTTCCCGGACTCCGCCGAGAAGAGACCATCACGGCTACCCACGCGGTTGATGCATTTTTATGAATTCAAGTGTCAAGTTCTCTACAACCGGACATTAACAAATTCCCATCTGCCTCATAACCGCGGGCACGGCTTTCGAAAGATAATACCCTGCAGGGGTGTCCCAACTTAGCCCATCATAAGCTCTCACGGTCAACGATGGATATACTTTCTCCCGGGAAGACCCGATCAGTCTCGGAATCCTGGTTCGCAAGACATTTCGACAATGGTAAAACTAGACCAGCAAAGCCGCCCTATGTGCCGAGAAATCCCGATAGGAGTCGCACATATCTCGTTCTCAGGGCACACCGGATAAGTCAAGCTACGAGTGAAACTAGGCCTCGAGTTTCCCCGTGGTGGCCCCGCAGGTTGCTCGGTTCGGACCAACACTCGAAGGAGCACTGGCTCAGGGGGGCTAAAATAAAGATGACCCTCGGGCTCGCGAAAACCCAAGGGAAAAAGGTGTAGGTGGAAAATGGTAAAACCAAGGTTGGGCCTTGCTGGAGGAGTTTTATTCAAAGCGAACTGTCAAGGGGGTCCCATAAATCACCCAACCGCATAAGGAACGCAAAATCAAGGAACATAACACCGGTATGACGGAAACTAGGGTGGCAAGAGTGGAACAAAACACCAGGCATAAGGCCGAGCCTTCCATGCTTTACCAAGTATATAGATGCATTAATTAAATAAGAGATGTTGTGATATCCCAAAATATCCATGTTCCAACAAGGAACAAACTTCATCTTCACCTGCAACTAGCAACGCTATAAGAGGGGCTGAGCAAAAACGGTGACGTAGCCAAACAACGGTTTGCTAGGACAGAATGGTTAGAGGTTTGACATGGCAATATGGGAGGCATGAGAAACAATGGCAGGTTGAGCTAACATAACGATAGATCGAGCAACTAGCAAAGCAAAGATAGAGGTGATATCGAAGGTATGGTCATCTTGCCTGCAAAGTTCTCAGAGTTGTCGAAGGCTTAATCCTCGTAAGCGTTCTCAACAGGTTTCACCTGCACGTACTCATCTCCCGGCTCTACCCAAAGCAAGAACACAAGCAATGGAACCACAATCAAACATGGAGCAATGCACAAGCAACATGATGCAATACATGACATGATATGCGAGATGTGATATGCAATGCGATGCGCGTTCTAAGGAAATTATTACTAAGGCATCAACCTGCAAACCAAGTATGCCGCTGAAAGATGAGATGATTTCGGTTGAAATCGATATAAAGATCACCGGAATCGGATGCACGGTTTGCAAATGGCAAGCAAAACAAGAATGACACAAATCTGCGATTAACAGCACGATGCTACTTAGCATGCAACAAGTAACTAAGCTACAGCACCCCAACATATCATCAAAGCACATGACAGTGATCTACAAGAGCTGCTTGACAAAAGATATACACTGAGCTACGGCTTATTCACACATTAACAGGTTCAAGCAACCATGGCAAAAGTGCAAAAGATACAGCTTGGACATGGCATAAACAGCATCAGGTAGCAATGTTCAGAGCAGGCAATCAACATGCTACAGGAACTTATAATAGCAAATCAAAGCATGACATGATAGTACTAAATGCATAGATCAAAAGTCCTTTAATGACCATGAGCCAAAAAGGATCAGAAGATATGATGGCACCCATGTAAACATAGCAAGTTTCGTTAACAGATTTAGGAAACAGAGCATGGCATTAACTGCATTATGAAGGCATCTTTGCGAGCTCGATTCACTCACCACAAGTCATTGCATGACAAGATAAGCATAGCACCAGCAAGAATACATGTTTATGAAACTAAACATGGCAAGAACAAGATTATAGCATGCAAGGATCAACTACAACAACCTTGGCAAAATTGAATATCATGTAAACAATCTGCCAGGAAACATTTTCTAGCAAAAGTAGAGCAGGAAAATGACATGCTAGACTACTCCATAATTGCAAACAGGGGAATGAATGAATAGAGCATAACCATATGTTCAAAACATCCTTACTTAAGTATCTCAAAATATGCATGGATCTCTCTGTAGCATCAAGTTTACATGGCATAAAAATAACAAAGTAATGTGGACTCAAATCAAGAACATCACGGTTTAGTTTGCATGCTTGTTCTAATCACCACATAACTCACAAAAATACATGGCAAGCACCTCTGTAAATAAGACATGGCATAGAACAAAACACCTGTAGAGCTCATGCCCATAAGATGCACACAATAAATGTAGCAAAAATGACAAATGCACACATTATGTTAAGAATCAGAAACTAACATCATATAGCACTCTTGCAACAGAGATTCAGGCATCTAGATAACCTCAAATGAACATGGCCCAATGGAACAAAATGGAGAGCACATCTTGATGAACATTTTGATATGTTATGCGCATGAAACGGACCTACGATGACGGAGTTATGATGCGATGAACATGTCATAAAATTATGCAGACTTGGCGAAAAAAATGAAGTCAACCTCTAGGTTTCCAGATCTGGATCGGATCGAGCGCGCGGATCGAGGTGGCCGGAGGCTCGCCGGAGCTGCAGGTCGGGAAGACGGCCGGAGAAGAGGCCGGGCGGCCGGGCGCCTGGATCCGGACGGGCGCTGGCGAGGCGACGCAAGGCGGCCGGGCGGCGGCCGGACGGCAATGAGGACGACGATGGTTTCCGGGCGGCGGCGGAGGCCGACGACGCGCTGCAGGTGGCGGACTCATGGGCGGCGGAGATGGGCCTGGGGCGACCTGGCCTCGGCGGGCTGGCGGCGGAGGGCGGCCGCGCACCACGTGATGGCGCGTGGTTCATCGGTGGCGGCGGCGGACGCTGTCTGCCCGCCCGGACGTGTCCGGGCGGCGGAGAGGGAGTGAGGCTAGGGTTTGATCTCAAATTTTGGGGGGCGCGACTTATTTATAGGTAGAGGGAGCTAGGAGGCTCCAAATGGAGGCGGTTACACGACACGATCGTGATCCGACGACGGAGAGCACGGAAGTGACTTAGATGGGTTAAAGGGCTGTTTGGGAGGGGTGTTGGGCTGCAACCCAAAAGAGGCTTTTTATGTCATGCGTTAACTGTTGAGTATCAAACGACCTCCAAATGGCACGAAAACATGACAGTGGTCACCGGTGTTGTACCAAGGCCACTTGGCAAGGCTCGGTCCATTCCGAGAATGTTTAACACCCGCACACGAAAAGAGACAAGAGGGGTGCGCCGGTGCATGTGGGAGTGCCGGAATGCAAAACGGACAACGGGGAAAATGCTCGATGCATGAGACGAACACGTATGCAAATGAGATGCACATGATGACATGATATGAAATGCACGACATGGACAAAATGCAAAACGAAAGAAAAAACCCAACCATGGAGGGAAAACCATAGCACATAGCCGAAAATGGCAAGAGTTGGAGTTACAAAGTTGGAAAGTTACATCCGGGGTGTTACAGCGCGTCCCCTCCTAGGCCGGCCGCCTCCTCCCCCTTGGCTCCTTTATATACGGGGGTAGGGGGGACCTCTAAGACACAACAATTGATCTCTTGATCTCTTAGCCATGTGCGGTGCCCCCCTCCACCATAGTCCTCGATAATATTGTAGCGGTGCTTAGGCGAAGCCCTGCGACGGTAGAACATCAAGATCGTCACCACGCCGTCGTGCTGACGGAACTCTTCCCCTACATTCTGCTGGATCGGAGTCCGGGGATCGTCATCGAGCTGAACGTGTGCTAGAACTCGGAGGTGCTGTAGTTTTGATGCTAGATCGGTTGGGCCATGAAGACGTACGACTACATCAACCGCGTTGTTCTAACGCTTCCGCTTTCGGTCTACGAGGGTACGTGGACAACACTCTCCCCTCTTGTTGCTATGCATCACCATGATCTTGCATGTGCGTAGGAATTCTTTTGAAATTACTACGTTCCCCAACACTATGCAGGTTGACCACTTTATGGCATCGATCCGAGGACGCGCGTTGACAAGATGCTTCACGAGGCCGAAGTAACTACTAGGCATGGGTTTGGTTGGCCAAAGTTGGACTATTAGATCCTTCATGGCCAAACCGTCCACCCTATGCAGCTCGGTCAGCTGCTTCAGCTTGTCGCTCAGCGGCGTTGGGTGCTCCGGCGTGAGATACTGTGACCAGAACAACTTCCCGGTCATGTTCCCCTCCTGAGCTCAGAAGAATTTCGCGGCATCGGTGACGCTCCTTGGAAGATCCGCAAACGCGCTTGGAGAACTCCAAACTCGGGTCAGCAAGATATACCTCTTACTTCCAAATTTACTCTGAAGAGGACCTTACCAGCCGCTATCTGCCTCACCTGCTGGATCTCCTCGCGAGCGCTCTGGGATTCAACCCGGGCCTCTTTGACATCCTGGAGAGCCATGGCTAGTTCGGATGCTTGGTCCGAAGTTTTATGCTCCAAGGACTCGCACTTAGTGATGGCGTCCTTGAGCTCTTGCTCGGCTTTGGCCACCCGAGCTTCATGTTGGCGGTGCGCAGTTTGCTCCACCTCCAGCTCCTTAGCCGCCTTGCCAGCGGCTACCCTGTTTGCCTCGCCTCCTTCTAGGCTTGGGCAAGCGCGTCCTTGAGGGATTCGACCTCGGCCGCGCCAACTATGATCATAACCACAAAATACAATGAGTTAAAGGACTCACTATACATATCACTTCTGATATATAACTTCCGCATACCTTGCATCTCTTCGAACCGCTTGTTGATGCGGTCGAGCTCCTCATCATCCACTCGCAACTTCCGATTAAGCTCGGAAACCTCTGCGGCCTGGGCGGTAGCCGCCAACATGGATGCCTGTTACACACATTAGCACAGTATATTAATGTCCTAATTGTCATGGGAACCCCTGTTCGGATTGTTCTAATCTGGACAGAGTCTCAGGGGCTACTGTCTATATACGGGTTCATCCTATCATATGAAAAATCTTTTAGAGCATTACATCGCATACCTCAAAGCCCGTTAGCAGGCTGTTGAAGGCTTCGTTCAGTCCACTTTTTGCAGACTAAACCTTCTCCATAACCGCACCCATCAGGGTGCGTTGCTCCTCCACGATGGAAGCGCGTTGCAGCGCTTCCTCCAGTGCATGAGCAGCCTTTGGATTAACAGAGGCCGCAGATGGAGCTACTGCTCCTCCTCCCTCTCTAGAAGGGGGCTGCGCATCCCTTCTCGGAGGCGTGTGGGTCTCCGAAATAGGTTGCGGCGGGGGCCCGAACTGCTCGGGCTCCCTGTTGTTTATGGTCATGGGGGTCGCCTCCCCCCTAGTCTTCAGCGATCGAGGTGTCAACCTCAGGCGCCTTCTAGATGGCCTCGTCCGCCCCTCCTCGGGCAGGAGAGATCCTTCGGGATAGCACCTCGGTGTCCTCCATGGCAGTAGGTGAGGGGGCTCGCGACGGCACGTCGCTCTCCTCCTGCTTAGGCGGCAGGGAGTTCCCCTCCGACGAGGAGGTGTTCGGAATCTCATGGGGAGGGCTGAAAAGCAAACAATAATATAACTTACGTGACAGAGGCAGGAACAGTAAGATTTCAGATACTTACGATTCGGCCAGGGGCTTCATCCTGGGGGTTCTCTTGGGGATGTGTTCAGACTCTGTGTCCGAACTAACCGAAAGGGTTATTGCTACGTCTTGAGCTTGTGTTGGTTTTCCTCAAAGAGGAGAGGGTGATGCAGCAATAGTAGCGTAAGTATTTCCCTCAATTTTTGAGATCCAAGGTATCAATCCAGTAGGAGGCTCCTCAAAAGTCCCACACACCTACACAAACAAACCGAGAACTCAAGAACCAACGCAATAATGGTGTTGTGAATCCTTCACGCCACTTATGTAAAGTGAAATCTAATAAAGATAGTAAGATAAGATAAATATATTTTGGTATTTTATAATATAGATGCAAAAAGTAAAGATGCAAATAAAAGTAGATTGAAAGCAAATATGATAAGAGATAGACCGGGGCCATAGGTTTCACTAGTGGCTTCTCTCAAGATAGCATAAGTATTACGGTGGTGAACAAATTACTCACGAGCAATTGATAGAAAAGCTTATAGTTATGAGATTATCTAGGCATGATCATGTATATAGGCATCACGTTAACAAGTAGACCGACTCCGCCTCGTGATCTACTACTATTACTCCACACATCGATCAATCCTCGCCTCGCATCTAGAGTATTAAGTTCATAAGAATGTAATAACGATTACATAAGATGACATGATGCGTAGGGATAAACTCAAGCAATATGATATAAACCCCATCTTGTTATCCTCGATGGCAACAATACAATACGTGCCTTTGCAACCCTTTCACATCGGGTAAGGACACCGCAACATCATTAGTTGAATGATCGATTGACATGACCCATTCGTTAGCTTAGCATCGTTTAGTATGTTGCTATTGCTTTCTTCATGACTTATACATGTTCCTATGACTGAGATTATGCAACTCCGTTTGCGGAGGAACACTTTGGGTACTACCAAGCGTCACAACATAGCTGGGTGATTATAAAGTACTACAGGTGTCTCAAAGAGCGATGTTGGGTTGGCGTATTTGAGATTAGGATTTGTCACTCCGTTGGGAGGAGGTATCTCTGGGCCCTCTCGGTAATGCATCACTTAAGCCTTGCAAGCATTACAACTAATGAGTTAGTTGAGATGATGTATTAGACGAGTAAAGAGACTTGCATGCGAGATTGAACTAGGTATTGGATCAAGCGTGAATCTCGGGCAAATAACTTCTGGATGACAAAGGAGACAACGTATGTTGTTATGCGGTTTGACGATAAAGATCTTAAGTAGAATATGTAGAAGCCAATATGGGCATCGAGGTCCGCTATTGGTTATTGACCAGAATAGTTCTAGGTCATGTCTACATAGTTCTCGAACCAGTAAGTCCTTAAACAAGGTTTCGATGTGATTATATTGAGTTTATGAGTTTTGATGTCAGAAGGAGTTGAGTCCGGATGAGATCGGGGACATGACGAGGAGTCTCGAAATGGTCGAGGCGTAAAGATCGATATATTGAATGACTATATTCGGAGTTCGGAAAGGTTAAAGTGATTGGTATTTTTGATCTGGGGAGTTACGTGAATCTGAGGGAAGAGTATTGGGCCTAATGGGCTTTAGTGAGAAGGAGCGGGAGGGCGCGCGCCTCCCAAGCCAGTCGGGTGGACAAGGGTTTAGGCGGCCCCTCTTCCTTCCTTCTCCCTTCCCTCTTCCCCCCTTGACCTAGTTGGACTAGGAAAGAGAATCCTACTCCGGTGGGAGTAGGACTCCCCTAAGCGCCCTCCTCCTAGGGGCCGGCCTCCTCCTCCCTCCTCCTTTTATCTCTGAGGAGGCACCCATGAACACACAAGTTGATCTACGGATCGTTCCTTAGCGGTGTCTGGTGCCCCTTCCACCATATTCCACTCGGTCATTGTCGTCCATAAGCTTAGAAGCCTGCGCGATGAACATCAAGATCGTCACCACGCCGTCATCTTGTGGAACTCTCCCTCGACACTTTCGGTTGGATCGAGTTCGAGGGGCGTCATCAGTGACGTGTCTGAACTTCGAGTGCGTCACGTTCGGTACTTGGATCGGTCGGATCGTGAGGCGTCTGACTACATCAACAGCGTTGTGCTAGCGCTTCGCTTCGGTCTAAGTGCGTGAATGACCTCTCCCTCGTTGCTATGCCATCACCATGATCTTGCGTGTGGAAATTTTTGAAATTACTCGTTCCCACAACCACGTGTTTAGCCGGTTATTACGCCTCATGTGATAGCGGATCAACTGGTAAAAGCAACACGACCGTGGGACCGCATATTGCAAACCGCTAGAACAATCCTCGAAATAAGAAACCTCCCGCCATCCGTGGCAAAATCACCTCCTTTTACTAATCTTTGATTCTATATTTTTAGATCAATATAATTGATATTTGTATAGATAGCACAGGAGCAAAACCAAGTGGTATGGTTAGAGCATCCACAATATGTAGCCAAATGTGAAAATAGCTTTTTGGCATCATAGGAACCATTGTGAACGGTGCCAAAGCCAAAAAGATGGAACAAAGCTCACGATTGATTGATTGAAGGAATAGAAAAATGGCGTCCTCTTTCTCCCATGCTTGGGCGCATGTAGGAGTAATCTGATATAAACCACGAGTCTACTCTGTCCCTTTTATCACAAATCTCAAAGCGGTGAGGCGTCAAATCACAAAACGCAGACGAAGCAACTATCATTTCACTCTTCGACTCCTCCGCTTCTCCATCGTCTTCTTGACCATCTCCTACACTAGTACTCCTAGTAGTAGTAATACTAGTAAAGGACTTCTGGATGCAAATAAGGCGGTGTCTCGGCTTCTGGCGGCACTGCGACGACTTACGTGGTCTCCCTCAATGGTGTTCTCCGTCGAGCGCCAGCAAACCACAAAAAAATTAAGTCGATGTCGCAATGGGCAAGAATTCAAATATAGTTACTACCTCCATTTTTTTTGTACACAAGGCGGTATATCAAAATTACAATTTGCAAAGGGCCTTATGGGTCCTTGATGAGCGGCGACACCTATGGGGCAGACGGCTTGCCGTGTGTTGATGCGGAGATACGGAAGAAGCGGTCGAGAAGCGTCTTGGCGAAGCGAGATTTTACCGCCGGGCGCGATGGTCGTAAAACCCTCTTTGCTGCTTTGTGTTGTGTACTTTTGGGAGCAGGATCTCGCGAGATAGCGAATGATCGGACCCTCACCGGCGAGAGTTGCCAAAGTCGAACCCCCTCGTTGTGCATGGGCCTCCTTTTATAGAGGCGAGGTCACGGCAGGTGTCAGCGTAGGTAGAGGGTAAAAATGTAAAAGGGTGGTAGTTGGAGCAGTCGGGAACGGTCATTCTACGATGCATGAGCAGTGGATTCTACCTACTTTTGGCGAGAGGGGACAAGGCGTTAAATGCCGTCGCCGTCGCCCCAAACTCCGCCCTTAACGTCTCCATTTGCCCGCAGCGGTGAAGCCACCACGTGGAGTGCCACGCACCCTTCATGCACCTGACCACCCGCCCGCAGCGTCTCTGGAGAAAATTTGAAAGTGGCATTAGGCAGGATAATTGCGTGCTTGCAGCGTGCGCTCTCCCGGCAAGTACCTTGCGGGGTCTTATCTTCTTGGGCAGGGGCTTGTCGGGCTTGTGACTTGTCGCTCCGGCCCTCGCCGGGGCGGAGCATGGCGTCGAGGCATGTCTTACGTGATGTGTTCTTCTAGTCTCCCCGCGAGCTCCTCTCGCCCGAGGGGCTTACATGGCGATATAGCCTTGAGCACAGGAGCGGCCTTCGGCAAGCTCCTCTTCAGGGGTCTTAACATCTGTCTTGTACACTTTGTTCTTGAATGGCTTGGTATGGGGCGGAAATGGTCTCAGCAAGCATTTGGTGGATCGACTCTGAGGAAGCTCTGGCTGCCCGTGCACAAGTTAAGTCTTGAGGTACCCCCTACCTTAAATACAAGCAGAGCCCGGGCACTGGCCATACGGTCTGTAGCTGTTGGGCGGGCCAAAAGGCAGTCTGCGAACTGCAGAAGCCCATGGTGCGTCGAATCACTCTGCATCCGCCGCTTCCCAAGCACGCAGCGTCGATCTTGGCGTCGTGGGGCGTGGTGGCGCATGCAGCCTTTAAGCATCCACCCGTGATATTGGCGCAGGCGGGGAGTCGTTTCACCGTCGCCCGGCTCAGCTTTTTAGCCTGCCCTCATGCATGGGGTGAGTAGGCGTGAGTGGGAAGGCAAGCCATCCGCAGGCGGAAGGCGGTCGGCCCGCTCCTCAGCCTTCTCGCTTCCACGATTGGTTGGCCAGGCGGTTGAGCCCCACCCTCGCTTAAAAAAGGAAGAAGGCTACAATGGCCACACTCATCCACTTCCACTTTCATCTTCATCTTCTGTTCTTCGCCGCCATGGAAGGAGAATCCGGCTCTTGGCAGTGTGGCCTTGGTCGCTTCGACAGCGCACCATTCCCCATCTGCTCCCGTGGCGGGCAACTCCAGAAGGAAGGAAGGCGTGGCATGAGCAGGGCGAGGCGTGGGCGGTCGAGAAGGCGGCCGAGGCGGCGTGCCTCCATCTCCCGGCGTCTCGACCCGCGGTCCACCCGGAGATGACCCACAGGAGTTCTTCATCAAGCTTAGGCGCCCTCGCCGTCGCCTCCGGCTGCCGTCCCGTTTGCGGATCGCGATGGGACGGATCCACCGGCGTGATGGAGCTACGCATGAGGGCTGCGGGATCAGCGGCTTTTCGGGTGAGTGTCGTGTCCCGGCCCGGCGTGATGTTCTTCGGCCAGGGTGGAAGACGATTCGCCGGATCCATAACAGCGGCGGGTTCACCCTCCATTTCAAGTTATTGGATGGTGACCTCCTGCGCCGTCAAGGTCTTGGCGACTATGGAACCGGAGTGCGCTGCTGTGTGGGCGGCTCCTCGGATGGCTCTCCCCGGCGAGTAGCGAGGAGGAGGGAGGCGGCAGCGGCGAGAAGGATGGCGGGCCCGACTAGGCGTCGGACACGCTGCCTCGGCATGCAGCAACCCCATCTTACAGGTTGCGGGCTCTGGCTCCGGGCCGTCTCCTTGGCGGCTGGCGTGAAAGGCAGAGAGAAGAGAAGAGGGGGCGGCAAGGCCGTTAAGTCGAATCTGAGGCGAGGTGCCCCGTGCGATCATCCACCACTCCGTCTTCAAGCTCTGCCTCCAGCGCCTCGGCTCCGCCAAACTCCTGAGTCGGCTCCGAGAGTTCTCTTGGTGTCTTCTGGCGCCCGCGGCTCTCCGGGCATCGTTCCCCATGCCGTCACCTTGCGCAGCTCACAGGGCCTGGCGGTCACCACGCTCTCCTAAGCCCCGCCGCCTTCCCGACAAGCTCCTCTTGCAGGGGCCTCTTCTCCGGCGAGGCTTATCTTGCAGGGGCTCCTAACCTACCTCTGAACTCTGAGCGGAGCAGGGAGAGGATCACGGGCACCTTATCTTTTTAAATTGTAAGCCCTCGAGGCGTTAGCTGCATTAAGAACTTGTAATCCTCTCTATGTTTTCATCCTCTATGGACTTGTACTAATGGATGTTTTTAATGAAAGGAAAAGCTTGCGGACCGAGTCTTTTACTTATTGCGTGCCTTGTGTGTTCTTCTGCGCTATCAGGGGGGCTTGCGGCGAACAGCTTATCGACCGCGGGACAGCCGCTGGTGGTGTCGCTTCCGACAAGCAACCTTGTCGGGCGATTCGGGCAACAACTTCTTGAGCATGCTCGAAAGCAAGATAAAGGTGCGGCGACACACTTGTGTTTGTTGGCGGACTGGAAACAAACCAAAATGCATGCTGGCCCACGACTTCGGTTCCTCCACGTCTGAGTTTTTACAAGACCTTTCGTTCAAAGCCAGCATCCGGTCCATGAGAGGATGCATAGCGAGGATGAAAAACTTATCTGGCTACAGCCCCAATCGACTTGCGGAGGCGAAACTTGGTGCTCGCAGCCCCGGCGAGCTTGCCGAGGGAAGAACCTTGCACCAGCCCGGCGACCACGACTTCAGGGCCCAGTGCTAGTGTGATCTTCGGTTCCCCCTTGCCGCTGCAATTTCAGTCATGAAAACAGCTGGAGTAGATATCGCGATCGCTTCATGTATATGTATCGTGTGTAGATTTTGACTCATGTCGATGCGAGCTTTGTCCTTCGTATGTTTGTACTCTCGCTCTTGGGGAGCTTGCAAATGAACAGCTTATCGGCCAGCGGACAGCCGCTGGTGGCGTCGCTTGACAAACAACCTAGGGCGGTTCACGACAACTTCTTTAAGCGAGCTCGAAAGCAAGATAAGGTGCAGCAACACACTTGTGTTTGTTGAAGCGGACTCGGAAACAAAAACACGCATAAAGCTGGACCACGACTTGGCTCCTCTCGCACAAGCCTCCCATCTGAAGGACATCTCACAGCAGGGCTTGCCATGTTACACCCTCTACCTTCGCCCTTTGTGCGCTTTCACCCCTCGCTTCTAGGGAACTTGCTGGCGCTTCTTTAGTCTGGGACATCGGCAGCCTGGCTGGCTGGCGTCGCTTCCGACAAGCAACCTTGCGTGTCCAGCTCGCGGCAGCGCTTATCTGCGGCGACTCGAAACAAAGAGAAGCGAAGCTGGTCGGCTCACTCTTTACTCGTTGAGTGTGTTGAAGCAAAGTAAAGTGCGGCTGTTCTGGCAGGCTCCTCGGTATACGGAGTTTTGTGCACAAGCGGCGAGCGAAGGATATAGCGAATAAGCGTGGATTTAAGAAGTGCTCGCCGAAGGCTCGGCGACTTAGCTTCTCTTTTTCTTGCTTCGCCGCGCCTGGGCGGAACTCAATGGCGCGTCTCGGCGACGGCGCGGCACTCGGGGGTGCGTTTGCGGGCGAGCACGGTGTCGACCTTGCGGGCTTATAGCGTTAGGAGCCCGCTTGCCGGAGTGGCGCGAGCCGTCCTCGCCCGGCTTCGATGGTGCGTCCTCGGCGGCAGCGTGGCGTTCAAGAACGCGCTTGCGGCGTGGAGAAGCGGAAGCGGCGGCGCGAGAGCGAGTCATGCTCGGACTCCTAGTAGCGATAGGAGGCGAGCCCTACTCCGGCACTTCGCTTTGCTCATGTCCGGACAGCGATCCGGAGCATCCAGCAAACCTCGGCCTATTCTTGCCCCGGCGATACCACCCTCGTGGCATGGCGCTGAAGCAGCGTGTCTTCAGGATGGGCGTGGATCTGCGGAGACGGCGCGGTCATCGATCCTGCCCACAGATCGTGCAGCCGTGAGTGCCCTACGCGATGTCCATCCTCCCGGCTGGCGTCTCCTCGCCCCACCGGCGGCTCCGGTGGCGGCGGTTGAAACGCGGAGCGGTGCGACCCTCGAAGCTCGTCTTGAGGCCATGGCGCGATTGTCGATGAAACGGTGGCGGCCCAGAAGTTGATGAAAAACGCGGTAGCGAGCGCGGATCGGTACGCCTGAACGCCCCTACAGCGCGCCAAAGATGTCGAGGTCGCGATGGGCGCGACACCTATAGGGCAGCGGGGACCTCGTGTGTGTTGATGCGAGGCGGAGGATGCCGAAGAAGCGGATCGAGGCGTCTTGGCGAGATTTTACCGCCGGAGCGATGGTCGCGTAAAACCTCTTGCTGCTTTGTGTTGTATTACATTTGGGAGCTTGAGGATCTCGCGAGTATGAATGATCGGACCCTCACCGGCGTGAGAGTTGCCAAAGTCGAACCCCCCTCGTTGTGCATGGGCCTCCTTTTATAGAGCAAGGGCGCGGCCGGTGTCAGCGTAAGTAGAGGGTAAAAATGTAAAAGGTGGTAGTTGGAGCAGTGCGGGAGCGATGCAGCTGATTGCATGAGCAGTGGATTCTACCTACTTTTGGCGAAGGGACAAGGCGTTAAATGCCGTCGCCGTCGCCCAAAAGCTCCGCCCTTGCGTCTCCATTTGCCACGGCGGTGAAGCCACCAAGTGGAGTGCCACCGCACCCTTCATGCAACCTGACCACCGCCGCGTCTCTGGAAAATTGAAAGCGGCGAGATGGTGGAGTCGCGAACGCAGCGTCGCAGCTCTCGGCAAATTACCTTGCAGGGTCTTGATCTTCGGGCCGGGAGCTTGTCGGGCTTGTGACTTGTCGCTCCCGGGCCCTCGCGGAAGCCGGAGCATGGCGTCGGCGTGTCTTCATGATGTGTTCTTCTAGTCTCCCGCGAGCTCCTCTCGCGAGGGCTTCATAATGATATAGCCTTGAGCACAGAGCGGCCTTCGGCAAGCTCCTCTTCAGGGGTCTTAACTCTTCTGTCTTGTACACTTTGTTCTTGAATGGCTTGGTATGGAGCGGAAATGGTCTCCGCAAGCATTTGGTGGATCCAGCTACGGGGAAGCTGCGGTGCCGTGCACAAGTTAAGTCTTGAGGTACCCCTACCTTAATACACCCGACCACTAACACTAATCGAGGCAAAATTGATGGGGTTAGCAACCAAGGACATTAATATCCCTGCATGCATGCGGAAGTGAAGGTTAGTTTGCATGGCTTTGCATTAATCAGCGATGAGGTGAGATGGTTAGCTCTTTGGTCTTTTCGAGAAAAATCGCATTAATTGACCGTGAAACAAGGATTTGTATCGAAGGAAGACCCGCCTTTCTTTTCACACTAGTACTCCTAATGCGGAAAAAAAAAATTATATGAGACCAGATCTCATATAAACGAGGTGAGACCATACGATGGATGACATGTGGCATTCACAAATCACAAAGCATCTAATCTCTCCACCCCATGATTTGGTGGGGGTGGGGTAGATGCTTTGTGATTTAATGAATCTGTCATCATCGAGATAATCTGCTAACTCGAACCGGTCTCATAAATTTCCTCTAGTCGTACTACCTCCGTCCTTTATAGGTCCCTTTTATAGTTTGTGCCAGAATTTTGACTAAAGATTTAACTAACAAAATGTTAATGCATGTCGAAAAATTATCTCATTGGATTCGTATTTGAACATAGTTTTGAAAAATATAATGTTTGGTGACATGCGTGAACATTTTCTTAGTTTAGTCTATGGTCAAATTTTGGCATAATCTAATGGGGACCAATAAACCGACGAGTATCTTGATACTATCATGTTGGGTCTAGGCCTTGCATTGCCAAATTTAGCCACACATTTTGCCAAGCTTGCCTAAAGTTTTCAAAATGAGAAGGAGTACACTTGCCGGTACAGTGTGATGCACTTGCACCCTCACAAATTCATCTGCACTCAGCCATGCCGTACCCTCACACTTGCTCACCTGCCTTAGCCCAACCAAGGAGCGCACCCTCCTTGACATGTCTTTGTCGCATGTGAACAAACCAAACTCAGCCATCCTATCGACGACACATAATTTTCGTTCATAAGTATGTTTATCCAACGGAGATATCAAATGCGGCCCGTCGGATGATGCATGGGGAAGAAGAAGAGGTGAGGAAGAAGGAAAGAAGGGTTAGGAGACGTAGGATATTCATCCAACCGCCTGAAATGGTAGACTCAGGCGACTTACATAACAAATAGTATGTTTTTACACAGCAAAAGTTCCATAATAATAACAACAACATAAGGAAAACTATCGCTGCTTTCGCGGAAAGAGATGGCCTCGTCGTCTTTGGCTGCGTAGCGAACCAAGGCGTGTGTCCGCACCATGGTTGTCCTCGGCCTCCAGCTACTTGTTCAAGCGGAGCATGGCGGCGCTTCTGCAGACGAAACCTGCGGCTTCGGTTCAAAGTCGAGGGCGTCCGGTTCCGCTGCGGGGAGGGCCTCGATGGCGGCGGTATCGCGCTTCGTGTCAGTCGAGCCTGCGCCGCCCGGTTCAAGTCCGGGACTTCGGTTCGCTTCGCGAGGGCGTCGATGAAAACGGCATCCGCCACGCTCCGTCGAGTTGAGCCTCTAATGCAGCTCAAGTCCGGGACTTCAGTTCGCGCCCAGAGGCGCCCGATGAGCGGCATCCGGCGCTCGCGCATCTAATCGAGCCTCTGCCGCTCGGCTCAAGTCGAGACTTCGGTTCCGCCCACAGGCGTCGTTGAGGCGACATCCGCGCCCTCTGCGTCAATCGAGCCTCTGCCACGGTTCATGTCCGGGGCGTCCGGTTACGCTGCGGGAGGGCCTCGATGGCGAGGAGCATCCAGCGCTCCGCCTCAAGTTGAGCCTCCGCCGCCCGGTTCACATCCGACATCGGTTCCTCCTGCGGGAGAGCCTCGATGGCGCGGCATGGCGCTCAGCGTCGAGTTGAGCCTCTACCTCCGGTCCTCCTTTAGTATCGCCATGTTGAACCGCTGGTCCGCTTTGCACCATGGGGACTTCGAGCGCGAACGCGAAGTTGATCCCTCGTCTCATACCCATTGGGGCTTCTGGCGTGACCTCATGATGAACATTGGATCGGCTTCCTCCTCCTCATATCTTGGCTCCGAGAGAACTCGAGGATTGGCGCCGCAGCGAGCTTGGAATGGAAGTCTGGCATCGACCCCGCAATTTCTGTGGCTCGCGTCGACATCTTGTAGTAAGTGATCTTGCAGCGCTCATAGCATGCCGAACTAGGGGCGCTTGATGCGGGCTAGGGATCGAAAGGTGGGGGCTGGAGATTTGGTGTGGTTTTAGAGCGATGG
This sequence comes from Aegilops speltoides, assembly GCA_021437245.1. Classification (NCBI taxonomy): domain Eukaryota; kingdom Viridiplantae; phylum Streptophyta; class Magnoliopsida; order Poales; family Poaceae; genus Aegilops; species Aegilops speltoides. The sequence continues at coordinate 95,099,930 of CM038144.1, read as the reverse complement.
TGGCGTAGGCCCAATGGCGAAGGGTTACAGTGTGAATAGTGGTTCGGTGACGACCGGTCAATCGGTTTTGGTAGTACATCGCTCTTGTCGCGTTGCGTTGCAGCCGCGACCTGCTGGACCCTCCACGTTGCTCACCGAATGGAACCGCTTAGTCTTGCGTTTTCGCTCGCTTGGGACCGCATTTGAGAACAATGACGTCCCTCCCCTCCCCTTGCGTCATTTATTATACCTACTCCCTCCATTTATGCGAGTAAATAAAAATAGAGGGAGTATACTATGAATGAGGATCCCCTAGCGTGGTCGAACCCATTGAGTAAGCGACATGCGGGGCCTAGCAAGCATCCACCAATAAGTGGCAGGAAGGGAGGGTAAAGCGAGGATACCTACGTCGGAGGATCCACTTCCACTATACTACTTTGACCAAATGTTAGAGTAATAATATATGACATGCAACTTACACAAATGTTAGAGTAATAATATATGACATGCAACTTACACAGCATACATGGTCTAATCGTTTTTCGAGGATAACTTTGACCAAATGATAGATAATAATATATGACATGCAACTTACACAAAGCATATGGTCAATTTAGTATGTGAAAGAAGTTTCCAATGATATAATTTTCACATTATACATCTCATGTACTCCCTCCGTCTAGGTGTGTAAGTCATCTTGAAAACCAAATAATCCCAAAACACGTAGGCGTGGTGCATTAACTTCTACCTCATTTCTTGTTTCTTGACATATGAACCAATAAGACATGAGGGTGTGCATGCTTTAATGACACGAGACTATCAAACATGACATCACGATTAGTTCATTGCATGCAATACTATAATTAGCAAATAAACATTAATGTCTCTCGTTTTCCCTCCTCCTTGGTCACGATGCACGACCTAAGATGACTTACTGCCTATGTGAAAGAATCTCTATTAATCTTGTCAATAGTCAAATTGGAAACCATCTAAGTACAAATCTAAGATGCGTCTGCGAATCTAACAATATTGATTGGGTTGTTGAATGTTGATACCTTTTTATCATAGTAGAGATACTTTGACTACACATAAAACTTATATGTAAAGTAGAAAGGATAGGAGGAGTATATTGTGCGTTCAAAAGCAGAACATTGAATACCCTTTATATATGATTTGCGGATGCTATGATCACGGTTCAAAATTTTGAATCCGCCTTAGGTATCACGTGCCCCACTGTCCCTCTCGATTTCATCTTGGGGTAGGAGATTTATATTAATTGCATGTGATGTTTATCCTTTATGCATCTTATCTTGCTTTGATTGGCGGTAGCATTTTAAGATGAGATCTCACTAAAATTATCAAGTAGTGTTCTCCACGAGTATGCACCGTTGCCAAAGTTCGTTGTGCGAGACACCACGTGATGATCGGGTGTGATAAGCTCGTCCATCTACAGCGGGTGCAAGCCGTTTTGCACACGCAGAATACTCGAGTTATACTTGACGAGCCTAGCATATGCGAGATATGGCCTCGGAACACGGAGACCGAAAGGTCGGCGTGAATCATATAGTAGATATGATTAACATAAGATGTTCACCATTGAAAACTACTCCATCTCACGTGATGATCGGTTATGGTTTAGTTGATTTGGATCACGTGATCACTTAGATGACTAGAGATGTCTCTAAGTGGGAGTTCTTAAGTAATATGATTAATTGAACTTAAATTTATCATGAACTTAGGCCTGGTAGTATTTTGCAAATTATGTTGTAAGATCAATAGCTCGAAGTTGCTTTCATATGTTTGTTTTGATATGTACCTAGAGAAACTATGTTGAAAGATGTTAGTAGCAATGATGCGGATAGGATCCGTGATCGAGGTTTATCCTCATTGCTGCGTGAAGAATTATGTCCTTGATGCACGCTAGGTGACAAACCTATTGCGAGGAGCGGATCACGAGCGTTATGAGCGTTTGGCTAGCTCAATATGATCACTACTTGATAGTTTTGTGCACCATGCTTTATGGCTTAGAATCGGGACTTCAAAGATGTTTTGAACATCATGGACCATATGAGATGTTCGAGAATTGAAGTTAATATTTCAAGCAAATACCGAGTTGAGAGATATGAAGTCTCCAAGAAGTTCTATAGCTAAAAGATGGAGGAGAATCGCTCAACTAGTGAGCATGTACTCAGATTGTCGGGTACTACAATCACTTGAATCAAGTGGGAGTTAATCTTCGGATAAGATAGTGATTGACGAAATTCTCTAGTCACCATCACCAAGTTAGTAGAACTTCGTGATGAACTATAGTATGCAAGGGATGATGAAAATGATTCCCGAGTTTTCATGATGATGAAATCGATGAAGGTAGAAATCAAGAAAGAGCATCAAGTGTTGATGGTTGACAAGATCACTAGTTTCAAGAAAAGGCAAAGGGAAAGAAAGGGAACTTCAAGTAGATTGACAAGCAAGTTGTCGCTCCCACGAAGAAACCCAAAGCTGAACCAAAGCTGGCCGAAAAGTGCTTACCTTTGCAAAGGAAATGGTCCTTTGAAGCGGAACTGCCCTAAATATTTGGTGGATAAGAAGGATGGCAAAGTGAAAAAGGGTATATTTGATATACATGTGTTTTATGTGTGCTTTACTAGTGTTTATAGCAACCCTCGGTATTTGATACTGGTTCGGTTGCTAAGAGTAGTAACTTCAAGCAGGAGTTGCGAATAAAATGAAACTAGTTAAGGGTGAAGTGACGATGTGTGTTGAAAGTAGTTTCAAGATTGATATGATCATCATCGCACCTCCTATACTTTCGGGATTAGTGTTGAACCTAAATAAATGTTATTTGGTGTTTCGTTGAGCATGAATATGATTTGATCGTGTTTTTGCAATATGGTTATTCATTTAAGTAAGAGAATAAATTGTTGTTACTGTTTACATGAATAAAACCTTATATGGTTACACACCCAATGAAAATGGTTCATTGGATCTCGATCGTAGTGATACACATATTCATAATATTGAAACCAAAAAATACAAAGTTAATAATGATAGTGCAACTTATTTGTGGCACTTGCCGTTTAGGTCATATTGGTGTAAAGCGCATGAAGAAACTCCATCTTGATGGGATTTTGGAATCACTTGATTATGAATCACTTGATGCTTGCGAACCGTGCCTTTTGGGCAAGATGACTAAAACTCCGTTCTCGGAACAATGGAACAAGCTCTTGACTTATTGGAAATAATACATACCGATGTATGCGATCCAATGAGTGTTGATGCTCGTGGCAAGTATCGTTATTTTCGACCTTCACAAGATGATTTGAGCAGATATGGGTATATCTACTTGATGAAACATAAGTCTGAAATAGTTGAAAGGTTCAAAGAATTTCAGAGTGAAGTGGAAAAATCATCGTAACAAGAAAATAAAGTTTATGTGATCTGATCACGGAGCGAATATTTGAGTTCTGAGTTTGGTCTTCAATTAAAACAATGTGGAATAGTTTCACAGCTCCGCCACAGAACACCACAATGTTATGGTGTGTCCAAACATCGTAACCGCACTTTATTGGATATAGCGCAATCTATGATGTTTCTTACCGATTTACCAATATCGTTTTGGGATCATGCATTAGAGACAGCTGCATTCACGTTAAATAGGGCACCATCTAAATCCGTTGAGGCGACACTATATGAACTGTGGTTTAGCAAGAAACCAAAGTTGTCGTTTCTTAATGTTTGGGGCTGCGATGCTTATGTGAAAAAGTTTCATCTGATAAGCTCGAACCCAAATCGAGAAGTACGTCTTCATAGAATACCCAAAGGAAATTGTTGGGTACACCTTCTATCACAGATCCGAAGGCAAGATATTCGTTGCTTAAGATGGATCCTTTCTAGAGAAGGAGTTTCTCTCGAAAGAAGTGAGTGGGAGGAAAGTAGAACTTGATAAGGTAATTGTACCTTCTCCCTTATTGGAAAGTAGTTCATCACAGAAATCTGTTCCTGTGACTACTACACCAATTAGTGAGGAAGCTAATGATGATGATCATGTAACTTTAGATCAAGTTACTACCGAATCTCGTAGGTAAACCAGAGTGAGATCCGCACCAGAGTGGTACGGTAATCCTGTTCTGGAAGTCATGTAACTAGACCATGATGAACCTACGAACTATGAGGAAGCGATGATGAGCCCAGATTCCGCGAAATGGCTTGAGGCCATGAAATCTGAGATGAGATCCATGTATGAGAACAAAGTATGGACTTTGGTGGAGTTGCCCGATGATCGGCAAGCCATATTGTATAAATGGATCTTCAAGAGGAAGACGGACGTTGATAGTAGTGTTACTATCTACAAAGCTCGACTTGTCGCAAAAAGGTTTTGACAAGTTCAAGGTGTTGACTACAATGAGATTTTCTCAAGCTGTAGCGATGCTTAAGTCTGTCCAAATCATGTTAGCAATTGCCACAATTTATGAAATTTGGCAAATGGATGTAAAAACTGCATTCCTGAATGGGTTTCTGGAGGAAGAGTTGTATGTGATGCAACCAGAAGGTTTTATCGATCCAAAGGGAGCTAACAAAGTGTGCAAGCTCCAGTGATCCATCTATGGACTGGTGCAAGCATCTCGGAGTTGGAATATACGCTTTGATAAGTTGATCAAAGCATATAGTTTATCTGAGACTTGCGGTGAAGCCTGTATTTACAAGAAAGTGAGTGGGAGCACTACAACATTTCGATAAGTATATGTGAATGACATATTGTTGATCGGAAATAATGTAGAATTATTCGCAAAGCATAAAGGAGTGTTTAAAAGGAGTTTTCAAAGAAAGACCTCGGTGAAGCTGCTTGCATATTGAGCATTAAGATCTATAGAGATAGATCAAGACGCTTGATAAGTTTTTTCAATGAGTACATACCTTGAAAAGATTTTGAAGTAGTTCAAAATGGAGCAGTCAAAGAAAGAGTTCTTGCACGTGTTACAAGGTGTGGAATTGAGTAAGACTCAAAACCCGACCACGGCGAAGATTGAAAGAGAATGAAAGTCATTCCCTATGCCTTGGCCATAGGTTCTATAAAGTATGCCATGCTGTGTACCAGATCTATTGTATACCCTACACTTTGAGTTTGGCAAGGAGTACAATAGTGATCTAGGAATAGATCACTAGACAATGGTCAAAATTATCCTTAGTGGAATAAGGATATGTTTCTCGATTATGGAAGTGACAAAGGTTAGTACGTAAAGGGTTACGTCGATGCAAGTTTTGACACCGATCTGGATGACTCTAAGTCTCGATCTAGATACATATTGAAAGTGAGAGCAATTAGCTAGAGTAGCTCCGTGCGAGCATTGTAGACATAGAATATTTGCAAAATACATACGGCTCTGAATGTGACAGATCCGTTGACTAAACTTCTCTCACGAGCAAAACATGATCATACCTTTGTACTCTTTGGGTGTTAATCACATAGCGATGTGAACTAGATTATTGACTCTAGTAAACCCTTTGGGTGTTGGTCACATGACGATGTGAACTATGGGTGTTAATCATATCTGAGATATGATTATTGGTGTTCAATCACATGGCGATGTGAACTAGATTATTGACTCTAGTGCAAGTGGGAGATCAAGGAAATATGCCCTAGAGGCAATAATAAAGTTATTATTTATTTCCTTATTTCATGATAAATGTCTATTATTCATGCTAGAATTGTATTAACCGGAAACATAATACATGTGTGAATATATAGACAAACAGTGTCACTAGTATGCCTCTACTTGACTAGCTTGTTAATCAAAGATGGTTATGTTTCCTAACCATGAACAAAGAGTTGTTATTTGATTAACGGGATCACATCATTAGTTGAATGATCGATTGACATGACCCATTCCGTTAGCTTAGCACCCGATCGTTTAGTATGTTGCTATTGCTTTCTTCATGACTTATACATGTTCCTATGACTATGAGATTATGCAACTCCCGTTTGCGGAGGAACACTTTGGGTACTACCAAGCGTCACAACATAACTGGGTGATTATAAAGGAGTACTACAGGTGTCTCCAAAGGCAGATGTTGGGTTGGCGTATTTCGAGATTAGGATTTGTCACTCCGATTGTCGGAGAGGTATCTCTGGGCCCTCTCGGTAATGCACATCACTTAAGCCTTGCAAGCATTACAACTAATGAGTTAGTTGCGAGATGATGTATTACGGAACGAGTAAAGAGACTTGCCGGTAACGAGATTGAACTAGGTATTGGATACCGGCGATCGAATCTCGGGCAAGTAACATACCGATGACAAAGGGAACAACGTATGTTGTTATGCGGTTTGACCGATAAAGATCTTCGTAGAATATGTAGAAGCCAATATGGGCATCCAGGTCCCGCTATTGGCTATTGACCAAGAATAGTTCTAGGTCATGTCTACATAGTTCTCGAACCCGTAGGGTCCGCACGCTTAAGGTTTCGATGACAGTTATATTGTGAGTTTATGAGTTTTGATGTACCGAAGGAGTTCGAGTCCGGATGAGATCGGGGACATGACGAGGAGTCTTGAAATGGTCGAGACGTAAAGATCGATATATTGGGCGACTATATTCGGAGTTCGGAAAGGTTCCGAGTGATTCGGTATTTTTCGAGTACCGGGAGTTACGTGAATACGGGGAAGAGTATTGGGCCTTAATGGGCTTTAGTGAGAAGGAGCCAGAGGAGGCGCGCCCCTCCCAAGCCCAGTCCGAATTGGACAAAGGGTTTGGGCGCGCCCCCTCTTCCTTCCTTCTCCACTTCCCTCTTTCCCCCTTGACCTAGTTGGACTAGGAAAGAAGGAATCCTACTCCCGGTGGGAGTAGGACTCCCTGGCGCGCCTCCTCCTAGGGCCGGCCTCCTCCTCCCTCCCTCCTTTATATCTGGGGCAGGGGCACCCCATAGACACACAAGTTGATCTACGGATCGTTCCTTAGCCGTGTCGGTGCCCCTTCCACCATATTCCACCTCGGTCATATCGTCGCAAGCTTAGGCGAAGCCTGCGCCGATAGAACATCAAGATCGTCCCACGCCATGTCATCGACGGAACTCTCCTCGACACTCGGTTGGATCGGAGTTCGAGGGACGTCATCGAGCTGAACGTGTGCTGAACTCGGAGGTGCCGTACGTTCGGTACTTGGATCGGTCGGATCGTGAAGACGTACGACTACATCAACCGCGTTGTGCTAACGCTTCCGCTTACGGTCTACGAGGGTACGTGGACAACACTCTCCCCTCTCGTTGCTATGCCATCACCATGATCTTGCGTGTGCGTAGGAAATTTTTTGAAATTACTACGTTCCCCAACAACCACGTGTTGCTTCTGCCGTTGTTCTGCCTCATGTGGGACGCGGATCAGCTTGGTAAAGCACTGACACGTGGGACCGCATGTTAGCAAACCGCTAGGACAACGTCCTCCGAAAATAAGAAACCTCCCCCGCCATCCGCGTGGCAAAAATCACCTCCTTTTTACTAATCTTTGATTCTATATTTTTTAGATCAATATAATTGATATTTGTATAGATAGCACACAGGAGCAAAACCAAGTGGTATGGTTAAGGGCATCCACAATATGTAGCCAAATGTGAAAATAGCTTTTGGCATCATGGGAACCATTGTGGACGGAGTTGCCAAAGCCAAAAAGATGGAACCGAAGCTCCCTGATTGATTGATTGAAGGAATAGAAAAATGCAACGTCTCTCCTCTTTCTCCCATGCTTGGACGCATGTAGGAGTAGTACAGTATAGAGCACAGAGTCTACTCCCCTGTCCCTTTTATCACAAATCTCAAAGCAGTGAGGCGTCAAATCACAAAGCACGGACGAAGCAACTATCATTTCACTCTTCGCTGACTCCGCTTCTCCATCGTCTTCTTCGAGAAACCATCTCACTACACTAGTACTCCTAGTAGTAGTAATACTAGTAAAGGACTTCCTGGATGCAAATAAGGCGGTTGTCTCGGCTTGCTGGCGGCACTTGCGAACGACTTACCGTGGTCTCCCTCAATGGTGTTCTCCGTCGAACGCACTTCGCCAAACCACAAAAAAAAGGGTCGTCGATGTCACCGCAATGGGCAAGGAATTCAAATATAGTTACTACCTCCATTTTTTTTGTACACAAGGCCAGTATATCAAAATTACAATTTGCAAAGGGCCACTGTCGGGTCCGCGATGGGGCGGCGACACCTATGGGGCCGCCGGGGACGGCCCCTTCGTGTGTTCGCACGAGGCGGAGGATGCCTGACAGAGAGCGATCGAGGCGATGCTTGCGGGCGAGGATTTTACCCAGCCGGGCGCGATGGTCGCGTAAAACCCTACTGCTGCTTTGTGTTGTATTCTGTTTCGGGAGCTTGAGGATCTCGCGAGAGTAGCGAATGATCGGACCCTCACCGAGCGTGAGAGTTGCCAAAGAGTCGAACCCCCCCTACGTTGTGCATGGGCCTCCTTTTATAGGGCAAGGGGTCACCGACAGGTGTCAACGTAAGGTAGAGGGGTAAAAATGTAAAAGAGGTGGTAGTTGGAGCAGTCAAGGAACAAGTCAACTCAATTGCATGAACAGTGGATTCTACCTACTTTTGGCAGAGGGGGACAAGAGCGTTAAATGCCCGTCGCCGTCGCCCCAAAAGCTCCCGCCCTTGCGTCTCCATTTGCCACGGCGGTGAAGCCACCACCGTGGAGTGCCACCGCACCTTCATGCAAAGCACAGACCACCCGCCACGCGTCTCTGGAGAAGGCTGAAGGCGACGCTGCAGGCGATGAGTCTGGAGGCGGCACGCTGTCGCGCTCTCCGGCAAGTACCTTGCCGGGGTCTTGATCTTGCCGGGCCCGGGAGCTTGTCGGGCTTGTGACTTGTCGCTCCCCGGGCCCTCGCCGGGACGAGCATGGCGTCGAGGCATGTCTTCTGTGATGTGTTCTTCTAGTCTCCCCGGCGAGCTCCTCTCGCCAGGGGCTTGCATGAGCGATATAGCCTTGAGCCTGGAACGGCCTTCCCGGCAAGCTCCTCTTGCCGGGGTCTTAACCTTCTGTCTTGTACACTTTGTTCTTGAATGGCTTGGTATGGAGCGGAAATGGTCTCCGGCAAGCATTTGGTGGATCCAGCTACGGGAAGCTGCGGCTGCCCGTGCACAAGTTGGGTCTTGAGGTACCCCTACCTTAAATACACCGACAGAGCCCCGGCTGGGCCATACACGGTGCCGAAGCGCCACTGGGCTGAGCCCAAGACAGTCTGCACACGCCGAAGCCCATGGCGCGTCGAATCTGCTCTGCATCCGCCGCTTCCCAAACGGCACGTCGATTTGGCGTCGTGGGGCGTGGCGGCGCATGCAGCCTTTAAGGCATCCACCCGTGATCGTGGCGCGCGAGCGGGTCGTTTCACCGTCGCCCGGCTCCGCTTTTTCGCCACGCGGCCCTCATGCATGGGGGTCGTGGGCGGCGAAGGTGGGAGACCGAGCCATCACGGGGCGGAGAGGGCGAGTCGGCCCCGCTCCTCTGGCCTTCTCGCTTTCTGATTGGTTGAGCGGGGCGGTTGAGCCCCCACCTCGCCCCTTTAAAAGGGGCGGAAGAGGAGCACAATGGCCACACTCATCCACTTCCACTTTCATCTTCATCTTCTGTTCTTCTCGCCGCCATGGAAGGAGGGAATCCCGGCTCTTCGACGGTGGCGGCGCGGGTCGCTTCCCGGCAGCGCACCATTCCCCATCCTGCTCCCGTGGCGGCGGAGCCGGCTCCGAGAGGGAGAGGAAGGGGGCGTGGCCGCGGACGAGGCCGAGGGCGTGGCCGAGGCGGTCGAGGGAGAGGCGGCCGAGGCGACGTGCCTCCTCCATCTCCCCCGGCGTCTCCTGACCACGGCGCGGTCCACACCGGAGATGACCCCTGGGAGTTCTTCATCAAGCTTCGCCGGGCGCCTCGCCGTCGCCTCCGGCTGCGGTCCCGTTTATGGATGCGATGGGACGGATCCACCGGCGTGATGGAGCTACGCGTGAGGGGCTGCGGGATCAGCGGCACTCGGGTGAGTGTCGTGTCCCCAGCCCGTGATGTTCTTCGACCGAGGGTGGAAGACATTCGCCGGATCCATAGCTTGACGGCGGGTTCACCCTCCATTTCAAGTTATTGGATGGTGACCTCCTCGCCGTCAAGGTCTTGGCGACTATGGAACCCGGTGCGCTGCTGTGTGGACAGCTCCTCGGATAGCGAAGGCTCCTCCCGAGAGAGAGTGAGGAGGAGGAGAGCGACAGCGGCGACGAGGGGATGGCGGGCCCGACTAGGCGTCGGACACCGCTGCCTCGCGGCCACCGCAACCCCATCTTCTGGGTTGCGGGCTCTGAACTCCCCGGGCCGTCTCCTTGGCGGCTGGCGTGAAAGGCAGCAGAAGAGGAAGAGGGGGACGGCGGCAAGGCCGTTAAGTCGAGTCTGAGGCGAGGTGCCCTCGTGCCGATGTCCCACCACTCCGCCTTCAAGCTCTGCCTCCGACGCCTCCGCTCCGCCAAACTCCTGAGTCGGCTCCCGGGGTTCTCTTGGTGTCTTCGGCGCCATGGCTCTCCGGGCATCGTTCCCCATGCCCGTCACCTTGCGCAGCTCTGGGCACGGCGGCGCCACCGCCACGCCTCCTAGGCGCCCTTCGCCCTTCCCGACAAGCTCCTCTTGCAGGGCCTCTTCTCCCAGCGAGGCTTATCTTGCCGGGGCTCCTGGCCTACCTCCTGAACTCTGAGCAGAGAAACAGGAGAGGATCACGGCACCTTATCTTTTAAATTGTAAGCCCTCGGGCGTTAGCTGCATTTAAGAACTTGTAATCCTCTCTATCATGTTTTTCATCCTCTATGGACTTGTACTAAATCGGATGTTTTTAATGAAAAGAGGGAAAGCTTGCGGACTGAGTCTTTTACTTGATCATGCGTGCCTTGTGTGTTCTTACGCTATCGGGAGCTTGCCGGGCGAACACGCTTATCGATCATGGACAGCCCGCTGGTGGTGTCGCTTCCGGCAAGCAACCTTGTCGGGCGATTCACGGCGCTTAACTTGCCGAGCATGCTCGAAAGCAAGATAAGGGTGCAGCGGCACACTTGTGTTTGTTGAGCGGACTCGAAACAAACCAAGCACGCATAAGCGGGCCACGACTCGGTTCCTCCACGTACGGGTTTTTACAAGACACGCTCGTTCAAAGACGCAGCCCCGCATCCCCGGTCCATGAGAGGATGCATGACGAGGGATGAAAAACTTATCTGAAACTGCAGCCCCCAGCAATTCTGACTTGCCGGAGACGAAACTTGGTGCTCGCAGCCCCCAGCGAGGCGAGCTCGCCGGGGAAGAACCTTGGCACCCGCAGCCCCCGGCGACCCTGACTTGCCGGGCCCCAGGTGCTAGTGTGATCTTTCGGTTCCCCCTTGTCGCTGCAATTTCAGTCATGAAAACAGCTGAGGTAGATATGCGATCGCTTCATGTATATGTATGCGTATGTAGATTTTGACTACGCAATACGATGCCGAGCTTTGTCCTTCGTATGTTTGTACTCTACGCTCTTGGGGAGCTTGCCGGGGCGAACACGCTTATCGACCGCGGGACAGCCCGCTGGTGGCGTCGCTTCCGGCAAACAACCTTGCGGGCCGATTCTGACGCTTAACTTGTCGAGCAGGCTCGAAAGCAAGATAAGGGTGCAGCAGCACACTTGTGTTTGTTGAGCGGACTCGGAAACAAAACAAGCACGCAACTGGACCACGACTTGGCTCCTCTCGCGCACAAGCCTCCCATACGAAGGACATCTCACGGCAAGGGCTTGCCATGTTACACCCTCTACCTTACGCCCTTTGTGCGCTTTCACCCTACGCTTCTAGGGAACTTGCGGCGCTTAACGCGCTTCTGCTGAGTCTGGGACATCAGCAGCCTGGCTGGCTGGCGTCGCTTCCGCAAGCAACCTTGCGTGTCCAGCTCGCGACGCGCTTATCCTGCTGAGCAGACTCGAAACAAAGCGAGGCGCTGGTTGGTCGCGGCTCACTCTTTACTCGTTGAGTGTGTTCGAAGCAAAGTAAGGGTGCGGCTGTTCACAAGCAGGCTCCTCAGCGCACAGGTTTTGTGCACAAACGACGAACGCGAGAGGGATATAACGAATAAAAGCGTGGATTTAAGGAGTGCTCGCACGAAGGCTCGGCGACTTAGCTTCTCTTTTGCTTGCTTCGCACTTGCACTTGGCGGAACTCAATGGCGCGTCCTCGGCGACAACAAGCAAAGACTCGGGGAGGTGCGTTTGCGGGACGAGCACCAAGTGTCGACCTTGCCGGGCTTATAGCGTTAGAGGAGCCGCGCTTGTCGGAGTGGCGCGAGCCGTCCTCGCCGGACTTAGAGCTCGATGGTGCGTCCTCGGCGACAGCGTGGCGTTCAAGGAGACACGCTTGCGGGCGCGGAGGGGAGCGGAGCGAGCGGCGCGAGAACGAGTCATGCTCGGACTCCTAGTAGCGATAGGAGGAGCGAGGCCCTACTCCGCACTTCGCTTTGCTCATGTCCGGACAGCAGTCCGGAGCATCCCGCGAGCCTCGGCCTATTCTTGCCCCAAAGAAAGCGGATACCACCCCTCGTGGCATGGCGCCTGCTGGGCAGCCGTGTCTGGGATGGGCGTGGATCTGCGGAGACCGAGGCGCGGTCATCCGCTCCTGCCTCGATCTGATGGCACCGTGAGTGCCCTGCCGTGTCCATCCTCCGCTGGCGTCTCCTCGCCCCACCGCCGCTCCGGTGGCGGCGGTTGAGACGCAGACGGATCTGCGACCCTCGAGCTCGTCTTGAGGCCATGGCGCGATTGTCGATGAAGCCGCCGCGGCTGGAGAAGTTGATGAAGAACGCAGTAGCGCGAACGCGGATCAGGTCTGCACAACCTCGACGCCCCTACCGGGCGCCAAAGATGTCGGGTCGCGATGGGGCGGCGACACCTATGGGGCCGCGGGGACGGCCCTTCGTGTGTGTTGATGCGAGGGCGGAGGATGCACAGAGAGCGGATCGAGGCGATCTTGGCGGGCGAGATTTTACCCAGCCGGACGCGATGGTCGCGTAAACCCTCTTGCTGCTTTGTGTTGTATTCTGTTTCGGGAGCTTGAGGATCTCGCGAGAGTAGCGAATGATCGGACCCTCACCGAGCGTGAGAGTTGCCAAAGAGTCGAACCCCCTCGTTGTGCATGGGCCTCCTTTTATAGGGCAAGGGTCACCGGCAGTGTCAGCGTAAGTAGAGGGGTAAAATGTAAAAGAGGTGGTAGTTGGAGCAGTCGGGAACAAAGGCAGCTACGATTGCATGAACAAGTGGATTCTACCTACTTTTGGCAGAGGGGGACAAGAGCGTTAAATGCCCGTCGCCGTCGCCCCAAAAGCTCCCGCCCTTGCGTCTCCATTTGCCACGGCGGTGAAGCCACCACCGTGGAGTGCCACCGCACCCTTCATGCAGCACAGCCACCCGCCACGCGTCTCTGGAGAAGGCTGAAGGCGACGCGTGGGCAGATGAGCTGGAGTGCGGGCACGCGTCGCAGCTCTCCCGGCAAGTACCTTGCCGGGGTCTTGATCTTGCCGGGCCCGGGAGCTTGTCGGGCTTGTGACTTGTCGCTCCCCGGGCCCTCGCCGGGACGAGCATGGCGTCGAGGCGTGTCTTCTGTGATGTGTTCTTCTAGTCTCCCCGGCGAGCTCCTCTCGCCAGGGGCTTGCATGAGCGATATAGCCTTGAGCCTGGAACGGCCTTCCCGGCAAGCTCCTCTTGCCGGGGTCTTAACCTTCTGTCTTGTACACTTTGTTCTTGAATGGCTTGGTATGGAGCGGAAATGGTCTCCGGCAAGCATTTGGTGGATCCAGCTACGGGAAGCTGCGGCTGCCCGTGCACAAGTTGGGGTACTGAGGTACCCCCTACCTTAGTACACCGACAGCCACTAACACTAATCGAGGCAAAATTGATGGGGTTAGCAACCAAGGACATTAATATCCCCTGCATGCATGCGGAAGTGAGAAGGTTCGTTTGCATGGCGCTGCATTAATCAAGCGATGAGGAGTGAGATGGTTAGCTCTTTGGTCTTTCGAGAAAAAATACGCATTAATTGACACGTGAAACAAGGATTTGTATCGAAGGAAGACCCCGCCTTTCTTTTTTCACACTAGTACTCCCTAGTACAGAAAAAAAAATTATATGAGACCAGATCTCATATAAACCAGGTGAGACCCGCCCTGATGGATGACATGTGGCATTCACAAATCACAAAGCATCTAATCTCTCCACCCCATGATTTCAGGTGGGGGTGGGGTAGATGCTTTGTGATTTGTGAATGCCACGTGTCATCCATCAGGATGGGTCTCACCTGCTAACCCGTGAGACCTGGTCTCATAGAATTTTTTTCCTCCTAGTACGTACTACCTCCGTCCTGGTTTATAGGTCCCTTTTATAGTTTGTGCCAAATTTTGACTAAAGATTTAACTAACAAAATGTTAATGCATGTCAAGAAAAATTATCTCATTGGATTCGTATTTGAACATAGTTTTGAAAAATATAATGTTTGGTGACATGCGTGAACATTTTCTTAGTTTAGTCTATGGTCAAATTTTGGCATGAAATACAATGGGGACCAATAAACCCGGACAGAGGTAGTACGTACTTATCATGTTTGGGTCTAGGCCTTGCATTGCCAAATTTCGCCACACATTTTTGCCAAGCTTGCCTAAAGTTTTCAAAATGAGAAGGAGGTACACTTGCACGCAGTGTCATGGTCTTCCGCACCCTCACAAGGTCGCTCTGCACTCCTGTCAAGTGCCGTACCCTCACACTTCGCTCCTGCACGCCGCAACCCAACCAAGGGAACGCACCCTCACTGACATGTGCTGTCGCATGTGAACAAACCAAACTCAGCCATCCTATCGCTGACACATAATTTTCGTTCATAGAGTATGTTTATCCAACCGGAGTATCCGTGCGGCCCGTCGCGGTGGTGCATTGGGGAAGAAGAAGAGGTGAGGAAGAAGGAAAGAAGGGTTAGGAGACGTAGGATATTCATCCAACCGCCTGAAATGGTAGACTCAGGCGACTTACATAACAAATAGTATGTTTTTACACAGCAAAAGTTCCATAATAATAAAAACAACAACATAAAGGAAAACTATCACTGCTCGCGGAAAGAGATGGCCTCGTCGTCTTTGGCTGCCGGCGCGAACCAGCCGACGTGTGTCTCCGCACCATGGTTGTCCTCGGCCTCCAGCTACTTGTTCAAGCGGAGCATGTGGGCGCTCTGCACGGACGAGAGCACAGCCTGGTTCAAGTCGAGGACGTCCGGTTCCGCCTGCAGGAGGGCCTCGATGGCAGCGGTATCCGCGCGCTCCGTGTCGAGTCGAGCCTCCGCCGCCCGGTTCAAGTCCAGGACTTCCGGTTCCGCCTGCAGGAGGGCGTCGATGAGAACGGCATCCGCACGCTCCACGTCGAGTTGAGCCTCTAATGCCTGGCTCAAGTCCAGGACTTCCGGTTCCGCCCGCAGGAGGGCGCCGATGAGAGCGGCATCCGCGCGCTCCGCATCTAGTCGAGCCTCTGCCGCTCGGCTCAAGTCCAGGACTTCCGGTTCCGCCCACAGGAGGGCGTCGTTGAGAGCGACATCCGCGCCCTCTGCGTCAAGTCGAGCCTCTGCCACCCGGTTCATGTCCAGGACGTCCGGTTCTGCCTGCAGGAGGGCCTCGATGGCAGGAGCATCCGCGCGCTCCGCCTCAAGTTGAGCCTCCGCCGCCCGGTTCACATCCACGACATCCGGTTCCTCCTGCAGGAGAGCCTCGATGGCAGCGGCATGCGCGCGCTCCGCGTCGAGTTGAGCCTCTACCTCCCGGTCCTCCTTTAGTATCGCCATGTTGAACCGCTGGTCCGCCTGCACCATGGGGGACTCGAACGCAGGCACGAAGTTGATGTCCATCGTCTCATACCCATTGGGGGCTTCTGCGCCGTGACCTCCGCAGTGAACATTGGATCGGCTTCCTCCTCCTCATATCTTGGCTCCAGAGAACTCGGGGATTGGCCCGCCGCAAAGCGAGCTTGGGAATGGAGGTCTGTGGCATCGACCGCCACCGCAATTTTTGCGCGGCGCTCCGGCGTCAGCATCTTGTAGTAAGTGATCTTGCAGCGCACCATGGCTTTTCGGCGAACTAGGGGACGCTTGATGCGGGCTAGGGGATCGAAAGGTGGGGGGCTGGAGATTTGGTGTGGTTTTAGGGCAGTGGCTGGCGTAGGCCCAGCAGCGAAGGTTCTGGTGTGAATAGTGGTTCCGGTGACGACCGGTCAATCGGTTTTGACTGTACATCGCTCTTGTCGCGTTTGCGTTGCAGCCCGGCACGCTGGACCCTCCACGTTGCTCACCGAATGGAACACGCTTCGTCTTGCGTTTTCGCTCGCTTGTGGGACCGCATTTGAGAGCAAACTGACGTCCCTCCCCCTCCCCCGCCCGCGTCATTTATTATACCACTACTCCCTCCATTTTATGCAGAGTAAATAAAAATAGAGGGAGTATACTATGGATGAGGATCCCCTAACGTGGTCGAACCCATTGAGTAACTGACATGCGGGGCCTAGCAAGCATGGGATCCACCAATAAGTGACCGGAAGGGAGGGTAAGGCAGGGATACCTACGTCAGAGGATCCACTTCCACTATACTACTTTGACCAAATGTTAGAGTAATAATATATGACATGCAACTTACACAAATGTTAGAGTAATAATATATGACATGCAACTTACACAAAGCATACATGGTCTAATGCGTTTTTCGAGGATAACTTTGACCAAATGATAGAGTAATAATATATGACATGCAACTTACACAAAGCATATGGTCAATTTCGTATGTGAAAGAAGTTTCCAATGATATAATTTTCACATTATACATCTCATGTACTCCCTCCGTCTAGGTGTGTAAGTCATCTTACGAAAACCAAATAATCCCAAAACACGTAGGCGTGGTGCATTAACTTCTACCTCATTTCTTGTTTCTTGACATATGAACCAATAAGACATGAGGGTGTGCATGCTTTTAATGACCTGAGACTATCAAACATGACATGCAGTGGTTAGTTCATTGCATGCAATACTATTAATTAGCAAATAAACATTAATGTCTCTCGTTTTCCCCTCCTCCTTGGTCACGGTGCACAGCCTAAGATGACTTACTCGCCTATGTGAAAGGAGTACTGTTAATCTTGTCAATAGTCAAATTGGAAACCATCTCGAGTACAAATCTAGAAGTGCGTCTTTAATCTAACAATATTGATTGGGCGTTGTTGAATGTTGATACCTTTTTATCATAGTAGAGATACTTTGACTACACATAAAACTTATATGTAAGGTAGAAAGGATAGGAGGGAGTATATTGGACGTTCAAAAACGAAACGAACATTGAATACCCTTTATATATGATTTGCGGATGCTATGATCACCGGTTCAAAATTTTGAATCCGCCTTAGGTATCACGTGCCCCCACTCGTTCCCTCTCGATTTCATCTTGGGGTCCGGAGATCTATTGAAAGAGGACTAGGGTGGGTACATGCGAATGATACTCGGTGGAATGTTCAAATGAGGCATGCGGGAGGATGGACTTGACTGGAGGGCGACATGATCGATGGAGAAGAGGTTTGGAGAGGAATGAGAAATAAGCAAACGCCACATGATTACACTTGAACGGCTCAAATAAACAATAAGTTGTCTCGCTTGGCCTACATAGTGAAAGGCCTAATGCGCAACGCGGAGCACTAACGCTCGAATATGGCCGGGAAAACAGGGAAACCGACATGTGGGGCACACTCGTCGGGACAATGTAGCGCAAACTAGTCCAATGGAGGAGCTGGCCCATGGCCTCCTTGCCACCGACAACCGTTCATGTGGGTCTTTGGGGCCAACAACGGGACGCAGCTATAGCACCGCCTCTGGACACGACGACCGCGGTGAGTGACACGCTCATATCGTTGATAGACATGGTCGGTTTCAGTGTGCCGAGGGTGGCGTTTGTGCTGTGGCACGACCAACGTTATGTTTGGTTTGTGCCCAAGGTTGCCCCATCAAAGCATTGGGTAGCCAAAATTTTGGTTGAGGTATTGGTTGCCCATGATTTGGCCGACATTGGCAAGAAAAATGAACTTGAGTTGGCTAGAGTTCATTGGCATGCCAAAGAAATGGCAACCATCCAAACAAAGACCAATCTTTGGGTCATGACCAAAATTTTGGTAAGGTGCAGTTTGGCCACAATCCAAACACAACCCAACACCCGGCTCGTCGAGGATGCACGGGGCGCCGCGACGCGTCCGCGGAGTGGTTTAGCGCGGCCAACTGCATCCTCTGGACCTGAGACCATGCCGGGTCGTCTTGCTTTTTCAATGACATGCGGGGATTGCATTTGAGCAAAGGGCATCTCCAACGTTGCCATGACCACATCTGACTACCCTGGCACACCAAAGCCCTCGTCCCTCGCTCCGTCGCGCGGTGCGTTCCCAGCCTGCCCGCATTCATGCCGTCCGTTCGTATGTCATCGTTAAGAGGCTCGGTGCCCGAGGAACCAACTCCGGCGACTTAATGATGCACCCGGATGCTTGGCCTCACCAGAATGCGCTACTTAAAGCGGCAACGCCCAGCTAACCTCCACACCATAGCGCATCGTCCTCCTACCTGACACCACATCCGCCATGACCGCAAGTGCGAACGCTCTGCGGGAGAGCTTGTCTTCGGGGATGAAGCTCGAGGTCGCCGCTCTCGCTCAAGTCGCCTCTCGCGACGCAATAGCGGCGTAGCCGGACGCGGACGCGACTGCACAAGCGGTGGCCACGCTGGTGGCCGACGATAGGAGCACCGTCAGCCACGCGTCCTCCTTGCCACCGTCCAACGTCCAGCACCGCTGAGGTCGGGGACTCCTCCGAGGATGAGTAGGGCATGGGAGGCGGCAGGGCATGGTGTGCCAACTGGCCGGTCCGTATCCCGTGTTCTACTCTTCCTCGCCGGAGACCGCACCTTCACTTCACGGGTCTTGAACCCCGCCCCCGTACATAGATATCGCAGATGGAGGACGTCGGTCGCCGCCATAGAATAGGTTTAGGGTCGGGTTTCTTTTATTTTTCTATCTTATAGAAGTTCGAAATGTAATGAAAATCGGTCGTGTTTGCATTAATCTCGGCCGGTGTATATGAACTTTCACAATAATATACATATTGTAGGAGTGCTAGTGCACGGAAGATCAAGATCTTGTGGGAGAAAAGGATGAACGAGGGAAAGCCTTATCTGCAAATGTGGAGAGGAGTGCGGCTAAATTGTCATAGTTTCCTTCCTATCCGTTAGATATAGATTGGACGGCCTATATTGCAGGATGACAGGCACACCATCATCACCAACTCTGCTTTTTATTGAACCGAGACAAATCTAAAAAACCCAACTAAGCCAACCTCCCAGCATATCGCGCGGGAAAAGACCCGACCGCGCCGTTTTAGTCGGGATTACCGGATTAGTAGTAGTAGTATCGATGGATCGCGCGAAGCAACATTTTTTTTTGAGGGGGCGAAGCACCTAGTTTAAAAGGAAAAAAGGCGGTAGACTCACAGCACTCCTGTCGCGGTCGCATTGCACCCCACACACGTTCGGTCCTGCACACTGCTAACACAAACGGAACGCGCTTCGGCTTGCCTCTTCACTAACACGTGGGACTGCACTTGGAGAAACCGACCATGCGCCAAACTCCCCCCGCCCACCACGCGAAAATCCTCCCCCCACACACACAAAAATTCCCCCAAATTCTATTCAACCGCTCTTGACCAAATATTCCCCAAACCCCCCGTCCCCCTCCACTCCATTCGCTCGCCAAAGCCGCCCTCCCGCCACGTCGATCGTTGGTGCAGCGGTTCGTCGAGGGGACGACGGCGATCCTCTCGCTCCCAAGATGCTCTCGTGATCGCCGTCCTCTAGCCGCGCCGCCACCTCGCTACGTTCTTGTGGGCGCGACGGCGGTCGGCACCGCCACACCGGGCGGCGTTAGGTGGAGACGACGGCGGTCGGCTTCTCCCACGATGCAGCGCATTCTAGATCGAGGCCCGTTCATGTCGGTGTAGTGCTGAATGTTAGCTGATAGACGTTGTTAATCTCACTGTTTGCCGAAGTAGTTTACTGTCAATATGCTCTGCTTAAGAAGCTTCCTTGCCCTGTTCTGCACTCAATCTGCTTAGCTGAGATGGCATGCCAAGGCCGATTAGTTGCTAAAATATCCTGCCATATATTTATTGTGACGTAGATTGCCATGGTCTAGTAGCCAATCTGTTAGGTGAAATAGCTCTACACCGTTTTATACTCGATCTTTGTTGCTGCGATGGCCTTCGATAGTTTGATGGCTGTGTGCTCGGCCTCATTGACTGCTAAAACAGCCTGCCATAATTTAGCACTCAAATCTGTTTGCTGAATTAGCTTTACATATATTTCGTTACTTAGATCTGCTCGTCCAAATATCTTGCCATAGCTTTAGACATCGACCTAGGTATTTTTTTCTGGACTTCATAAAAAAGCATATATTTTTCTCCTGTAATATCTAGTAGAAGAACTAATTTGTATGTCTAACAGATGGACAGGACTTGGATAACTTCTGCTCGAAGATTCTCCACTGCATATGTCAAGGCGGTTGAAAACTTCATGAACTTTATCAGAGCTGAGTACGGTGGTCCGAAATCAGATGTGCTCTACCCGTGTAGCAGTTGTATGAATTCAGTTACAAGACCCTAGTCAACTGTGCAAAATCATCTACACTTGTATGGGATGTCAGTCACATATACTAGGTGGGTTCATCATGGTGAAGCTGTGAACGTCAATGTTATTGACTACGTGGAAGCAGCAGATCACCATCTTGATCTGCCTGATGCTCAGGTGGAAGAGGAGGAGGAGGTGGTGGTGGCGGAGCCATGAGTTTGACCAACATTGAAACAATGCTACTAAATGCTCGTGCATTCCGTGAACTTTCACCAGAAGAAAAATGGTGGGCCCGCATGTTGGAACAATGCAACGTTCTTGTCACCCGGAAATAAGTTGTCGGTATTCTCAGCTATGGTCACCTTTCTTGGTGAAGACATCTGGCGGATGACCAACAAATCATTCGATGCGATGTTGGCTGCTTTCATAAATCTTTCCCGGATCGTCGAGCTGCCACACACCTCTGATAAAATGAAGAATTTCCTTCGTGCGGTTGGAATTGGATATGATATGATCCATGTTTGTAAGAATAATTGTGTTTTGTTAGGAAGGATTATGCCAACTTAAGTGAATGCCCAAATGCAAATCATCAAGATGGAAAGATGGCGATCTTTGTGAAGAGGTTCCTCATAATGTTACGAGACATTTTCCAATTACACCAAGATTGCGAGGTTGTTTCATGATCTTTGAAACAAGAGAGGATGTACTATGGCATTCTAGGAACCAGAGTCTGAGAGATCGAATGTAATGAGCCATCCATCTCATGGTAGTGAGTGGAAAAGCTTCAATGATAAACACAAAGAGTTTGTCATCAACCGAGAAACATTAGACTTGGCTTAGCTTCGATGGATTTAACCCATTTGGCCACCAGGCGCCACATATAGCATGTGGCGATGCTTGTTATCCTTACAACATGCCTCCAAATGTCGCACCAAAGAATCAAACTACATGATGGCCTTGCTCATCCCAGTCCAAAAAGTCTGGAAAGGATTTTGATTTGTTCATGGAGCCTCTTGTGGAGGAACTTCAATAGCTATGGAAGGGTGTTCTCACTCGAGACCTATATAGCAGCCCACCAGCTGATTTCTTTCTGCGTCTTTGTTGTAATTTGGTGCATCCATGATTATCGGCTTTGGGCACTATGTCGGAATGAGCGACACATGGTTACAATGCATGTGTTATTTGTGACAGAATCATTGTCATACGCAATACTTAGCAAGATCTGTTACATTGGACACCGCCGTTTCCTTGCCAAGGACAAGCCGCATCCTAGAAAATACCGAAGACATGTGTTCAATGCAAAGCATGAAAACCGTGATCGCCAAAGAGGCTCACCGCGATGAGTTGCAAGTGGAATTAGAGAAGGTCGGACATATTACACGAGAAACCATCCCGGTAATGGTAGCGGAAAAGGAAGCATGGCACGGTAGAAGAGAGATTATTGTTTACCCGCAGGTCCACTTTGTGGGACTTGGAGTATTGGAAAGATTTGGATCTGCGGCATAATCTTGATGTGATGCACATCGAGAAAAATATATGTGACAACATTATCGGTACACTTCTTAACATTGGAGGCAAGACGAAAGATACCTTAAAATCTAAGATTGATTTGACACACGAGGGTATCAGAAAGGATTTGCAGGTGCAAGATGAAGGTAAACCACGGGATATGGCACCAGCTGTGTACGTCTTTGACAAGGTAAAAAGAAAAGAATTCTATGAGGTCCTGTCACGTGTGAGATTCCCACATAGATTTGCTTCCAACCCTAAAAGGAGAGTCAGTGCAGATGGAAACAAGGTACAAGGGTTGAAAACTCATGACTGCCACGTCCTACTTCAAAGGGTTTACCTGTTATCCTTAGAGGATTGGGCATACGACTTATCTGAGCGATTCTTGAGTTGGGACAATTCTTGAGGAACTCTGCGGAGAAATATCGGGATAGATGCTTTGGAGCGTCTTAGAGACAAGATACCAACTATCCTATCGACCTTGAGAAGATATATCCTCCAACCTTCTTTGATGTGATGGTGCATTTGGCTGTTCATCTACGATGAGGCACTACTTAGAGGTCGATGACAGTATGGCTGGATGTACCCTATTGAAAGGCGGCTAGGCACTTTCAAGGGCTATGTTAGGAAACGAGCTAGACCCGAGGGTTCCATTGCGAGAGGCCTACATTGCTCTGAAGCATTGACATTCTGCTCAAAATACATTGAAACAAATGATCAACTTAGCAAAGAGGTGGGTGAAGACAATCCGGGCTCAATGTTTTCGATTATTACATTTGAGTTACGGGGAAGAGTCGACAAGAGGACAAACCTAAAGATTTGGACAAAATGGTTTGGTATGTGTTGAATAAGCGTCACGAGATACTACCTTATATCAAGTAAGTGCAATCTTGCAGCTTATACATCGTAATCTACTAAACTTGCAGCACATTCTTATATATTTAGATGTTTGACGCGATCACTATGTTGTGCAAATCTACAAAGAGGAGTTCTTGCCGCAAAATCCAAGAAACATTGACAAACTGGTTATGGCAAGATTTGCGAAATGGTTCAAGAACCATGTAAGCTTTTGAAGTGCTGCTTGTCGGTTTTTTAATATATTGAGTACATAAGATGATCAGCTTGTCTATTTTCTAACCATAGGTTAAGAAGATGCGGGAGGATGGGCAGGAAGTTGATGATGCCCTTTACTCACTAGCAATGGGTCCTGATACTCGGGTAAGACATTATGAATCTTGCGTTGTTGGAGATGTGCGCTACAACACCCTTACACGAGACGAAGGCAGGAAGACACAAAACAGTGCCATCATGAGCATGGATACGTATGACAAAGAGACAACTGAAATGTATGCTAACATAACAGACATTGTTCAGTTGAAGTATATCTCCAGTTTCGAGGATCATCGGTGTGTGGTTCTGTTGTGCTGCCGTTGGTATAACCTGTTTTTCAGGATCGCAAAACCTAGAGCTGATGATTATTTCAAATCCATCAATGTCAAGGCGGCGTACCAGACCAACGAGCCTTTTATTTTGGCAAATCAAGCAACACAGATATTTTTCTTGGAAGACACATTTGCACGTAGCGATGACTGGAGAGTATTGCAAAGGTTTGAGCGGAGGAATTCGTTTAATGAAGTTGCACAACAAGATGATGCTTACTTTGCTCACGATGTACAAGATAACACATATGTTCCTAATATCTTTGAGAACCATCACGTCAATGGCGCCGTGAAAAGATTGCTGTCGTCTTGTGGACATACAAGAGTTGATCAAGAAGAAGCCAGCGTTCGAGGGCGTTGAGGACGAAGAAGAAGATAACACCATGGGGAATTACGATTCAGACTGATACACATGGCGAAGATGTTGACGCTGCTGCTGCGGATGATGATTACATTGCTTTTGTCGTATTTGCCTGTCAGAAGACATTTTTTATCTACTATGTGAAATTGTGTTTGCTGTGACAACTGAAACCTGATGAACATGTTGTTTAGTATTTTGATGTGAGAACATCACTTGTTATGTATGCTGATTTGTGTTTGGTGATTGTATGACAACTAAAACATGATGACATTGTTGTTTAGTTGTACTCATATTTGGCTGTGAAACTTGAATTTGAGGAAATAGTTTGTCGTTGGACTGCAATTTGCTCGACGTCTTTGAATGAGAACAAAGCTGACCCGACAAGGCCTCTGCTATCTATTTATTTATATGAGCAAAAAGGGATACCCCCAGATTTCCGTTAATAGAAATCATTAGATGTTCACAACACTACGCCTAGCCTGCTACACAGGTTTCATTCATTACTAGTTTCAGCAAAGTGCTCATGTCGTAGCCACTGAATACATCACGAGTGCTACATACACTGCAAAGAAAGAGACAATCATCCTACATAGCACATCGATTTTGCCCATTATCTTCACAAGCTCTTTCATCTCCTCATTGCTGTCAAGGCCGTTCAGCAGCTATTGCTTGGCCATGATCAGAGGAACTACGTCTTTAACCTTCTGCTCTGCATCTTCCTCTTCTGTCGTTCCTTCAGTTACTTGTCCAACACCCCAACCTGCTGGTATTGGGATTCCTCGGCCAACCAAATAATCAGCATAGTTGCATTCCCCCACATTAGCAACTTCCCAGAAATACAAATCACACGAATCTTCCCTTTTCTGCATGAATCAAATTGGAAGATCATCAACCAAACTATTAAAAAAATCAGCAACTGAAAGCAGTAGAACAACACTTAAACATATTATTACCCCATGATTCGGGCATTTCTAGAAGACTCAGCCAGGGTTGCGGATTGTGGTTGAGACGCGACGGATGACTCTGCGTGATTTGCAGCAGTGGCACCACACCAACGGCAGCGGGTTACGATGAGCAATCGGCTGTGGTGCACGTGCCGGCGGGGGTGTGATGAGACCCACAGGCGATGGTACGGGTGGCGACTTGGCACATTCTGGTTGTTACTGCTTTGAAGAGCGGTGGATGAGCAACCGGCGGACATGGTTCTTTGCGGCGAGCTTCGATGCTAAGCGAGTAAGTAGAGAAGAGGAGAAGCGAATGTTGGATATGTCGGTTTCATTACTTGCGAGTAGCATAGCACCATATATAGTCATAGTCTAGGTTTGGATTGAACCAGCTACGAGAACACGTCTTTCTTTTTCTAAAACTTCGCAGCGTCTCTTTCTTTGGTACACTAGCTTGTTCATGTACGCCTTCCCAAGTCTTTGATTTTCTTTTCCTTTTTTTCCGAGGAAGGAAGGAGGACAAAATTGAGAGTTCCTCGGACTTGAACCCAAGACCTCTCGGTTGAAAACCAAGGGTGCTAGTCACTTATGTGGCGAACGTTCCCTATGAGGAGGACGGCAGACGAACGCATTTTCCTTGCAGTTTAATTCCTATATAGAAAAAAGTATGCTACTTGGTGTCCGCTTAGTCAAAAACGATTGTGCCAACCTTGACCGTTCGATTGACATTCAACGTCTGTCGCGTTTCTTCAGTCTCTTCTTCCTCGAGCCGCCAAAGCCAAACCAGCGCTGGTGGGACCGCCTGCTCCCGCCTCCCACGGCTGGCTGTGATCTTCCCCGGCTCTTGTTCGTTCCCGTCCGAGGCCTCACCATCATCCTCCGCACTCACCGCGGCACCGCCCTCCGGTGTTGTCAACATGGTCAACAACCGAGAGGAATAAGGAGATGACTGTACATGGTGAGGATGACAGTAGGGACCCAGCAGCGCGTGCAGCAATTTTGTTTTTTCGGGACAGAGAAGGGTATCAATTGGGTTGTGCGGGACCCATGGCCCGTCTAGCCCAGGCTTTTATTTCATATGTTTAGCACATGACCAGCCCAATTTGTTTTTTTTCTTTCTGAAAAATGGCTAGCCAGCTATTTTGTTTTTTGCAGAATAACCAACATAGGCCTACTTGCTTTTCTACCTCTGTGGGCCGAAATCTTTCAAGGCGAGGAGGGATGCATTTTGCCCAGAAAATGGGCTATAAGTAATAAGAAATGGGCTATAAGTAATAATAAATGGGCTGTAAAATGAAAAAAATACATCAAACAGGCAATTAGTTCCCAAATACTGTTTTCTTTAGGATTTTGATATTTTAAATTTCATTGTTTTTGTGCGGGTAAAATTTCATTGAATTTAAATTAAGCTATATTTAGATTTAAAATTAATTTGAATCGGCTAGAAATTTCGGGTCATCTTTGTTTGGGACAGATTTGGAGGCTGACTTGTGGGTCTACTAGGTTGGCGTGTACTTTGGCTTTGTCAACTTAGTCCTAAGCGATTCTAGGCGATGACCATTGGATGTCAATCCAGCGGTCGTCTTCTTCTTCAATATCGATCTTCTTGCTCCAAATTACCAAACCAGCTCGGTGGGACTGCTGCTCCGCCTCCGTGGCGGCTGTCTTTGCCGCCTGAGCCGCATCGCCCACCCTACTTCATTGCGGCCGGGCCATTCCTCTACTCAACCACACCTCCTGTTATTTTCCGGTGATGGCAGCGGACCAAGAAACCCTCGTACTCCCCACCACGTGCAACCATTGCCGAGTCTTCCCGGCTCGTGTCGTTCCTTCCTAGGCCTCGCGATGCGTCCACCGCCATGGTGCTCTCGGTGTGGCCTAGTCGACATGGTCAACGAAACGACATCCATCAGCCGTGGATCTGTATCATAAAATAATGATTCCTCCACGGACAATGGGACCCACCGAAGGGCCTCAGATTCGTGAAAAAACGTTCCCCAGCGGACATGTCGGACCCACCAGCTATATCTTCGCGCGCAAGGAAGTGCCTCCTTATTACGCACAAAAAATGAATACCCACCGCCGGTGTCAAAACCGGCGGATCTCGGTAGGGGTCCCGAACTGTGCGTCTAGGCGGATGGTAACAGAGACGAGGGACACGATGTTTTACCTGTTTCGGCCCTCTCGATGGAGGTAAAACCCTCGTCATGCTTGATTAATATTGATGATATGGGTAGTACAAGAGTGGATCTACCACGAGATCAAGGAGGCTAAACCCTAAAGCTAGCCTATGGTATGATTGTTGTAATGTATGTTGTGTCCTCACGGACTAAAGCCCTCGGTTTATATAGACACCGGAGGAGGCTAGGAATTACAGTCGGTTACAATGGTAGGAGATCTACATATCCGTATCGCCCAGCTTGCCTTCCACGCCAAGGAAAGTCCCATCCGGACACGGACGGAGTCTTCAATCTTGTATCTTCGTAGTCTTGGAGTCCGTGGACGATGATAGTCCGGCTGTCCGGACACCCCTAGTCGAGACTCCTCGGTAGCCTCTCGAACCGAGGCTTCAATGACGATTAGTCCGGCGCGCATAATGTTCGGCATTGCAAGGCGGGTTCCTCCCTTGAATAATCCAGAGAAGATCATGAACACCAGGATAGTGTCCGGCTCTGCAAAATAAATTCCACATTCCACCGCAGAGAGAATAAAATGTACACCAGTCCAATCTGCTGACGTATTACGCGGCGTGATATCACACCACTACCAAGCCTTTGTTTGAATTGTTTTTTTACTATACCACCTTAGCACGTTTAGCAAAGCGGTTTCCTTTGCACGTCTTATCGAAGCAGAGATCGTGTTCCCCTTATTCTGGGATTCCCATCAATACGGACGTGGGTAACCCAACCGCGCCATTGATGGTGGCGCTTGGGAGATAAGCGAGTTTTATCAGGCCGGTGGGGACGTATAGTTTTCGTCCACCTATATATAAGGGATAAGGATTTACCTTCTCACCTACGCCTTCTTCCTCCTTTGCTTATCCATCTCCGCGCACTCAAGCTCCAACGCCCAAGTTCGCGCATCTCGCCTCGACCTTCTCCGAATATGTCCGGAGCGGGAGGCAAATGGTTGGCCTCCACCGTTAAGGAGGAGCACATCACCAAGCTTCTTGCTGCGCGGATACCTTTCGGCAATATCGGCGCATCGGCTGCCCGACGAGGGGCAGCTCATCCCTACCCCAGGCCCCATGAGAGGTCGTCTTCCTTCCCCACTTCCTCCGCGGACTGGGCTTTCCACTCCACCATTCGTCCGGGGTATCATGTTTTACTACGGCCTGGATTTCCACGATCTGGCGCCGAACTTCATCCTCAACATCTCGGCGTTTATCGTCGTGTGCGAGGCCTTCGTCTGCATCCGGCCCCACTTCGGCCTATGGCTCAAGACCTTCAACGTCAAGCGAAGGTTGTGAAGAACGCATAAGCGGAATCTTGAGGCGCCATGTTGGGTAAGTTGCCCAACGTCCTTTGGCTCGAAGGGGCCTTCGTGGACTCCGTCAAGGGGTGGCAATCGGGGTGGTTCTACATCACCGAGCCGCGCAAGCCCACATGGGCGGCGGCCCCCGAGTTTAGATCTGGCGTCCCCACGCAGCTCACCTCCTGGAAAGAGAAGGGCTTGCTGTGGGGCAATCCGAAGGAGGTGACGGGACTCCAAGCCTACATCCAGAAGCTGGTGAGCAATAAGCTCGGGCTCGTCGGCGTGGTCCAAGTCATGCTCATCGCGGATTCTCCCATGCCAAACGGGCATTCAATCTGTGGGAGTTCAATCCGGAACAGCACCAGGCAATGAGCGGGCTCTTCGATACGACATACGAAGGCGCCTGGAGGGTGCTGTTTAAGGGCGCCGAAGCCCCCGCATCCACGACGGAAGATCGTGGATTCCGCTCGCAGCATCCGGCTGACGAGGTAAGTGATTCAACCCCGTTACGGGACACTTGTGGTAATCAAATTGATTCTCAAAGGGTTTCATTCTTTCTTTTCCTTTGACAGAATGGGCGGAGAAGGCCAAGCAGCTCATCAGCCCGGCTCCCATGCGGAAGACCCGAGAACGCCCGTTTAGCGGGGCTGCTGGTTCGGCACCGCATGTGGTGCCGGAGAAGAAGGCCAAGAAGGTGGCCGCGGGGACTCGAAAGAGTTCCCGCAATCAGGCGTCCGACGATGAAGCGGACTCCTCCCCCGAAGACGAGGATGAGGAGGAGGACTCTCTCTCGGAGGAGGAAGAGAAGAAGAGGAAGGCTTCCCCAATAGGGAAGGCCGAAGGGTCCAAGAGGGGGAGGACTATCCCCCCGGACAGTTTCGCCAACACCACCGTTGGCGAGGATGAATGGTCTCCAAGGGCCAGGCGTCCGGCAAGATCGTAAGTATCCGGATCCTTGATATGTAATTTCTTTCGTGTCACGTAGTGTCCTTCTAATGCCGCGTTCTGTCCATAGTCCGGCCGATGTGGATTCACTTCCGACTGCCACTACCCCAGCGGGCGAGGACGCCGAGTGGGATCGAAGAGGACCCATCGGAGGAGGCTCGGGCGCCCGTCGAGCTGCCTCCGGACTTTGTGCGGACTCTACGCCGGAACCCGCAGATGGTTCCAGAGTCCGGCGGCGGCCCTTCAAAGAAGGGCAAGACCGTGACATCGGCGACCTCCGTCCCAACCGGGCGCGGATAACTTGTTGGGCGCT
This sequence comes from Aegilops speltoides, assembly GCA_021437245.1. NCBI lineage: Eukaryota > Viridiplantae > Streptophyta > Magnoliopsida > Poales > Poaceae > Aegilops > Aegilops speltoides. The sequence goes on along the minus strand of CM038144.1, from coordinate 95,070,261 downwards.
TAAAGGCGCTTCCATCGAGGAAGAACACCGCACTATCATGAGTGCGGTGATTCAAAAGTTCACTTGCCAAGAGCGGGCCGACCAAACTGCAGCAACCTTTTAACGAGCTTTGAGGTAAGAAGTTAAAATTATGTAATGTAATACCGCATAGACGGTAGCCCACGATGCTCGGTTCGGTATTCGGAAAGAAAAGCGGACCGAGGATCTAACAAGATATCTGCAGGGTTGCTTAAAATATGTCAATATGGGTTTGCGAGGCTCTGCTGCGACCTCTGCCGCACTATCGGCGGAGGTCGATGTGTTGAAGAAGGATCTCGGCGGTCCGAGCAAGAGCTCGGCCATGCCAAGAAGCAGCTCGAGGACAAAGAAGGTGAGTCACACCACTTTGAATAGTTACCTTCTGAAAAGGATTTTGCTTGCAATAAAATTAACAAGGATAATTTGGATATTGCGGGGCCACGAGCAGGTGGCAGCCACGAAGGAGGCTGTGTCTGTGGCGAGCAGTCTTGACATGGGCAGAGCGAGAAAAGCAGGAGGCACGGGTGGCGGAAGTCGGCAAGAGCTCTAGGCTCTCATGGAGAAGCATGAGAGTTTGGGCGTGACTCGAGACTTCGAGTCGAGCTTGCCTCGGCTCTCGAAAGTGCCAAGTCCGCCAAGGCCGAGGCCCATAAGGCCCTTCAAGAGGTTGAAGATGTGAAGAAGATAGCAGCGGGTAAGGCATTTTTCATGCAAAGCAAGCATGTTAATGTGAACTACCTTACACTTACCCGCATTCGGAGCTCTCCAGGGGCGTTTGCAGATCTACCGCGTAGTGCGTCCGATGCCGCCGCATTCAATCGTGGCGTGGAGGGGAGCTCGACGTAGAAGGTCTTCGGTCTCGATCTGTTGAGGCGGACATCCGTGCCTCAAGCGACCAATTGAAGCGGTGGTCGAACTCCTAAGGTAGCCGAGGAGGCCATGAAGGGCCTCATAGTCCGGTGTGGCCTGGACAGCCATGCACAGGAGCTACTTCGCCTCGTCGGCGGCCGGTGGATCGTGCCCACAGGTGGAGGTCATCAAGCGCTCCGCATGTATTGAAGGTGCTCGTCGGGCCCTTGCCCGCACAAAGGTGCATGGGGCAAGTTGGATGCGGAGAAGCTTCTTACGGACCCACCGCCACCGGCAAGGAGTATCGCCGCGCTGAAATGTATTATAAAACTGTCTGAAGGGAGCCCGCGATATTGCGGATGAGTGCCCTAGAAATGTAATCTTTGAGTGAACTTGCTATGTATTATCACATGCGCTGAAAACTTCGTTCATATCGCCGTAAGCAACGCTTGTTTAATTTAAAATATTACCTTACATGCGGCCGTATATAAAATCGAGAGATGGCAAGTCGTTGGCTTGACCCCCAAGCCACAGTCTTTGGGGTGTTGGGATAAACTTGAGCACTCTTGTTCCCATTTTGGGTCCATCTAGGAGGCGCTCAACACAACGAACAAGGCAACCGGACTTATAATGCTTGAACACTCTCACTTAGCCATAGAATTCTATAATTTTAAATTTAGTGAAGCCCTGGTATTCGGAAGACCGAATGCAGGCGCTATCCACGCCTTCGTCGGACATGGTCCGAACTTCGTCGAAGTGGCGTGAGTCTTTAAGGACCGAAAAGACCTCTCGAGCAGCGACCGATCTCTCGCCTTATCATGCCGGTCGGTTTAGCTTTCTCCTTTGAGGCGCTCGCCTGGCTCAACCGGGTGCAATCGCGATGGTTCTCCAGTGCCACCTTAGCCGGCGAGCGGGCGTAAGGCACCAAAACGTGGGGCCGCAAACCCAACTATTGACCCAAGACATGATTGAGCCGATTCATATAATGCTATAAGTTCGGGTGCCGCACTTATGAAAGTGTTCGGACTTATCACACCATAATGTGGGGAACGTAAGCCCCTGGTGTATTAGGCCGTACCAAAATATACGGGTGCAAGATGTCATGTAATGAACATATATATAAAAAGGTAGTGTAATTGCAGTCGAAAAAGTGCTGCATTATTTTTTAAAGGAAGTCTGCTATGAGTGCGGACTGATACAAATAGTGCGGTAAGCAAGGGATTTGGACTAAGTAAACATGTTCCCCTCTAGGGGTGAGCTGCGGACTTGGTGTATATAATCGAATTTAATGCTCGTAATTGAGACCACATGAGTGTTAAATGCAGCCTTCTTTCGTCCTTTGTTGCATCATGAGTTGGCGGGTTCACCGCGGACAGGGCTCAGTTAGCGGAGTCCTGTGTACACAAAGAAGAAAAATAAAAAAAGGGGGCAAACTTGCGAGCCCCTGGTGCGGTCGAACCGCACTCTGGGTCCATTGCGATCGTGCCCCTTCCCCTGCGCCCATGGTATCTCCAAAGTGTAGTGATGTACGCGGAGGGTTATTCTTGTGATTACGCACGGGCGGGGGTTGGGGCCGCATTGCTACGCGTGCTCTGATCGCGCCAGGTGGTCTTGGTTGGTATTGCTTCGGGCGCGTTTTGCTGTATCCGGCCGTTTAATGGCGGACTCGAGAATGCCTTAAAGGCTGCTCAGTATTACGCGAGAGCAGCGTATGTTCCTCCGTTCGGAGGGCGTTCCGTATTCCGTTGACCGTGATGACTCCACGAGGGCTGGCATCTTGAGCTTGAGGTATCGTAATGCAGCACCGCGTTGAATTTTACAAACGCGGTTCGTCCGAGCAGAGCGTGATAGCCGCGCTAAACGGGACTATGTCGAAGATTAACTCCTCGCTCCGGAAATAGTCAGGGATCCAAGACCACTTCGGTGTTCTTGAGCTCTGTATAGTTGGCTTCCACACTGGTATGACACCTTTAAAGGTTGTCTTTGTAGGTTTAATCCTTGAGGGGTCTATGCCCATTTTGCGCACTATATCCTGATAAAGCAGGTTCAGGCTACTACCGCCGTCCATCAGGACTCTCGTGAGGTGAAATCCATCAACGATTGGGTCTAAAACCAATGCAACGAATCCGCCATGGCGTATGCTGGTCGGATGGTCTCTTCGATCGAAAGTGATCGGACAAGAGGACCATGGATTGAACTTCGGGGCGACTGGCTCCATCGCATAGACGTCCCTTAGTGGGCGTTTCCTCTCCCTCTTGGGTATATGGGTCGCGTAAATCATGTTCACCGTCCGCACTTGTGGGGAAAACCCTACATCCTCTATTGTTCGGGCGGTCGGGTCTCCTCCTCGTCGTCATTGTTTAGCCCTTGTCATTGTTTTCGCAATTAACTTGCTCCTTGCTTAAACACCCAGCAATCTCTATTAGTGTGATTAGCTGGTTTTTCGAGGTGCCATGTATCGGCATAGCGGTCGAGTATTCGGTCCAAATTGGACGGACCGGAGTGGTTCTTTTGAATGGCTTCTTCCGTTGACGGGTTTAGAGCCTTGGAATCCGGCGTTGATTGCCGTATCCTCCTTATCGTTGCCGTTAATCGGCGTTTGTTTTGTTTCGGCGTGACTGCCGTTGTTGTCCTTAGTGTCCGGACTGCGAATTTTTACGGAGATTGTTGCTGCGAGCTAGCCAGCTGTCCTCTCCGCATAAGCGGGTCATTAATGATGTGAGGGCTGCCATGGATTTCGCTTTTCCTGCCCCGTGTGCGGGCTAGCCATTCGTCCGGATGTTATGTTTGAAGGCTGCAAGGGCCTCTGCATCCGGACGGTCGGCGATTTGGTTTTCTTTGTCAAGAACCGTGTCGAGAATTATGCGGCGATTCGTCTAGCTGCTAAATAATGTGGCTTAGGTCATTGGTGTCGGTGGTCGCTTTATCGTGCCTCGAAGTTGTCGAGGAATGCGGCTTCGTGTCTTCCCAAAGACCCAATTGACTCTGGGGCAAGCTGTTTAGCCAATGCCGAGCTGGTGCTTTAAGCTTGAGTGGGAGATACTTGATGGCATGGAGATCGTCGCGCGGGCCATATGGATGTGGAGAAGATAATCTTGATCCAAACCGAAGTCTGTTGTGCCATCGTAGGATTCGATGTTTACGGGTTTAAACCCTTCGGGGATTTGATGATCCATTACTTCATCAGTGAAGCATAGCGGGTGTGCGGCGCCTCTGTATTGAGCGATATCGCGATGCAGCTCGAGAGAGCGCTATCTGCTGTGTTCGGCCTGGCCGGGGTTATTGTGTCCGGCGCGACGGTATTCGTCATGGATCGTGGGGCGCCCACGTGATCCGTGGATGGATCTGGATTGCCTTGCTTTGTCCTCCAATATGTCTCACAAGTCCGGCGCGTTCCCTCTTGGCCGTGCTTTTGGAGCGATGCGGAGTGCGGTCTTGGTGGGGCCCTGGATGCCTCTCTATCACGACCACGGGGTGGTCGGTCGATATATCGTCTTGTTGGTGATGGAGGTATGTATGCTTCCTCCTCTAATCGGGGAGCAACTTGCATCTTGGGTAGCTTTTGGAGGCGTTCGAGTTTATACTCTTGACGCGAGGACCTCGGTCCATCGATCGGCCAAGAGTCTGATCAGCTTGAAGCTGTTGCTGCTTTTTCTTTAGGTTGTTTCTTTGTGGCGATAAGCTGCGCTTGAAACGCTCTTGTTCGACGGGGTCCTCGAGTGCAGCCAATTCGTTATCGTTGAGGCTTGCTTCGTCTTGGAGGAGGCATATAGTTATGATCCTCAACCTCTTAAATGCGCCGCCCTCTCGTGAGGGCTAGCTTCTGCATCCTCTGCTACTGAGTCTTCTTTGGAGGGTTATCCTTAGCACTTTACGGGGTATTATTATCTCTGTGCGGAATCTCCATTTTCTTTGTGGCGGGATTTAGGCGGCGCCACGACATCGGCACTTGGGCTGTTTCTTTAAAGAATCGCCTCCGCTATTTCTTCGCCGTCCCGTCTTTTGGGGTGTCCACCATGTATATGTCATATGACGAGGTGGTCTTCCGGTGCCTCATGGCGCTGGCTCTGATAAATCTCCGACATAAATGCGTCCATAGCGTCGATGTCTTCGGAGTCGTAGTCTAGCATGTCGGTTAGATCATCGACAGTGGTTACAAAGTGGGTGGTGGGTGGGCTCTGAATTTCTTCGTCGTCCGTATCCCAACCATCACAGCCATAGTCCGCCAGGCTCTCGATAACGAGAGATGCTTTAGCGAATTCAGGATGTCGCCAAAAGGCGAGTGTTGGAAGATGTCCGCGGCGGTGAATTCCATAACCGGTGCCCAATCCTACTCGATTGGTAGGGGCGTGGGAGGCCTTGAGTCTGGCAAGGAGTCCGGCACCTCGGAATCACGAGTTTCGCGGGGGACAAGATTAGTGTTTGGCTCCATCGCCGTGGAAGTTGAAGCCCCCAAGGCGGCGTCTATCCACCGATCCTCGATCTGGGCGATCGGCTCCGGACTAATGGCCGAAGCGGATTCGTGTGCGGCCACCAAGGAACTGTTCGGCGGCAGAGCTAGATCATGCCCACCGTCATAGTGCGGCGCGCTCGGCTGTGGCCCGAGTCCGTCGAAGATCACGTCTCCGCGGACATCGGCCGTGAAGTTTAAACTTCGAATCGACTGACGGCGGGCGTAGCTTCGATCTGCTCCAGATGGCCAAGTGAATTGGCCCACAGTGCGAAGCCGCCGAACACGAAGATCTGTTCGGGGAGAAAAGTCTCGCCCAGGACAGCGTCGTTGGTTGTGGATGCCATCAAGCCTATCGGTGACGACACAGAGGAACTCTCAATGAAAGCACCAATGTCGGTGTCAAAACCGGCGGATCTCGGGTAGGGGTCCCGAATGTGCGTCTAGGCGAATGGTAACAGGAGGCGAGGACACGATGTTTTACCTGTGTTCGGCCCTCTCGATGGAGGTAAAACCCTACGTCTTGCTTGATTAATATTGATGATATGGGTAGTACAAGAGTGGATCTACCACGAGATCAAGGAGGCTAAACCCTAAAGCTAGCCTATGGTATGATTGTTGTAATGTATGTTGTGTCCTCACGGACTAAAGCCCTCCGGTTTATATAGACACCGAGGAGGCTAGGAATTACAGTCGGTTACAATGGTAGGAGATCTACATATCCGTATCGCCAAGCTTGCCTTCCACGCCAAGGAAAGTCCCATCCGAACACGGGACGGAGTCTTCAATCTTGTATCTTCGTAGTCTTGGAGTCCGGCGGACGATGATAGTCCGGCTGTCCGGACACCCCCTAGTCCAGGACTCCCTCACCCACCCTGCTAGATGGGACCCACCATAGTGGGAGGATGACTTGTGGGCCAACTAAGTTGACGGGGATGGAGGGCTTTGTCAACTTAGTCAATATGAACGATTCTAGCTCCAGTGACCGTACGATGTCCATCCAACGGCCATAGTGCTTCTTCAACCTCTGGTCTTCTTGCTCCAGCCGCCCAAAGCAGCGCCGGTCGTGCCGCGTGCTCCTGCCTCTCGTGGCCGGCTGTGATGCCGCGGAGGCCTCACCGCCCCCTACTACTCCCACCGCTGGCCCAGGGTATCCCTCTACTCACCCACACCCCCTGTTATTCTGTGGTGATGGCAGCCTCACGCCGCAGCCGAACCAGTGAACCCTCGTACTCCTCTCCGCGCGGGCTACCACTGCTGCGTCTTCCCCGGCTCCGCGTCGTCCCCTTCCTAGGCCTCGCCGTTGTCCAGACCACCGCCCTGGTGCTCTCGGCGGGCGTGGTCAACGTGGTCAACGACCGACTTCCATCGGAAGAATCTTGTCGTGGAGAGGTCGATAACCGGGTCGGCGGCTGCAAGGAAGTGCCTACGCAAAATAATTATTCCTCAATCGGCAAAGAGGACCCACCGGATGGGCCACCTTATTTCGTGAAAAAAATGTTTCCCCCTTGACTGCTGGGACCCACCGGATGGGCCAGCGTATTTCGCGAAAAAAATGTTCCCCGCGCTGTCAGCTCGGACCCACCGGAAGTGCCTCCTTATTACGCACAAAAAATGAATACTCCCTTGCTAGCTGGGACCCACCATGGTGGGAGGCTGACTTAGGGCCTACTAAGTTGGTGGGGCGGGGCCTTTGTCAACTTTAGTCAATATGAATGATTCTAGCTCCAGTGACCGTACGATGTCCATCCAACGGCCATAGTGCTTCTTCAACCTCTGGTCTTCTTGCTCCAGCCGCCCGAAGAAGCATCGGTCGTGCCGCATGCTCCTGCCTCCGTGGCGGTGTCTTTGCCATGAGGCCTCACCGCCCCCTACTATTCCCACCGCTGGCCAGGCCCTGCGGTGACGGCAGCCTCACACCGCAGCCGAACAAGTGAACCCTCGTACTCCCCTCCGCGCGGGCTTCCGCTGCCGCGTCTTCCCCGGCTCCCCGTCGTCCCCTTCCTAGGCCTCACCGTCGTCCACCGCCATGGTGCTCTTGATGCAGCATGGTCAATGTGGTCAAGGAACGACTTCCATCGGACGTGGACTGTACGTTGAGAGGCTGACAGCTGGGTCCACGGCGGCAACAAGGAAGTGCCTCCTTATTACGCGGAAATTAATGATCCCTCCACCTGACAGCTGGGACCCACCGGACGGGCCTCTGTATTTCATGAAAAAAAACGTTCCCCCTGACTGCTGGGACCCACCAGCTACATCTTCGCGCGCAAGGAAGTGCATCCGGGCAAAAAAAAAACGATTCGCCCCCCCTGACCGCTAGGACCCACCAGCGACACCTTCGCACGCAAGGAAGTGCGTCCGGGCAAAAAAAAGATTTGCCCCCCTGACTGCTGGGACCCACCAGCTACATCTTCGCACGCAAGGAAGTGCGTCCGGGCAAAAAAAACAAAACGATTCGCCCGCCTGACTGCTGGGACCCACCAGCTACATCTTCGCACGCAAGGAAGTGCCTGACAGTAGGGACCCACCTGGTCGAAGCGTACGTAGTGTTGTCATTCTAGTCGCGAACATGTACGTACATACTGGTCGATGTAGAGGCGTGCACGTGTCGTAGATGTAGAGGCGCGCACGTGTCGTAGTAGAGGTGCGCACGTAGCATGTACACATACATACAGCAGCGAGGGTGCAAGAAAGAAAATCTGACCCGCGTCACGTACATCTGGCGGGGTCTCGAATGCCTACTCGCGCATACGTACATGGCTGGGTCGGAACGGAGAAACAGCGTCGTCGTCGTGTTCATGGGGAGGCAACGGAATGCGTCGTGTTCATTGGGAGGCAACAGAACGCGTGGGAGCCAACCGGCTGGGTCGGAACGAAATGTGTGGTCGTGTTCATCGGGAGGGCTTGGACGGAACAGGCGATGGAAACGAGGCCTGGCATACCGCACAATGGAGGAAGCGGCCTTATGTTCGACCGGCCATGTTCGAAACAGGGTCCTGTTGATCGGTAGGGGCCTGGCGTACCGCAAAACGGAGGAAACGGACCTCCTACGGTCGAAACGGGGTCTGTTCGCCGGGAGGGTGTGGCGTATCGCCAAAACGGATTTAAACGGACCTCCTACGGTGAAATAAGTCTGTTCGCCGGGAGGGTGTGGCGTACCGCAAAAACGGACGAAACAGACTTGTGTTGGAGCGCTATGGTCAAAACGGGGGGGAGGGGTGTGGCGTACCGCAAAACGGGACTCCACGAGATACTGTTCATCTCCACCGTCGACCTCCTCCAGCCTCCACGGGCTACCGTCGACCTCCTCCAGCCTCCACGGGCTCCTGTTCATCCAGCCTCCACCGCGCGCTACTCCACCAGCTACTGTTCAACCACCCCTCCATAGGCACCCCTCCACCGTCTACTATTCATCAGCCCTCCACACCACGGGGTCCTATTCAACCACCCCTCCACGGCCACCCTCCACCATCTCTGCTCATCCAGCCTCCACACCATGGGTTCTGTTCGTCCAGAGGCAACCGCCGCTCCTTGCTCATCAACCCCCATAGCGCTCCTTTGTTCATCAATCGATCGGCTTGATTAGCGGCGATGGCGAAGAATCGCTCCATCGGGTTCAGTTAACAGCCATCGATTGATCGCTCGGGTTTAGTAACACATAGCCTGCAGTGCAATCACTCGGGTTCATTTAGAGCCCAACACCTCGCTCGAGTTCAGTTAGAGCCAACGCCTCGCACACACGCGCATATGTACGAGAGAAACGTGCATCGCTCCGCCCCCGACCTCCCACCGTAACCGGTAACTCCCCGAAATTTCCCTCCCCCTCGCTTCTACCATAGTTTTTTCCATCATGGACGGCCCAAAGAATGTCATGCAGCTGCGTCTATGGCCTGCCCAGGATGAAAAGCCCATTTTCTGTCATGATTTTTTGTCATAGAAGTAGGAGCCCATCACATCTATGATGATACCGGGTTTTGTCACAATTATCGTCATAGAAGTGTCATATGTATGGCAGAAAAAAAATTCGTTCGTCCCAAAATGTCACGGATGTGTCTTTTTTTTGTAGTGTATGGTTGAATCGGCATGGTGGCAGTGCTGGAAAATTCCTAGGTTTGGATGAATCTGGGGCCTGGTTATGGGGAGGAAATGGTTATCGGGGAAAATTAGCACGACTAGAAAAAACTTGGGTATGCGCCATGCGAGAGGCGTAGGTTGGACGAAGGGAGGACATGACATGGTCCTTTGGCGGGAAAGGGAACCTTACATTGTTTTTACATAGTAGAGATTTCTCTCCGGTCTATCTATCTACTTTGGCCAAGTTTGATTGATTTATCTTTGGTGGGAGAGGTTCTTTGTAGTAGGGTGAATCTTGCGGTGATCCTATCCAGTGACAGAAAGGATAAGGGCACGTATTTGTATTGTGGCTACTAAATATAAAACAACAAGGTTTTGACATATCTTTTGGTCTTATTTTGTCTACATTATGCCATCTTGCCTAATGTGTTACTTTGTTTGTATGAATTAATTCTTTGGGATGCATGCTGGATAGCGGTCCTGGGGTGGAGTAATAGTAGTAGACGTCAGTAAGTTTAACGGTCTACTTGTCCCAGACGTAATGCCTATATAATGATTATGTCTTGGATGATCTTCATAACTATGCGCAATTCTGTCAATTGCCCAACAGTAATTTGTTTACCCTTCGCTATTCAGCTTTCGAGAGAGATGCCTCTAGTGAACCTATGGCCTTGGGTCCATTCTCCATATATTTACTACTTCCAACAATTGCTAACTATCTACCATCATTATCCTAGTTATTATTATCCTTTACTATCTTTACTATTATTTTCTTTTAACCTTGTGGCTAGCAACAACAAGGGGAGTGGCGCCCCCCTTGCCTTTGTTGGGTGCAAGATATTATTTTGTTTGTTTGGAGGTGTTGCTAACATTGTACATGTGTTACCTCCTACAGGTTCGGTAAACATTGGTTCTTAACTGAGGGAAATACTTTCTAGTATTATATTACATCATGCCCTTTCTCTTCAGGCAAATCCAATAACTCCTACGGGAGTAGCAAACGTATCTACAATTCTTGATTGTTTCATGCCATTATGTTATCATTTTTATATGATTTATATGCCATTTTATATTATTTTTATGTACTAACCTATTAACTTAGTGCACTTTTGCCAGTTCCTTTTCTTGCATGTTTTTTGTTTCACAAAAAAAACCATACCAACTGAAATCCAAACATGATGAAACTTTGCGGTGATTTTCTCTGGAACATAAGAGACCCTAGAAGCTTTAAGGGAGGACGAGAAGACCCACGAGGGGCCCACAATCCAGGTCGGTGTGCCTAGGGGTAGGCACGCCCACTGACTTGTGGGCACCTCTAGCTTCGTTTGCCCTAATCTCTAGCCTATAAATTCCCACATATCCTGAAACCCTTGGAGCGAGATCCAAAACAATTCTTCTGTCGTCGCAAGCCTCTGTTCTGAAGCAATCCCATCGGGAGGCCTTATCTGATACATTCTCGGAGGGGGAAACCAGGTCCATAGTAGTAGCTAGATGGCTTTCTCTCTCTATTTTGATCTTTAATACAATGATCTCCTCTGAGATCAATCTGATGTAACCTTTTGCGGTGTGTTTTGTTGAGATCCAATGAATTGTGGGTTTATGGTCAGAATTATGCATTGCACTATTTGAGTCTCTTGAGGTTTATTTGCTACAAAATTTTATAGCTTTGTATTTCTCTCCAATCTATCCATCTTATTTGGACAATTAAATTGATTTATCTTCAGTGGGAGAGGTGCTTTGTGGTAGGTTTAATCTTGCAGTGATCTTGCCCTATGGCAGGAGGGGAAAAGGCACATATTTGTATTGTTGCTACTAAGGATAAATCGACGGGGTTTGGTCGTATTGCTTGCTCATACTTTGTCTACATTATGTCATCTTGCTTAATGCATTACTCTATTTGTCATGAACTTAATACTTTGAGATGCATCCTGGATAGCGGTCTTGGGGTGGAGTAATAGTAGTAGATGTAGTTGGACTATGGTCTACTTATTGATACGTCTCCAACGTATCTATAATTTTGATTGTTCCATGCTATTATATTATCTATTTTTGATGTTTTATATGCATTAATATGCTATTTTATATTATTTTTGGGACTAACTTATTAACCCAGATCCTAGTGCTAGTTTTTGGTTTTTTCCCCTTGTTTTTGAGTTCTACAGAAAAGGAATATCAAACGGAGTCCAAATAGAATAAAACTACGATGATTTTTCTTGGACCAGAAGAAACCTAGAAAGCCTCGAGAGGAGTCCAGAAGACACACGAGGTGGCTACAAGCCCTAGGGGCGCGCACTAGGGGGGCTCCACTAGGCTTGTGGGCCCATCGGGTCTCCTAACCCTAATGTCAGCACTATAAATCCTCATATATTTCCCCTATGCCAGAGGCATCCACGAAAATACTTTTCCACCGCCGCATGGCTCTATTGCCGTGAGATCCCGTCTTGGGGCCTTTTCTGGCATCCTGCTAGAGGGGGATTCAATCACGGAGGGCCTCTACAGCAACCTTGCTGCCCTTCCGATGAAGCGTGAGTAGTTTACCACAGACCTACGGGTCCATAGCCAGTAGTAGATGGCTTCTTCTCTTTCTTTGATCTTCAATATGATGTTCTCCTTGATGTTCTTGGAGATCTTCGATGTAATACCTTTTTGTGGTGTGTTTGTCGAGATTCGATGAATTGTGGATTTATGATCAGTTTATCTACGAATATTATTTGAGTCTTCTCTAAACTCTATTATACATGGTTAAGATATGTTTGTATTTCTCTTCAAACTATCGGTTTGGTTTGGCCAACTAGATTGGTTTTTCTTGCAACGGGAGAGGTGCTTAGTTTTGGGTTCAATCTTGTGGTGTACTCACCCAGTGACAGAAGGGGTAGCGAGGCACATATTGTATTGTTGCCATCAAGGATAAATAGACGGGGTTTATATCATATTGCTTGATTTTATCCCTCTATATCATGTCAGCTTACTTAAAGCGTAACTCTGTTCTTGTGAACCTAACACTCTAGATGCATGCTGGATAGCGGTCGATGTGTGGAGTAATAGTAGTAGATGCAGAATCGTTTTAGTCTACTTGTCACGGACGTGATGCCTATATTCATGATCATTACCTTAGATATCGTCATAACTATGCACTTATCTATCAATTGCTCGACAGTAATTTGTTTACCCACCATATGTTTTCTTTCAAGAGAGAAGCCTCTAATGAAACCTATGGCCCCCGGGTCTATTTTCCATCATATATTTTAAGATCTATAAATAAAAAAACCCAAGAATACCTTGCTGCAATATATTTATATTTACTTTAGGTTGTTCTTTTATTTATCTTTTATACCTATCTCTATCAGATCGCACCCTTGTTCGTGACCGTGAAGGGATTGACAACCCCTTTTTCGCGTTGTGCGCAAGTGTTTGTTAGTTCGTGAGGGTGCATATATTGTGGACTTGCTTGTGCCTCCTACTGGATTGATACCTTGGTTCTTAAGTGAGGGAAATACTTATCTCTACTTTGCTGCATCACCCTTTCCTCTTCAAGGGAAAAATCAAGGCAAGCTCAAGAAGTTGGAGGAAGAATTTCTGGCGCCGTTGCCAGGGAGGTTCTACATCAAGCCTACCAAGTACCTATACCTATCATCTCTTGCACTTCCATTATTTGCCATTTTCCTCTCGTTTTCCTCTCCCCTACTTCTAAAACGTTTTCAGAAAAACACGAAAATATTTGCCTTCTTATTTGCCTTCATTCCGTTTTCCTTTATATCTTACTTGGTTTGTTTGCTCGTTTGCTTGGCATAATTGTGTATTTATTGAAAATCATAAACAAAAGGTTTGGATCCACTTAAAGTTTTCTACTTGGATCATCTTCGATCCATATGTTCTTTCGTGCCGAAACCCCAACTAGTTTAGTTGAGAGAAAATCATTAGATGAGCATGCTCATTTTGTGCGTTACCGTTTGTCTCAAAAAGGGGGACTCTTATGGAATCAAATAAATTGTTTGTTATGCTATGCTTGGAATCTATGTAAAATTAATGACTTTACTTGTTGCTCGGAGAACCCTAAAAACACCTTCCCTACCTATGTGAGTTTAATGATAATGATATGCTATCTTCTTACGCCAAGGGTGTTTATAGATACTATGATATCGAACAAATTGAAGAATTTGTTGCTTTTAATGGTGCTTATGAAGTTGCTTCTTTGATTGAGAAGTATGATATTACTCTCTACAAATCTGAAATTTTTGACATACTTAAATATTTCTATGAAAACTATGCTTATAATGCCTATGTTAAAGAATTTATTGAGATAATGTCCACTGCTTTGGAAGAAAATAATGATATGCATGAATCTATAGATAATTATGATTCCATTGATTTGATTGAAATATCCCTTGATGAACATGATGCTTGTTATTCTTGTGGCCATGATGACAATATTAATTATGCTTATGGAGATGAACTTGCTACAGTTCCTTATGTCAAACATGAAATTATTGCTATTGCACCCACACTTGATAGTTCCTTCAATGAAAGGCATGTTGGGGAACATTGCAGAAAATTAAAAAATTTCCTACGGTTTCACCAAGATCCATCTATGAGTTCATCTAAGCAACGAGTAACGGGAGAGAGTTTGCATCTACATACCACTTGTAGATCGCGTGCGGAAGCTTGCAAGGTGATGATGGAGTCATACTCGACGTGATTCAGATCACCGATGTCCAAGTGTTGAGCGGACAGCACCTCCGCGTTCAACACACGTGCGGACGGAGGCGTCTCCTCCTTCTTGATCCAGCAAGGGGAAGGAGAGGTTGATGATGATCCAAAGAAGACGGCGTGGTGGTGGATGCAGCAGATCTCGGCGAGGCCGCCAGCGACTACGGGAGGAGGGCGAGGTGTAGCGGGGGAGGGGCGCCAAGCACAAGGGCACAGCCCCCTCCCCCCCCTTTATATAGGCCTCGGGCGCCGCCCCCTGGAGATCCAATCTCAAGGGGCGGCCAAGGGGTGGAGTGCCCCCAAGCCAAGTGGGCGCCCCCCCCCCTAGGGTTTCAACCCTAGGCGCAGGGGGTGGGCCTAGGGGGGCGCACCAGCCCACTATGGTCTGGTTTCCCTCCCACTTCAGCCCATGGGGCCCTCCGGGATGGGTGGCCCCACCGGTGGACCCCCGGGATCCTTCCGGTGGTCCCGGTACATTCTGGGAGATCCCGAAACTTTCCCGATGGCCGAAATACCACTTCCTATATATTATTCTTTACCTCCGGACCATTCCGAAACTCCTCGTGACGTCCGGGATCTCATCCGGGACTCCGAACAACATTCGGTATGCTGCATACTCATATTCATACAACCCTAGCGTCACCGAACCTTAAGTGTAGACCCTACGGGTTCGGAGACACGCAGACATGACCGAGGCGACTCTCGGGCAATAACCAATAGCGGGATCTAGATACCCATGTTGGCTCCCACATGCTCCTCGATGATTTCATCGGTTGAACCACGATGTCGAGATTCGATCAAACCACATATACAATTCCCTTTGTCAATCGATGCGTTACTTGCCCGAGACTCGATCGTCGGTATCCCAATACCTTGTTCGGTCTCGTTACGGCAAGTCACTTTACTCGTCTGAAATGCATGATCCGTGGCCAACACCTTGGTCACCTTGAGCTCATTATGATGATGCATTATCGAGTGGGCCCAGAGATACCTCTCCGTCATACGGAGTGACAAATCCGATCTCGATCCGTGTCAACCCAACAGATACTTTCGGAGATACCGTAATGCAACTTTGTAGTCACCCGATTCGTTGTGACGTTTGATACACCAAAGGCACTCCTACGGTGTCCGGAGTTACACGATCTCATGGTCGAAGGAAGAGATACTTGACATTGGCAAAGCTCTAGCGCATTTAACTACGATCTTTATGCTATGCTTAGGATTGGGTCTTGTCCATCACATCATTCTCCTAATGATGTGATCCCGTTATCAACGACATCCAATGTCCATAGTCGAGAAACCATGACTATCTGTTGATCACAACGACCTAGTCAACTAGAGGCTCACTAGGGACATATTGTGGTCTATGTGTTCACACGTGTATTACGATTTCCGGATAATACGATTATAGCATGAACAAAAGACAATTATCATGAACAATGAAATATAATAATACATTTATTATTGCCTCTAGGGCATATTTCCAACAGTCTCCCACTTGCACTAGAGTCACCAATCTAGTTACATTGTGATGAATCGAACACCCATAGAGTTACGGTGTTGATCATGTTTTGCCCATGAGAGAGGTTTAGTCAGCGGATCTGCGACATTCAGATCCGTGTGCACTTTGCAAATCTCTATGTCTCCATCTTGAACATTTTCACGGATGGAGTTGAAGCGGCGCTTGATGTGCTCGGTCTTCTTGTGAAACACAGGCTCCTTGGCAAGGGCAATAGCTCCAGTGTTGTCACAGAAGAGTTTGATCGGCCCCGACGCATTGGGTATGACTCCTAGGTCGATGATGAACTCCTTCACCCAAATCGCTTCATCGCTGCCTCCGAGGCTGCCATGTACTCCGCTTCACACGTAGATCTCGCCACGACACTCGCTTGCAACTGCACTAGCTTCTTGCTCCACCATTCAACATATACACGTATCCGGTTTGTGACTTAGAGTCATCGGATCTGAGTCGAAGCTAAGCGTCGGCGTAACCCTTCTGACGAGCTCTTCGTCTCCTCCATAAGCGAAACATGTCCTTTGTCCTTTTCGGTACTTCAGATATTCTTGACCGCTGTCCGGTGTTCCTTGCGGGATTACTTTGGTATCTTGCTACCAAACTTACGGCAAGTTTTACATCGGTGCAGTACACAACATGGCATACATAATAGATCCTATGGCTGAAGCATAGGGATGACACTCACCTCTTCTTTATCTTTTGCCGTGGTGGGTGGTCGAGCCGAGCTCAATCTCACACCTTGTAACATAGGCAAGAACCCCTTCTTGGACTGATCCATTTTGAACCTCTTCAAAATCTTATCAAGGTATGTACTTTGTGAAAGACCTATGAGGCGTCTCGATCTATCTCTATAGATCTTGATGCCTAATATATAAGCAGCTTCTCCAAGGTCCTTCATTGAAAAACACTTATTCAAGTAGGCCTTAATGCTGTCGAAAGTTCTATATTATTTCCCATCAAGAGTATGTCATCTACATATAATAGGAGAAATGCTCTGAGCTCCCACTCACTTTCTTATAAACGCAGCTTCTCCATAAGTCGCATAAACTAAACGCTTTGATCATCTCATCAAAGCGAATGTTCTAACTCGAGATGCTTGCACCAGTCCATAAATGGATCATTGGAGCTTGCATACTTTGTTAGCGTTCTTAGGATCGACAAAACCTTCCGGCTGCATCATATACAGCTCTTCCTTAAGATGTCCGTTAAGGAATGCCGTTTTGGCGTCCATCGCCATATCTCATAATCATAGTATCGGCAATTGCTAACATGATTGGACGGACTTCACTTCGCTACGGAGAGAAAGTCTCGTCGTAGTCAATCCCTTGAACTTGTCGATAACCCTTAGCGACAAGTCGAGCTTTATAGATGGTAACATTACCATCGCGTCCGTCTTCTTCTTAAAAATCCATTTGTTTTCTATCGCTCGCCGATCATCGAACAAGTCTGTCAAAGTCCATACTTTGTTTTCATACATGGATTCTATCTCGGTTTCATGGCTTCAAGCCATTTGTTGGAATCCGGGCCCGCCATCGCTTCTTCATAGTTCGAAGGTTCACCGTTGTCTAACAACATGATTTCCGGGACGGGTTGCCGTACCACTCAGTGCGGAGCGTGTCCTTGTGGACCTCTGATTCGAGAGCAACTTGATCCGAAGTACCTTGATCATCATCATTGATTTCCTCTTGATTGGTGTGGGCATCACAGAGCGGTTTCTGCTGCCGCACCACTTTCCTGTTCGAGAGGTAGTACTTCATCGAGTTCTACTTTCCTCCCACTTACTTCTTTCGAGAGAAACTCTTTTCCGAAAGCATCCGTTCTTGGCAACAAAGATCTTGCCTTGGATCTTAAGTAGAAGGTATACCCGACGGTTTCCTTAGGGTATCCTATGAATCGCATTTTTCCGACTTGGGTTCGAGCTTTTCAGGGTTGAAGTTTCTTGACATAAGCATCGCATCGCCAAACTTTTAGAAACGATAGCTTAGGTTTCTTCCCAAACCATAATTCATACGGTGTCGTCTCAGCGGATTTAGGCGGTGCCCTATTTAAAGTGAATGTAGCTGTCTCTAGGCGTATCCCCAAAATGATAGCGGTAAATCGGTAAGAGACATCATAGACCGCACCATATCCAATAGAGTGCGATTCGACGTTCGGACACACCATTACTGTTGAGGTGTTCGGTGGCGTGAGTTGTGAAACAATTCCACATTTCCTTAAGTGTGTGCCAAATTCGTGACTCAAGTATTCTCCTCCACGATCTGATCGTAAGAACTTTATCTTTCGGTCACGTTGATTCTCTACTTCATTCTGAAATTCCTTGAACTTTTCAAAGGTTTCAGACTTGTGTTTCATTAAGTAGACATACCCATATCTACTTAAGTCATCAGTGAGAGTGAGAACATAACGATATCCTCCGCGAGCCTCAACGCTCATTGGACCGCACACATCGGTATGTATGATTTCCAACAAGTTGGTTGCTCGCTCCATTGTTCCGAGAACGGAGTCTTGGTCATTTGCCCATGAGGCATGGTTCGCATGTGTCAAGCGATTCATAATCAAGAGACTCTAAAGTCCATCGGCATGGAGCTTCTTCATGCGCTTGACACCAATGTGACCAAGGCGGCGATGCCACAAGTATGTGGGACTATCGTTATCAACTTTACATCTTTTGGCATCCACACTATGAACATGTGTAATATTACGCTCGAGATTCATTAAGAATAAACCATTGACCATCAGACATGACCATAAAACATATCTCTCATATAAATCGAACAACCATTATTCTCGGACTTAAATGAGTAGCCATCTCGTATTAAGCGAGATCCGGATACAATGTTCATGCTCAAACTTGGCACTAAATAACAATTATTAAGGTTCAAGACTAATCCGTAGGTAAATGTAGAGGCAGCGTGCCGACGGCGATCACATCGACTCTGGAACCATTCCCGACGCGCAGATCGTCACCTCGTCCTTCGCCGCCTCCGTTTATTCCGCAGCTCTGCTGTGAGTTACAAATAAAACAATGGCACGGTATCAAATACCGGGGAGTTACTACGAGATCTTGGCAAGGTACACATCAATTACATGTATATCAAATATACCTTTGGTGTTGCTTGGCCTTCTTATCCGCTAAGTATTTGGGGCGTTCCACTTCGGTGACCCTTCCCTTGCAATAAAAACACTCGGTCTCGGGCTTGGGTCCATTCTTTGACTTCTTCCCAAGCGGGCTTACGGGCGCGACAACATCTTTGCCGTCCTTCTTGAAGTTCTTCTTACCCTTGCCCTTCTTGAACTTAGTGGTCTTATTGACCATCAACACTTGATGTTCTTTCTTGATTTCAGCCTCTGCTGACTTGACATCGAGAACACTTGAGAATGGTCTTTACCATCCCCGCATGTTGTAGTTCATCACAAAGCTCTTGTAGCTTGGTGGGAGCGATCGGAGGATTCTGTCAATGACCGCCTCATCAGGAGGTTAATGTTCAATTTGGGTCATACGGTTGTGCAACCCGGACATCTTGAGGATGTGCTCACCGACGAACTATTTTCCTCCATCTTACAAGCTGTAGAACTTGTCGGAGACATCATATCTCTCGACCGGGCATGAGCTTGGAAAACTAGTTTCAGCTCTTGAACATCTCATATGCTCCGTGATGCTCAAAACGCTTTTGGAGCCCGGTTCTAAGCAGTAAAGCATGCCGCCTTGAGCGAGGGAGTAATCATCGGCCGAGTTTGCCAAGCATTCATAATGTCTTGGTTCTGCAGGGACGAGCGTCACCTAGCGGTCCTTCTAGGACATATTGCTTCTGGCAGCTATGAGGATGATCCTCGTGTTCGGACCCGATCCGTATAGTTTTTGCATCATCTTTCAGCTTGGTTTTCTCTAGGAACGCGTTGAAGTTCATGTTGACATTAGCGTTGGCCATTTGATCTACAAGACATATTTGCAAAGGTTTTAGACTAAGTTCATGATAATAAAGTTCTAATCAAATTATGAACTCCCACTTAGATTAGACATCCCTCTAGTCATCTAAGTGTTACACGATCCGAGTCGACTAGCCCGCGTCCGATCATCACGTGAGACGGACTAGTCATCGTCGGTGAACATCTTCATGTTGATCGTATCTTCCATACGACTCGTGTTCGACCTTTCGGTCTCCGTGTTCGAGGCCATGTCGTACATGCTAGGCTCGTCAAGTTAACCCTAGGTGTTTTCGCTGTGTAAAACTGTCTTACACCCGTTGTATGTGAGCGTAAGAATCCATCACACCGATCATCACGTGGTGCTTAGAAGCGACGAACTGTAGCAGCGGTGCACGATTAGGGAGAACACTTCTTGAAATTTTGTAAGGATCATCTTATTTACTACCGTCGTCCTAAGTAAACAAGATGCATAAACATAATAAACATCACATGCAATTATATAGTTGTGACATGATATGGCCATTATCATATAGCTCCATTGATCTCCATCTTCGGGGCTCCATGATCATCTTGTCACCGGCTTGACACCATGATCTCCATCATCATGATCTCCATCATCGTGTCTTCATGAAGTTGTCACGCCAACGACTACTTCTACTTCTATGGCTAACGCGTTTAGCGATAAAGTAAAGTAGTTTACATGGCGTTCTTCAATGACACGCGGGTCATACAAAAAATAAAGACAACTCCTATGGCTCCTGCCGGTTGTCATACTCATCGACATGCAAGTCGTGAATCCTATTACAAGAACATGACCTCATACATCACAATTCATCATTCATCACAACTTCTGGCCATATCACATCACATGATCAATCGCTGCAAAAACAAGTTAGACGTCCTCTAATTGTTGTTGCATCTTTTACGTAGCTGCGATTGGGTTCTAGCAAAACGTTTTCTTACCTACGAATAACCACAACGTGATTTTGTCAACTTCTATTTACCCTTCATAAGGGCCCTATTCATCGAATCCGCTCCAACTAAAGTGGGAGAGACAGACACCGCCAGACCACCTTATGCAACTAGTGCATGTCGATCGGTGGAACTGGTCTCACGTAAGCGTCACGTGTAAGGTTGGTCGGGCGCTTCATCCCATAATACCGTTGAAGCAAGAAAAGACTAGTAGAGGCAAGTAAGTTGACAAGATCCACGCCCACAACAAATTGTGTTCTACTCGTGCATTAGAGAACTACGCATAGACCTAGCTCATGATGCCACTTTGTTGGGGAGCGTTGCGAGAAAATTAAAATTTTTCCTACGGTTTCACCAAGATCCATCTATGAGTTCATCTAAGCAACGAGTAGCGGAGAGAGTTTGCATCTACATACCACTTGTAGATCGCGTGCGGAAGCTTGCAAGGTGATGATGGAGTCGTACTCGGCGTGATTCAGATCACCGATGTCCAAGTCTTGAGCGGACAGCACCTCCGCATTCAACACACGTGCGGGGACGGAGACGTCTCCTCCTTCTTGATCCATCAAGGGGAAGGAGGGTTGATGATGATCCAGGCAGACGACGACGGCGTGGTGGTGGATGCAGCAGATCTCCGCGAGGCTTCGCCAAGGGACTACGGGAGGAGGACGAGGTGTAGCAGGGGAGGGAGGCGCCAAGCACAAGGTGCAGCAGCCCCCTCCTCCCCCTTTATATAGGCCTCGGGGCGCCGGCCCTGAGATCCAATCTCAAGGGGGCGGCCAAGGGGGTGGAGTGCCCCCCAAGCCAAGTGGGCGCCCCCCACCCCTAGGATTTCAACCCTAGGCACAGGGGGTGGGCCTAGGGGGCGCACTAGCCCACTATGGGCTGGTTCCCCTCACACTTCAGCCCATGGGGCCATCCGGGATGGGTGGCCCCACCCGGTGGACCCCCGGGACCCTTCCGGTGCTCCCGGTACATTACCGGGAGATCCCGAAACTTTCCCGATGGCCGAAATACCACTTCCTATATATTATTCTTTACCTCCGGACCATTCCGAAACTCCTCGTGACGTCCGGGATCTCATCCGGGACTCCGAACAACATTCGGTATGCTACATACTCATATTCATACAACCCTAGCGTCACCGAACCTTAAGTGTGTAGACCCTACGGGTTGGAGAGACACGAGACATGACCGAGACGACTCTCGGGCAATAACCAACAGCGGATCTGGATACCCATGTTGGCTCCCACATGCTCCTCGATGATTTCATCGGTTGAACCACGATGTCGAGATTGATCAAACCACATATACAATTCCCTTTGTCAATCGATGCGTTACTTGCGAGACTTCGATCGTCGGTATCCCAATACCTTGTTCGGTCTCGTTACGCAAGTCACTTTACTCGCATCTGTAATGCATGATCCGTGGCCAACACCTTGGTCACCTTGAGCTCATTATGATGATGCATTATCGAGTGGGCCCAGAGATACCTCTCCGTCATACGGAGTGACAAATCCAGATCTCGATCCGTGTCAACCCAATGAGATACTTTCGGAGATACCTATAATGCACCTTTATAGTCACCCAGTTACGTTGTGACATTTGATACACCCAAGGCACTCCTACGGTATCCGGGAGTTACATGATCTCATGGTCGAAGGAAGAGATACTTGACATTGGCAAAGCTCTAGCAGACGAACTACACGATCTTTATGCTATGCTTAGGATTGGGTCTTGTCCATCACATCATTCTCCTAATGATGTGATCCCGTTATCAACGACATCCAATGTCCATAGTCAGGAAACCATGACTATCTTTTGACCACAACGAGCTAGTTAACTAGAGGCTCACTAGGGACATATTGTGGTCTATGTGTTCACACGTGTATTACGATTTCCGGATAATACAGTTATAGCATGAACAAAAGACAATTATCATGAACAATGAAATATAATAATACATTTATTATTGCCTCTAGTGCATATTTCCAACAAGGCATGATTGCAATGATGTTATTATAAATTCTATTAATGTCAATTGTGCTAATAATATGCAAAACCCTAAACTTGGGGATGCTAATTTTGCTATGTCCACTACTTGTTGCAATGATCATGATTGGGGTGATAATACTTTTTATGATTTTGAGAATTTATTTAAGCCTCATGATGAATATGTTTGCGATAATATTGAAAGTAGGTTTCGAAGAGTGTCAACTCTAGGTAATAATGATCCCACTACTTTGTAGAATGATCAATCTTACGAAATTTTTGATAAAAGTGGGCTTGGAGAAGTAATGACTTTATTTTATGTTAATCCCACTATTTCGGAAGAGCGTCAACTTTGCATGCATGTGTACCATGAAGAGAAAAGTTTATATGATAGCTATATTGTTGAATTTGATTATGATCCTACATGTAATTATTATGAGAGAGGAAAATATGGTTGTAGAAATTTTCATGTTACTAAATTACCTCTCATTATGTTGAGATTGATATTGTTTCTTTCTTCTTCCTTGCATATGCTAGTTTTTGCTTATCTTGATAATTTGTTTGCTTATAAAATGCATATGCATAGGAAGTATGTCAGACTTAAACTTGTTTTCCACATGCTACATGATGCTCTCTTCATGTTTCGATTGCTAACTTTCGTGTGAGCATCATTAAATTTATCAATGCCTAGCTAAAAGGCTTTAAAGAAAATCGCTTGTTGGGAGACAACCCAATTTTTTTCGTTTCTATTTTTTATGAGTATACACATTAGTACTTCTGTAGTAATTGTGTTTTGGCGTTTTAATTAGTGTTTGAGCCAAGTAAGACCTTTGGGATGGTCTATGGTGATAGTTGATTTGATTTTGCTGAAAAACAGAAACTTTTGCAGCCAGTAATAGAATTGATCTGAGCTGCTGGAACATGATAAATACTTATTTTTGGACCCAAGATTGATATGCAAATTTCCCAGATTGTCCTAATTTTTTAGAATTTTTGGAGTTACAGAAGTATACAAAATTTCTAGATTACTACAAATTGTTCTGTTTTTGATGGATTTTGTTTTCTATGTGTTGTTTGCTTATTTTGATGGATCTATGGGTAGTATCGAGGGGTATGACCATGGATAAGTTGGAATACAATAGATATTACACCAATATAAATTTAGAATGAGTTCACAACTGTACCAAAGTGGAGATTTATTTTATTATACTAACGGAGCTTACGAGTTTTCTATTGAGTTTTGTGTTGTGAAGTTTTCAAGTTTTGGGTAAAGATTTGATTGACTATGGAATAAGGAGTGGCAAGAGCCACAGATTGGGTATGCCCAAGGCACCCGAATTTAATATTCAAGGATAACCAACCATCTAAGCTTGGGGATGCCCCGGATGGCATCCCTTCTTTTGTCTTCAATCCATCGGTAAATTTACTTGAGGCTATATTTTTACTCACCACATGATATGTGTTTTCCTTGGAGCGTCTTGTATGATATGAGTCTTTGATTTTTAGTTTTCCACAATCATCCTTGATGTACACACCTTTTGAGAGGGACACACATTAATCGTGAATTTATTAGAATACTTTGTGTGCTTCACTTATATCTTTTGAGCTAGGTAGTTTGCTCTAGTGCTTCACTTATATTATTTTGGGAGTCTTTAAAAACATGGTAATTTTTTTAGGTTATGAATTTAGTCCTAATATGATGGGCATCCAAGAGGGATATAATAAAAACTTTCATATAAGGAGCATTGAATATATGAGAAGTTTGATTCCTTGCAATTATCTTGAAATATAAAGATGGTGATATTAGAGTCATGCTAGTGAGTAATTGTTGATCGGTAGAAATACTTGTGTTAAAGTTTGTGATTCTCGTAGCATGCACGTATGGTGAACCGTTATGTGATGAAGTCGGAGCATGATTTATTTTTTGATTGTCACTGGTACAGCGAGGTGCTATACAAACGGTTTTAAACCCCTTTCTGTGGCGACGTTTTGAACCATCGCCAAGTGAGTGATTGTGATAGGGGGGTCCTTACCACACGACCCAGAAACCGTCGGGGATAGGCCCTCCTGGCACACACGCTCGGCAAAATGAGGTCGTGTGCGATGAGCGAGCGATGAAATACGATTATACAGGCCCAATCGGTTCCGGTCGCAAGCACATCCCACACAGTCAGTCCCAAACAAACGTTTTCGTTTGTTATGTACATCTGACACAGTCAGTCCAGGGAAATTCCATTCTTATGTACATCCCACACAGCCAATCTAGGGAAAATGTTTCCATTCGTATGTACATCCCATGCAGTCAATCAAGGGAAAAAGTTTCCATTCGTATATACATCTCACATAGTTTTATGTATAGCCTCGTGTGTGATAAGTGTAACTATCACATACGCTCTGCCTCGGTTAACCATTTGCTTTATTCAACTACATCACACATGATTTGATGAAGAAAACTGTGTGGCATCAGGCTATCCATCACAAGCGCTTTTACTGCTAGAACCGTTTGCAAAGTTCCATGACCCATTTAGCATGTTTATTAGTTTATAATTAATAATTCCAGTATTACACAAATTCACATTTCATATCGACCAGTTGCTTGCCAATTTCATATCAGGCACATAAATGTATTTTAACATCACAGTGTGATAGCAACCTGAAAACAGCACAGTACAACATATAGCTAGTTCACCTTCATAAGAACAATACTAGAACAGTATATTAATTTCCCTAAACGAGATCATCCAGACTCGTCTTATCCACCTCTGCTTTGAGTTCAGTAAGAACCTGTTTTGCGCTGGCCAACTGGGAAAGTACCTCCTCCTTTGCCAACAGCATCTTAGCAAAGTCTGATTTAAAAAAATCTGAGCTCATTCTCCATCTTCCTCTTTTTATCCCGCATCTTCAAATATTCTTCAGCGTTGACAACACTTTCTCTAAGCCTACCTCTGTTCTTGTCCTCATACATGCTCCAGAGCTTTGCTAGGCACATCCTCAAAGATTGTGGTCACTCTTGATCAACCCACTCCAAGTAAGAACACTTTTGTTCATCCTATAATATTTAAAACTAGATATGTAATAATTGTAGGGGAAATGGGTTTCTGGCAACATAGAAAATCACCAAATACATATTTTGATAAACTGAAGAAACATGTCAATTATGACATATCTTCTCAAAAAGGTCAATGTGCAAATGAATTAATTGCTACTAAGACAACAACCAAATTCTGAAACATCAGAATCTATAATTAACTACAACAAATGCTACAAGTTCTTAGTCATGTACTATAAATAAGAAATTGAACATTTTATGAGGAAGCTATATAACTGCAACAGCATAGAGTCAGTGTTTGGGTGACATCAAATTGATACTAACAGGTGTGTACATTCACAAAATTAGTAACATCGAACTAATAGCACCAAGGCCGTCCATTATGCATACCAAAACTGGTGTGAAGACAACTGTTGCTACATTTGGCACCGGTGCCCTACACTAGTGAGCCGATGTAGCAAAAAATCAGGGACCCAGACTCCGGAGAACCTAGTTGCTCCGATGCCCAGTTCCTTTGTGCCATAAAGATTTAGTATTTTACTGCTTGGCTACTCGGATGTGTGGACCAAAGTTGGCTGCACAAACTGTTGAAACGGTGCCAAATAATTTTCTAATGGTACAGCTGAAGAGATGGCAACAATTTTAGATACTAGGTACAAACTGTGACACTATCTTAACATCCACAATAACATAGCGCAGTGACAGTGTCTGAATCACATCTAACAAATGATTTGTAACAACCAAAGTGGGCTAACCTTCTCTACACAATCCAGAAACTTCCTCCCATTGTCCCCAGATTCAGACGTAACTAGCTTCATGCATGGAGATAGATGGTGACAACGAGCAGACAGATCTTCAGCCATCGTGCTCCATTCGTTGCAACTAATGGTCCTAGGGAGCTACAAGAGGAAGAAATGACTCAAATCGATCGCTGGGTTAAAATCCTTCTTTCCAAGTCATAATGTCGAGAGAGAAGAGAGGCATACGCGGGTGCTGAAAAATTCGTCGTCGAAGGAGGAGCCGTTGGAGAGGTCATTAAGAAGACCATGGCGACCCCAACAGTAGGATGCTAGACGACGAGAGCGAGGAAGCAAGCGAGGAAGCGGCTATAGCTTCAGGAGGAAGGAAGGAGGAAATAGGGGAAATGTGACTTGTCGCCGAGGAGAAAAGGGGGTGGGGAAGGGGGGGCGGGGGTAGAAATTTCGGTGGTAGGCCCAAATTTTCGAAATGTGGAGGGAAACTTTGCACGCGGTGCCACCAGACACCATTCACTTTGAACGATTGTGTGCACCGCAAACGATTCTTCTGCTTTACGTGCATAGGATGAGTTTGATAATTCAATTTTGGTGGAAATTTCCCTGGGTACTGTCCTCATCCACGTCATTGCATAATTTAACATCGCTTGCTAATTTGGGCACAGAAAAGAGCGTACAGTACAGAGACCACACTTACTGAATCGAGCAATTCTAGTAATTAAACAGAGCCAGTTGACCTAAACATTGCTCTAACAAAAGACCAGCATTAAAAACAAAGCCTAAGTATGCATAATTTTAACAAGGCCACCGCCGCGCCGGCCTATGCATCGCCGGTGTGAGATGAGACGCCGATGACTTGTCCTAGCGACATGCCTCCATTGGTGGACTCCGCGTCCCCCCTGCTGAAGTCTGTCGCGTCCTTGTCCTCGTCCCCGGCGCCGCCCTCAAGGTTGTAGTACTCATAGTAGTGGTTGCGCCAGAGCTCGCGTTGGTACTCCACCGCCGATTCCTCGATGGACAGACTCTTCTCTATGTCGACCTCGGCCACGTGCAACTCCTCCTCCCGGCGCTCCTCGATCTCCACCGCCTCCTACATCTCCAGCTCCCTCTCGGCGATCTCATGAGGAAGTAGGTGCTTCATGGCCACCGCCGCCTTTTCGGACATGGGTTGCATGCTGGATTCGGAGGTGGCCTGGAATATCTTGGCGTGTGTGTCCTTGATCTTGGCGTGGATGGCCTCGACCCAGGCCAGGGAGACATCGGTGGCACAGACAGTAGCTCAAGTGCTCTTGGCGTTTGCAGCCGCCGTTGCAGTAGCTGCTGCAGCTTTCTCGGCTGCCACAGACACCCTCTTAGCGGACGCCGCCGCGCTCCATGCAGATGTGGGGGCACTCTTGGTGTACGCGGCCGCGCTCTCGGCGCAGGCGGCGGCACCCGGGGAGGACGCGACCATCGTACGGGCCCTCACGAAGCGTTTCCATGGCGTCATCTTTTGCAAGAATGGGTTGCATGAATGGGGATCGGGATTTGGGGGTTGCCAGCACTAGAGCAGACGAGCCAGTGAAGCTTAAGGAGGAAGACTTAAATAGACCCACGAATTTTCATCGCAAACGGTTCATGCAAAACAATTGTGTGTGATGTTGCTGGTATTTTTTATTAGCTGTGAAAGACGAATTTGGAGTTAAGTGGCAACGGATGGTGTTTTAAATGTACGAGAAAATTTGTAGTACTAATAAAATTGTCATTTGAATATTTGGAAAATTCCAGGGGCCATTTGACCTTTTAAGAAATTTAAGTGATTTTCCAGCCATTTAATGACCGCAATTCAAATTTGAACTACATCTACATGCAACGACTAACCATAACAGTTTGAAAAATCATATTTGTGTATTTGTGTGCGAGTTAATTCCATGTGCAGTAAATTGGAAGGATTTTCAAACATATTGGTCTCCCGGCTATGACACAAAGCATGGAGTGCCATGGCATTTAAATTCCAAAAAGTTAAAAAAAGATCAGAAACACATGAAACCTTGCTTGATGTAATGTCACGCCACCAAGATGACGTGGTAAAAAAATTGGAATGTTTGACGAAAGTTTGAAAACACACCCCTCACAAACTGGAGTAACTCACTAGAAGGCGCGTGGTTCCGATAGAGAACAATGCATGTTTGATGACGAACGGGAGATGGCTTCCTCTTACGGCCTTCAAATTTTTTCTACAGCTAACGTGCACTAATACAAGTGTCATGTGAAAATTTGGAAAATTTCAGGGGTCATTTGACCTTTTAAAGACAATTAAGTGATTTTCTAGCCATATAATGACCGTAATTCAAATTTGAACTACATATACATCCAACGGCTAACCATGACATTTTGAAAAATCATATTTGTGTACTTGTGTGCGAGTTAATTCCATGGGCAGTAAATTGGAAGGAATTTTCAAACATATTTGTGTCATGGCCTAGACACATGCATGGAGTGCCATGGCATTCAAATTCTGAAAAATTAAAAAAAGATCAGAAAGACATGATACCTTGCTTGACGTAATGTCATGCCAACAAGAAGATGTGGTAAAAAATTGGCCTGTTGACGAAGTTTTGGACACACAGCCCTCATAAACCGAAGCAACTCAGTAGAAGGCTCGTGGTTCCAGGAGGGAACAATGCATGTTTGATGACGAATGGGAGATAGCTTCCTCTTATGGGTTTCAAAAAATTTCTACAGTTAACATGCACTAATACAACTGTCATGTGAAAATTTCAAAAATTCTAGGGGTCATTTCACCTTTTGAAGACATTTAAGTGATTTTCTAGCCATTCAATGACCGTAATTCAAATTTGAACTACATCTACATGCAACGGCTAACCATAACGGTTTGAAAATCATTTTTTTGTACTTGTGTGGCGAGTTAATTCCATGTGCAGTAAATTGGAAGGAATTTTCAAACATATTGGTGCCATAGCCTAGACACATGCATGGAGTGGCATGCCATTTAAATTCCAAAAAAATGATCAGAAACACATGAAACCTTGCTTGGCGTAATGTCATGCCAATAAGATGATGTGGTACAAAAATTGGCCTATTTCACAAAAGTTTGTACACACACCCCGCACAAATCGGAGCAACTCACTAGAAGACACGTGGTTCTGAGTGGGAACAATGCATGTTTGATGACGAATCGACAATAGTTTCCTCTTATGGGCTTGAAAAAATTTCTACAATTAACATGCAATAATACAACTGTCATGTCAAAATTTGAAAAATTTCAGGGGTCATTTGACCTTTTTAAGACATTTAAGTGATTTTGTAGCCATTTAATGACCATAATCCAAATTTGAACTACGTGTACATGCAACGGCTAACCATAACGGCTTGGACACATGCATGGAGTGCCATGGCATTTAAATTCCAAAAAAATAAAAAAAATTGATAAGACGATGTAAATATATGGTGTTCAAAAAAGAAAATGTAAAGATCTGGCAAGACAACTGGGCCCCACACAATTGGCACTCTATTTTGTGCCTCGAGGTTTGGAAGGTGAGTGGCGTGGGTTATTAATCAGACACGGTTCTGTATTGGAAACCGTCAGCTATTAAGTTCACACACGGCTTTCGCTGTGGGAATCGTATGTAATTCAAACTACAATACTCGTAAATTCCGGCAACCGGCTATGTACTGTTCCCGTCGATCTAGATTCCGGCTGCCAATAAATACTACCTTGCTCATGTCATCTTGCCTGCATTCCCATCTACATCCTCCTCTCTCTCTCTCTCTCTCTCAAATCTCTGCCATGGCGCCGCTGATCTGCCCATGCGTCGACAAGGAGGCGCCACCCCCCGAGGACGCTCAATTGAAGAGCGGCGACAAGGAGGACCCTTACGCGTCGCCGGACGAGATAGCGCCGGACCCCCCAACTTTGGAGTGGTTTTGGGGCCAGTACAATCTTTGTCTACGGAAGTCGATGTCGCCGTCTGAGAAAGCCAGGCAAATGGCATTCAAGAAGTAGATGGCGGAGGAGGAAGCCAGGTACCAGGCGACATGTCAAGCCCGTGATGCCGCCTAGAAGAAGGAGGCAGTGGAGCTTTGGGGGCGGGCGCGTCGTTGTGCGAAGGAGGTGTACAAAGATGGGTACTTTGCGAGGAAGGTCAAAGGCGCTAGGTGCCTCATCACTGCATGGAGGTTGGCCGATAAGCTCCATCATGCCACCGACGGGGAGCTTCGGTGGACGCCCAATGAAACGGCAAGATTGTTCGTGCTCATCCACCAGCAGGAGGCAGACCGGTACGTCAAGCGCTGCAAGGCGAAGGAGGCGGAGTACTGCCTTCATGCTGGGAAGACGCCGCGCACCAGGGAGCTGATGGTGAGGGGCTGCCAGAATACTGCTCTTAGGAGGGATTGTTAGTTTTAGTATTGTTCGTTCTCAATTTTATGCATTGTACATAGTAGTCAAGTATCATCGTGTATATGTGATGATATTATATATATTCTGTGATGAGCTAATGAACAATTAATATATATTATGAATTCCATTTTCTATTTGTTTTTGCATACTAATTTGTATCTAACTGTTATCATCCACATATATAGAATGGAAAGCATATACACACACATTGAAATAGAACATATAAGAACGGAAAACAGAGTACACACATTGAAACAGAGCAATATTATGATTGCTGTGAATACATAGCGATGCACGTCGAAACGACTCAACAAAATAAAACGCGTCCATGAGATCATGACCAGCAGCCCTTGCCTATGGTAGCTCTTGGCTCTGCCTGAACTCGTGCAGGCGTTTGTCCAAGCGTTCGACACGCTCGCGGTACATCTAGAGCGTGACCTCGAGCTCCAAGTGGCTATTTCATCAGAGATCACCAGCTTGAGGATGCGACGGCCATGTTCCTCTACTGCGCCTAGGTGGACACCTGGGCCAAGGAGGCGGTCGAGCCTAGCGACCAGCGCATTGGCATCGAGCGCACCGCGGACAAGGCGAATGGGGTGACCCATGCGAACAGCGTGGTGCGCGTCCGGTGCAAGTACGGCACGGCCAACCTCTGGTGCAAGTACGGTGCAGACAGCCTCTGCCCACTCCTGGCGAGGAATGAGGGTACTGACGGGATGTGTACCCAGCTACGACGCCCTGTCGACAGCAGGCAAGCGCTGATGGATCCGCTCTTGCTGTGCGGCACGCCACGCCTCTCGCTCTGCGGTGCTCCACCGGTCTCGCTGTGCAACGAGCAGCGGCCTATCAGCATGGACATGCCTAGCTTGCTCTGCGGCGCGCCATCGATCATGTTGTGCGGTGAGCTGCAGCCTCTCGGCGCTGACATGCCTATCTTGATCCGCGACGCTGAAGCGCCATGCGCCAAGGGTCTCCTCAACCCTGGCGATGACGCGCATCATGGCGTCATCCATCGCATTGCCGGGGAGCGCCTCAGCCTCGACGGGCTGTGGCGCCTTCTCGTTTTCCTTGTCGAGGAGGTTGATGGCAGAGGCGGAACTTTGGTGGATTGGCATCCTTGGAAAAGGTGGATGTGCTACAAGCTGCGCTTGTTGCCTCCGTGAGTCGCGTGCCACATGCAATATTGTTGGGTGGCAGTGGGAAACCGGTGAGGAATGGCGGGAAACAGTGGCTTGTTCATAAAACACCATCAATTAATGGAAACTTAGCACAGAAGGAACATAGAGCTAGCAAGGCGCGTGCAGGCGCATTGCTCGCCCAAGGCTATGATCCAACAGAGCACACTATTCAGAGTAAAGACTATCATTCCGTGTGCCGTATATCGCAGACACCCTGATCTACTAACCGTTTCTTTTGTGTTGCCTAATCACAAACAGTTCATCCGAGTGAACTGTATGTCGTATATCGCACACACCTTCATCTGGCTGCCCATTTTTGTTATTCCGCCTCATCACAAACAGTTTATTAGAGTGATCTGTATGCCGTATATTGCACACGCCTTCATCTGGCTACCCATTTCTGTTGTTCTGCCTCATCATAATTAGTTCATCGAACTGAACCGTATGCCCCGCATCGCACACGTAAGTAAAATCTAAACCGTGTGTTTGTTGTCTCCGCCATCACAAACGTTTTGCATCTTCTTTGACAGTTTTTTTACATCCCCGTTTGCGATTAATGCATCGCACACAGTTTTGTCAAAGGGTCTCTGATCGTAGTGTCAAGTTAGCAGCATCCTGCAGTAGTGTGTCATCCTTTGTGTGGAGGTCAGGAGCGCACGATGGTTAACTCATGCCAACATCTCCCCTAGGAGCAATCATGTAGTAATTTGTTTTGGCTAATAAATTTTTGCAATAAGTATGTGATTTCTTTATGACTAATGTTGAGTCCATGGATTATGCGCACTCTCACCCTTCCACCATTGCTAGCACCTCTAGTGCCACGCAACTTTCATCGATGCATTAAACCCACCATATACCCTTCCTCAAAACAGCCACCATACCTACCTATTATGGCATTTCCATAGCCATCCAAGATATATTGCCATGCAACTTCCACCGTTCCGTTTATGACACATACCATCATTGTCATATTGCTTTGCATGATCATGTAGTTCACATAGTATTTGTGGCAAGGCCACCGTTCATATTTTTATACATGTCACTCTTGATTATTGCACATCCAAGTACACCGCCGGAGGCATTCATATAGTCATATTTTGTTCTAAGTACTGAGTTGTAATTCTTTAGTTGTAAGTAAATAAAAGTGTGATGATCATCATTATTAGAGCATTGTCCCATGTGAGGAAAGGAAGATGGAAGCTATGATTCCCTCACAAGTTGGGATGGGTCTTCGGACTTTATAAAAAATAAAAGAGGCCAAAGAAGCCCAAACAAAAAAGAGAGAAAAGAGAGAAGGGACAATGTTAATATCCTTTTTCCACACTTGTGCTTCAAAGTAGCACCATATTCTTCAGGATAGAGAGTCTCCTATTTTATCACTTTCATATAGTAGTGAGAATTTTTCATTATAGAACTTGGCTTGTATATTCCAATGACGAGCTTCCACAAATTGCCCTAGGTCTTCGTGAGCAAGCGAGTTGGATGCACACCCACTTAGTTCCTTTTTGAGCTTTCATACACTTATAGCTCTAGTGCATTCGTTTATGGCAATCCCTACTCACTTGCATCGATATCAATTGATGGGCATCTCCATAGCCTACTAATTTTCCTAGTTGATGTGAGACTTTCTCCATCTTTTTGTCTTCTCCACAACCACCGTATTCTATTCCACCTATAGTGTTATATCCATGGCTCACGCTCATGTATTGCGTGAAAGTTGAATAAGTTTGAGAATACTAAAGTATGAAACAATTTCTTGACTAATATCGGGGTTGTGCATGATGAAATACTTTGTGTGATGAAGATGGAGCATAGCCACAGTATATGATTTTGTAGGGATAACTTTCTTTAGCCATGTTATTTTGAGAAGACATGATTGTTTATTAGCATGCTTGAAGTATTATGGTTTTTATGTCAATATTAAACTTTTATTTTGAATCTTATGGATCTGAACATTCATGCCACAATAAAGAAAATTGCATTAATAAATATGTTAGGTAGCATTCCACATCAATAATTCTGTTTTTATCATTTACCTACTCGAGGACGAGCGGGAATTAAGCTTGGGGATGCTTGATATGTCTCCAATGTATCTATAATTTTTTATTGTTCCATGCTATTATATTATCTATTTTGGATGTTTTATATGCATTAATATGCTATTTTATATTATTTTTGGTACTAACTTATTAACCTAGAGCCCATCGCCACTTTCTGTTTTTTCCTTGTTTTTGAGTTTTACAGAAAAGGAATATCAAACGGAGTCCAAACGGAATAAAACTTTACGATGATTTTTCTTGGACCAGAAGAAACCTAGGAAGCTTTGGGAGGAGGCCAGAAGACTGACAAGGTGGCCACAAGCGGGCTTGTGGGCCCCTTGGGAGTCTCCTAACCCTAATCTCAGCATTATAAATCCTCAAATATTCCCCCTATGCCAGAGGCATCCATGAAAATACTTTTCCGCCGCTGCAAGCCTCTGTTCCCTTGAGATCCCATCTTGGGGCCTTTTCTGGCATCTTGCCGGAGGGGGATTCGATCACGGAGGGCCTCTACATCAACCTTGCTGCCCATCCGATGAAGCGTGAGTAGTTTACCACAGACCTACGGGTCCATAGCTAGTAGCTAGTTGGATTCTTCTCTCTCTTTGATCTTCAATACAATGTTCTCCTTGATGTTCTCAGATATCTATCCAATGTAATACCTTTTTGCAATGTGTTTGTCGAGATTCGATGAATTGTCGATTTATGATCAGTTTATCAATGAATATTATTTGAGTCTTCTCTGAACTCTTTTATGCATTATTAAGATATCTTTGTATTTCTCTTCGAACTATTGGTTTGATTTGGCCAACTATATTGGGTTTTCTTACAATGGGAGAGGTGTTTAGTTTTGGGTTCAATCTTACGATGTCCTCACCCAGTGACAGAAGGGGTAGCGAGGCACATATTGTATTGTTGCCATTAAGGATAAAAAGATGGTGTTTATATCATATTGCTTGAGTTTATCCCTCTACATCATGTCATCTTACTTAAAGCGTTACTCTGTTTCTATGAACTTGATACTCTAGATGCATGCTGGATAGTGGTCAATGTGTGGAGTAATATAGTAGTAAATGCATAATCGTTTCGGTCTACTTGTCACGAACGTGATGCCTATATTCATGATCATTGCCTTAGATATCGTCATAACTATGCGCTTTGCTATCAATTGATCCACGGTAATTTGTTTACCCACCGTATGTTTTCTTTCAAGAGAGAAGCCTCTAGTGAAGCCTATGTCCCCCGGGTCTATTTTCCATCATATATTTTCAAATCTATAAACCAAAAAATCCAAAAATACCTTGCTGCAATTTCTTTATATTTACTTTAGTTTGCTCTTTTATTTACATTTTATACCTATCTCTATCAGATCTCACCCTTGTTCGTGACCATGAAGGGATTGACAACCCCTTTTTGCGTTGTGTGCAAGTGTTTGTTAGTTTGTGCAGGTGCATATATTGGGGACTTGCTTGTGCCTCCTACTGGATTGATACCTTGGTTCTTAACTGAGGGAAATAATTATCTCTACTTTGCTGCATCACCCTTTCCTCTTCAAGGGAAAAATCAACGCAAGCTCAAGAAGTAGCACTTATCACAGGCGTAATGCATATATATTGATTATGCCTTGGATGATCATCATAACTATACTCATTTCTCTCAATTGCCCAACAGTACTTTGTTTACCCACCAGTGATATGCTTATGAGAGAGATTCCTCTAGTGAACCTATGGCCCCTGGATCCATTCTCAATTATTACTAAGAATCCTACAATTACCTTTCTATTTTATTTCAATTTCTCTTTATTTTTGCTTGTTTGCCTATCACTATCAGATTAAACCTTGCACCTGCCAAGAACAAGGGGGGGTGATGATCCCCTTGCCTTTGTTGGGTGCAAGCATTTGCTTTATGTGTGTGTGGCAGGTACCATTCATGTCGTTTGTGTGTCGTCTCCTTACGGTTCGATAACCTTGGTCCTTAACTGAGGGAAATACTATCTACTACTATACTGCTTTACCCTTCCTCTTGGGGGTAATCCAACAACTCCATCACGAGTAGCACTCGGCATTACTGCGTTCAAGACATTTTAAGCAAGGTGGTATGAACACCTTAGGTTGTTCCTTAAGTTGTTGGGAGAGAAGATAATTTTGCATCAACAAGTCATCATGAGCCTCTCTCAACGATTCGAGTTCTTGTTTCCTCTAAAGGTACTCATAAGTCTGTCTCTCATGGTCAGCCGAGAGAAAATCATGACGCTTCGTTAGCTCTTCCATTTGTGACTCGAGAGCATAATGCTCTTCTGTCAACGTTTGGTTTTCTCCATCTCCTCGACCAACAACCCTTTGGACTTTCTGAGTGTTTTCTCAATTTTCTCGAGAGAGTATTGTTGCTTCTTAGCAATTTTTATCAGTTTAGCATGATCATCATCATTAGAGGAAAATTCATCAATAGCATATATCTTGTGATGCTTGGGAGATACCTTTTCCTTCCAAGCTTTTGCCATGAAGCAGAACACGGGTGCCTCATCACTGCTTGAATTGTTGTAGAAGAAGTTTGACGTGGATGTGGAAGCGCATGCGATCCTAGTCATGCCCGAGTCTGATTCTTCTTCGAATTCTTCTTCTTCATCACAGTCAGAAGCTTCTTCATCTGAGTCCATTTCCTTCCCGATGTATGCCTTGGCCTTGTGAGAGGTATTCCTTTGGTTGGAGGTGGACTTTGAAGGAGGTCTTGAAGATGATCTTGAGGTAGAGTTGGAGGTGGAGTTGTCCTTCTTTTTAAAGAACTTCTTGATCTTCTTCTCATCATCTGAATCATAGTTCTTGCTCTTTCCCTTGCCATGTTTGCTACCGCCCGATTCAAATCTTCCACTGGCTCATATCTCAACTTCATAGAGAGGACAATCAGAGATGAAGTGTCCTGGTTTCTTGCATTTGAAGGGAGTGTAGTCCCCCGTAGGTTTTGACGAGGAGTTGGAACTTCTGGAGTTGCTTGAGCCTTTCTTATGAGATTGACTTTTCTTTCGGAATCACTAGAAGTGTTTTGTTATTAGCGAGATATCCTAGTGGTACTTTCAGGATCATCAGAATCTACATCGGCATTATATTCCGAAGATGATTCGGCCACAACTTTGAGTGTGTGACTCTTTTGGTAACTTGAACCTAGAGGTCTCTCTTTTCTTCTACGTGCTCCTCATGAGTGCTCAAACTTTCCATGATATTGTCCGAGTTGAGTAACTTGAAATCAACTCTCTCCCTGATCATCAGAACCAGTGTTCAAAGAACATATCCACTGATCTAAGCATCTTCTACACAACTTCATGATAAGTGTCTTTCGCCCCTAGGCCTTGTGGCTCATTTGAAATATCAGTTAATCGAAAGTTTGCTGGTAGCTTTCATTCTCGGTCATTTTGAAGCGGTCGAATTTGGCACGAAGATTATCGACGTGAGCTTCCTTCTGACTGGACACATCCTCATTTATCTTTTTGAGGATGTCCCTTCTTTTGAAGTGTCAAACTAACGATATTGAAGGAATTGCGCTTGAGACAGATGACCGCAGATCCCATCCTTTGCTAGTGCATCCATCTGAATGAGCCTTTTCTCCCATGGAGTGCGATCCCGGGGTCTCGACCATTTAGCCATGTTAAACTACATGCCACATCCCATCATCAGTCGCTCGAAGATGGATCTTCATCTTCTCCTTATAGAAGGGATAGTTCGTCCCATCGAATATGGGGATCTTCAGATTCAACTGTAGTTCACTGAAGACATACTTAAACTCCAAGGTGGTTAGACTTCAATAAGCAGAGACAAGGAGTACCTAGATCTGATACCAATTGTAGGAACGAAGTATGTCTACTAGAGTGGGGGTGAATGGGAGATTAAAATTTCTATCGTGAAACTTCAAATCTCTCAGACCAAAGCAGGGGAAATAACAAAACAGGAACGAGTCTACGAAAGAAAACTACCGAAGGAGAACCAAAGCATGCATTGAGAAACAATCACATAGTTGAAACATAATTCTCAGCAAATAACTGAAAGTAAATAGGGTACTGAGGTGACCAGTGATGCTCGATGGTGACACGGTATTTGTCCGACTAGTTCACTCTTCTACAAAAGAGCTACATCTAGTTGGATGGACTTGTGATTGAACACAGAAGATAAACTCTCTTCGTCCTATTCTCCTCAAAAACTGGTTCATCAAGCAGTGCCGATTACTCAGGGTAGATGCTTGGGGTGATCTCCAAACCTTCACAAACTTCTCCTTCATGAACCACAATTACTCTTGTTCACTAAAGAACTTGACACTTAACCGTCTAGAGAGTTAGCAGCTCTCAAGAGTAATAGGCAGAGCATAGTAGACTTAGATTCCAGTGATGCTAAACCACTATCTAATGTTTTGGCTCTGGGGTTTTTCCCCCGTTGGATTTAGAACTCAACTCTTTCAGGGGAGGGGTGCTCACACAATCTTCTCAAAATCACACGGAGCAACCAATGATTCACGTTGGAAGGGGTGGCTATTTGTAGTCGCAGTCTTCCCAAGGGAGGAAAGACCATTTTGGATATGAGAGCTCGTCAATGCCCAATCGACACGTTGCCAACAACCGGGATTTCAGAAACACGTGGCAACTTTACTTGAGGAACAAGTAAGCTGACTCCTTGGTCCAAATCAAATCTCTCACAGCGAAGAAGTATTGCGTCTCTTCCAGGCAAATATTGTTTCAGAGCACAAAGCGATTTCTCTCGACTGTCATATGTTTTGGTTTAGTATCAGAGAAACATAAGTTTTGAACACTATACCCCTCTAATAGTACGGGCGGGGTCCTATGACTCAAGAAAGAGAAGAAGAAGAACGAAAGATAATGCTACGTCTTGTCTCCGTCTTCAAAGTTCTTGGCAGTAGTTAATTCCTTCGGACAGACACCGACTCATTTACTTTGCATCAACAATTTTGGGGGGTTAATGTAGACACACATAATCTTCGCTGCCTCACAGGAGACTATCTTGGGAGTTTGTGCTAAACTTCATATGATTCCAGGGACTTTTTACTCTGTGTGCACTAACAGTCACATTAGTCCCTCACTGTTTATGAGAACAATCTTCAAAACACAAGTAGGCAAATTATTGCACCAACACTCCTTCCTTGCTGACTCGGCCATCCATCTAGGCCAGATCGAGACTCTAGCTTCACGCCATCAACATGCAACTATGCCACCTCACCATGTCACCGTAATTGGGGAAACACTCACATTAACATTAACATGCAGTATACATGCTGCTCAGACTCAATAAATATTCTACAACTATAGATTGATAAAATATATTTTTGCATGTATTTTGGTTTCAATTGACCTATTGTTAGTTTAAGTATTAATATTTCATACATCCAAATTTCACTAAAATTATTGCAACCCATTCCCATAGAAAGGCACGAGGTATCATCTACTATATTTAATTCGCAGGATTAAGATTGTAGGCCTGAAACAGAAGGGATACACAAACACATGAGATAGCTCAGATTCATGAAATATGATGGCCTTAACATATTAGGTCAACGTTGTATAAATAACCATGCTATTGACGAAAAAGGGTTTCCCCCGGCTTTGTATTCCAAAGCAACCAACCGAACATCCAAGGATAGGTGCATGGCGGAGCAAAGACAATCACACCCAAAAGAAACGAAGAGAAACAACAAAAGAAAAGAATGCCGACAACGGCGGATCGACGAAACGAAGAAGCTTCACGACCATCGCGCCCACCGAGGGTCTCCCACCAAGCTCCAAGGTTCAAGCACCGTACCAATCAAGACTCAAGAGGGACCGCGACGAAGACGACGCTACGCCAAGGGTTTCCCCGCACCGACGAGGCGAGAGGAAGGGTCGCCCGACGCCTCCAGAAGGTCCGGCGACACCCACCGGCGTCGCCGCGTCGGTGTCGGATAGGCCGACGAGGTTTCCCGATCCCAACCTACACCCCGGTGCTCCAGAGCTCGCCACCAAACCGACCACCAACTTGCGCCACCATGGTCAAGAAGCCTCCACGCCGCCTCACCACGGCACCACGAGGTGAGGTCTGCACGACAAGGATAGGAGCGGGACTAGGGGCGCGCACCGCCGCACGCGGAGGGCACAACCTCCACCGTCAACAACGGTAGTCGAACGGACACACAAGCAGAGCTTACCAGGCCGTGTGCCCACAGTTCCGGCCGAACTCCATTCCGGACAGCTCCGCCATCGCACCGCAGCAAGCATGTCATCGGCATCGCCGCCCCATCCAAGCCGCCTCCTCCTCACCACACACGACGACGAAGCCACGCCGGGCCCCGCCGCTAGGACCTGATGGGGCCCGCCGAACCTAGATCGGGCCGGGTCGCGACGACGGCCACCCAAAGACCACCACGCCGCCCGCCGCCAAGGAGCGGCGCCGACACTTCGCCCGGGCCGCCGCCGTAGGCAGCCGGACGGCAGCCACACACTCCTGCACTGCCGCCGCCTCCCCCGCCTTGAAGGGAGCACACGCGCGCGGGGAAGTTACTGATCTATGTCTATGTCTCAACAACTTTTTTTTCTCAGGTCGAAGTTATCACGGTGTTGTACGTGAATTATCAAGTATGAGGTGCGTAAATCATGATAGTACTCATATAGAAATTACCACGGTGATGGTCGTGGAGCGAGACAACACGTCTTGTCCTCTCTTCGACAATTTGGCAAGAGGGCGAAAGAATCAATCATCCTGATTCACTCAACTCCATGATTAGATTAGTTGTTCTAGCTATTCTTCAGTTTGGCCGGTTCGATAACAGTTCAGATCAACAGAGTGAAAACGAGTTGTCTTCAAACTAAACAACAACTACATACTTGCTAGTGGAAGGTTGGTTGGCTAGCTAGAACCCAGACGAAACAACTGGAGTTAGCTAGCCCCCTCACTGGCATCATGGTTTAGATTAATTACTTTCCTAAAATCCTCGCTAAAATCATGGTGTACATTAATTACTTCTCTAAAAATCCTTGCTGAAATAACGCCCGCAATCGTCCCTCAACAAAAACCATCCACCCCTGTCGAAATCACGCCAACGCGATCCGGATCGGACGGCTGCCAATGCATTCAGTTCTGTCACGAGATTTGGAGCGTTAACTTTATCAGAAAAAAATCAATTCACTCACAAAAGAAAATAAGTTTTTTTAAAATGTAATAAATAAATGTGCGCGTGAAAGAAAAACGAGTAACGACACCTAGCACAGGCAGCGAGTATTGACGGCGGGGCCCCGCATATGACAAGAGTCACCTGCCAAATGGCCCCACTGCCTAACGCAGAGGCGGGCCGTTTGAAATTTGAAATCCCACCGCAGGTCCCCAGTCCCCACGCTCGCCACGCCGCACTCCAACGTCTCTTTCTCCCTCTAGGCTCCTCAAATCCCTCCCTTTCTCTCTCCCTCTCCGCCCCCAAATCTCTCCTCGGCGCATCCACAAATCCCTCCCCCCCTTCTCCTCCCGATCGCCGGCCAGAGAGCGAGCGATGGCGACGGTAACGCCGGGGGTCTTGCTGCGCCTGCTGCAGGCGATGCACACGGACGAGCGGGTCACCGGGGAGCACCGCTCCCCCGCGCTCCAGGTCACGGCGGTCGTGCCCGCGCTCACGGCCTCCACCGCCGACTCCCTGCTCTGCCCCTCCAACGGCTTCCTCCTCCAGCTCTCCGACGGCCTCCACTCCACCTACGTCCAGCCCTCCCCCGCCGACGCCGACGCGCTCCTCTCCGCGCGGCCCCACATCGTCGGACATCTGGTCCACCTCGACCGCCTCCGCTTCGCCAGCCCGGTCCCCCGCGCCGTCGGCCTCCGCCCCGTTCCGTCCTCCCGCTCCCTCCCCTGCGTCGGCAACCCTGAGCCGCTCATCGTCCGCTCCGCCGCGTGCTCCCGGGGCTACGTCATCAGGCCGGACTCCTCCGCCGACTCTGCGCCGCCGCTCATGCCATCCGGCTCCGGCGGTGCGCCGCCGTCTGATGCGACGGATGCTGCCGTCAAAAGGACCGTTCTTGCTCCCAGGAACGGCCCCGAGGCCGCGGTGCTGCCAGGCGGTTCGGCCGCGAAGCGGCGGTTCTCGTCTCCGGCGCCGGCCAAGCAGCGAGATCCGTCGCCTGCGGTGAAGGGAGCGTCCCGGGCGGCGTCTCCCTCTGTCAAGGGCGCCTCCAGAGCGTCGTCCCCTGCCGTGAGAGGCACGTCCAGGTCGTCGTCGCCGGCCCCGTCGAAGTGTGTGGTTCCCAGCCTTGTTGCGGCCAAGGAGGAGAACCGCAGGGTCGCAAAGGAGCCAGCCATTATCGTGCCATCGAGGTACAGGCAGCCTTCACCAGGAGGGAGAAGGGGAGCGGCCTCTCCAGGAGGCGGTGGCAGGCGGGGCTCCCTCTCACCCGGTTCCCGGAGGCTTTCGGGAGAAGGGGGCAGCAAGAAGAAGGTCGGGGTGTTGGTGTCTGGTATCTCGAAGATGACAGATTTGGGGAGCGGGTCGGCCATGAAGCCGGGGAGGAAGAGCTGGGACGAGTCGGCAATGGCTCTTGCAGCTGCGGCCGCTGGCACGGTGAAGAAGTCCAAGGTCAAGGTGGACAGAGATACTATTCTGAGGACTCAGGTAAGGATAATGTTAATTGCTACATTGTGTTGCATTTGGAAATTTCTGATGATGGAATTAGGCGTAATTGCTGTGTAGGTATCTGCCACTAGTATATGTACTGTTAATTGACCATGCTCATCCATGAGACCAAATGGGGATGTGAAAGAGATGCATTTCCTTTATTTAGCTATACAGTTGCAACAGTAGCAGCATGCTCAATTGTTTAGATATAGAGCATGTTAAACTAGAATTAACCTGTAAATAATATTGTAATGTTCCAAAATCTTGTAGTGCTAACCACTTGTAATGTGCTAAATAGTGTAGGAGTACTGGATTGCTAGCCACTTAGTTAGTTCTGACTATTTCAGTTTCGTTGTCATAAAATGAATCAAACTATTTGGCTATGATATTGTCATGTGCTTGTACATTGCATAGCCCCATCGATAATAATGTTGTAGACGGGAAAATTATTGATGCTGTGCATCTATTGTATAGAGTTCTTAGTCTACAGTTAGTTCTTTGTCTACAGTTAATTCTAGTGTATATGTGAATCAAGAGCATTGTGCAATGGGCATATCTTATTATATGCACTGCTTTATTCTGAATTGCTTAGGTTTACATGCAATTGAAATTCATGTACCTGAGCAATGACAACTGACCTTCTTCTGTAACTTCAGGAAGCAATGTCACGGCGACTTAGTGATGCTACAACAGAGCTATCCAGTAACGATGACTCCTCTGTTGATGAGAAACCAAAACCACGAAAGAAGACAGAGTCTACTGCAGGGAAGGCAAAAACAGCAGCTCCAAAAATCACACTTCATGATGCTAAGTGGACTGATGGCAGCATTCCACTGGTTGCAGTTTCAGATAAACTTTCGAAGATCGGAAAGGTATGCTACTCCCTTTGAGGGAGTATTTCATTTGCTTTTGCAAACAATATCCATTTATTGATCCTCCTAACGCCGCCTTCGTTTTGTTATTGATTTTACAGGAAGCTGCTGAACGGAGAGATGCAGCAGCAGCCGCTGCAGCTGACGCTCTGCAGGAGGCATTGATCACTGATTCAGTTATCAGAAATCTGAGGTAACTTGCAGCAGTCTGGTTTTTGTTTTTCCACCGAAGTCTGTATATGTCAGCAGAGTGTGACGATTGTAACATTGTGTTGGTTTCTGTCAACAGCAAGTTCTCTGAACTTTGTTCGTTGTCAAAGACCGCGAATCCACTCCCAACTGTCGATTGTTTCCTTGCTGTCTATGAAGACACTCTGAAGTGGAAGAAAACCGCCGAGTCAATGGCCACCAACGGAGCAGATGAAGCTGCACTCTGGGAGAAATCAGCTACTCATTGGGTTGAGGCAGCATTAGCAACCGAACTGGAGGTCCTCAAGCTGGTCAACAGCGCCACTGGATCCATCTACCAGAAGAAGTGCTCTGAAAAGCCCAAGGCTCCCCCTGCAGTGGAACCACCAAGAACAAGCCTGTCCAAGAGGCCATCGCTTGGAGCTTCTGCAAAGGTTCAGTCCAGGGCGTCACCTCTCCCTGCTGCATGGCCTAAAACTCCGGGCATGAACGAGACAGTTGAGCTTGCCAACACCTTGTGCCGGGAGATGCATGTCTGGTTTCTGAAATTTGTGAACGAGGCCATGGATGTGGGCTTCCACCTGTTTGAAGACCAGAACATTGCAACTAGGGGAAAGCAGAGCGGCCATATCACGGTGGTCCTGTCGCAGTTCAAGAGGATCAGTGACTGGCTGGACGGAGTCGGTAAGATCGCCGACGAGGATGCCACCAAGGACAATGTGGAGC
Source organism: Aegilops speltoides (assembly GCA_021437245.1). NCBI lineage: Eukaryota > Viridiplantae > Streptophyta > Magnoliopsida > Poales > Poaceae > Aegilops > Aegilops speltoides. The sequence continues at coordinate 95,025,924 of CM038144.1, read as the reverse complement.
GGTTGAAGCGCAAGATCTACCAGTTCGTCATCAGCCGCATGGGGTCTGCCTTCGAGAGCTCGGTCTCAGTTTCAGCAAAGAGCTGACCGGATGCTTCAAGCTCTGAAGTTTCTTTCTTAGCTCGCATTTTCATTATTTTTCGGGATGAGACCACAATTGTGGGTTGTGGCAATGGTATAGGTCGTTTTCATATGTTCTTGCTCTGTGAATAAGTTAGACCGTCTGTGACCTACAAATGCCTAGTGTGTTTCAGTTATGAATGAAACCCCCTTAATTCCGTGGTTATGTTTTCTTGTTGTTGGGATTGTGTCGAATATTTATACAAGGTAGGTTACAATTGACCTTAGATCGTACCTCTTATATAATGTAGGAATAGACATACATTGTAACATATGCCAACATAGCACAAACAAGCAGGGAAAGCCGGCGGCGTGTGCCAGGCCCAGGTGGCCGGTTCTGTAGCGGTGTCATGGGAAGGAGCGCTCATAGTCATGCCACGAAGATGTAGCCATGTTGGTGAACCTCGTTAATAAATCTCGATGTCAACTTCGCTAGGTATTACGGTATCGTCCCCCGCGTCCCTCTCGGAGGCGACACAGGGGAACCCTAGCCGCCCACCGGCCGCCTCCTCCACCTCCTCCGCCGCCGCCGAGGGCCACTACTGAGCAAAGCCCGGCAAGGTTTGGCAGCGGCGGGGCTTCTCCCCTAGCGTGGCTCTCACTTCTTCCTGGTGGCTCAGTCGCTCTCGGTGGGCTTGGTGGCGCGGCGCTTTGAAGTTCCAACGGCGGCTCGCTCTGCGGCGGGGTGGAGGGTCTATCCCCGTCCGGTGGTGCCGCCTACACAATGGCTACGACCTAGGGATATTTGACCCCAAATTGGGTCTGGGTGGTGCTCGGGTCCGGTCGTGGCCGCCTGTTAGGCGTGGTGGCGACGATTCTTGCGGCCTCTGGGCACCGTGGAGGTGCCGGCGGCTGCGTGTGCTCGGCCTGGTGGTGCTAGTGGTGGCGACGGCCCGTGCACGAGAGTTGGATTTTCGTCGAACAGATCTGGGTGAAAACTTGCTTTCGGCTACTACTAAGGCCGTCGGTGGCGGTGTTATCTGCATCGTTCCCTTCTTGAAGGCATCACCGTGAAGTTCAAGGCCACTCTCTGCTACCTCCGGGGAAACCCTAGATCGGATGATCGGATGACGGCGGCGCTCTGGTGTCGTTCCCCCCTTTGAGGCGTCATTCTTGAAGGTACACACGTGATCGAGGGACCAGAGGACGGATTCTTTGGTGGAGCGGTGCTTCATCTCACACATTGATGGCGGCGGATCTAGACAGCATGACGCTGTGGAGACTCGGCGTCCGATGCGCGGAGATGGACTCACGCAGGAGGAGGGTGCTGTCTGGCGCCATGGTGGCGTCGATGGTAGAGAGGCCTGGCAAAATCAGTGCATTAGTTTGTGCTCTGAAGATGGATTGATGGAAGATGGCGGTGATAACACAGAGAGTGCGTCGGACCAGCTTGTGCCCCAAACCCGATTTGTGGCTTGGTTGGTGCCTCTGGCTTTAGATGTTAGACATTTGTGTGATGCTTGTTTGGTATTAAGCTCGGACTATTGGCACCCCTTCATCAGGTGGATATAAGTAGCGACAGTTGTTGCTAGGATGGTGGCTTCAGACTACCCGATGTACTACTTTGTAAGGTCTTTGTGAATAATTAATCAAATGGATGCATGCATCGCCCAGATGCAGAGGTCGGGGTAATCCTCCTTTTCAAAAAAGTGCCTCGTGTGATTGCTTTGTCCTCAGTGAATCGACAATACGCTTCGAATTATTCTAACAAGTGATATCATGAGCAAAATAGGTCCGGAGGTCGTGAAGGAGTTGACCCAGAGGTGGAGCAGAATCGTGGTAAAGAACGCCACAAACCACTAGGGTTACAACCCAATTACAATTATCATGCCTCGTAGAGAAGAGGATAGAGGGTTGTAGAGCCTTTACAGGGATATTGTGGTTGAAAAGAAACGTGATAAAGCAAAATGGTGCTGGATGTTGAACAACGACACAAGAGCGAGGGAGAGACGTCTGATGAGCCATCAACGACAGAGAGAGACCCAAACCAGCAAACTGTTATCTTTGACAGTGATGGTGGCCCGACTAGAAGGTCTCTTACCACGTCGTCGCTTGGTCTGGTTGGCAGGCTGAGGACCCCCATTTCGGGGCCAATAGCTCATGTGCGACACATTTGAGGTGAATTGGCTTGAGTGCGACGTTGTTCGAACGAATGGCTATGGTGCGACACATTTGAGCAGGTAAATAGCCCACGCACGACATGGTCATTAAACCGAATCGATGCCCTCGTAAGTCGTTGGGGCTGGACCCACCACTTATCCACGTAAGCGCTGGACACACCACTTATCCACCTAAGCGCGGGACCCACCACTTGTCTACTCGCGGGACCCACCTCCTCGCAGCTAGAAGAGACGAGCGCCCGTGCCCGTCCGCCCGCCGCCCATTCATCTGTTGGGGAACGTAGTAATTTCAAAATTTTCCTACGCACACGCAAGATCATGGTGATGGCATAGCAACGAGAGGGGAGAGTGTTGTCCACGTACCCTCGTGAGACCGTAAAGCGAAAGCGTTAGCACAACGCGTTGATGTAGTCGACGCCTTCACGATCCGACCGATCCAAGTACCGAACGACGGCACCTCCGAAGTTCAAAGACACGCTCAGCTCGATGACGCCCCTCGAACTCCAATCCAGCCGAGTGTCGAGGAGAGTTCCACAAGACGACGGCGTGGTGACTATCTTGATGTTCTACGGCGCAGGCTTCGCCTAAGCTTTGCGCACGATATGACCGAGGTGGAATATGGTGGAAGGGGCACCGACACGGCTAAGGAACGATCCGTAGATCAACTTGTGTGTCTATGGGGTGCCCTTGCCCCGTATATAAAGGAGGGAGGGAGGAGGAGGCCGGCCCTAGGAGGAGGGCGCGCAGGAGTCCTACTCCCACCGGGAGTAGGATTCCTTCTTCCTAGTCCAACTAGGTCAAGGGGAAAGAGGGAAGTGGAGAAGGAAGGAAGAGGGGGCCGCACCCCAAACCCTTTGTCCACCGGACTGGGCTTGGGAGGGCGCGCGCCTCCTCGGCTCCTTCCCACTAAAGCCCATTAAGGCCCAATACTCTTCCCCGTATTCCCGTAACTCCCGGTACTCAAAAATACCGAATCACTCGGAACCTTTCCGAACTCGAATATAGTCGTCCAATATATCGATCTTTACGTCTCGACCATTTCGAGACTCCTCGTCATGTCCCCGATCTCATCCGGGACTCCGAACTCCTTCGGTACATCAAAACTCATAAACTCATAATATAAGCATCATCGAAACCTTGCGTGCAAGGACCCTACGGGTTCGAGAACTATGTAGACATGACCTAGAACTATTCTTGGTCAATAACCAATAGCGGGACCTGGATGCCCATATTGGCTCCTACATATTCTACGAAGATCTTTATCGGTCAAACCGCATAACAACATACGTTGTTCCTTTGTCATCGATGCGTTACTTGCCCGAGATTCGATCGTCGGTATCCAATACCTAGTTCAATCTCGTTACCGCAAGTCTCTTTACTCGTTCCGTAATACATCATCTCGCAACTAACTCATTAGTTGTAATGCTTGCAAGGCTTAAGTGATGTGCATTACCGAGAGGGCCCAGAGATACCTCTCCGAGAATCGGAGTGACAAATCCTAATCTCGAAATCGCCAACCCAACATCCGCCTTTAGAGACACCTGTAGTACTCCTTTATAATCACCCGATTCGCCAGACGTTTGGTAGTACCCAAAGTGTTCCTCCGCAAACGGAGTTGCATAATCTCATAGTCATAGGAACATGTATAAGTCATGAAGAAAGCAATAGCAACATACTAAACGATCGGGTGCTAAGCTAACGGAATGGGTCATGTCAATCGATCATTCAACTAATGATGTGATCCCGTTAATCAAATAACAACTCTTTGTCCATGGTTAGAAAACATAACCATCTTTGATTAACAAGCTAGTCAAGTAGAGGCATACTAGTGACACTCTGCTTGTCTATATATTCACACATGTATTATGTTTCCTGTTAATACAATTCTAGCATGAATAATAAACATTTATCATGATATAAGGAAATAAATAATAACTTTATTATTGCCTCTAGGGCATATTTCCTTCATCTCCCACTTGCACTAGAGTCAATAATCTAGATCACATCACCATGTGATTAACATCGATAGTTCACATCATCATGTGATTAACACCCATAGTTCACATTGCCATGTGACCAACACCCAAAGGGTTTACTAGATTCAGAATCTAGTTCACATCGCTATGTGACTAACACCCAAAGAGTACTAAGGTGTGATCATGTTTTGCTTGTGAGAGAATCTTAGTCAACGGGTCTTTCACATTCAGATCCGTTATGTATTTTGCAATTTTCTATGTCTACAATGCTCGCATGAGCTACTCTAGCTAATTGCTCCCACTTTCAATATGTATCTAGATCGAGACTTAGAGTCATCCAGATCGGTGTCAAAACTTGCATCGACGTAACCCTTTACGACCTAACCTTTTGTCACTTCCATAATCAAGAAACATATCCTTATTCCACTAAGGATAATTTTGACCATTGTCTAGTGATCTACTCCTAGATCACTATTGTACTCCTTGCCAAACTCAATTGTAGGGTATACAATAGATCTGGTACATAGCATGGCATACTTTATAGAACCTATGGCCAAGGCATAGGAATGACTTTCATTCTCTTTCTATCTTCTGCCGTGGTCGGGTTTTGAGTCTTACTCAATTTCACACCTTGTAACACATGCAAGAACTCTTTCTTTGATCGCTCCATTTTGAACTACTTCAAAATCTTGTCAAGCTATGTACTCATTGAAAAAACTTATCAAGCGCCTTGATCTATCTCTATAGATCTTAATGCTCAATATGCAAGCAGCTTCACCGAGGTCTTTCTTTGAAAAACTCCTTTTAAACACTCCTTTATGCTTTGCGAATAATTCTACATTATTTCCGATCAACAATATGTCATTCACATATACTTATCGAAATGTCAGTAGTGCTCCCACTCACTTTCTTGTAAATACAGGCTTCACCGCAAGTCTCAGATAAACTATATGCTTTGATCAACTTATCAAAGCGTATATTCCAACTCCGAGATGCTTGCACCACCATAGATGGATTGCTTGGAGCTTGCACACTTTGTTAGCTCCTTTGGATCGATAAAACCTTCTCGTTGCATCACATACAACTCTTCCTCCGTAAACCCATTCGGTATGCTGTTTTTACATCCATTTGCCAAATTTCATAAATTGTGGCAATTGCTAACATGATTCGGACAGACTTAAGCATCGCTACGCTTGAGAAAATCTCATTGTAGTCAACACCTTGAACTTGTCAAAACCTTTTTGCGATAAGTCGAGCTTTGTAGATAGTAACACTACTATCAACGTCCGCCTTCCTCTTGAAGATCCATTTATACAATATGGCTTGCCGATCATCGGGCAACTCCACCAAAGTCCATACTTTGTTCTCATACATGGATCTCATCTCAGAGTTCATGGCCTCAAGCCATTTCGCGGAATCTGGTGTAACGCCCTCGATGCGGCTATAGCTCCCACGTGTCGAAGCACGACTTAGAGACATAACCGCATTGAAAGCAATGTCGCAAGTGAGGTAATCTTCGCACAATCCATGTAATACATAAGGAGAAGGTACATAGTTGGCTTACGATCGCCACTTCACACAATTACATGAATAAAGCAAGACATCATCCAGATACAATCAAGGTCCTCACGGAACCAAAATAAAAGAAGAACAACCCCACATGCGGCACAGATCCCCGATCGCCTAACTGGCTCCACTACTAATCGTCCGGAAAGGAAACATAGTATCGCCCAAGGGCCTCATCATATTCCCACTTTAGCTCGGGCCATGCCATCCGCTACCGGCATCACCGGTACTGATCTGTTTTGGTAGAATCAGGAGCCACGTGGACTCAAAGAATCTCACACCCGCGAGATCAAAACTATTTAAGCTTAAGGGAAGGCTGGTGTCAAAAGGAAGGAGCTGCCGCAGTTTACTAGCATATATGGTGGCTACATCGCAAAAGAGAGCGAGAAGAGAAGCAAGGCGCGGTCGTGAAACTATTAGCGATCAAGAAGTGATCCCGACTACTTACGCCAATCATAACTCCAACACCGTGTTCACTTCCGGACTCCGAGAAGAGACCATCACGTTACATACACGGTTGATGTATTTTAATTAAGGTCAACTTCGGTTTTCTACAACCGACATTAACAAATTCCCATCTGCCTCATAACCGCATGCACGGCTTTGAAAGATAATACCTGCAGGGTGTCCCAACTTAGCCCATCACAAGCTCTCACGGTCATCGAAGGAATAAACCTTCACCCAAGACACACCGATCGACTCGGCATCCCAGACATCAAGACATTTCAACAATGGTAAAACTAAACCAGAAGACCTCCCACCGTGCCGACAAATCCCGATAGGAGCTGCACATATCTCGTTCTCGTGGCACACGGATAAGCTAAGCGTCACAGTACCGACGTAATCCAAGTTGCCAAGGAATGGTCCGCAAGACGGTGCTCTAGTTTGGACCAACACTCGAGGAGCACCGCCCGGGGGTAAAATAAAGATGACCCTCGGGCTCGCGAAAACCCAAGGGAAAAAGGGTATAGGTGGCAAATGGTAAAACCAAGGTTGGGCCTTGCTGGAGGAGTTTTATTCAAAGCGAACTGTCAAGGGGTCCCATAAATCACCCGACCGTAAGGAACGCAAAATCAAGGAACATAACACCGGTATGACGGAAACTAGGTGGCAAGAGTGGAACAAAACACCGGCATAAGGCCGAGCCTTCCACCCTTTACCAAGTATATAGATGCATTAATTAAAACAATAGATATTGTGATATCCCAAAATATCCGTGTTCCAACAAGGAACAAACTTCATCTTCACCGCAACTAACAACGCTATAAGAGGGCCGAGCAAAGCGGTAACATAGCCAATCAACGGTTTGCTAGGACATGGATGGTTAAAGGTTGACATGGCAATATGGGTGGCATGATATAGCAAGTGGTAGGTATCGCAGCATAGGCATAGCAAAAGAGCGAGCATCTAGCAAGCAAAGATCGAAGTGATTTCAAGGTATGGTCATCTTGCGCTGTAAGGTTCTCGAGTTGTCGAAGGTCGGATCCTCGTAGTCGTTCTCAACAGGCTCCTCGCTCACGCACTCGCCTCCGGCTCTACCCAAAGCAAGAACACAAGCAACGGAACCACAATCAAACAAGGAACATATGCACAAGCAATATGATGCAATACATGACATGCTATGCGAGATGTGATATGCGATGCATATATATGCTCCGGAGAGAAAATGATGAACTGGCATCAACTTGGCAAACCAAGTATGCCACTGAAAGATGAGATGATTTCGTTGAAATCGATATAAAGATCACCGAATCGGATGCACGGTTTGCAAATGACAAGCAAAACAAGAATGACGCAAATCTGCGTTTAACAGCCCGATGCTACTTAGCACGCAACACAAAACTATGCTACAGCACCCCAACATAAAAACAAAGCATATGGCAACGAACTACAGGAGATGCTTAACAATAGAGGAGCACTGAGCTACGGCTAAATCACATCATAACATGTTCAAACAAGCATGGAGAAAGTGCTCAAAATATCAGGTTCACAGACTTAGTGAAAATACTAACATGGCAGGAATTAACATCAGGAAGGCATGTTTAGAGCAAGCAAACAACATGCTACAGGAACTTATAATAGCAAAGCAAGGCATGACATGATTCTACTCAAAGCCTATTTCAATAGTCCCTTACTGACCATAAGCCAAAAGGACCTTAAGAAATGATGGCACCCATGTAAACATTGCAAGTTTTATAACAGATTTCAGACTTAGTGAAATATCAGGACATGGCAAAAACAGATTCAACATGGCATGTTCGTGAGCTCGATGCACTCACTACAGAGCACCTCATGATAAACTAAGCATACACCCATCAAGAAGACATGGCATAGGAGCTATACATGGCAAGAACAACATCATAGCATACACGGATCAACTACACCGACCTCGTGAAAATTGAATCTAATGCAAACAGTCTGCCAGGAAACAATTTCAAGCAAAAGTAGAGCACGAAAATGACATGCTAGACTACTCCATAAATACCAACAAAGGCATGGATGGATAGAGCACAACCATATGTTCAAAACACCCTTACTGATCATGCTCAAAAAGGGCATAGATCTCTCTGAAACAACCTAAACATATGGCATAAAATTATCAGCAGGACAAAACTTAGTGAAATCACTAAGTCCCTGAAATCAGGAATAACATCATCCCTACTTTGCATGCTTGTTCTAGTCAACACATAGCTCACAAAAATACATGGAAAATACCCCTGGAAAGATGGCATGGCAATGTTCAACTTACATGTAGGACTCAAATTCATAGGGTGCACACATAATTCATGGCAAAAATGACAAAATAGCTCGAACTGATAAAATTCTGAAACTAACGATCTGAAGCTATCTTCCAGCAGCATTTAGGGCATCAAGATGAACTCAAATGCAAATGATGCAATGGAATGAAATGATGTACTCTTCGAGACGAACATTTTGACATATTATACGCCCAAAACGGAGCCACGGTTGCGGAGATGTGATGCGTTGAAAAATGCTCGAAATTAAAGACAGATAAGGACTTAGTGGATTTTGGAGGGGAAGAAGTCAACCGCATCAGATCGGATCGGATCGGAGCTCGCCGGAGGAGCTCGGTCGCCGGCGGTTGGGGTGGCGGATCCGCGATGGCATGGCGCGCGGCGGGGTGGCCGGAGGCGGCGAGGAGGTCCGGCGGCGGCGGGGTGGCCAGGCGGCCGGCGGGGCATGCCGGCGCAAGACGGCGGCAGCATGGCATGGCGGGCGATGCGCGGCGCGCGGCGCGCGCGGGCGAACGGCGAAGGCGGCGGCGCGGAGGCGGCGGCGCGGCGGCGGCGGGTGGCGGCGAGGCGGCGGCGGCGGCGGCGGCGCGGGCGGCATGCGCGGCGCGGCGGCGCGTGGGCGGGCGGCGGCGGGCGGCGGCGCGGCCGGCGGCGGCGGCGGATCCGGCCTCATGGCGACGGGTCAGCGCGGCTCGGCGGCGGCGGCGTGGCGGCGCCCACGGTCGGCCCCGAGCGGTGCGTCGTCGGCGGGACGTTGTCCGCCCGCCGGACACGCCCGTGGCGGGATCTGGGATTTTAGGGTTTGCCCGGATTTGGGAGGGTCTATATATAGGCATAGAGGAGCTAGGAGAGTCCAAATGAGGTGTAGTTTTCGCACACGATCGTGATCGAACGACCGAGGGCATGGAGGGAGTTGGATGGGTTATTGGGCTGTTTTGGAGGGTTGTTGGGCTGCAACTCAAAAGAGGCCTTTGCGAGAGCGCGTTAACCGTTGAGTACCAAACGAACTCCAAATGACCCGAAACTTGACAGTGGTCTACCGGTGCTATACCAGGGCCACTTGGCAAGGCTCGTCCATTCCGAGAATGTTCAACACCCGCACACGGAAAAGAACAAGAGGGGACGCCGGGAACATAGGAGTGTCGGATTGCAAAACGGACAACGGGGAATATGCTCGGAATCATGAGACGAACACGTATGCAAATGAGATGCACATGATGACATGATATGAGATGCATGACATGAACAAAATGCAAAACGAAAACAAAACCCAACCACGGAGGGAATATCATAGCACATATCCGAAAATGGCAAGAGTTGGAGTTACAAATATGGAAAGATACATCCGGGTGTTACAACACTCCACCACTACAAGAGGATCTCGCCCCAGATCTAGGACCGAAAGAACTCCGGATATTCGAACGGAGGTGATCCTCGCGCCCTGTGTGGCTTCTCGGTGAATGGTGTGACCACTTCACTTTTAGGAATTTGATTGACTTGTTGCGAGTCTTGCGCTCGGTTTCTTCAAGAATAGCAACGGGTGCTCATGATAAGAAAGATCTTCTTGGAGGTCAATTTCTTCAAAGTTGATAGTGCGCCAGAATCTTGAAGCACTTATGAGCTGTGACACGTGAAACACATCGTGCACGCTTGCAAAGTTGGATGGAAGCTCGTTGATAGGCGAGATCGCCTCTTTTGCCAATGATCTTGAAAGGACCCATGTATCTAGGGGCAAGCTTCCTTTGATACCGGGTTTACGAGTACCTTTCATTGAGAGACGCGGAGGTAGACATGGTCTCCAATTTCAAAAGCCACATCACGGTGCTTGTCATCATAATAGTTCTTCCGCGCGATTATGCGGCTTTAAGATTCTCACGAATGACTTTGCACATTTCTTCGCTTCGTGATCAAGTCGCTGCCAAGAAGTTGGCGTTCACCGTCTCGGACCAATTGAGAGGAGTACGGCACTTTCGCCATATAGAATTTCGAATGGGGCCTTGCCCAACTTGCTTGGAAGCTGTTGTTGTAAGAGAACTCGGCATATGGGAGACACTCTTCCCACTTCATGCCAAAAGAAATGACACAAGCCCCGAGCATATCTTCAAGGATTTGATTGACTCGCCGACTTGGCCACTTGTTTGAGGATGAAAAGCTGTCTTTGAAACGGATGTCGGTGCCCATGGCCTTCTCAAAAGAATCCTTAACTTAGAAGTGAAGATGCTTCCACGGTCCAAGAGATCAATTGTGGAATACCGCAAGGAGACAATTCGAGGTGTATAGCTCGCCACCGAGCTGCTGTGATAGATTCTTTGACAGAAGAAAATGAGCCACTTTAGTAAGCTTGTCAATGACAACGAAGATAGCATCATTTCCACGCTTGGACTTAGGAAATCCAGTCACAAAGTCCATCTCGATATGATCAAACTTCCATTCTGGAATAGCAAGAGGTTGGAGGAGACCAGCTGGTCTTTGGTGTTCTGCTTTCACTCTTCTGCAGACATCACATTCATTCACGAATTGAGCAATTTCTCGCTTCATTCGAGTCCACCAATAAGACTGCTTGAGGTCCTGGTACATCTTCGTACTTCCAGGGTGGATGGATAGGAGGGAATTGTGTGCCTCATTCATGATGACTTTTCTCAGATCGCCTTTAGGAACCACAATACGATCCTCGAAGAAAAGAGTGTCTTTGTCATCCAAGCGATAGCACTTGTATTTGGAAATGCCCTTGTCAATACCACGTTTCACCTTCTTCACCATGGTATCCAGAAGTTGTGCCTCACGAATTTGATCTTCCAAAGTAGGAGAGACTATGAGGTTGGCAAGAAATCCTTGAGGAACAACTTGAAGATTCAGCTATGGAAAGCTTCACAAAGATCCGTTGGAAGGGCTTGAGAATTAGATGTTGCAATAAGCCTTCCCGCTCAAAGCATCTGCAATCACATTCGCCTTGCCAGAGTATATTCAATACTTGGATTGTACTCTTGAATCATTTCGACCCATCGAGTTTGCTCGAGGTTGAGGTTTGGTTGAGTGAAGATGTACTTGAGACTCTTGTGATCGGTGAATATGTCCACTTTCCTTCCCAACAAGAGATGTCTCCATGTTATCAATGCATGGACAATCGCCGCCAACTCAAGATCGTGAGTGGGGTAGTTCTTTTCATTGGGCTTCAACCGACGAGATGTATAGGCCACAACTTTCTTCTCTTGCATTAACACAGACCGAGACCTTGCAAGGAAGCATCACGTAAAACTTCAATGGCTTGGATTCATCAGAGGAGTCAAGACAGAGTCAGAACTAGCTTCTCTTTGAGGGTGTTGAAAGCGACATCACACTCGTGCATCCGCACATACTTGACATGCTTCGGAGGAGGTTGGAAAGAGGCTTTGCAATCTTGGAGAAGTTCTCAACGAATCTCCGCAATAGCTTGCAAGACCGAGAAAATCATGGAGTGCTTGACATTCGAGGAGGTTCCCAATTCACAATTGAAGACACCTTCTGGATTAACAGCGATGCCCTTGGCTGAGATGATATGACCAAGATAAAGAACTTCATCAAGCCGTAACTCACATTTGGAAAACTTCGCATAGAATTGATGTTCTCTCGAGCTTGTCGAGCACCAATTGCAAATGCTTGGCATGATCCTCGCTTGTTCTTGGAGAAGACCAAAATATCATCGAGATACACCAAGACGAATTCATTTGTGTAGGGGTTGAAGATAAAGTTCATCATGCGAGAGAAAGTTGGAGGAGCATTGACAAGGCCGAAAGACATGACAAGATATTCATAAGAACCATAGCTTGTTCTCAATGTCGTCTTGGGAATATCTTGTTCACGAAATGCGAATCGATGATAACCCATACGGAGGTCAAGCTTGGAGAATACTTTAGCACCTTTGAGTTGCTCGAATAGCTCATTGATGTTGGGAAGTGGATACTTGTTCTTGATTGTCTTCTTATTCAATGGACGGTAATCAACACAAAGTCGGTCCGTGCCATCCTTCTTCGGACAAAAGAACTCCACATCCCCATGGAGATGAACTCGGTCTGATCAAACCCAGACGCTCTTGTTCATCGAGCTGCTTCTTCAATTCTTTCAGCTCCTTGGGACCAAGCTTGTAAGGACGCTTGCAAACGGGTTCAATGCGTGCTCAAGATCGATAACGAATTCGACCGCCGATGAGGAGGCATACCCGAAGCTCTTCCGAAAGACATCTTGGTACTCACAAACGATCGAATCGAGAGATAGCATCCAATTCGCCCTTCTCATTGAGAGAAAACAACCAATGGTTTCATCACGAAGGCATAGATGATAACATCCTCGGAAGGGTGTGTCAATTGAATTTCCTGACAAAGACAATCAAGTCGAGCCTTGTGCCGAGAAAGCCACCCATCCCAAGAATAAGATCAATATCCGAGTCACCAAGAACAAATGGTTTAGATAGAAACTTATAGTCGCCCATCTTGATAGAAACATCCGAATCCTTGTGGTAGCCCTCATAGAAGAGGCCGAGAAACAACTCCATGGGTTTTTCCAACATTTCAAATGAAATCATGCTTTATGCACAAATGATCTAGACATGAAACAATGCGATGCACCAAGATCAAATAATACTTTTGCAGAATATCATTAATCGGAAGATTACCCATGATCACATCTCAAGAATCCTCGCTTATGCTGCATTCATCATGTTCACCTTGGCGGACTTGGGATTATGCTTGACCACCGCATTGCTTGAAGACCTCACAGGGGAGGAGGAGGAAGGCGCCTTTGGTTATGGCATTTGTTCGCATAGTGACCTTTCTGCTGGCACTTGTTGCAGTCACCTCTGAGAGCGGACGGTGATAAGGAGCATTTGACCTTGGAGCTTGAGGTGAGACTTGTTCTCGTAGCTTGGGTTGGGTGGGTGGGAAGATCCACGACCACCGAGTTCTTCTGCGATAAGGCCGACGGAACGGAGGAGGAGGAAGGTAGAACTTTTGCTGCTTTGTCGCCACTTGAGAGGAGGAAGAAGACCGAATCGCATCCTGATTCTCTTCTTTGAAGCCTCACACTTGAGCCGAGCACCTTCTAGCTTGAGTGCCATATTATAGAATTGATCAAACCGAGTAGGCTCATAAAGAACAAGAGATAACTGCAGATCCTCTCAAGGCCACCTCTGAATCGATAGATCATACTTTTCTCATCAGAACGCCTTGTTTAGCAAAACGAGCAAGTTTCAAATCAGTATGTTGTATTCAGACATCGACATGTTCCCTTGCTTGAGATTGCGGAACTCCTCACGCTTGCTCTCAACAACACCGAAGGAATGTGGTGAGCTTTAAAGTCCCGACGTAAATCAGTCCAAGTAATCACCGACCACCTCTAGAGTCCTTGTATTGTCGGAACCAATCACCGCTCGATCCTTGAGCTGAAAAGACGCGAACTTGACGTAGTCCTCGTGTCCGACATTGCTGCATTCAAATGCTTGTTGATATCCACGAGCCAATCGTCGGCATCTGTGGCCTCGCACGAAGTCTGAAAGACTTTGGCTGGTTGGCAAGGAACCGGTTGAGTGTAGGAAACGTGGTGATGATAGAACTGCCCTTGACCTTGATTCCTTTGGTTGCCTTGGCCTTGGTTACGCTCTTGCATCACCTGGATCAACAATCGAAGTTGGCGCTAGTGGTTGCCATCAAAGTTTGCCATGCCTCCGGAGGCGGAGGTGGTGGTGGAGGGTTCGCTCGACTCCCATCATGCTGCTCCGGATTCGACGCGTAGGCGGAGCCATCCTGAAGAGGGTGACATCCGTTAGCATCTTGATTGACAGATAGACAAGTTGAATCAACGGATAGAAATTGCAACATATAGTCTTCACAATAAACATTCAACAGGATGAACGAATGAATTCCAAAGTAAACATCACGCCCATTAAGGTGAGAAGCCACTTGATTAGAGATATTGATGAATGAAAATAAAAACAAGGTATGAATGGAACAAATAAGTGGTAAGGATTACCCAATCACAAACCAAATATCTGCGGAAGAAATGCTAGAGCTACTTGAATCCCACCTATAAACTCCCAAACTTTCCGTTATGCAATCAGTGTTGGGGATACAGGAGCAATATATATATCTCACCCAAGCTAACAATCCCTACATCCAATTGTATCCATCCTTCAACACATAACCAAGAAACCTTCGAAATCGTGTACCTCAACCTTCAAAAGCATCCGTTATACGAAGTCATGGCAATACTCCGCACTCACCACAAGATCAAGGGTTAGCGGGTTATCTCACCAACCGATCGCATAAAAGAGATTTTCGATGTCGGCGTATAAACTCGTATTCAGAATCGCAACGATAAAATTATGACGACAACACCTCGGAGCTCAACTCCCCGGACACCGCCACAACCCCTAAATGTCGAGGCAACCAAGACAATGTTGTCATCATAAGAATATCGAACGATCCCAAGATACCCGCGTGATCCTAAAAAAATTTTAGTGAAATTTGAGAAGAGAAGAGTCAAAACTCTACGTCAGATACCTCACCGTAAGACGAAGGACCGGGAAGTAAAAAGAATTCCTAAACTCTCCGATATATATAATCCTAAATGACTCAAAACATTTTTCTAGACACAACTCGCCACTAAAAACGATCAAGCAAAGGGCTCCTAAGGTCGGGATGGCTCGACACCAACTTGTAACGCCTCGATGCGGCTATAGCTCCCACGTGTCGAAGCACGACTTAGAGACATAACCGCATTGAAAGCAATGTCGCAAGTGAGGTAATCTTCGCACAATCCATGTAATACATAAGGGAGAAGGTACATAGTTGGCTTACAATGCCACTTCACACAATTACATGAATAAAGCAAGACATCATCCAGATACAATCAAGGTCCGCTACGGAACCAAAATAAAAGAAGAACAACCCCACATGCGCACAGATCCCGATCGCCTAACTGGCTCCACTACTAATCGTCCGGAAAGGAAACATAGTATCGCCCAAGGGCCTCATCATATTCCCACTTTAGCTCGGCTTGCGCCATCCGCTACCGGCATCACCGGTACCGTGATCTGCTTTTGGTAGAATCATGAGCCACGGGGACTCAGCAATCTCACACCATGAGATCAAAACTATTTAAGCTTAAGGGAAGGCTGGTGTCAAAAGGAAGGAGCTGCTGCAGTTTACTAGCATATATGGTGGCTACATCGCAAAAGAGAGCGAGAAGAGAAGCAAGGCGCGGTCGTGAAACTATTAGCGATCAAGAAGTGATCCCGACTACTTACGCCAATCATAACTCCAACATCGTGTTCACTTCCGGACTCACGAGAAGAGACCATCACGGTTACATACACGGTTGATGTATTTTAATTAAGGTCAACTTCGGTTTTCTACAACCGACATTAACAAATTCCCATCTGCCTCATAACCGCGGGCACGGCTTTGAAAGATAATACCTGCAGGGTGTCCCAACTTAGCCCATCACAAGCTCTCACGGTCATCGAAGGAATAAACCTTCACCCAAGACACACCGATCGACTCGCATCCCGTACATCAAGACATTTCAACAATGGTAAAACTAAACCAGCAAGACCTCCCACCAGTGCCGACAAATCCCGATAGGAGCTGCACATATCTCGCTCTCGGGCACACCGGATAAGCTAAGCGTCACAGTACCGACGTAATCCAAGTTGCCAAGGAATGGTCCCAAGACGGTGCTCTAGTTTGGACCAACACTCGAGGAGCACCGCCCGGGGGTAAAATAAAGATGACCCTGCTCGCGAAACCCAAGGGAAAAAGGGTATAGGTGGCAAATGGTAAAACCAAGGTTGGGCCTTCTGGAGGAGTTTTATTCAAAGCGAATCGTCAAGGGGTCCCATAAATCACCCGACCGTAAGGAACGCAAAATCAAGGAACATAACACCGTATGACGGAAACTAGGTGGCAAGAGTGGAATAAAACACCGGCATAAGGCCGAGCCTTCCACCCTTTACCAAGTATATAGATGCATTAATTAAAACAATAGATATTGTGATATCCCAAAATATCCGTGTTCCAACAAGGAACAAACTTCATCTTCACCGCAACTAACAACGCTATAAGAGGGCCGAGCAAAGCGGTAACATAGCCAATCAACGGTTTGCTAGGACATGGATGGTTAAAGGTTGACATGGCAATATGGGTGGCATGATATAGCAAGTGGTAGGTATCGCAGCATAGGCATAGCAAAAGAGCGAGCATCTAGCAAGCAAAGATAGAAGTGATTTCAAGGTATGGTCATCTTGCTCGTAAGGTTCTCGAGTTGTCGAAGGCTGGATCCTCGTAGTCGTTCTCAACAGGCTCCTCGCTCACGCACTCGCCTCCGGCTCTACCCAAAGCAAGAACACAAGCAACGGAACCACAATCAAACAAGGAACATATGCACAAGCAATATGATGCAATACATGACATGCTATGCGAGATGTGATATGCGATGCATATATATGCTCCGGAGAGAAAATGATGAACTGGCATCAACTTGGCAAACCAAGTATGCCACTGAAAGATGAGATGATTTCGTTGAAATCGATATAAAGATCACCGAATCGGATGCACGGTTTGCAAATGACAAGCAAAACAAGAATGACGCAAATCTGCTTAACAGCCCGATGCTACTTAGCACGCAACACAAAACTATGCTACAGCACCCCAACATAAAAACAAAGCATATGGCAACGAACTACAGGAGATGCTTAACAATAGAGGAGCACTGAGCTACGGCTAAATCACATCATAACATGTTCAAACAAGCATGGAGAAAGTGCTCAAAATATCAGGTTCACAGACTTAGTGAAAATACTAACATGGCAGGAATTAACATCAGGAAGGCATGTTTAGAGCAAGCAAACAACATGCTACAGGAACTTATAATAGCAAAGCAAGGCATGACATGATTCTACTCAAAGCCTATTTCAATAGTCCCTTACTGACCATAAGCCAAAAGGACCTTAAGAAATGATGGCACCCATGTAAACATTGCAAGTTTTATAACAGATTTCAGACTTAGTGAAATATCAGGACATGGCAAAACAGATTCAACATGGCATGTTCGTGAGCTCGATGCACTCACTACAGAGCACCTCATGATAAACTAAGCATACACCCATCAAGAAGACATGGCATAGGAGCTATACATGGCAAGAACAACATCATAGCATACACGGATCAACTACACCGACCTCGTGAAAATTGAATCTAATGCAAACAGTCTGCCAGGAAACAATTTCAAGCAAAAGTAGAGCACGAAAATGACATGCTAGACTACTCCATAAATACCAACAAAGGCATGGATGGATAGAGCACAACCATATGTTCAAAACACCCTTACTGATCATGCTCAAAAGGGCATAGATCTCTCTGAAACAACCTAAACATATGGCATAAAATTATCAGCAGGACAAAACTTAGTGAAATCACTAAGTCCCTGAAATCAGGAATAACATCATCCCTACTTTGCATGCTTGTTCTAGTCAACACATAGCTCACAAAAATACATGGAAAATACCCCTGGAAAGATGGCATGGCAATGTTCAACTTACATGTAGGACTCAAATTCATAGGGTGCACACATAATTCATGGCAAAAATGACAAAATAGCTCGAACTGATAAAATTCTGAAACTAACGATCTGAAGCTATCTTCCAGCAGCATTTAGGGCATCAAGATGAACTCAAATGCAAATGATGCAATGGAATGAAATGATGTACTCTTCGAGACGAACATTTTGACATATTATACGCCCAAAACGGAGCCACGGTTGCGGAGATGTGATGCGTTGAAAAATGCTCGAAATTAAAGACAGATAAGGACTTAGTGGATTTTGGAGGGGGAAGAAGTCAACCGGGTACTGTAGATCGGATCGGATCGGGAGCTCGCCGGAGGAGCTCGGGTCGCCGGCGGTTGGGGTGGCCGGATCCGGCGATGGCCGCGGCGGCGCGGCGGCGGGGTGGCCGGAGGCGGCGCGAGGAGGTCCGGCGGCGCGGGTGGTGGCCGAGCCGGGCCGGGCGGCATGGCGGGCAAGGCGGCGGCAATGGCGGCGCGGCGGAAGCGGCGGCGGCGGCGGCGGGCGCGGTGGCGGGCGAACGGCGAGCGGCGGCGGCGGGAGCAAAGCTTGTGCGGCGGGAGGCGGGTGGCGCGCGGCGGCGGGCGGCGGCGGCGCGCGGCGGCGCGGCGGCGGCGGGCGGCAAGCGGCGCGGGCGGCGGGGCAGAATGGCGGCGGCGGCGGATCCGGGCCTCAAGGGCTCGACGCTGGTCACAGGGGCTCCGCGGCGGCGGGCGTGGCGGCGCCACGTGTCGGCCCCGAGTGGCTGCGTCGTCGGCGGACGTTGTCCGCCCGCCCGGACGCCCGGCCATGCATGGATCTGGGATTTTAGGGTTTGCCCGGATTTCGGGAGGGTCTATATAGGCATAGAGGGAGCTAGGAGAGTCCAAATGAGGTGTAGTTTTCGCCCACACGATCGTGATCGAACGACCGAGGGCATGGAGGGGAGTTGGATGGGTTATTGGGCTGTTTTGGAGGGTTGTTGGGCTGCAACTCAAAAGAGGCCTTTGCGAGAGCGCTGTTAACCGTTGAGTACCAAACGAACTCCAAATGACCCGAACTTGACAGTGGTCTACGGTGCTATACCAGGGCCACTTGGCAAGGCTCGGTCCATTCCGAGAATGTTCAACACCCGCACACGGAAAAGAACAAGAGGGGACGCCGGGAACATAGGAGTGTCGGATTGCAAAACGGACAACGGGAATATGCTCGAATCATGAGACGAACACGTATGCAAATGAGATGCACATGATGACATGATATGAGATGCATGACATGAACAAAATGCAAAACGAAAACAAAACCCAACCACGGAGGGAATATCATAGCACATATCCGAAAATGGCAAGAGTTGGAGTTACAAATATGGAAAGATACATCCGGGGTGTTACATCTGGGCTCATCATCGCTTCCTCATAGTTCGTAGGTTCATCATGGTCTAGTTACATGACTTCCAGAACAGGATTACCGCATGGCCCATTAAGGCCCAATACGAATTCCCGTAACTCTCCCAGACCAAAAATACCGAATGACTCGGAACCTTCCGAACTCCGAATATAGTCGTCCAATATATCGATCTTTACGTCTCGACCATTTCGAGACTCCTCGTCATGTCTCTGATCTCATCCGGACTCAACTCCTTCGGTACATCAAAACTCATAAACTCATAATATAACCGCCATCGAAACCTTAAGCGTGCGGACCCTACGGTTCGAGAACAATGTAGACATGACCGAGACACGCCTCCGATCAATAACCAATAGCGGACCTGGATGCCCATATTGGCTCCTACATATTCTACAAAGATCTTTATCGGTCGATCCGCATAACAACATACGTTGTTCCCTTTGTCATCGGTATGTTACTTGCCCGAGATTCGATCGTCGGTATCCAATACCTAGTTCAATCTCGCTACGCAAGTCTCTTTACTCGCTCGTAATACATCATCTCGCAACTAACTCATTAGTTACAATGCTTGCAAGGCTTAAGTGATGTGCATTACCGAGAGGGCCCAGAGATACCTCTCCGACATTCGGAGTGACAAATCCTAATCTCAAATACGCCAACCCAACATCTACCTTTGGAGACACCTGTAGTACTCCTTTATAATCACCCGATTCGCCAGTGACGCTTGGTAGCACCCAAAGTGTTCCTCCGCAAACGGAGTTGCATAATCTCATAGTTATAGGAACATGTATATGTCATGGATAAAAGCAAGAGCAACATACTAAACGATTGTGTGCTAAGCTCATGGAATGGGTCATGTCAATCGATCATTCTACTAATGATGTGACCTTATTAATCAAATAACAACTCTTTGTTCATGGTTAGGAAACATAACCATCTTTGATTAACAAGCTAGTCTAGTAGAGGCATACTAGTGACATATTGTTTGTCTATGCATTCACACATGTATCATGTTTCCGTTAATACAATTCTAGCATGAATGATAAACATTTATCATGAAATAAGGAAATAAATAATAACTTTATTATTGCCTCTAGGGCATATTTCCTTCAGTCTCCCACTTGCACTAGAGTCAATAATCTAGTTCACATCGCCATGTGATTGAACACCAATAATCATATCTGTATATGATTAACACCCATAGTTCACATCGCCATGTGACCAACACCCAAAGGGTTTACTAGAGTCAATAATCTAGTTCACATCGCTATGTGATTAACACCCAAAGAGTTCAAAGGTATGATCATGTTTTGCTCGTGAGAGAAGTTTAGTCAATGGATCTTTCACATTCAGATTCGTTATGTATTTTGCAATTTTCTATGTCTACAATGCTCTGCACGAAGCTACTCTAGCTAATTGCTCCCACTTTCAATATGTATCTAGATCGAGACTTAGAGTCATCCAGATCAGTGTCAAAACTTGCATCGACGTAACCCTTTACGCATTTAACCTTTTTTTCACCTCCACAATCGAGAAACATATCCTTATTCCACTAAGGATAATTTTGACCAATGTCCAAAGGATCTACTCCTAGATCACTATTGTACTCCTTGCCAAACTCAATGCAGGGTATACAATAGATCTGGTACACAAGATGGCATACTTTATAGAACCTATGGCCAAGGCATAGGAATGACTTTCATTCTCTTTCTATCTTCTGCCGTGGTCGGGTTTTGAGTCTTACTCAATTTCACACCTTGTAACACAGTGCAAGAACTCTTTCTTTGACTGCTCCATTTTGAACTACTTCAAAATCTTGTCAAGGTATGAACTCATTGAAAAACTTATCAAGCGCCTTGATCTATCTCTATAGATATTGATGCTTAATATGTAAGCAGCTTCACCGAGGTCTTTCTTTGAAAACCTCCTTTCAAACACTCCTTTATGCTTTGCGTAATAATTCTACATTATTTCCGATCTATAATATGTCATTCACATATACTTATTAGATATGTCAGTAGTGCTCCCACTCACTTTCTAGTAAATACAGCTTCACCGTAAGTCTCAGATAAACTATATGCTTTGATCAACTTATCAAAGCGTATATTCCATCTCCGAGATGCTTGCACCAGTCCATAAATGGATCGCTGGAGCTTGCACACTTTGTTAGCTCCTTTGGATCGATAAAACCTTCTCGTTGCATCACATACAACTCTTCCTCCGTAAACCCATTCAGAATGCAGTTTTTACATCCATTTGCCAAATTTCATAAATTGTGGCAATTGCTAACATGATTCGGACAGACTTAAGCATCGCTACGCTTGAGAAAATCTCATTGTAGTCAACACCTTGAACTTGTCAAAACCTTTTTGCGACAAGTCGAGCTTTGTAGATAGTAACACTACTATCAACGTCCGCCTTCCTCTTGAAGATCCATTTATACAATATGGCTTGCCGATCATCGAGCAACTCCACCAAAGTCCATACTTTGTTCTCATACATGGATCTCATCTCGAGTTCATGGCCTCAAGCCATTTCGCTGAATCTGGGCTCATCATCGCTTCCTCATAGTTCGTAGGTTCATCATGGTCTAGTTACATGACTTCCGAACAGGATTACCGCACCACTCTAGTGCGGATCTCACTCTGGTTTACCTACGAGATTCGGTAGTAACTCGATCCGAAGTTACATGATCATCATCATTAGCTTCCTCACTAATTGGTGTAGTAGTCACAGAACAGATTTCGTGATGAACTACTTTCCAATAAGGAGAAGGTACAATTACCTTATCAAGTTCTACTTTCCTCCCACTCACTTCTTTCGAGAGAAACTCCTTCTCTAGAAAGGATCCATCTTAAGCAACGAATATCTTGCCTTCGGATCTGTGATAGAAGGTGTACCCAACAATTTCCTTTGGGTATTCTATGAAGACGCATTCTCGATTTGGGTTCGAGCTTATCAGATGAAACTTTTTCACATAAGCATCGCAGCCCCAAACATTAAGAAACGACAACTTTGGTTTCTTGCTAAACCACAGCTCATATAGTGTCGCCTCAACGGATTTAGATGGTGCCCTATTTAACGTGAATGCAGCTGTCTCTAATGCATGATCCCAAAACGATATTGGTAAATCGGTAAGAAACATCATAGATTGCACTATATCCAATAAAGTGCGTTACGATGTTTGGACACACCATAACATTGTGGTGTTCCGGTGGCGTGAGCTGTGAAACTATTCCACATTGTTTTAATTGAAGACCAAACTCAGAACTCAAATATTCGCTCCGTGATCAGATCACGAAACTTTATTTTCTTGTTACGATGATTTTTCCACTTCACTCAAATTCTTTGAACCTTTCAACTATTTCAGACTTATGTTTCATCAAGTAGATATACCCATATCTGCTCAAATCATCTGTGAAGGTCAGAAAATAACGATACCCACCGCGAGCCTTAACACTCATTGGATCGCATACATCAGTATGTATTATTTTCAATAAGTCAGTTGCTCGCTCCACTGTTCCGGAGAACGGAGTCTTAGTCATTTTGCCCATGAGGCATGGTTCGCAAGCATCAAGTGATTCATAATCAAGTGATTTCAAAATCCCATCAGCATGGAGTTGCTTTACACCAATATGACCTAAACGGCAGTGCCACAAATAAGTTGCACTATCATTATTAACTTTGCATCTTTTGGTTTCAATATTATGAATATGTGTATCACTACGATCGAGATCCAGTGAACCATTTTCATTGGGTGTAACCATATAAGGTTTTATTCATGTAAATGTAACAACAGTTTATTCTCTTACTTAAATGAATAACCATTTTGCAATAAACACGATCAAATCATATTCATGCTCAACGCAAACACCAAATAACATTTATTTAGGTTCAACACTAATCCCGAAAGTATAGGGAGTGTGCGATGATGATCATATCAATCTTGAAACTATTTTCAACACACATCATCACTTCACCCTTAACTAGTTTCTGTTTATTCTGCAACTCCCGTTTCGAGTTACTATTCTTAGCAACTGAACCAGTACCAAATACCGAGGGGTTGCTATAAACACTAGTAAAGCACACATCAAACACCTGTATATCAAATATACCCTTTTCACTTTGCCATCCTTCTTATCCACCAAATATTTAGGGCAGTTCCGCTTCGGGACCATTTCCTTTGCAAAGTAAGCACTCGGTTTAGTGCTTTGGTTCAGCTTTGGGCTTTTTCGTGGGAGTGACAACTTGCTTGTCAATCTACTTGAAGTTACCCTTTCTTTCCCTTTGCCCTTTTCTTGAAACTAGTGATCTTGTCAACCATCAACACTTGATGCTCTTTCTTGATTTCTACCTTCGTCGATTTCAACATCACGAAGAGCTCGGGAATCATTTTCGCATCCCTTGCATACTATAGTTCATCACGAAGTTCTACTAACTTGGTGATGGTGACTAGAGAATTCATCAATCACTATCTTATCTCGGAAGATTAACTCCCACTTGATTCAAGCGATTGAAGTACCTGCATAATCTGAGCACATGCTCACTAGTTGAGCGATTCTCCTCCATCTTTTAGCTATAGAACTTGTTGGAGACTTCATATCTCTCAACTCGGTATTTACTTGAAATATTAACTTCAATTCTGGAACATCTCATATGGTCCATGATGTTCAAAACATCTTTGAAGTCCCGATTCTAAGCCATAAAGCATGGTGCACAAAACTATCAAGTAGCCATCATACTAAGCTAGCCAAACGCTCATAACGTGCAGATCCGCTCTGCAATAGGTCCGCTACCTAGCGGTGCATTAAGGACATAATTCTTACGGCAGCAATGAGGATAAACCTCGGATCACGGATCAAATCCGCATCATTGCTACTAACATTTTTCAACACAATTTTCTAGGAACATATCAAAATAAACATATGAAAGCAACAACGCAAGCTATTGATCTTACAACATAATTTGCAAAATACTACCAGGACTAAGTTCATGATAAATTTAAGTTCAATTAATCATATTACTTAAGAACTCCCACTTAGATAGACATCTCTAGTTATCTAAGTGATCACGTGACCCAAATCAACTAAACCATAACCGATCATCACGTGAGATGGAGTAGTTTTCAATGGTGAACATCTTATGTTGATCATATCTACTATATGATTCACGCCGACCTTTCGGTCTCCGTGTTCCGAGGCCATATCTGCATATGCTAGGCTCGTCAAGTTTAACTCGAGTATTCGCGTGTGCAAAACTGGCTTGCACCCGTTGTAGATGGACGTAGAGCTTATCACACCCGATCAACACGTGGTGTCTGGGCACGACGAACTTTGGCAACGGTGCATACTCAGGGAGAACACTTCTTGATAATTATTAGTGAGAGATCATCTTAAAATGCTGCCGTCAATCAAAGCAAGATAAGATGCATAAAGGATAAACATCACATGCAATCAATATAAGTGATATGATATGGCCATCATCATCTTGTGCTTGTGATCTCCATCTCCGAAGCACCATTGTGATCACCATCGTCACCGGCGCGACACCTTGATCTTCATCGTAGCATCGTTGTAGTTTACGCCATCTATTGCTTCTACGACTATCGCTACCGCTTAGTGATAAAGTAAAGCAATTACAGGGCGTTTGCATTTCATACAATAAAGCGACAACCATATGGCTCCTGCCAGTTGCCGATAACTTCGGTTACAAAACCTGATCATCTCATACAATAAAATATAGCATCACGTCTTGACCATATCACATCACAACATGCCCTGCAAAAACAAGTTAGACGTCCTCTACTTTGTTGTTGCAAATTTTACGTGGCTGCTACGGCCTTAGCAAGAACTGTTCTTACCTCGCATCAAAACCACAACGATAGTTTGTCAAATAGACTCGCTTTAACCTTCACAAGGACCGGGCGTAGCCACACTCGATTCAACTAAAGTGAGAGAGACAGACACCCGCCAATCACCTTTAAGCAACGAGTGCTCGTGGCGGTGAAACCAGTCTCGCGTAAGCGTCGCGTAATGTCGGTCCGGCCGCTTCATCTCACAATACCGCTGAACCAAAGTATGACATGCTGGTAGGAAGTATGACTTATATCGCCCACAACTCACTTGTGTTCTACTCGTGCATATAACATCAACGCATAAAACCTAGGCTCGGATGCCACTTTGTTGGGGAACGTAGTAATTTCAAAATTTTCCTCGCACACGCAAGATCATGGTGATGGCATAGCAACGAGAGGGAGAGTGTTGTCCACGCACCCTCGTGAGACCGTGGCGAAGCGTTAGCACAACGCGGTTGATGTAGTCGTCGTCTTCACGATCCGACCGATCCAAGTACCGAACGACGGCACCTCCGAGTTCAGCACACGCTCAGCTCGATGACGCCCCTCGAACTCCGATCCAGCCGAGTGTCGAGGGAGAGTTCCACGAGACGATGGCGTGGTGACGATCTTGATGTTCTACCGGTAGCAGGCTTCGCCTAAGCTTTGCGACGATATGACCGAGGTGGAATATGGTGGAAGGGGCACCGCACACGGCTAAGGAACGATCCGTAGATCAACTTGTGTGTCTATGGGTGCCCCCGCCCCAGATATAAAGGAGGGAGGGAGGAGGAGGCCGGCCCTAGGAGGAGGGCGCGCCAAGGGAGTCCTACTCCCACCGGGAGTAGGATTCCTTCTTTCCTAGTCCAACTAGGTCAAGGGGGGAAAGAGGGGAAGTGGAGAAGGAAGGAAGAGGGGGGCCGCACCCCAAACCCTTTGTCCACCTCGGACTGGGCTTGGGAGGGGCGCGCGCCTCCTCCTGGCTCCTTCCCACTAAAGCCCATTAAGGCCCAATACTCTTCCCCGTATTCCCGTAACTCCCCGGTACTCCGAAAAATACCCGAATCACTCGGAACCTTTCCGAACTCCGAATATAGTCGTCCAATATATCGATCTTTACGTCTCGACCATTTCGAGACTCCTCGTCATGTCCCCGATCTCATCCGGGACTCAACTCCTTCGGTACATCAAAACTCATAAACTCATAATATAAGCATCATCGAAACCTTAAGCGTGCGGACCCTACGGGTTCGAGAACTATGTAGACATGACCTAGAACTATTCTTGGTCAATAACCAATAGCGGACCTGGATGCCCATATTGGCTCCTACATATTCTACGAAGATCTTTATCGGTCAAACCGCATAACAACATACGTTGTTCCTTTGTCATCGGTATGCGTTACTTGCCCGAGATTCGATCGTCGGTATCCAATACCTAGTTCAATCTCGTTCTATCGCAAGTCTCTTTACTCGTTCCGTAATACATCATCTCGCAACTAACTCATTAGTTGTAATGCTTGCAAGGCTTAAGTGATGTGCATTACCGAGAGGGCCCAGAGATACCTCTCCGAGAATCGGAGTGACAAATCCTAATCTCGAAATACGCCAACCCAACATCTGCCTTTAGAGACACCTGTAGTACTCCTTTATAATCACCCAGTTACGTTGTGACGTTTGGTAGTACCCAAAGTGTTCCTCCGCAAACGGAGTTGCATAATCTCATAGTCATAGGAACATGTATAAGTCATGAAGAAAGCAATAGCAACATACTAAACGATCGGGTGCTAAGCTAACGGAATGGGTCATGTCAATCAGATCATTCAACTAATGATGTGATCCCGTTAATCAAATAACAACTCTTTGTCCATGGTTAGGAAACATAACCATCTTTGATTAACAAGCTAGTCAAGTAGAGGCATACTAGTGACACTCTGTTTGTCTATATATTCACACATGTATTATGTTTCCTGTTAATACAATTCTAGCATGAATAATAAACATTTATCATGATATAAGGAAATAAATAATAACTTTATTATTGCCTCTATGGCATATTTCCTTCATCATCCCCTTTCCCCAATCTTTCTCTTCTCCGGCGACCTAGCGCAAATGTCTACCTCCTCCGCCACGCAATCAAAATGGCGACAGTATGGACCAGTGCTGCTAACAAGGTGCCCTGAATACCCACGCCCAGACCCTCTTAAATGGTTGGTCACTAAAGGGATGACAATGGCAATCTTGGGCGGGAATTTGTGAAATGCTTGAGCAAACCAATGACAGGAAGGGATGGCAAGGTTAGATCTCAGTTCTTAGCCCGTTCTTTCGCTGTCTTTCGCTTTGATTTCTCCATATTTTGTTTTTTCTCCTCGAATTTGGGATTTAGGGTTCATGTTGTTCTTTTCAGATCTTAAAGAAATGTTACCATTTTGAGTGGATTGATGAATATGTTGATAGGATTCGGTTTGAGGGCTACGTTGATTCGAAAGTGGCGCAACACGGAGCTCAATTTGGGCGGGTGCCGCCGATTGTTTGTGGAGAATACGGGAGCTCGGGCGGAGGGCGGGCGAGTCGTCGTGCCGATGGCGATGTATGCGCGCGCAATGCTGAATCGCATGGGGAGTCCGAATCGACCGAGGAACTCAAGAAGATCAAGAAACATCTAATGCAGATGATCGATTTGCGAAGCAAGCAAATATCATGGCGGGGGTTCTATTGTTGTATCATTGCTCTGCTTTTTGTTTTATTTGTTGTTCATCCGTCATTAGAATGGGCATTTAGGCTGTCGATGTAGAGGATGTGATCATGCGCAAGTAATGTATCTGAATTGAAGCAGCAATTTGGAACACAAATTATTCAGTGTTCATGCTCTGTTTCCCCTGTTTTTGTTCTTCAGTTAACAGAGTACACACCCAAATTCAGTTTCTAGTAAAAAACAAAACTGGGTTGCCGAATAGATGTTGGGCCGTAAGGAGATCGGGCTCAAGGAGACCTGCCCACCCGCGTAGGGGCACCAGCCCACCTCTAACTTCGGCAAATAAAATGTTACTTGTTTTTACTTTGGCCTTTTTCTTGCACTAAATTTTGTGATGGGTCATTTTTTGATGCACTAAAACTAAATATTACTTGTTTTTATGCATGTCTACGGTTTCATGAACTAAATGAGTTGCATGCTTGCATGAAGTAAATTAGTTTGCATTTCCTAGTTGCATGTCCATAGTGGGTTGCATGGGGCTCCTAGTTGCATGTCTATGGTTTGGGTCATGACCCATTATTTGGCCAATATTTTGAAGATGGTGTGTGTGGTGATTGGGGTGTAGCAACCCGGGCCCGTAGCAACCCATAGCAATACACAAATAATGGAACAACCCATAGCAATCTACAAATAATAGCACAAAATACATAATATATATAGTAGCATAACGATTATATAGAAGCATAACGATTGCAACACATAGTTCCACGATAGCCTTACAACTTAAAACACTAATACAACTTAATAATAGTAGCATAACGATTACAACTTAAAAACTAATACGATACGATACGATAGATCGGGGGGCACCAAACGCGGGTTCTTCTTCGAGTTCTTCTCTCCTCCTCCTCCGGGTGAACGCCGGGCCACCTCGCTCCTCCGGGCGCCCTTCACTCGTCGTTGTTGATTGGGTACGGGAGCGTGTGTATAACGCCGTTGTTGGGGAAGATGGAGTTGAAGTCGGTGAAAATGTTATGGGTGGTGAAAGCTATGAACTCACAACCAACCCAATACACTCGCCCGAGGAGGTAGAAAGCATCGAATGGGTTAGTGAATGTAGTGAGGAGCCCAACCACAACGCCGTTGTGGGTGACCTCCTCAACATGGTACATCCTTGGAGAGCCGTGGGGGAGGTGGCGGAAGCCGGCCGCAAGGAGGAACTCCGTCAACTCCCTTGCGCCCCTCCACCTTGAGATGGCCCAAACCCTAAGGGTACTCTCCACATACACTCCATTCGGGTAGAGCCTTTCTGGCATGGTTGGGGGGAGTTGGTAGGTGGGGGCGTTGTACTGCATGGTGGCGCCCGGTGGCTCGAGGGCTCGATCAGGTTTGATGGAGAAGAAGGAAGAAGGAGGGCGGAGGAGGAAGAGGATGGGGTGTGGATGAGGAGGAAGAGGAAGACGATAGTGCCCGGCTTAAATAGCCCAAGAGCGACGTGGTTTTTGATTTCTTCGAGTGGTTTCACTGGGTAGAATTAATGGGCAGGCGGCATTTGGTGGCGCCCCATGGAAGTGTGTACACGAGCATGGGAAACGGGCTGTGACGGTCGCGGGTCAAGGGGCGGATCACGCCTGCGTCTGTGCCGTCGTGGGTCAAGGGACACGCCGCCCGGGTTCTCTGCGTGTGCCGCCCGTGCATTCATGTCATAGCCCATCTTGCTAGGGCTAGCCGGCTAGAGGGCAACGTTCGGTCGATGGGAGACGTGACAATAATGGATGCCTTCATTTGCCCATCTTGTAACGGGTAGCACGCCATTTGAACTGCATCTATACCCACATCGATACCCCATGCCAGTATTGCGTCCTCAAAGAGGAGCACGCCATGCACGGCACGCCATGCAACGTTGGCTTTTTGGTTGTCTTCATCGAGCTGCTGCATTGTGGCTTGGTGCATGCTTTGATGCGACGCTGCATCGGTTCTAATGGTAGGCATGCGACAGGTTACTGCGTTGATAGGGGTGGCAGAGCAGGGCTACGTCGAGGCATGCATGCAACGCACAGGCGCAGTCCTACGGGTGGGCATGCATGTTGCGGGTGGGCACGGGCACGCATGCAACGATGGAAAGGGCACTGCGTAGGCTTGGTCCATGCACCGCGTCAACTCTTGCCGTTGGATTCAAATGAACGGTCCTGATGCTCCAATGAGAGAGGCTGATCCAAACCCCACTGCGTCAACCAATCAGCGTGTCTCATGCGGATCACTGCACACTGTAGCTAACCCTAGCGCCTGATCTCAACCGTCCAGGTACAACGATCGACGACCAGGTAGTGTGCGGGGTTTTGAGGGGTTTTGAGAGGGGTTTTGAGGGGTTTTGAGAGGTTTTGACTGATTAGGGTTGAGCATAACTAATTCAAAAAAAACAAAAAAATATAAAACTGGCGCACATAGTCTTATTATGTTGTATAGTAACGAGAAAAAAATTATAAATATGGTTTACATACATTTTTACGAAAAATCCTTCACAAAATTGTCATTCCTCAAACAATGTAGTATGGAGTTCAAGGGAGAGAGTAGTGGGCACCCGAGAGTAGGTGGGGTTTTGAAAATGAGAAGTGTGAAAACCTCACCAAAACTTCATTTTGGATTGACTAAGAAAGATCTGAACTTACTTTTCTCATTTTCATGTTTTAAACTTGTTTTATATATAATTTTCTATTAAACCTTGTTTTTTCAAAAAGAAAAGAAAGTAATAGAAAATTAATTCAATAAATAGTGAGACTTTAGATTTACACTATATAGGTAGAATAGATGTGTAGAAAAATTATTTGGCTGGTTTACACAAAGTGCCAAAAAAACTTGCTTAAATATGAGGCCGTTTACCCTACCTTTGGAGGTCATTTGAAACACACTTTTCATGACTATGAGTTCAACTTACCAAAAGGGCTCGGAATGATCAGCAAGCAAACATATTTCAGTTGAGGTACTTTAGATAGCACTAAAACATCAATAGCCCAAATTTAAATTTAAATTTAAATTTTATTTGGCTGGTTTAGACAAACAAGTTCGAATAGAAATATGGGGATACATAGTGACTACCAGTACGCACCAAGTTACAAATATTATTACATGCCCCAAATTTTCAAACTGTTCTTTGTTCTACTTCTTCCTACCACGTCGTGTGCCCTTCTTCGCCTTAGCCCTTCTTGTTTTTGGTTCTTCAACACACACAAGTTCACTGATCATCTTGGTTTTCTTCATCGGTCTTTTCAACACCTCGCCAATACCCTCGTGATCGGTGTCTTGATCTCAATGTTGACACCAGTTTCAGCTTCTTTGATGTGTACCTCAACATGGGTTTCTTGATGTGAACCTCGACACGCCAGTTCGCTTCTTGATCTGAACCTCGACACGCCAGTTCAGTTTCTTGATCTGAACCTCGACACGCCAGTTCAGTTTCTTGATGTGCACCTCCACATCAGTTTCTTGATCAATGTTGATCGCAGCAGGATTTTCTTCACCTGCTCGGGCTCGGGCACACTTCTCTTCTTTCTACCGCCATTGACTCTTGCTTTTTTGTTGTCACAACACTATTCAACAACAAGGGCTGACTTGCTCGCTTCCTCTGTGCAGTAAAATGTTATAGATATAGTAACTGAAAAAATGCACCAAATCGAAACACGCATAAATAAACAAGAACATACTTTGGCTTATCAGAGTGTAACGGCATTTGACAGATCCCACTGCGCCCAAGTTCCCGCACAACTTGCATCTGCTTTTGTTACCTTTTGGGCCCTTTTTGGCTTTTCATCTTTCTTTCCTTCTTACTACTCCCACCTTTCTCAAACCATGCCTTGATTCTACTCTGCTTAGGCCTGCCACCTTTCTTTTCGTCAAGGAGGACACATGGAAAATTCAATGTCCACTTCAGCCTCTGAGACTGATCTGTAAGTGCTGGAATTGGAGTAGCATATGCAGCTTTGAATCTTGCTACGAATAATATTCATGCAGATATGGGTGCATGTTTATCTTCGTTGGGATGCTAAGAAAAGATTGGCATGCTCACATGGTTTACCAAAGTGTTGCCACCGAGGCAAGTGCAATCATACAATTCAGTGTTAACAACATGTCTCCTTCCAGCTTTTGCTATCTCTAACTTCAGACCCCAAGGTGAAGATTTTTCAACAAACAAATGTGAAAGACTTCTACTCCTATTGACCAATTGTCGTTACCCTTCGCCGGAAGCTTATCACCTTGCGCATAATCACCTATCCTTCTTCTCAATTCCCACAACCACATGAGCATGATCCCGATTTGGTCAACCATGTCATGCACAGCAAATCTTTTAACTCCTTCACCTTTTGTTGAAACTCTCTGCTAAATTGTTGTTGATGTGGTCACACTTGATGGCAGTGTTGAATGTTGACTGCACCATAACAAAGAATGGTAGGTGTTCAGCCATGGACCAAACTCATCACATGCTGCCATTATCTTATCAAGATGATATTTGTGTGTCCGCATCTAGTGTAAGATCTTCTGCTGGCCACATGCGCCCAAATTCTTCTCCTCTAAATTTTTGATCAAATTCATCCACAAATGACCAAGCACTTTGCCTCTGCTCAGCATGTGGGAAAAAATTTCACTTAATTTTCAAGCCCCTTACATGCATCTGTGTATAGCCAAAGGTGACACGGCCCTAGGCATCTTTTCAAGCGGATCATGAACCATGTCCACGAAGCCTCTGCTTCTCGATCAAACAAGCCAACAAAGAATAGGAAACATCCAGTTGTGTCCATCTAGAGCATTGCATGCTGCCAACTGACCATTCCACTTGCTGTCAAAAATGATGAGTCTATGCTCAAATATGGATTTGCACCACTTTGAAGCCATCTATGCAAGGCTTCAAAGCCATAAAAACTTGGAGAACTTGACTTCACCTTTGGTCGATACCTCAGTATCTATCTCCACAACACTACCAGTGACCTCTTTTCCACCTCTGCTTTGAAGTTGTAAAGCATCCTAAATGTATTTGCCCAATCACCATATAAATTTTTCATTGTCCTTTGTTTTGCCTTCCACACCGTGGTATATTTCAGTTTAATGGGGTACATCTTTTCCAAGTCTACTTTGAGTTTCTTGGCGGTAGTGTTTGGTGTTTTGGCTAAAATTGGGGTGATCTTTTCGCAACCCAAAGTTGTGATGTCATGGTTGATACTCTCTGTGAACTTGTAATACAAGTATGTTGATTGGGGATTTGGTTAACCCCGACAAGATTTCCATCGAAGTTGCGATCTAGCGAGATATGTACCACTTGCAAGGCTTGACACTACCATCAAATCCTTTGCACCTCGTGATAAAACTTCTTTCTATCAGTCCAAATAGTCTTGGCATTAAACTCATGTTTCACTGCATAAGTCTTGAAACACATCCTAAACTCCTTCATGCTTGGAAACAACTTGCCTACTTCAATGACAGGGTTTTCTTTGTCATACACATGCACCAGCTCATCATCATGTGCATCATCTACTTCATCTGCAGCTTGTTCCATCAATTGTCCATCTACATCTTCATCAACATTAGCAGCAAACTAGATTCGCCCTCTCACTTATCTCTGTCATCGATGGAATGCCAAAAGTTTGGCCATCTCAATGTCGAGCATTGGTGCAATGACCAAATCAAGAGGCTCATCTAATTCAACTACATTCCAATCAACAGATTGCTTTGCAGTTTCAGTTTCAGTTCTAGTAACTTTGTCCTCTTCGGCTATTATCAGAAGTTCAAGACACATGGGAATCAATGGCCTTTGTGTAGCCCAATCATCATCTACCATCTGCGCAGCCAATTGTGATGGCACATATCCAACCTTCAAAAATATTCAGATCAACCAGCTCAAAGAAAAATTTAGCTCTTTTGCTTGTCCAGCCGTTTTGCCGATCGATTTCATTAACAATCTGTTCACCATCTTCCATTCTCACATACTCTCCTTTCCAATCATCAAACTGCAACAGTGATTCTTCTTGCTCTGGACCCTAAACAACATTCTCCCCAATTTTTTCCACCCATTTCTTCACTGCCTTCTCTCCCATGTTCTGTAGAAGTTGTGGATCAATCTCTGTAAACTCAACCTCCCATT
The DNA here is from genome assembly GCA_021437245.1 of Aegilops speltoides. Lineage (NCBI taxonomy): Eukaryota > Viridiplantae > Streptophyta > Magnoliopsida > Poales > Poaceae > Aegilops > Aegilops speltoides. The sequence goes on along the minus strand of CM038144.1, from coordinate 94,991,753 downwards.
TAACAATTGTCTCTCTCTCAATGTTCTGAATGCTACCATCAACTAATTTTGCCTTTGATGGAAAGTAATTGACCGTCAATTCAAGGTCCGAACGGCAAGATCCCCTCTGCTGGCGGCGGACAGTGTGAGCCCGTGAGAAAGAGCAGACTAGGCCCTAATTGCATGCAAAATTGGATCGGAGAGAGGCGCATTACCTATTCAAAGTTGAATCTGGCGGCTCCATCTCAGTATGCCCACGGGCTCCCCTCACAACCTATCGATTCAACAAGCGAAAACAGAGGAAACGGGCTGAGATCTACGGGGCCGAGAGAGGAACGGCAGGGGGACTAGGGTTCTCACTCACCATTTTTTGAGGACGAAGGCTCCGCCGCCGTTGAGAACGAGGGCTCCGCCGCCGCCGGAGAACGCAAGATTCGCCACCACCGGAGAAGAAGGGGGGAGGGGGCAGAGTGGCGGGCCCGACACGGTCGGGCGGCAGGGCACTCTGTTTTGAGGAGCAATTAAGTTGGACCCACATGTACTAACATAAACGGGCTTGTTTGACGACCAATTTAACCACATTTAACACCCCATGTGGCCCTGGGCTATTTACCTGCTCAAATGTGTCGCACCACAGCCATTTGCTCGAACAACGTCGCACTCAAGCCAATTCACCTCAAATGTGTCGCACAGGAGCTATTGGCCCCCCATTTCGGTTCGGGGGTGGGTCACGTCGGGCGGACAATAACATATAAACAAAAGGCCAACTAGGATTTTGTAACCCTAGACCCTTGGTATCTATATAAACCGAGGCATAGGGCTCGTTGAAAGGACACACCAATCTCAGTGTAGATTATCTGTACTTTGTACTTCAATTCAACAAAATAAACATAACGCATGTTGTTATCTCTTCAAAGAGCCCGAACCTAAGTAAACCTCGTGTCTTTGTTACCATCGTGTCTAATCGCCTAGCTTGGGATCCCCTACCCCGAGATCTGCCAGATTTAGCTCATTCATTGGTGGCCCATGCAGGTGTCGGCGTTCTAGGAACCAGGGTATCCAGACTTGCCTACCTGCAGCCCACGGCATGGCTCCATCAACGGCCTGGTACGACACATTCAAGACAAGACCCTCGCGAGGGGCCAAGCCTTGCGAGGCGAGCGACATCAAGACCTCCGGAGGGAGCGGCCTCCCCAGGCTGGCTCCCGAGGAGCGGAGATTTCTATGCAGGTGCCCACCTCATGAGGTTGAGGTGATGCAAGCCACCATCGTATGAAAGGGAACCGGATCCAATCCTCAACTCACTCCCTCACCAGAGCAGCCCTCGCAAGGTTGTTCTTCCTTTGTACTAGTTCATCCTCAGTCCCTCGTGAGTCTAATCCACCAAAAGTAGGAGTAGGGTCTTACTGTTGGGGAACGTTGCAGAAAATTAAAATTTTTCCTACGGTTTCACCAAGATCCATCTATGAGTTCATCTAAGCAACGAGTAACGGGAGAGAGATTGCATCTACATACCACTTGTAGATCGCGCGTGCGGAAGCTTGCAAGGTGATGATGGAGTCGTACTCGAACGTGATTCAGATCACCGATGCCAAGTGCTGAACGGACAGCACCTCCGCGTTCAACACACGTACGGGACGAGCGACGTCTCCTCCTTCTTGATCCAGCAAGGGGGAAGGAGAGGTTGAGGAAGATAGCTCCACCGGCAAGACGACGGCGTGATGATGGTGGAGATGCATATTCGGCAGTGGCCGCGCCAAGCTCTACGGAGGAGGAGATGTGTTGGGAGGGAGGGCTGCGCCTTGGGAGTTGTGTCCAGCAGCCCCCTCCCTCCCCCTTTATATAGGCCCCGTGTGGCTGCCCTTGTAGATCCAATCTACAAGGGGCGGCGGCCAAGGGGTGGAGTGCCCCCAAGCCGGTGGGCGCCCCACCCCTAGGGTTTCAACCCTAGGCGCAGGGGTGGGCCTAGGGGCGCACCAGCCCCTGTGGGCTGGTTCCTTTCCCTTCTGGCCCATGGGGCCCTCCGGATAGGTGGCCCCACCGGTGGACCTCCCTTCCGTGGTCCCAGATTTTGCCAGAACCCCAAAACTTTCCCGATGGTCAAACACCACTTCCTATATATTATTCTTTACCCCGGACCCTTCCGAACTCCTCGTGACGTCCGGGATCTCATCCGGACTCAACAACATTCGTGGTCACATACTTGACTTCCTACTAACCCTAGCGCCACCGAACCTTAAGTGTGTAGACCCTACGGGTTCGGGAGACACGCAGACATGACCGAGACGACTCTCGGGCAATAACCAACAGCGGGTCCGGATATCCATGTTGGCTCCTACATGCTCCTCGATGATTTCATCGGTTGAACCACGATGTCGAGGATTCGATCAAACCTCGTATGCAATTCCTTTGTCAATCGATGCGTTATTTGCCCGAGACTCGATCGTCGGTATCCCAATACCTTGTTCGCCTCGTTCCTCGGCAAGTCACTTTACTCGCACTGTAATGCATGATCCGTGGCCAACATCTTGGTCACACCGAGCTCATTATGATGATGCATTACCGAGTGGGCCTAAGAGATACCTCTCCGTCATACGGAGTGACAAATCCAGCCTCGATCCGTGTCAACCCAATGATACTTTCGGAGATACCTGTAATGCACCTTTATAGTCACCCAGTTATGTTGTGACGTTTGATACACCCAAGGCACTCCTACGGTAACCGGGAGTTACACGATCTCATGGTCGAAGGAATAGATACTTGACATTGGCAAAGCTTCTAGCAAACGAACTATCCGATCTTTTATGCTATGCTTATGATTGTCTTGTCCATCACATCATTCTCCTAATGATGTGATCCCGTTATCAACGACATCCAATGTCCATAGTCAGGAAACCATGACTATCTATTGATCACAACGAGCTAGTCAACTAGAGGCTCACTAGGGACTCATTGGGTCTAAGTGTTCACACGTGTATTATGATTTCCGAATAATACATTTATAGCATGAACAAAAAACAATTATCATGAACATTGAAATATAATAATCCTTTTATTATTGCCTCTAGGGCATATTTCCAACACTTACACCCCAAGGTGGCCCGAACCTGGGTAAACTGTTGTGTCCGTCTTCTTCCTTGTTCATCGAGCTAGGCCATGGGGGTGACGAGCTGTTGGCTGAAGAGGTTGAGTTCTTCGGACATGCCCCAGAGTTCGAACCTTTCCTAGGGTCCGCGGAGCCCTGAATCCGACAGCAGGTCCCGCTGGGCGATCACCATGATACGATGGGAGTCAATATCCTGCCTGGTATGACCGCCGATATGAGCGGCGCGTGTCGTGGAATTGTCACGACAGATGTCCTTAGTGTAAGGACTTAGTCGCGATGCCAACGCATCTATGTGGTAGCTTGAAGGGGTTGAGCGGAATCGAGAGACACAACACACAAGACGAGGATTTAGACAGCTTCGGGCCCCGGGAAACATCATCCGGTAATAACCCTACATGCTGTTTGTGGCTAGGTCTCATTATGATCATGAGGGAGTCGTCGGTAAGCCGGATCTTTGTGTCTAGCCCTAGAGATTGTTTCTTCTTGCTTGTCCCTCTTTGGGGAGCCCTGCCCCTCCTTATATAAGTTAGAAGGGCGGGTTACATGTAGAGTCCAAATAGGATTAGGACTAGCCTATCTTCTACTATAAGCCGGATACAAGTCCGGGTCTTGATTCCTTGTGAGGGAGGTATTCCTCACGCCTTTCCTCTTAAGCCGGCCTACCATAACGTAAGCCGGCCTTTTGGGCCTTGAGCCTCCTGGGCCCCTGGGTCTTGTCGCTCCTCTGATCCGCTTGCCAGGTCACCCATAAGTCGCCAGGATCGGGCGGGTCACTTAGTGTGTCGCCCAGTCCGGCCGGGTTATACTTCCGGCCGGGTTACACCGCGGGGTATATCCCCGACAGCGAGGTAGTACCGAAGGCCGTCGAACGCAGCTTCCTCTAGTGCACCTCCAATTCCTTCCTCTCTCCCTCCATATTTCTTGTTTCTATCTATGTGATGATTCCTTCCCATATTTATGTTTTTTCCTACGGAAACATATTAAACAAAAGATTTGACGTTCTCTCGTTTTTATTAGTCATTAGTGGCAATACCAAAGTGATTTTCCCAAAAAACCCAGTATTATCCAGTTTAAAGAAAAGTGTGATGAGCGTAAAAATATCACTCATCAAAAATCCATAACAACAAATCGGCAAAACTACACTTGAAAGTTCATTGATGTGGCACCCCGAGGACCGGCACTATGGCGCTCTAGCAACCTTTGCTAGCCTACACATAATATCGATCCCAAGACTCCACCTTCACAAAACGAATACTTGAAAAATGTGTCCGCCATATGGTGAAGTGTCAGAATCACAATACAGATTACAAATATTCCGCAACAACAACTATAGTGCATATACAATATCTCATACAAACAGGGTCTTACGACTAAAATCCAACACATACAACAGAAGCAAATAAAATTTTTAACCAGGTAAGAATACATGTTACCTTAAGAAGGCTCAAAGCAAGGCAAATGACATCCATACATCCATATCCCTGCCCGGACCGCTGTCTGAAGGGCTACCAAGTTAACTTCGTCCATCACCACACCTGTAAGTGTTTGTTGTGGCAAGGGTGAGTACAAAGGTACTTGACATATTACTAGGGGTACTAGCACTAACACTACAATTAGGTAGATAATGGTTACGTGGTGAAGCTACAAGCCCTAAGAATCACACTACAACTTGCATATGTAAGATTAAGATAAGCGTAATCCAAACATCAGGTAACTCCTGAACTAACGACCTACTCACCTGCCTACGCAAACAGAACACTACTTTGTCCTCCTCTTCGTATACCCCATGAATAAGAGAGCAGTCAAGGCACTCTCCCGTTGGTTGAAGTTGTTTAACAAACTATTAGTCAAGCTCCAAGTCGTCCATAACCACATACACGGTTTTCTGAAATATTTAAATCTGCAAGGGAACATACCCATAGGCTCCATATGCACATTGTTCCCAACTAGAATGTACCCATTACACGCACCCATTGAGCTATTACCGAAACTTCTTAGACGACACGACAAAGCTTACTCGACGACACCAGCTATTGTTCCCCTTGACAGGTTGAGCAAGACAATTCTGAACGAATAACTTTCACCGTCACTACGTCCTAGTCTAGGAGACACCCGATCAGATCAACATCCAAATCGAGAGCCGGGCGTATCTCTAACTCGGACCCAATCATCTACGACACGGGCTAAAACAGCTAGTACCCTACACAGCTACTTGTCGGGTATTCCGCAAGTCTCAAACTACCACGGAATATCTCCTAATGGCCCGACATATAACATAATAAAATCCCCAGGGGATATCTCCTCCGTATGCAAGTATGAGTGGCGTGGCGAATGTAAAACCCGCTTGCGACTCCTGGATAGTCTGTATCTACGCGTAATTGGTCAAGGGCCCCCCATAGAACGCCCACGTATGGTTAGCGTGCTCATTCACAGAGCATAAACAAGATCTTACTCTAGGGGGAGTCGAGTGGAACAAAACCAAGGCATAAGGCCCAACCTCTCACCGTTGTCATTTGCCTACCATTTAATTATCTCCAGAAGCATATCATAATAAGCGACCCATGGTAATATAAGCATAACCCAAGTAAAAGCATGTTTGACTTAGAAGGAAACAAACCTAAGCATTAATACTAAGCGGGTTAAGTAAGCAGTAACATAGCAATAATAAGGTTCTGGAGATGAAGGTAAAGGCTTTATCGTGGCGAGCAACATTTGACGGTGGATAGGAACAAGATCATCAAAAGCATCACAATCAATATTGTAAGTAAAGTTAGTACAAGTATCCAAGGTAATGATCATTCTTGCGTTATACTCCGTTTGGTAGAAGAGTAGACCGTGCGCGTATCTCGCATCATCTCCGAGTTCTATCTGCGAAGAAGCATAGAATACTGGAACACAAACAACATATGCAATCTTACTACTACGTGGAAGAACTAACATGTTCATAATATGCAATGCATGACAATGGCGAGACAAAAGGGAGTTGTGGTTAGAGGCCCTGCCCCCGATCCTATTCGCGAATAGTACTTTCTTCAAATTCGTGACCCTTTTTGAAAATCCATGAACTTTTCTCCGATTTCTTGAACATTTTCTTAGTTTTTGTGAAAAAAATTTAAATAGCAAACTTTTCAGAATCACAAACTATTCATTTCATGAACTTTTTCGAATTCGTGAATTTGTTATTCAAATCTTATGATCTATTTTCCAAATTCATGATTTTTCAGATTCATGAACCATTTTTCAAAATTATGATTTTTTAATTTGTTTATTGCAAAAACCTTTTCAAATTTGTGTACTTTTTTATCTTCATTCTTTTAAAATTTTGTGAACTTTTCAGAAAAGTCACCTGGTCAACATGGTCTCTGGTCAACGCCTCAACGGTCAACTGAGAACCGGCCAAAGCAACTGAATTAGGAAATAAAAAACCGATGGACTAGAACCCCTTTCTTTACGAGCGAGCGAGTTCTCCTACGAGTGTTCTCAATTTCTTATTAAGCGGGAGGTGGCGAGAGCCAATTCTCCTAACTGGCGGCGCAGATTAGGGAGATCAACTAACTAAAGGTTATCCCTTGCGCGGATCTCCACATGTCACTTCTTTTAACATGGTATAGATGCATACGCACGTACATACACACATATGCTCATCCCTGTGAACACACGCACGCATATGCAACCCCTATGCGCACCTCCGAGAGACTAAACCGGCACGTCATCTTGATATTGATGAAGTCCACAGACGCTTTCATAGTCGATATGAAGGTCTCTTCCCACTAAACACATATCGTCGAAAAGTTTGAAATAAATCCAGAAAAATACAAGTACCAATGTCAAGTCTAGGACTTGAACTCTGGTGGACTAGCGATATCGTTGTCCTCATAACCATCCAACCTTGACGGTCCCTTTTGGTGAGCTTAGAGCACGCCGAGTGATGCGTGCAATAGTCGTCACATGTCTTATGCTGGACGCTCCTTTTGGATTTGATTTTTTTTTTATTCTTCTATATGTGTTTTCAAGTTAAATGGGTTTTCTTACGGGGCTTTTGGACTTTTCAATTTTTTCTAGGTTTTGGAGAGAGAAAATGCACGTAAAAATTGCGTGAATTTTTTTATACTTCCATGAGAAGTACATATTTGTTTCTCGTGGAGGCAAAGATTTACTTCCACAAGAAGCACAACTCGAAATAAAAAAAATTGTGCTTTCACAGATATCACGGATGCTTCTCGTGGAGTCACAGATATTGATAGATGAATAAAACTATTGCTTGTATTATGTTTAGCACAGGGTACATGGCTATACATATTGGTACAAACCAACTTAGACTAGATATTACAAACCGACTTGGACTAGGAAACTTGTGATCCAAGGAATAGTCTAACATCCCCCCGCAGTATCAACGGGAGGCTCGATGACGTTGAGACTGGAACATATGTCTTGTAATGGCTTAGTAGCAAGTCCTTTGGTGAAGATATCAGCAAATTGAGCCGTAGTAGGAACATGGAGCACCCGAACATGTCCAAGAGCCACCTTCTCTCGAACAAAGTGAATATCATTCTCAATGTGTTTGGTCTGGAGATGCTGAACAGGATTTCCAGACATGTAAACATCTGAAGTATTATCACAATATATAGTAGTAGCCTGGTCAATCGGTCGGTGCAGTTCTGGGAGCAACTGACAAACCCAAATAGTATCAGCGACAACATGTGCCACAACATGGTACTCAGCTTTAGCGTACGAGCGGGAGACTGTAACCTGTCTTTTTGAGGACCAAGAAATCAAATTGTTACCCAGAAAAACACATAAAACTGGATGTGGATCGTCGAGTGTCTGGACAACTAGCCTAGTCTGCATCAGAGTATGCGGTGAGAGAATGAGGAGTGGACTTATTGATGTGAAGACCATGATCAAGAGTACCTTTCAAATACCTAAGATACTGTTTGACATGATTATAATGCGGAAGCCATGGATCATGCATATGGAGACATGCTTGTTGAACATCAAAGGAAATTTCAGGACGAGTGATAGTGAGATATTGGAGAGCCCCGGTTAGACTACAGTATAGAGTAGGATCATGGAAAGGTTCTTCGTCAATGGATAGTTTGAAACTGATATCAACAGGGGTGCGAGAGGACTAACAGTCAAGCATTCCAGCATGATTAAGAAGAACAAGAGTATACTGACGTTGGGAAAGAAAAGGCCAGAAGAATCACGAAGAATAGCAATGCCCAAAAAGTGATGAAGAGTACCAAGATCAGTCATAGAGAATTCAGAACGAAGAAGGGTAATAATATGATCTAAAAAGGTTTGGGAAGATGCGGAGAGAATGATGCCATCTACCTAAAGAAGGAGGTAGGTAGTTTTGGAATTGTGGTGGTACACAAAGAGAGAAGTGTTAGAAAGGGAAGAAGTGAAACCTATTGTTTGGATGAAAGAAGAGAAACGTTGAAACCAGGCTTGTGGAGCTTGTTTGAGACCATAAAGAGATTTCTGGAGAAGACAAACATGATTTGGATAGGAAGATTTTTCAAAGCCAAGAGGTTGCTGAAAATAGACGGTCTCTTGAAGAGAACCATGGAGGAAAGCATTTTTTACATCTAGTTAATGGTGTTGGAAATATGCCCTAGAGGCAATAATAAAAGTATTATTATATATTTCCTCGTTCATGATAATTGTCTTTTATTCATGCTATAACTGTATTATCCGGAAATCGTAATACACGTGTGAATACATAGACCACAATATGTCCCTAGTGAGCCTCTAGTTGACTAGCTCGTTGTGATCAACAGATAGTCATGGTTTCCTGGCTATGGACATTGGATGTCGTTGATAACGGGATCACATCATTAGGAGAATGATGTGATGGACAAGACCCAATACTAAGCATAACACAAAGATCGTGTAGTTCGTTTGCTAGAGCTTTTCCAATGTCAAGTATCTCTTCCTTAGACCATGAGATCGTGTAACTCCGGATACCGTAGGAGTGCTTTGGGTGTATCAAACGTCACAACGAATCGGGTGACTATAAAGGTGCATTACAGGTATCTCCGAAAGTGTCTTTTGGGTTGACACGGATCGAGATCGATTTGTCACTCCGTGCAAACGGAGAGGTATCTCTGGGCCCACTCGGTAGGACATCATCATAATGTGCACAATGTGATTAAGGGGTTGATCACGGGATGATGTGTTGCGGACGAGTAAAGAGACTTGCCGTAACGAGATTGAACAAGGTATCGGTATACCGACGATCGAATCTCGGGCAAGTAAAATACCGCTAGACAAAGGGAATTGTATACGGGATCGACCGAGTCCTTGACATCGTGGTTCATCCGATGAGATCATCGTGGAACATGTAGGAGCCAACATGGGTATCCAGATCCCGCTGTTGGTTATTGACCGAGAACGTCTCGGTCATGTCTACATGTCTCCCGAACCGTAGGGTCTACACACTTAAGGTTCGATGACGCTAGGGTTATAAAGGAAGCTTGTATGTGGTTACCGAATGTTGTTCGGAGTACCGGATGAGATCCCGGACGTCACGAGGAGTTCCGGAATGGTCCGGAGGTAAAGATTTATATATGGGAAGTCCTGTTTTGGTCACCGGAAAAGTTTGGGGTTTATCGATAACGCATCAGACCACCGGAGGGTCTGAGGTCCACCAAGTGGGGCCACCTACCCCAGAAGGCTGCGTGGGCCAAGTGTGGGAGGGGACCAGCCCCTAGGTGGGCTGGGGCGCCCCCCACCAAGGCCCAAGGCGTGGGAAGAGTGGGAGGGCAAACCACAGGGCAGATGGGCCCTAAGGCCCACCCAGGTGCGCCTCCCCTCTCTCCCCCTCGCCGCCACCAGTTGGATCTGGAGGCTGGTCGCACCCCTTGGGGTGGGAAACCCTAAAGGGGCGCAGCCCCCCTCTCCCCCTATAAATAGTGAGGCCTAGGGGCTGCCCAGAGACACACAGAATACACGTGATTCGATCTCTGCCTTTGGTTGCAGCCCTCTCCTCTCTCCCAAGTACTCCTCCTCTCCCGTGGTGCTTAGAGAAGCCCTGCTGGATTGCCACACTCATCCACCACCACCACCACGCCGTTGTGCTGCTGCTGGATGGAGTCTTCCTCAACCTCTCCCTCTCTCCTTGCTGGATCAAGGCGTGGGAGACATCGTCGGGCTGTATGTGTGTTGAACGCGGAGGTGCCGTGCGTTCGGCACTTGATCATCGGTGATTTGAATCACGACGAGTACGACTCCATCAACCCCTTTCACTTGAATGCTTCCGCTTAGCGATCTACAAGGGTATGTAGATGCACTCTCTTTCTACTCGTTGCTGGTCTCTCCATAGATAGATCTTGGTGACACGTAGGAAAATTTTTGAATTTCTGCTACGTTCCCCAACAGTGGCATCATGAGCTAGGTCTATTGCGTAGATTCTTTGCACGAGTAGAACACAAAGTAGTTGTGGGCGTTGATGTTGCTCAATATGCTTACCGTTACTAGTCCAATCTTGTTTCGACGGTATTGTGGGATGAAGCGGCCGGACCGACCTTACGTACTCTTCGTGAGACAGGTTCCACTGATTGACATGCACTTCGTGCATAAGGTGGCTAGCGGTGCCGCCTCTCCACTTTAGTCGGAACGGATTCGATGAAAAGGGTCCTTATGAAGGGTAAATAGCAATTGGCATATCACGTTGTGGTTTTGCGGTAAGAAACGTTCTTGCTAGAAACCCATAGCAGCCACGTAAAACATGCAACAACAATTAGAGGACGTCTAACTTGTTTTTGCAGGGGTATGCTATGTGATGTGATATGGCCAAGAAGAATGTGACAAATGATATGTGATGTATGAGATTGATCATGTTCTTGTAATAGGAATCACGACTTGCATGTCGATGAGTATGACAACCGCAGAGCCATAGGAGTTGTCTTTATTTATTGTATGACCTGCGTGTCATTGAACAACGCCATGTAATTACTTTACTTTATTGCTAACCGTAGCCATAGTAGTAGAAGTAATAGTTGGCGAGACAACTTCATGAAGACACGATGATGGAGATCATGATGATGGAGATCATGGTGTCATGCGGTGACGATGATGATCATGGAGCCCAAGATGGAGATCAAAGGAGCAAAATGATATTGGCCATATCATGTCACTATTTGATTGCATGTGATGTTTATCATGTTTATGCATCTTGTTTACTTAGGACGACGGTAGTAAATAAGATGATCCTTACAAAATTTCAAGAAGTGTTCTCCCCGACTGTGCACCGTTGCTACGGTTAAATAAACTTCTAAGCACCACGTGATGATCGGGTGTGATGGATTCTTACGTTCACATACAACGGTGTAAGACAGTTTTACACAGCAAAAACACTTGGGGTTAACTTGACGAGCCTAGCATGTGCGGACATGGCCTCGGAACACGGAGACCGAAAGGTCGAGCATGAGTCGTATAGTAGATACGATCAACATGAAGATGTTCACCGATGATGACTAGTCCGTCTCACGTGATGATCGGACACGGCCTAGTTGACTTGGATCATGTAATCACTTAGATGACCGGAGGGATGTCTATCTGAGTGGGAGTTCATAAGATGAACTTAATTATCCCGAACATAGTCAAAAGATCTTTGCAAATTATGTCGTGGCTCGCGCTTTAGTTCCACTGTTTAGATATGTTCCTAGAGAAAATATAGTTGAAAGTTGACAATAGCGATTATGCGGACGAGAAAGCTTATGTCCTTAATGCACCGCTCGATGTCTTTGAACCCCAAGCGTCGTTTGTGGATGTTGCGAACATCAGACATACACATTTTGATAACTACGTGATAGTTCAGTTAAACGGTTTAGAGTTGAGGCACCAAAGACGTTTTCGAAACGTCGCGGAACATATGAGATGTTTCGAGGGCTGAAATTGAGATTTCGGGCTCGTGCCCACGTCAAGAGGTATGAGACCTCCGACGATTTTCTTAGCCTGCAAACTAAGGGAGAAAAGCTCAATCGTTGAGCTTGTGCTCAGATTGTCTGAGTGCAACAATCACTTAAATCGAGTGGGAGTCGATCTTCCAGATGAGATAGTGATGTTTCTCCAAAGTCATTGCCACCAAGCTGCTAGAGCTTCGTGATGAACTATAACATATCAAGGATAGATATGATGATCCTTGAGGTATTCGCGATGTTTGACACCACGAAAGTAGAAATCAAGAAGGAGCATCAATTGTTGATGGTTGGTGAAACCACTAGTTTCAAGAAGGGCAAGGGCAAGAAGGGATACTTCATGAAATGGCAAATCAGCTGCTGCTCTAGTGAAGAAACCCAAGGTTGAACCCAAACCCGAGACTAAGTGCTTCTGTAATAAGGGGAACAACCACTGGAGCGGAATTACCCTAGATACTTGGTAGATGAGAAGGTGGCAAGGTCGATAGAAGTATATTGGATATACATTATGTTAATGTGTACTTTACTAGTACTCCTAGTAGCACCGAGGGTATTAGATACGGTTCGGTTGCTAAGTGTTAGTAACTCGAAATAAAAGCTACGGAATAAGCGGAGACTAGCTAAAGGTGAGTGACGATATGTGTTGGAAGTGTTTCCAAGGTTGATGTGATCAAGCATCGCACGCTCCCTCTACCATCGAGATTTGGTGTTTGCGTTGAGCATAGACATGATTGGATTATGTCTATCGCAATCTGATTATTCATTTAAGGAGAATAATGGTTACTCTGTTTATTTGAATAATACCTTCAATGGTCTTGCACCTAAATGAATAGTTTATTGAAATCTCGATCGTAGTGATACACATTTTCATGCCAAAAGATATAAGATAATAATGATAGTACCACTTACTTGTGGCACTGCCATGTAGGTCATATTGGTATAAAAGCATGAAGAAGCTCCATATTGATGGATCTTTGGACTCACTCGTTTTTGAAAAGTTTGAGACATGCGAACCATGTCTATTGGTGTATCGCATGAAGAAACTCCATGCAGATGGATCGTTTGGACTCACTTGATTTTGAATCACTTGAGGTATGCAAATCATACCACATGGGCAAGATGACTAAAGAGCCTCGGTTTCAGTAAGATGGAACAAGATAGCAACTTGTTGGAAGTAACACATATTGATGTGTGCAGTCCAATGAGTCTTTGAGGCATCAAATGAATATCGTTATGTTCTTACTTCACGATGATTCGAGTAGATGTAGAGTATATTTACTTGATGAAACACAAGTCTGAATTATTGAATGGTTCAAGTAATTTCAGAGTGAAGTTGAAGATCATCGTGACAAGAGGATGAAATGGCTACGATATGATCATAGAGATGAGTATCTGAGTTACGAGCTTTGGCACGCAATTAAGACATTGTGGAAATTGTTTTCACAATTAATACCGCCTGGAACACCATAGTTTGATGGTGTGTCCGAACATCATAGTTGCACCCTATTGGATATGGTGCGTACCATGATGTCTCTTATCGAATTACCACTATTGTTTATGGGTTAGGCATTAGAGACAACCACATTCACTTTAAATAGGGCACCACATAATTCCATTTTGAGATGACACCGTATGAACTATGGTTTAGAGAAACCTAAGCTGTCATTTCTTAAATGTTTGGGGCTGCGACACTTATGTGAAAAAGTTTCAGGTTGATAAGCTCGAACCCAAAGCGGATAAAATGCATCTTCATAGGACACCCAAAACAGTTGGGTATACCTCCTAATTCAGATCCGAAAGCAATAGGGATTGTTTCTTGAATCGGGTCCTTTCTCGAGGAAAAGTTTTTCTCGAAAAGTTGAGTGGGAGGATGGTGGAGACTTGATGAGGTTATTGAACCATCACTTCAACTAGTGTGTAGCGAGGCACGTGAAGTTGTTCTGTGGCACCTACACCAATTGAAGTAGAAGCTTATGATAGTGATCATGAAACTTCGGATCAAGTCACTACCATACCTCGTAGGGTGACAAGGATGCGTACTACTTTGGAGTGGTACAGTAATCCTGTCTTGAAGGTCATGTTGCTAGACAACAATGAATCTACGAGCTATGGAGAAGCGATGGTGGGCCCAAATTCCGACAAATGGTTAGAATCCATGAAATCCGAGATAGGATCCATGTATCAGAACAAAGCATGGACTTTGGTGGACTTTCCCGATGATCGGCAAGCCATTGAGATAAATGGATCTTTAAGAAGAAGACGGACGTGGACGGTGATGTCACCGTCTATGAAGCTCGACTTGTGGCGAAGAGTTTTTCACAAGTTCAAGGAGTTGACTACGATGAGATTTTCTCATCTGTAGCGATGCTTAAGTCCGTCGGATTCATGTTAGCATTAGCTGCATTTATGAAATCTGGCAGATGGATGACAAAACGAGTTTCCTTACCAGTCTTCGTATGGAAAGGTTGTATGTGATACAAATCAGAAAGTTTTTGTCGATCCTAAGGATGCTAAAAGGTATGCTAGCTCCAGCGATCCTTCCATGGACTGGAGTAAGTATCTCGGAGTTGGAATGTGCGCTTTGATAAGATGATCAAAGATTTTGGGTTTATACAAATTTATGAGAAACTTGTATTTCCAAAGAAGTGAGTGGGAGCACTATAGAATTTCTGGTGAGTATATGTTATTGACATATTGTTGATCAGAAATGATGTAGAATTTATAGAAAGCATATAGGGTTATTTGAAAAAAAAATTCAATGAAAACCTGGATTAGGCTACTTGAGCAATAAGCATCAAGATCTATAAGATAGATCAAAATGCTTAATAGTACTTTCAAATGAGCATATACCTGAACATGATCTTGAAGGTGTTCAAGATGGATCAAAGAAGGAGTTCTTGCCTGACATGTAAGGTATGAAGTTAAGACTTAAAGCTTGACCACGGGAGAAGAGAGAGAAAGGACGAAGGTCGCCCCCTATGCTTTATACATAGGCTCTACAAGTATGCTATCTTTGTGTACCGCACCGGAAGTGTGCCTTGCCATGAGTCGACAAGGGGTACAAGAATGATCCAGGAATGGATCATTGGACAGCGGTCAAAATTGTCCTTGGAGTAAATAAGGACATGTTTCTCGATTATGGAGGTGATAAAGAGTTCGGCGTAAAGTGTTACGTCGATGCAAGCTTTAACACCTATCCGAGTGACTCTGAGTAGCAAACCGGATACGTATAGTGGAGCAACCATTTGGAATAGCTCCAAGTGAAGCATGAAAGCAGCATTTACAATATGACCTAGAAATTTGCAAAGCACACACGGACCTGAAAGGTTCAGACCCGTTGACTAAAAACCTCTCTCACAAGCAAAACTTGATCAAACCCCAGAACTCATTTGATGATGTTGGTCACATGGCGATGTGACCTGTCAATGTTAAATCACATGGCGATGTGAACTAGATTATTGACTCTAGTGCAAGTGGGAGACTGTTGGAAATATGCCCTAGAGGCAATAATAAAAGTATTATTATATATTTCCTCGTTCATGATAATTGTCTTTTATTCATGCTATAACTGTATTATCCGGAAATCGTAATACACGTGTGAATACATAGACCACAATATGTCCCTAGTGAGCCTCTAGTTGACTAGCTCGTTGTGATCAGCAGATAGTCATGGTTTCTGACTATGGACATTGGATGTCGTTGATAACGGGATCACATCATTAGGAGAATGATGTGATGGACAAGACCCAATACTAAGCATAGCACAAAGATCGTGTAGTTCGTTTGCTAGAGCTTTTCCAATGTCAAGTATCTCTTCCTTAGACCATGAGATCGTGTAACTCCGGATACCGTAGGAGTGCTTTGGGTGTATCAAGCGTCCACAACGAATCGGGTGACTATAAAGGTGCATTACAGGTATCTCCGAAAGTGTCTTTTGGGTTGACACGGATCGAGGCGGGATTTGTCACTCCGTGCAAGCGGAGAGGTATCTCTGGGCCCACTCGGTAGGACATCATCATAATGTGCACAATGTGATTAAGGGGTTGATCACGGGATGATGTGTTGCGGAGCGAGTAAAGAGACTTGCCGTAACGAGATTGAACAAGGTATCGGTATACCGACGATCGAATCTCGGGCAAGTAAAATACCGCTAGACAAAGGGAATTGTATACGGGATCGATGAGTCCTTGACATCGTGGTTCATCCGATGAGATCATCGTGGAACATGTAGGAGCCAACATGGGTATCCAGATCCCGCTGTTGGTTATTGACCGGAGAACGTCTCGGTCATGTCTACATGTCTCCCGACCCGTAGGGTCTACACACTTAAGGTTCGATGGCGCTAGGGTTATAAAGGAAGCTTGTATGTGGTTACCGAATGTTGTTCGAGTCCGGATGAGATCCGGACGTCACGAGGAGTTCCGGAATGGTCCGGAGGTAAAGATTTATATATGGGAAGTCTGTTTTGGTCACCGGAAAAGTTTGGGGTTTATCGATAGCGATGCCGGGACCACCGGAGGGTCCCGGGTCCACCAAGTGGGGCCACCTACCCCGAAGGCTGCGTGGGCCAAGTGTGGGAGGAACAGCCCCTAGGTGGGCTGGGGCGCCCCACCAAGGCCCAAGGCGTGGGAAGAGTGGGAGGGCAAACCACAGGCAGATGGGCCCTAAGGCCCACCAGGTGCGCCTCCCCTCTCTCCCCTCTCGCCGCCACCAGTTGGATCTCGAGGCTGGCCGCACCCCTTGGGGGTGGGAAACCCTAAAGGGGCGCAGCCCCTCTCCCCTATAAATAGTGAGGCCTAGGGGCTGCCCGAGACACACGTAGAACACGTGATTCGATCTCCGCCTTTGGTTGCAGCCCTCTCCTCTCTCCCAAGTACTCCTCCTCTCCGTGGTGCTTAGAGAAGCCTGTTTGGATTGCCACACTCATCCACCACCACCACCACGCCTGTCTGCTGCTGCTGGATGGAGTCTTCCTCAACCTCTCCCTCTCTCCTTGCTGGATCAAGGCGTGGGAGACATCGTCGGGCTGTATGTGTGTTGAACGCGGAGGTGCCGTGCGTTCGGCACTTGATCATCGGTGATTTGAATCACGACGAGTACGACTCCATCAACCCCGTTCACTTGAATGCTTCCGCTTAGCGATCTACAAGGGTATGTAGATGCACTCTCTTTCTACTCGTTGCTGGTCTCTTCATAGATAGATCTTGGTGACACGTAGGAAAATTTTTGAATTTCTGCTACGTTCCCCAACAAATGGATGGGCCATGCAGAGGAAAATAGCAATGCTAAGAACAATACGAATGGTTCTGGGCTTGACAACAGGGGAGAATGTTTCATCATAATTAATGTCATGTTGTCGAGAGTAACCACGACAGACCCAACAGGCTTTATAGCGGGAGAGGCTGGAAGGACGAGGAACCAACTGCCAAGTATTGTTTTGAATTAAAGCACCGTATTCTTCTTGCATGGCAGCAACCCAATTTGGATAAAGAAGAGCAGTTTTGTAAGTTTTGGGGATGGAAGAGAGAGATGTGGTAGCATGTAGGTTGAGGCGATATGTGGACTGACGAAAACCTGATTTGGCGCAAGTACGCAGGCCATGATCATTGACAGGGGTGACGGTAGGAACAACTTTAGCTGGTAGGATGGAAACGGGGGTGTCTGGTGTAGGAGAAGATGCAGACGGTGGGTGGGGTGGTGTTGGGTTGTGTGGTTGCGGGTTGGGTGTTGGCGGGTTGGGTGATGGTGGGTTTGTTGGGGGAACGTAGCATGCAATTTCAAAAAAAATCTATGCTCACGCAAGATATATCTAGGAGATGCATAGCAACGAGAGGGGGAGAGTGTGTCTACGTACCCTTGTAGACCAAAAGCAAAAGCGTTTGACAACGTGGTTGATGTAGTCGAACTTCTTCTAGCTTCGACCGATCAAGTACCGGACGTACGACACCTCCGAGTTCTACATAGGTTCAACTCAATGACGTTCCTCGCCCTCTTGATCCAGCAAGGTGTCAAGGAAGTAGACAGCATGGTGACAATGATGGTGAAGTGATCCGCGCAGGGCTTCACTTAAGCACCACGACAATATGACCGAGGGTGTAAACTGTGGAGGGGGGGGGGCGCACACGACTAATAGTTGATGTTGTGTGTTGTAGGCGCCCCCTTCCCCACATATATATAGCTTGGAGGGGAGGACAGGCAGCCAAGGGGGCACCCCAAGTAGGAGGAATCCTACTTGGGGTCCTCTCCCAATTCGGCCAACCCCCTCTCCTATTCCTATTCGGGGTAGGAAGGGAAGAGGGGGAAGGGGCAATCCTATTCCCTTTTTCCTTTGCTTCTTCCCCTTTCCTTCTCCAATTTGGCCAGCCCATATGGGGGGCGCACCAGCCCCTTTGTGGCTGGTGCGTTTCCCCTCTTGGCCCATAAGGCCCATATCTTTTGCCGGGGGTGCCCGAAACCCCTTCCGGTGACCCAATAAGTACCCGGTGCTTCACGAAACACTTCCGGTGTCCGAATACCATCGTCCTATATATAAATCTTTACCTCTCGACCATGGCGAGACTCCTCGTCATGTCCGTGATCTCATCTGGGATTCTGAACAACATTCGGTCACCAAATCACATAACTCATATAATACAATATCGTCATCGAGTTAAGCGTGCGGACCCTACGGGTTCGAGAACTATGTAGACATGACCGAGACACCTCTCCGGTCAATAACCAATAGCGGAATCTGGATGCTCATATTGGCTCCCACATATTCTACGAAGATCTTTATCGGTCGAACCTTTATGACAACATACGTTATTCCCTTTGTCCATCGGTATGTTACTTGCCCGAGATTCGATTGTCGGTATCTTCATACCTAGTTCAATCTCATTACCGGGAAGTATCTTTACTCGTTCCGTAATGGATCATCTTGCAACTAACTCATTAGTCACTTTGCTTGCAAGGCTTCTTATGATGTGTATTACCGAGAGGGCCCAGAGATAGTACTCAGAGTGACAAATTCTAATCTTGATCTATGCCAACCCAACAAACACCTTCAGAGATACCTGTTGTGATGCCCGGATAATTAGGCTACAGTAACCTCACGTTAATGGTGCCATGTCACCTCGAAAACGTTTCAAATTCAATTTCAAATTAATGCCAAACGACAAAGTTTTCAAAATATTTAACTAAAATGTTCGGGGTGTGCAGTTAAATGCCTGGGTAATTATAATAAAGCAAACACATTTTTATAAAATGCCTAGATAATTTAAAATGATTTAAAACAGAAAAGAAGATAAAAGAAAATACAAAACAGAAAGCAGAAAAAAAAGGGAAAAGTGCCCCTGGCCCAACTCTGGGCCAACCGGCCCAGCTAGCCACTTCAGCCGGCCCGATCGAACCAGCCCAACCGGCCACCTCTTATCCCCTCACCCACCGAAACCCTAACCTACCCCACTCCCCACTCGCTCCCCCCCACCCCCTCGCTCTCGATCTGGATCGGGAGGAGCCCGATCCCCTTCTCCCTCGCTCGGCGCCCGACGCCGTCGCCCGTCGCCGCCTGGAGACCACGCCGCCTGGACCTCGCCGGCGCCCTCCCCCACCGGCCTGCCTCCTCGACGCCGACGACGTCCTCGTCCCCCCTCTCGACCCTGCCGCCACGGTCCCTACACCCCCCTGTGAGGCCCTCCCCTCCTCTTTCCCCGTGCTCACCGCGCCCATCGTCCCGCGCACGGCCGAAGCTCCTCGCGCGCCGGCGCCCTCGCCATTGTTCGCGCGAGCCCCCCCGTCGTCACTACGTATGGCCACCGCAACCGCCATGTGCACACCGACACGCCGCCCCCGCTTATCTCCTGTTGCGACCCGTCCCCGCGGCCACCGGCCCGCGCGTCTGCACCACTCGCCCCGTGCTCGTCTCCTTCCCTGCTCGCCGCTCGGGGCCGCGCCAGCCCCGCGCGCCCCGGCCACCTCCCGTTTGTCGCACCCGTCGCCGACTCCTCCGTGCTTGCCGCCGTTCACCTTGCCCCGCTCCTGCACCCCCCTGCACCGGTGACGCCGCCATGTCCGCGGCCAACTCCGGCGCTCTGACCGCCCCGCTCGCCTCCTCTCGTGCGAGGCCTTGCCGTGCTAAACGCCCGTCACCGCCCTCCCGTGGCGCCGCCCTCCGTTCCCTTGGCCGGCGTCGTGGCACGCCACGCCTGGCCGTGGTGGCGCCCCTACTGTCGATCTAGGCGCCGATGCCCGGCCCGCTTTGCCTTGGCAACAACCGCAGCGCCAAAACCACTAGGCCCCTCACAATGACAAGGCCCCACCCCTAAGCGTATTTATAAAAATGAAAATAAATAGTTAATTAATTAATTAGAGAAATAATTAACTTAATTAATTTTGTTTAACTAAACTAAACAAGTAACTAAGCTAATTAAACATTAATTATCTAATTAACTTGGTTAGTTAATTAGTTATTTAATTAGTATGATAGTGGGGCCCACCCCTAATTAATTCTGATTAGATTAAATTAAATTTGGATAATTAACATGTGTCTCTGACCACTTTGGGACCCATCGGTCAGTTGACCATCAACTCTGTTGACTGCTGACATCAGCATGACATCATGCTGATGTCATTATTCCATTTTCGAATTAATTTAAATAATTAATTAAATTCTAGTAATTAATAAAATCTTTAGAAAATCATAACTTTTAATCCGTAACTCGGATTAAATTATTTTCAACATGAAAGTTGCTCAAAACGACGAGACGAATCCGGATACGTAACCCGTTTGTCCACCCCACATCCCTAGCATAGCGAACTCGCAACTTTCCCCCTCCGGTTCATCTGTCTGAAAACGTGAAACACCGGGGATACTTTCCCGGATGTTTCCCCCCTTCACCGGTATCACCTCCTACTGCGTTAGGGCACACCTGGCACCGTTACTTGTTATGTCATGCATCATTATGCATCTGTTTGCATTGTATTCATTGTTTCTTGCCCCATTTCTCTCCGGTAGACTACGAGACCAACGCTGCTGCTACCCAGTACGACTACGGTGTTGACGACCCCTCTCTCTTGCCTGAGCAACCAGGCAAGCCCCCCCCCTTGATCACCAGATATCGCCTATTCTCCTCTATACTGCTTGCATTAGAGTAGTGTAGCACGCTCTCGCTTTAGTTAATCCTATTACGATGCATAGCGACATTGTTGCTACATCTGTTGATACCTTACCGCAATCCTAAATGCTTAGTATAGGATGCTAGTTTATCATCATTGGCCCTACATTCTTGTCAGTCTGCCTTGCTATACTATTGGGTCGTGATCACTCGGGAGGTGATCACGGGTATATACTATACATACATACATACTATACAAATGGTGACTAAAGTCGAGCCAGCTCGTTGAGTACCCGCAAGTGATTCTGATGAGGGGGCTGAAAGGACAGGTGGCTCCATCCCTGTAGAGGTGGGCCTGGATTCCCGACGGCCCCCGACTGTTACTTTGTGACGGAGCGACAGGGCAGGTTGAGACTGCCTAGGAGAGAGGTGGGCCTGGCCCTGTTCGGCGTTCGTGGATACTTAACACGTTTAACGAGATCTTGGTATTTGATCTGAGTCTGGCTACTGGCCTATACGCACTAACCAACTATGCGGGAACAATTATGGGCACTCGGCGTCGTGGTATCAGTCGAAGCCTTTGTGACGTCAGCGACTGAGCGGCGCGCGCCAGATTGGACCGCGTAACATGACTTCCTTAGTAATGGAGGTTGCTAGGTCTGCTTCCGGCCGCCCAGGCAACGTGCAGGTGTGCAATGGGCGATGGGCCCAGACCCCTGCGTGCATAGGATTTAGACCGGCGTGCTGACCTCTCTGTTGTGCCTAGGTGGGGCTGCGACGTGTTGATCTTCCGAGGCCGGGCATGACCCAGGAAAGTGTGCCCGGCCAAATGGGATCGAGCGTGTTGGGTTATGTGGTGCACCCATGCAGGGAAGTTAATCTATTCAAATAGGCGTGATCTTGGTAACAGGACGACTTGGAGTTGTACCTTGACCTTATGACAACTAGAACCGGGTACTTAATACAACACACCCTTCCAAGTGCGGATACAACCCGGTGATCGCTCTCTAACAGGCTGACGAGGGAGGATCGCGGGTAGGATTATGCTATGCGATGCTACTTGGAGGACTTGATCTACTCTCTTCTACATCTTTGCAAGATGGAGGCTGCGAGCGTAGTCTTTGATAGGACTAGCTATCCCCTCTTATTACGGCATTCTGCAGTTCGGTCCACCGATATTGCCTCTTTACACATATACCCATGCATATGTAGTGTAGATCCTTGCTTGCGAGTACTTTGGATGAGTACTCACGGTTGCTTCTCTCCCTATTTCCCCCCTTTCCATTCTACCTGGTTGTCGCAACCAGATGCTGGAGCCCAGGAGCCATACATCACCGCTGACGATGACTCCTACTACACTGGAGGTGCCTACTACTACGTGCAGGCCGCTGATGACGACCAGGAGTAGTTTAGGAGGATCCCAAGCAGGAGGCCTGCGCCTCTTTCGATCTGTATCCCAGTTTGTGCTAGCCTTCTTGAGGCAAACTTGTTTAACTTATGTCTGTACTCAGATATTGTTGCTTCCGCTGACTCGTCTATGATCGAGCACTTGTATTCGAGCCCTCGAGGGCCCTGGCTTGTATTATGATGCTTGTATGACTTATTTATGTTTTAGAGTTGTGTTGTGATATCTTCCCATGAGTCCCTGATCTTGATCGTACACATTTGCGTGCATGATTAGTTTAGATTGAATCGGGGGCGTCACAAGTTGGTATCAGAGCCGACTGCCTGTAGGAATCCCCCTTTCCAACTCCTTGGCCGAAGTTGAGTCTAGTCATTGAAAAACTTTTACTAACATGGTTGTGCGGCTTACGGGCCCACGTTGCCATTGGGTGGTAGTAGGATCTTTTATTCCTCAACCTTTACTCTGGGACTCTGAACTCTCTTCTATTCAGGTAAAATGAATTTACTAACTCTGACTCTAGGTTCTCGTAATTACTTTCTCCCGGAGAGCCCCTCACTCCAGATGATTGCCTGCTGCACCCGAAGATTCCGAAGATACTTTAAAGTGTTCTCTCAAGACTTTGTGTCATCGCTTTTTGCATTCCCCACCACTTTTATATCCTTAGGGATAACTGCATAGACTTGCCAGTCTTACGCTCAACCCCATTGATCTTGTTAATACAAGATGCCTCGAACTGCTCTTCGTTATTCCGAGTATCCGTTCTTCCCCCGTTGTTCTTATGATTCACATGATACATTGAAATACTATCTGATCTTCCGGTATCCTCTAAACGCTATTGCTCCGCAAATACTTGTCTGCTTGCATTATGGATGCGTTCCATATGACTAGCAATATTCATAGTATCCTTTGTCATTATCATTTTGAGTCCATTGATTCAATATGTTGTGAATGATCGCAATCCTCAATCAGAACCTAGAATTCATCTTTTCAGCTTAGACGTCATTTCAAACATGAGCTTGTTCTCGACCAATCTATTTGCCGTCAAGAACTTATCCACCCTTGATCGCAGCGTCCTCTTTTGGTCCTTCGATTTGGAAATCATAATTCCTTTGATATCTAAGCATCGAATCATTCAGATGTTCTATAATATGATGCCCTTGCGTTCTTTCTTCTACTGGTTGTGTGCCGATGCTCACATCAGCTCCGTTATCGATCGCCATATCCACTGTTGGATTATTATCCGACAGTGTCCTTCATATTCAATCACCTTGTGAGTTCCTGCCCTGATACATAGTGCCTTTGGTAAATTGTATCCTCTGCTTGGCCAACCAAGCTCTGCTTTCGAGCTTGTGTATTTACTTTTGAGGCTTGTGGTATATGTTTCTAAGATGCTCCGAGGGGTTGAACCTATGCCTTCCTTAATGTGCATGAACTTGAAAGTTTTCACGATTCATACCCTTCTGGTATTTTGCTAGATAAAATTTCAACACTACAACTTCATCGAACGCGAGAAGTGAATGAAAGATTATGCATTGAAGAAGTGGGAGTCGACCTTGAACTTTGTGTTCATGCCCATGGACACGATGTAGATCCTATAATGGAAGCTTCTTGTAATAATAACTATTTCCTTGTTATAATATCATTTGGTATCTATGAATTGATCCTTGCAATCATGGATCCGGCCATATTTTCTACTTGATTCCATTTCTCGGACAATTTAAACCACTTGTCCTCTACAGATCAATGCACCCGTCCAACCTATATTTTGATCTACCTTCGAGTACTAACCCCCCTAGTATCTCGAGGATATCAACTGATTGCATTACATCTTATGCATTTCTGATGAAGTAGTGCCTTTCCCCGTCATAGTCACTCCACGGGTTCTGGGTTGTTGTCAACCGAGAACTCCGGTTAGTGAATCGAATCACCCCTGTGATTCAGTACTCCTAGTACATTGTGGATGAGAAGTTTAATACTCCATCACGTCATTCCTAGCCTGATCGGCTATATCATTTTGTGCTAAATTTTAACTATGCTACCTGGTCCTTTCTTCCCAGAGCACAATTTTCGACGATGAGCTAAGCTTACGTCAATTTTCCTCCTCATATCATTTCACCTTGAACAACAAGCTTGATTTCGAGTTTGTGTCGTACCCATGGTTCCAATAACCTTTTGCTTCATAGTTCCTTTAACTTGATGTCATCGCTGATAGGTTACATCTTCGTGGAGCCTCTCGACAAAATTTGTCGTGATCATCATAAACATCTTGACTCCTTCCTGGATATCAATTGAATTCATGATGAGAAATACCATCCTTGCCCTCGATGAGTTGTGTTATAATCGGCCACGTTATTGCCTTCCTTCCAACACAAACTTGTTTGTATTTTGTGTTATACCTTGAGTTCCTTGCTACCCAGCATCGTTCTTCTTTACCTTGGAGTATTACCATCTTTTATGTCAATAATGTCATGAGAATTTCACCACCTCTTATGAATTCTTGGTATAGTGATACTTCTCATAAACACCATTCTTTCTTGGTCCCCGTGTTGATTCTAACCGGGTTACCAACAAGTGAACGATGCTGCATGGATTTTGTACTTCTAACAACCCTATTGCTTTGAAGTTGATGGTCAATAGTTCGTTCTAAGACTATTGGTTGTTGAACCACCATTCTAACGTTGATCATGCTACCTAAGCCTAGCTTTCGGGTGCACCTTTCAATCAATGTTCAATTGTGTATGCTTTCCTCAAGCATACATCATTATATCATTTGATCTGACAAAGGTTATCTCCTTGTTCACATAATTGTGGAAACCCATCCTTCCGAAATCTTGATGAATTGTCATTGAGTTCATCAACTACCTCCTTATCCCTTCATTGGTTTAATGATGAGCTCTTATTCTGGAGCTCCCTTCCATAATACATTTCCCGAGAATCTTACAATGTCATCTCGTCAATTTGTTTTGCACCTTTTCTTCTCTGGCATCCTAAGTCAAAGGTATCCTGACACCAATCGGATCTGAACCTCGGTCAGATATGATGGTTGGGACATTTCCAAGATTTATAACATTGGTCTTTTATGACCCGGTAAGGTGATGGCATGTCCAGCACACCTGACCGGAGGACCTATTGTTATAGTTTCCTTTTTGGCAAGGTTAGTCATTCTTCCGTGTGGAAATTGTAAGACTTATTTTATAAGTTGTTCCTGATGAATCCTTTGCGTATGCAAAGACCGACCTTTGCTTGAAGACCTTGTCAATGCTATCTCGAAGCATGTATGTGGTACTCCTATCATCAATAAGAACATTTGAAGCACAGTGCTAAATTTTCCTTACCAGTTATCCAAACACCGTTGTATGGGTACGTATCATGACTCTTCTTATCCCTTTTATCTAAATGGTCATGCCTTTGGTCTCATGTCATGGATATCATTCTCTACTTGTCCTTGGTAAGGATATACCCTTGAAATATGTGTTTAAACACATTTCCCTTTCCATTTTTCTGTTTAAACCTGATAATCACTTTTCCTTTCCATTGGTTTGTTTGACCTCTCTTGTGATCTATATAATCTAAGCAGTAATGATTCACTGCTTATGTAAACACCTGGGTGCACAATTCTGTCAGAAAAACCCTGTTACTATTGTTGATGACATTTCAGTAGCCACCGATGGACGAGAACCTTGCCTATTGGCCCGCCTCGTTCAACGAGCAGGAAAATGGTTCTCTTCGTCCCTCACCCTTGGTATCGATGTTGTTGCCAACATAACTGGCAGGCTACCTTCTGACACGCCTTGCTATCGTGGCCATGCAAGATGTCGGCCCCCTTCCTACTTTCAACCACATGGTGGGCCCATAACCCACAGTTCCACAGGATTGAAACCTGATTCTCCTGTACACCCCCTGTTCCCAGAGTTATTCCTCCCGCGTGGACTCGTACATAATTCATGAGCCACCTTCCGATGAGATCATCAATTCTGGCATCGAACACAATAATTATTCCGTTGCTTGAAACCCCTTTCACCTTCTGACTAGGCATTGAACGATTGCCTGGCTGCTTGAAACTTCTTATTGTACCTTCGAACTTTACTCTCGATGTGTTTTATTTGTTCATCTCGAGAGGTACTCATATGCTCATTCATGGGTTAATCCCAGATTATTACCCTTATAGCATTCTGTCGTTGCCGATCTACCTAGTTACCTATTCGTAAGTACGACGAAGATCCCGAAGAAAGGATGTCGACTTCATCATGATGACCTGAAGCAGAGAATTGAAGACATCAATGTATTGGATTGGTCTCTTCGAGAAGAGCAAGCCAGAATGAGGAGAACCGCTAGATTCGTTACCAAACCTTCCCCCCTTTCACTACCTCTAAAATCTCGGGACGAGATTTCTTGTAGTGGAGGAGATTTGTGACGCCCGGATAATTAGGCTACAGTAATCTCACGTTAATGGTGCCATGTCACCTCGGTCACTGTAGTTAATCTCGGGTTGATTCGAAAACGTTTCAAAATCAATTTCAAATTAATGCCAAACGACAAAGTTTTCAAAATATTTAACTAAAATGTTCGGGGTGTGCAGTTAAATGCATGGGCAATTATAATAAAGCAAACACATTTTTATAAAATGCCTAGATAATTTAAAATGATTTAAAACAGAAAAGAAGATAAAAGAAAATACAAAACAGAAAGCAGAAAAAAAGAGAGGGAAAAGTGCCCCTGGCCCAACTCTGGGCCAACCGGCCCAGCTGGCCACTTCCACCGGCCCGATCGAACCAGCCCAACCGGCCACCTCTTATCCCCTCACCCACCGAAACCCTAACCTACCCCACTCCCCACTCGCTCTCCCCACCCCCTCGCTCTGGATCTGGATCGGGAGGAGCCCGATCCCCTTCTCCCTCGCTCGGCGCCCGACGCCGTCGCCCGTCGCCGCCTGGAGACCACGCCGCCTGGACCTCGCCGGTGCCCTTCCCCACCGGCCTGCCTCCTCGACGCTGACGACATCCTCGTCCCCCCCCCCTCGACCCCCGCTGCCACGGTCCCTACACCCCCCCTGTGAGGCCCTCCCCTCCTCTTTCCCCGCGCTCACCGCGCCCATCGTCCCGCGCACGGCCGAAGCTCCTTGCGCGCCCGCGCCCTCGCCATCGTTCGCGTGAGCCCCCCCCCCCGCGCCGTCACTACGGCCACCGCAACTGCCGTGTGCACACCGACACGCCGCCCCGCTTACCTCCTGTTGCGACCCGTCCCCGCGGCCACCGGCCAGCGCATCTGCACCACTCGCCCCGTGCTCGTCTCCTCCCCTGCTCGCCGCTCGGGCCGTGCCGACCCGCGCCCAGCCACCTCCCGTTTGCCGCACCCGTCGCCGACTCCTCCGTGCTCGCCGCCGTTCACCTTGCCTCGCTCCTACACCCCCGTGCACCGGTGACGCCGCCATGTCCGCGGCCAACTCCGGCGCTCTGACCGCCCCGCTCTCCTCCTCTCGCGCGACGCCTTGCTGCGCTGAATGCCCGTCACCGCCCTCCCATGGCGCCGCCCTCCGTTCCCTTGGCCGGCGTCGTGGGAGCCGGCGGCCTCGCCACGCCCGTGGCTGGCGTCCCCGCTGTCGATCTGGCGCTCGCCACGGGCGCCGATGCCTAACGCCCAAGACTCATGGCAACCGCAGCCAAGAACCCACTAGGCCCCCTGGGCCAATGACAAAGGGCCCCCACCCCCTGAACGTATTTATAAAAATAAAAATAAAAATAAAAATAAATAGTTAATTAATTAATTAGAGAAATAATTAACTTAATTAATTTTGTTTAATTAAACTAAACAAGTAACTAAGCTAATTAAACATTAGTTATCTAATTAACCTGGTTAGTTAATTAGTTATTTAATTAGTATGACATTGGGGCCCACCCCTAATTAATTTTGATTAGATTAAATTGAATTTGGATAATTAACATGTGTCTCTGACCAGTGGGACCCACTGGTCAGGTTGACCAGTCAACTCTGTTGACTGCTGATGTCAGCATGACATCATTATTCCATTTTTGAATTAATTTAAATAATTAATTCAATTCCAGAGATTAATAAAATCTTTAGAAAATCATAACTTTTAATCCATAACTCGGATTAAATTATTTTCAACATGAAAGTTGCTCAAAACGACGAGTCGAATCCGGATACGCAACCCGTTTGTCCAACCCACATCCCTAGCATAGCGAACATGCAACTTTCCCCCTTCGGTTCATCTGTCTGAAAACGTGAAACACCGGGGATACTTTCCCGGGTGTTTCCCCCTTCACCGGTATCACCTCCTACTGCGTTAGGCCACACCTAGCACCGTTACTCATTATGCATCTGTTTGCATTGTATTCATTGTTTTTCCCCCTCTTCTCTCCGGTAGACTACGAGACCGACGCTGCTGCTACCCAGTACGACTATGGTGTTGACGACCCCTCTCTCTTGCCAGAGCAACCAGGCAAGCCCCCCCTTGATCACCAGATATCGCCTATTCTCCTTTATACTGCTTGCATTAGAGTAGTGTAGCATGTTACTGCTTTCCGTTAATCCTATTCTGATGCATAGCCTAACATTGTTGCTACATCTGTTGATACCTTACCTGCAATCCTAAATACTTAGTATAGGATGCTAGTTTATCATCATTGGCCCTACGTTCTTGTCAGTCTGCCTTGCTATATATTGGGCCGTGATCACTCGGGAGGTGATCACGGGTATATACTATACTATACATACATACTATACAGATGGTGACTAAAGTCGGGTCATCTCGTTGAGTACCCGCAAGTGATTCTGATGAGGGGGCTGAAAGGACAGGTGGCTCCATCCCGGTAGAGGAGGGCCTGGGTTCCCGACGGCCCCCGACTGTTACTTTGTGGCAGAGCAACAGGGCAGGTTGAGACCGCCTAGGAGAGGGGTGGGCCTGGCCCTATTCGGCGTTCGCAGATACTTAACACGTTTAACGAGATTATGCTATGCGATGCTACTTGGAGGACTTCAGTCTACTCTCTTCTACATGCTGCAGGACGGAGGCTGCCAGAAGCGTAGTCTTCGATAGGACTAGCTATCCTCCTCTTATTCTGGCATTCTGCAGTTTAGTCCACCGATATTGCCTCTTTACACATATACCCATGCATATGTAGTGTAGATCCTTGCTTGCGAGTACTTTGGATGAGTACTCACGGTTGCTTCTCTCCCTCTTTTCCCCCTTTCCATTCTACCTGGTTGTCGCAACCAGATGCTGGAGCCTAGGAGCCAGACGTCACCGTCGACGATGACTCCTACTACACTGGAGGTGCCTACTACTACGTGCAGGCCGCTGACGACGACCAGGAGTAGTTTAGGAGGATCGCAGGCAGGAGGCATGCGCCTCTCTCGATCTGTATCCCGGTTTGTGCTAGCCTTCTTAAGGCAAACTTGTTTAACTTATGTCCGTACTCGGATATTGTTGCTTCCGCTGACTCGTCTATGATCGAGCACTTGTATTCGAGCCCTCGAGGCCCCTGGCTTGTATTATGATGCTTGTATGACTTATTTATGTTTTAGAGTTGTGTTGTGATATCTTCCCGTGAGTCCCTGATCTTGATCGTACACATTTGCGTGCATGATTAGTGTACGATTGAATCGGGGGCGTCACACCTGTAGAGCATCTTTATAATCACCCAGTTATGTTGTGACGTTTGATAGCTCACAAGGCATTCCTCCGATATCCAGGAGTTGCATAACCTCTTAGTCAGAGTAATATGTATTTGACATGAAGGAAGCAATAGCGATAAAATTGAACGATCATAATGCTAAGCTAACGAATGAGGCTTGTCCATCACATCATTCTCCTAATGATGTGATCCAGTTCATCAAATGACAACACATGTCTATGGTTAGGAAACTTAACCATCTTTGATTAACGAGCTAGTCTAGTAGAGGCTTACTAGGGATACGGTGTTTTGTATATGTATCCACACATGTATCAACTTTTCGGTTAATAAAATTCTAGCATGAATAATAAACATTTATCATGAAATAAGGAAATATAAAATAACAACTTTATTATCGCTTCTAGGGCATATTTCCTTCAGTCTCCCACTTGAACTAGAGATAGTAATCTAGTTCCATTGTCATGTGATTAACACCAATAGTTCACATCGTCATGTGATTAACACACATAGTTCACATCGCCATTTGATCAACGCTCCAAGGGTTTACTAGAGTCAATAATCTAGTTCACATCGCCATGTGATTAACACCCAAAGAGTACTAAAGCGTGATCATGTTTTGCTTGTGAGAGGGGTTTAGTCAACGGGTCTGTCACATTCAGATCCGTACGTATTTGCAAATTTTTATGTCTACAACGCTCTGCATGGTGCTACTCTAGCTAATTGCTCCCACTTTGAATATGTATCCAGACTGAGACTCAGAGTCATCTAGATTAGTGTTAAAGCTTGCATTGTCGTAACCCTTTACGACGAACCCTTTATCACCTCCATAACCGATAAATATTTCCTTAGTCCTCTAAGGATAATCTTGACCGCTGTCTAGTGATCAACTCCTAGATCACTATTGTACCTCCTTGCCAACTCATTGGCAAGGCACACAACAGGTCTGGTACACAACATGTCATACTTTATAGAACCTATGATTGAGGCATAGGGAATGGCTTTCATTCTATCTCTATCTTCTGCCATGGTCGGGCTTTGAGTCTTACTCAACTTCACACCTTGCAATAAAGACAAGAACCCTTTCTTTAGCTGTTTCATTTTGAACATCTTCAAAACTTTGCCAAGGTATGTGCTTTGTGAAAGTCCTATTAAGCATCTCGATCTATCCCTATAGATTTTTATGCCCGATATGTAAGTAACTTCACCGAGGTCTTTCATTGAACAATTCTTATTCCAATATCCTTTTATGCTATCCAAGAATTCTATATCATTTCCAATCAACAATATGTCATCCACATATAATATCAGAAATGCTACAGTGCTCCCACTCACTTTCTTGTAAATACAGGCTTCACCATAAGTTTGTATAAGACCATATGCTTTGATCACCTTATCAAAGCGTATATTCCAACTCCGAGATGCTTGCACCAGTCCATAGATGGATTGCTGGAGCTCGCACACTTTGTTAGCACCTTTAGGATTGACAAAAGCTTCTGGTTGCATCATATACAACTCTTCTTTAATATCCATTAAGGAATGCAGGGACATCCATTTTCCAGATTTCATAATCATAAAATGTGGCAATTGCTAACATGATTCAGACAGACTTAAGCATCACTACGGGTGAGAAAGTCTCATGGTAGTCAACTCCTTGAACTTTCTCGAAAACCTTTTGCGACAAGTCGAGCTTAGTAGATAGTGACATTACTATTAGCGTCAGTCTTCTTCTTGAAGATCCATTTATTCTCAATGGCTTTCCGATCATCGAGTAGTCCACTAGAGTCCACACTTTGTTCCCATATATGGATCCCATCTCAGATTTTGTGGCCTCAAGCCATTTATCGGAATCTGGGCTCATCATAGCCTCTTCATAGTTCGTAGGTTCGCCATGGTCTAGTAACATGACTTCCAGAATAGGATTACCGTACCACTCTGGTGTCGATCGTGTTCTGGTTGACCTATGAGGCTCGGTAGTAACTTGATCTGAAGTTTCATGATCATCATCATTAGCTTCCTGATACGTCTCCAATGTATCTATAATTTTTGATTGTTCCATGCTATTATATTACCCCTTTTGGATGTTTATGGGCTTTATTTTACACATTTATATCATTTTTGGGACTAACCTACTAACCGGAGGCCCAGCCCATATTGTTGTTTTTTTGCCTATTTCACTATTTCGAAGAAAAGGAATATCAACCGGAGTCCAAACGGAATGAAACCTTCGGGAGCGTGATTTTTGGAACGAACGTGATCCAGAGGACTTGGAGTGCAAGTCAAGAAGCAGCTGGGGCAGCCACAAGAGAGGAGGCCGCTGAAGGAAATATGCCCTAGAGGCAATAATAAAGTTATTATTTATTTCCTTATTTCATGATAAAAGTTTATCATTCATGCTAGAATTGTATTAACCGGAAACATGATACATGTGTGAATGCATAGACAAAACAACATGTCACTAGTATGCCTCTACTAGACTAGCTTGTTGATCAAAGATGGTTATGTTTCCTGACCATGAACAAGGAGTTGTTATTTGATTAACAAGGTCACATCATTAGTAGAATGATCTGATTGACATGACCCATTCCATTAGCTTAGCACACGATCGTTTAGTATGTTGCTACTACTTTTATCCATGACATCTACATGTTCCTGTAACTATGAGATTATGCAACTCCCGTTTACCGGAGGAACACTTTGGGTGCTACCAAACGTCACAACGTAACTGGGTGATTATAAAGGAGTACTACAGGTGTCTCCAAAGGTAGATGTTGGGTTGACATATTTCGAGATTAGGTTTTGTCACTCCGATTGTCGGAGAGGTATCTCTGGGCCCTCTCGGTAATGCACATCACTTAAGCCTTGCAAGCACTACAACTAATGAGTTAGTTGTGAGATGATGTATTACAGAACGAGTAAAGAGACTTGCCGGTAATGAGATTGAACTAGGTATTGGATACCGACGATCGAATCTCGGGCAAGTAACATACCGTTGACAAAGGGAACAACGTATATTGTTATGCGGTCTGACCGACAAAGATCTTCGTAGAATATGTAGGAACCAATATGGGCATCCAGGTCCCGCTGTTGGTTATTGACCGAGAATAGTTCTAGGTCATGTCTACATTGTTCTCGAACCGTAGGGTCCGCACGCTTAAGGTTTCGATGATGGTTATTATGAGTTTATGTATTTTGATGTACCAAGAAGTTCGAGTCCCGGATGTGATCACGGACATGACGAGGAGTCTCGAAATGGTCGAGACATAAAGATTGATATATTGGAAGCCTATGTTTGGAGTTCGAATGGTTCCAAGTAAAACAGAATTTACTGAAGTACCGGAGGTTACTGGAACCCCGGGAGGTAAATGGGCCATAGTGGGCCTTAGTGGAAAGGAGAAGGGCCAGCCCTAGGTGGCAAGGCCTCCCCTTCCCTAGTCCTACTAGGACTAGGAAAGGGGCCGCCCCTCTCTCTCTTTCCCCCGGAATCCTAGTCCAACTAGGATTGGGGGAATCCTACTCCCGAGGGAGTAGGACTCCTTGGCGCCTCCTCCTTGGCCAGCCCCCTCCCCTTGCTCCTTTATATACACAGGCAGGGGGCACCCTAGAACACACAAGTTAGATCTACGGATCGTTCCTTAGCCGTGTCGGTGCCCCCTCCACCATATTCCACCTCGGTTATCTGTCAGCAAGCTTAAGCGAAGCCTGCGCCGGTGAAACATCAAGATCGTCACCACGCCGTCGTCTTGACGGAACTCTCCCTCGACACTCGGCTGGATCGAGTACGAGGGCGCCATCGAGCTGTACGTGTGTCAAGAACTCGGGGTGCCGAGTAACGGCGCGGATCGGTCGGATCGTGAGGAGAACGTCGACTACTTCCTCTACGTTGTGATCGCTTCGCTTGGGTCTACAAGGGTATGTAGACAACACTCTCCCTCTCGTTGCTATGCATCACCATGATCTTGCGTGTGCGTGGGAAAATTTTGAAATTACTCGTTCCCCAACAAAGGGCATCCGAGCCTAGGTTTTATATGGTTTGATGTTTTGCACGAGTAGAACACAAGTGAGTTGTGGACGATACAAGTCATACTACCTACCAGCATGTCATACTTTGGTTCAGCGGTATTGTGAGATGAAGCGGCCTGCACCGACATTACGCGTGACGCTTACGCGAGACTGGTTTCACCGCTGCGAGCACTCGTTGCTTAAAGGTGACCGGTGGGTGCTGTCTCTCTCACTTTAGTTGAACTGAGTGTGGCTACGCCCGGTCCTTGAGAAGGTTAAAACGAGTCTATTTGACGAAATATCGTTGTGGTTTTGATGCGTGGGTGAGACTGGTTCTTGCTTAAGCCCGTAGCAGCCACGTAAAATTTGCAACAACAAAGTAGAGAACGTCTAACTTGTTTTTGCAGGGCATGTTGTGATGTGATATGGTCAAGACATGATGCTATATTTTATTGTATGAGATGATCATGTTTTGTAACCGGTTATCGGCAATCGGCAGGAGCCATATGGTTGTCGCTTTATTGTATGAAATGCAATCGCCCTGTAATGCTTTACTTTATCACTAAGCGGTAGCGATAGTCGTAGAAGCATAAGTTTGGCGAGACGACAACGATGCTACGATGGAGATCAAGGTGTCGCGCCGGTGACGATGGTGATCATGGTGGTGCTGCGGAGATGAAGATCACGAAGCACAAGATGATGATGACCATATCATATCACTTATATTGATTTGCATGTGATGTTTATCCTTTTATGCATCTTATCTTGCTTTGATTGACGGTAGCATTATAAGATGATCTCTCACTAAATTATCAAGAAGTGTTCTCCCCGAGTATGCACCGTTGCCAAAGTTCGTCGTGCCCAGACACCACGTGATGATCGGGTGTGATAAGCTCTACGTCCATCTACAACGGGTGCAAGCCAGTTTTGCACACGCAGAATACTCGGGTTATACTTGACGAGCCTAGCATATGCAGATATGGCCTCGGAACACGAGACCGAAAGGTCGGCGTGAATCATATAGTAGATATGATCAACATAAGATGTTCACCATTGAAAACTACTCCATTTCACGTGATGATCGGTTATGGTTTAGTTGATTTGGATCACGTGATCACTTAGATGACTAGAGATGTTTTTCTAAGTGGGAGTTCTTAAGTAATATGATTAATTGAACTTAAATTTATCATGAACTTAGTACCGATAGTATCTTGCTTGTTTATATTTGATTGTAGATAGATGGCTCGTCTTTGTTGTTCCGTTGAATTTTAATGCGTTCCTTGAGAAAGCAAAGTTGAAAGATGATGGTAGCAATTACACGGATCGGGTCCGTAACGAGGATCATCCTCATTGCTGCACGTAAGAGTTACGTCCCGGATGCACCGCTAGGTGACAGTTCGATCTGTCGATGTAACCGACGGCGTTAAGAACGTCTGGCGAGCAAAGCGATGACTACTCTATAGTTCATGTGCCATGCTTTACGGCTTAGAACCGGGACTTCAACGACGTTTTGAACGTCATGGAGCATATGAGATGTTCCAGAGTTGAAGTTGATATTCCAACAGAATGCCCGGATTGAGAGATATGAAGTCTCCAATAAGTTCTATAGCTGCAAGATGGAGGAGAATAGTTACATTAGTGAGCATATACTCGTAATGTCCGGGTACTACAATCACTTGACACAATTGGGAGTTAATCTTCCGGATGATTGTGTCATTGATGAATTCTTCAATCACTGCCACCAAGCTACAAAGGCTTCGTGATGAACTATAATATGCAAGGGTTAGTAAAGACTACGCCTGAGCTCTTCGCAATGCTAAAGGCTGCGGAGGTAGAAATCAAGAAGGAGCATCAAGTGTTGATGGTCAATAAGACCACTAGTTTCAAGAAGAAAGGCAAAGGGAAGAAGAAGGGAACTTCAAGAAGAACAGCAAGCAAGTTGCTTGCTCAGAGAAGAAACCCAAGTCCGGACCTAAGCCTGAAACGAGTGCTTCTCTCGCAAGCGGTCGTCACCGAAGCGGAACTGCCCCAAGTATTTGGCGGATAAGAAGGATGGCAAGGTGAACAAAGGTATATGTGATATACATGTTATTGATGTGTACCTTACTAGAGCTCGTAGTAGCACTGGTATTTGATACTGGTTCTTGCTAATATTTGCAACTCAAACAGGACTACTGATTAAGCAAACTCGGCAAAGGACGAGGTGACGATGCGCGTGGGAAATGGTTCCAAAGTCGATGTGATCGCGGTCGGCACGCTACCTCTACATCTACCTTCGGGATTAGTTTTAGACCTAAATAATTGTTATTTGGTGCTGCGTTGAGCATGAACATTATATCTGGATCTTGTTTGATGCGAGACGGTTATTCATTTAAATCGAGAGAATAATGGTTGTTCTATTTATATGAGTAATATCTTTTATGGTCATGCACCCTTGAGGAGTGGTCTATTTTGATGAATCTCGATAGTAGTGATACACATATTCATAATGTTGAAACCAAAAGATGCAGAGTTGATAATGATAGTGCAACTTATTTGTGGCACTTGCCGCTTAGGTCATATCGGTAAAGCGCATGAAGAAACTCCATATTGATGGACTTTTGGAGTCACTTGATTATGAATCACTTGGCACTTGCGAACCGTGCCTCATGGGCAAGATGACTAGAACACCGTTCTCGGTACTATGGAGAGAGCAACAGATTTGTTGGAAATCATACATACTGATGTATGTGGTCCGATGAATGTTGAGGCTCGTGGCGGATATCGTTATTTTCTCACCTTCACAGATGACTTAAGCGGATATGGGTATATCTACTTAATGAAACATAAGTCTGAAACGTTTGAAAAGTTCAAAGAATTTCAGAGTGAAGTTGAAAATCATCGTAACAAGAAAATTAATTTTCTACGATCCGATCGTGGAGGTGAATATTTGAGTTACGAGTTTGGTCTACATTTGAAACAATGCGAATAGTTTAGCAACTCACGCCACCCGAACACCACAGCGTAATGGTGTGTCCGAACGTCGAATCGTGCTTTACTAGATATGGTGCGATCTATGATGTCTCTTACAGATTTACCGCTATCGCTTTTGGGGTTATGCTCTAGAGACGGCCGCATTCACACTGAATAGAACACCATCGAAATCCGTTGAGACGACACCTTATGAACTATGGTTTAGCAAGAAACCAAAGTTGTCGTTTCTTAAAGTTTGGGGATGCGATGCTTATGTGAAAAAGCTTCAACCCGATAAGCTCGAACCCAAATCGAGAAATGTGTCTTCATAGGATACCCAAAGGAGACAGTTGGGTACACCTTCTATCACAGATCCGAAGGCAAGACATTCGTTGCTAAGAATGGATCCTTTCTAGAGAAGGAGTTTCTCTCGAAAGAAGTGAGTGGGAGGAAAGTGGAACTTGATGAGGTAATAGTACCTTCTCCTTACTTGAAAGTAGTTCGTCGCAGAAACCGGTTTACGAGACACCTACACCAAGTAGTGAGGAAGTTAATGATGCTGATCATGAAACTTGAGATCAAGTTACCGCAGAACCTCGTAGATCAACCAGAGTAAGATCCGCACTGAGTGGTACGGTAATCCTGTTCGGAAATCATGCTACTAGATCATGATGAACCTCACGAACTATGAAGAAGCGATGGTGAGCCCAGATTCCATAAAATGGCTTGAGGCCATGAAATCGAGATGGGATCCATGTATGAAAACAAAGTATGGACTTTGGTTGACTTGCCCGAGGATAGGCAAGCAATAGAAAACAAGTGGATCTTCAAGAAGAAGACCGACGCGACGGTAATGTTATCGTTTATAAAGCTTGACTTGTCGCAAAAGGTTTTCGACAAGTTCAAGGGATTGACTACGATGAGACCTTCTCACCCGTGGCGATGCTTAAGTCCGTCCGAATCATGTTAGCAATTGCCGCATTTTATGATTATGAAATTTGGCAAATGGATGTAAAGACTGCATTCTGAATGGATTTACGGAAGAAGAGTTGTATATGATGCAACTGAAGGTTTTATCGATCCAAAGGAGCTAACAAAGTGTGCAAGCTCCAATGATCCATCTATGGACTGGTGCAAGCATCTCGGAGTTGGAATAAATGCTTTGATAGTGTGATCAAAGCATTTGGGTTTGTCTGCACTTTTGGAGAAGCTTTGTATTTACAAGAAAGTGAGTGGGAGCTCTATAGCATTTACGATATTATATGTAGATGACATATTGCTGATCGGAAATGATATAGAATTCTGGATAGCATAAAGGGATACTTGAATAAGAGTTTTTCAATGAAAGACCTCGGTGAAGCTGCTTACATATTGGGCATTAAGATCTATAGAGATAGATCAAGACGCTTAATTGGACTTTCACAAAGCACATACCTTGACAAAATTTTGAAGAAGTTCAAAATGGATCAAGCAAAGAAAGGGTTCTTGCCTGTGTTACAAGGTGTGAAGTTGAGTAAGACTCAATGCCCGACCACTGCAGAAGATAGAGAGAAAATGAAAGATGTTCCTATGCTTCAGCCATAGGCTCTATCATGTATGCAATGCTGTGTACTGGACTGATGTGTGCCTTGCTATAAGCCTAGCAGGAAGGTACCAAAGTAATCCAGAGTGGATCATCGGACAGCGGTCAAGAACATCCCGAAATACCGAAAAGGACTAAGGATATGTTTCTCGATATGGAGGTGACAAAGAGCTCATCGTGGCAGTTACGTTGATGCAAGCTTTGACACCGATCCGGACGATTCTAAATCGCAGACCGGATACGATTTACACTAAACGGAGGAGCTGTCGGTTGGTGCGTTCTAAACAAAGCGTCGAAGCGGGATCTACATGTGAAGCGGAGTACATAGCAGCTTCGAAGCAGCTAATGAAGGAGTCTGGATGAAGGAGTTCATATCCGATCTAGGTGTCATACCTAGTGCATCGGGTCCAATGAAAATCTTCTCGTGACAATATTTGAGCAATTGCCTTAGCGAAGGAATCCAGATTTCACAAGAGGACCAAGCACATCAAGAGACGCTTCAATTCCATCCGGACTTAGTCCGTGGGAGACATAGAGATTTGCAAGATACATACGGATCTGAATGTTGCGCACCGTTGACTAAGCCTCTTCCACGAGCAAAACATGATCAGCACCAAGACTCCATGGGTGTTAGAATCATTACTA
Source organism: Aegilops speltoides (assembly GCA_021437245.1). Lineage (NCBI taxonomy): Eukaryota > Viridiplantae > Streptophyta > Magnoliopsida > Poales > Poaceae > Aegilops > Aegilops speltoides. The sequence continues at coordinate 94,952,414 of CM038144.1, read as the reverse complement.
TGTAATCTAGATTATTGACTCTAGTGCAAGTGGGAGATCAAGGAAATATGCCCTAGAGGCAATAATAAAGTTATTATTTGTTTCCTTATTTCATGATAAAAGTTTATCATTCATGCTAGAATTGTATTAACCGGAAACATGATACATGTGTGAATGCATAGACAAAACAACATGTCACTAGTATGCCTCTACTAGACTAGCTTGTTGATCAAAGATGGTTATGTTTCCTACCATGAACAAGGAGTTGTTATTTGATTAACAAGGTCACATCATTAGTAGAATGATCGATTGACATGACCCATTCCATTAGCTTAGCACACGATCGCTTAGTATGTTGCTACTACTTTTATCCATGACATCTACATGTTCCTGTAACTATGAGATTATGCAACTCCGTTTACGGAGGAACACTTTGGTGCTACCAAACGTCACAACGAATCGGGTGATTATAAAGGAGTACTACAGGTGTCTCCAAAGGTAGATGTTGGGTTGGCATATTTGAGATTAGGTTTTGTCACTCCGATTGTCGGAGAGGTATCTCTGGCCCTCTCGGTAATGCACATCACTTAAGCCTTGCAAGCACTACAACTAATGAGTTAGTTGTGAGATGATGTATTACGAACGAGTAAAGAGACTTGCGTAACGAGATTGAACTAGGTATTGGATACCGACGATCGAATCTCGGGCAAGTAACATACCGATGACAAAGGGAACAACGATATTGTTATGCGGTCGACCGACAAAGATCTTCGAGAATATGTAGGAACCAATATGGGCATCCAGGTCCCGCTGTTGGTTATTGACCGAGAATAGTTCTAGGTCATGTCTACATTGTTCTCGAACCGTAGGGTCCGCACGCTTAAGGTTTCGATGGCGCTTATTATGAGTTTATGTATTTTGATGTACCAAAGAAGTTCGAGTCCCGGATGTGATCACGGACATGACGAGGAGTCTCGAAATGGTCGAGACATAAAGATTGATATATTGGAAGCCTATGTTTGGAGTTCGAATGGTTCCAAGCGAAACAGAATTTACTGAGTACCGGAGGTTACGGAACCCCGGGAGGTAAATGGGCCATAGTGGGCCTTAGTGGAAAGGAGAAGGGCCAGCCCTAGGTGGCAAGCCTCCCCCTCCCCTAGTCCTACTAGGACTAGGAAAGGGGCCGCCCCCTCTCTCTCTTTCCCCTCCGGGAATCCTAGTCCAACTAGGATTGGGGAATCCTACTCCCTGAGGGAGTAGGACTCCTTGGCGCGCCTCCTTGGCCGGCCAGCCCCTCCCCTTGCTCCTTTATATACGGGGTAGGGGCACCCTAGAACACACAAGTTAGATCTACGGATCGTTCCTTAGCCGTGTCGGTGCCCCTCCACCATATTCCACCTCGGTTATATTGTCATGCTTAGGCGAAGCCTGCGCCGTGAAACATCAAGATCGTCACCACGCCGTCGTCTTGACGGAACTCTCCCTCGACACTCGGCTGGATCGGAGTACGAGGGCGCCATCGAGCTGTACGTGTGTCAAGAACTCGGGCGCCGAGTAACGGCGCCGGATCGGTCGGATCGCGAGGAGAACGTATGACTACTTCCTCTACGCCAGTGATCGCTTCCGCTTGGGTCTACAAGGGTATGTAGACAACACTCTCCCTCTCGTTGCTATGCATCACCATGATCTTGCGTGTGCGTAGGAAATTTTTTGAAATTACTACGTTCCCCAACAGCCGCCCCCCTGTAGGGCGCGCCCCTTGTCTCGTGGGCCCCTCGGGCGGCCACCGACGTACTTCTTCCTCCAATATATACCTATGTACCCCGAAAACATCCGGGGGCACCACGAAACACAATTTCTACCGCCGTAACCTTCTGTATCCGCGAGATCCCATCTTGGAGCCTTCGCTGGCACTCTGCCGGAGGGGGAAACAACCACGGAGGGCCTCTACATCAACATCCTTGCCCCTCCGATGAGTTGTGAGTAGTTTACCACAGACCTACGGGTCCATAGTTATTAGCTAGATGGCTTCTTCTCTCTTTTTGGATCTCAATACAATGTTCTCCCCCTCTCTTGTGGAGATCTATTCGATGTAAACTCTTTTTTGCGGTGTGTTTGTCGAGATCCGATGAATTGTGGGTTTATGATCAAGTTTATCTATGAATAATATTTGAATCTTCTTTGAATTCTTTTATGTATGATTGAGTTATCTTTGCAAGTCTCTTCGAATTATCAGTTTGGTTTGGCCTCCTAGATTGATCTTTCTTGCCATGGGAGAAGTGCTTAGCTTTGGGTTCAATCTCGCGGTGTCCTTACCCAAAGGATGTAAAGGGTTGCAAGGCACGTATTGTATTGTTGCCATCGAGGATAACAAGATGGGGTTTATATCATATTGCATGAGTTTATCCCTCTACATCATGTCATCTTGCTTAATGCGTTACTCTGTTCTTATGAACTTAATACTCTAGATGCAGGCAGGAGTCGGTCGATGTGTGGAGTAATAGTAGTAGATGTAGGCAGGAGTCGATCGATGTGTGGAGTAATAGTAGTAGATGCAGGCAGGAGTCGGTCTACTTGTTTTGGACGTGATGCCTATATACATGATCATGCCTAGATAATCTCATAACTATGCGCTTTTCTATCAATTGCTCGACAGTAATTTGTTCACCCACCGTAATACTTATGCTATCTTGAGAGAAACCACTAGTAAAACCTATGGCCCCCGGGTCTATCTCTTGTCATATTTGCTTTCAATCTACTTTTATTTGCATCTTTACCTTTTGCATATATATTATAAAATACCAAAAATATATTCATCTTATCTTACTATCTTTATTAGATCTCACTTTCGCAAGTGGCCGTGAAGGGATTGACAACCCCTTTATTGCGTTGGTTGCGAGTTCTTAGTTTGTTTGTGTAGGTGCGTGGGACTTTTGAGGAGCCTCCTACTGGATTGATACCTTGGTTCTCGAAAATTGAGGGAAATACTTACGCTACTATTGTTGCATCACCCTCTCCTCTTCGGGGAAAACCAATGCAAGCTCAAGATGTAGCAAGAAGGATTTCTGGCGCCGTTGTCGGGGAGGTCTTCGCTCAAGTCAAGACATACCAAGTACCCATCTCCCTCGCATTTACATTATTTGCCATTTGCCTCTCGTTTTCCTCTCCCCCACTTCACCCTTCCGTTTTATTCGCCCTCTCTTTCCCAATCTCCTCCTCTCTTTTTCGCTTTCCTTTTTCTTCTTGCTTGTGTGTTGGATTACTTGTTGCCATGGCGCAAGATAATACCAAATTGTGTGATTTCTCGAATACGAATAATAATGATTTCCTTAGTACTCCGATTGCTCCTCTTAATGATGTTGAGTCTTGTGAAATCAATACTGGTTTGCTGAATCTTGTTATGAAAGATCAATTCGCCGGCCTTCCTAGTGAAGATGCCGCTAGTCATCTAAACAATTTTGTTGATTTGTGTGATATGCAAAAGAAGAAAGATACGGATAAAAATATTGTCAAGTTTAAGTTATTTCCGTTTTCTCTTAGAGAACGTGCTAAAGTTTGGTTTTCGTCTTTGCCTAAAAATAGTATTGATTCTTGGAACAAGTGCAAAGATGCTTTTATCTCTAAATATTTTCCTCCCGCTAAGATTATCACTCTTAGGAACGATATTATGAATTTTAAACAACTTGATCATGAGCACGTTGCCCAATCTTGGGAAATAATGAAATTGATGCTTCGCAATTGCCCTACTCATGGTTTGAATTTATGGATGATCATACAAAAATTTTATGCCGGTTTGAACTTTGCTTCTAGAAATCTCTTAGATTCGGCCGCGGGAGGCACGTTTATGGAAATCACGTTAGGATATGCTACAAAACTTCTTGATAATATTATGGTTAATTATTCTCACACCAAAAGATCTTCTAGTAAAAAAGTGCATGCTATAGAAGAAATCAATGTTTTGAGTGGAAAGATGGATGAACTTATGAAGATGTTTGCTACTAAAACTACTCCTCTTGATCTCAATTATATGCCTTTGTCTTCTTTGATTGAGAATAATAATGAATCTATGGATGTGAATTTTGTTGGTAGGAATAGTTTTGGGAACAATGCTTATAGAGGAAACTTTAATGCTAGACCGTTCCCTAGTAATTCCTCTAATAATTATGGAAATTCCTACAATAATTCTTATGGTAATTTTAATAAGATGCCCTCTGATTTTGAGAATAGTGTGAAAGAATTTATGATTTCTCAAAAGAATTTTAATGCTTTGCTTGAAGAAAAATTGCTCAAAGTTGATGATTTGGCTAGGAACGTTGATAGACTTTCGCTTGATGTTGATTCTCTTAAACTTAGATCTTCTCCTCCTAAGCATGATATCAATGAGTCTCTCAAAGTAATGAGAATTTCCATTGATGAGTGTAAGGAAAGAACCGCTAGATTGCGTGCTAAGAAAGAAAGCCTTATAAAAGCGTGTTCTTCTAGTTTCCATGAAAATAATGATGAGGATCTTAAAGTTATTGATGCGTCTCCAATTAGATCTATGTTTTGCAATATGAATTTTGATGATTATGGGACTCATGATGAATCAACTTTGCCTAGAAGGCGTCCCAAAAATTCGGAGTCTTTAGATCTTGATGCTAAATTTGGTAAAAGTGAGATTGGAGAATCCTCAACTTCTAATAACATTGAACCTACTATCTCAGATTTTAAGGAATTTGATTATGATAATTGCTCTTTAAAAGGTTGTATTTCCTTGTTGCAATCCGTTGTTAATTCTCCTCATGCTTATAGTCAAAATAAAGCTTTTACCAAACATATTGTTGATGCCTTGATGCAATCTTATGATGAATAACTTAATTTGGAAGTTTCTATACCTAGAAAACTTAATGATGAGTGGGAAACTACTATAAAGATTAGAGTTAAAGATTATGAGTGTTGTGCTTTGTGTGATTTGGGTGCTAGTGTTTCCACGATTCCGAAAACTTTATGTGATATTCTAGGTTTCCATGATCTTGATGATTGATCTTTAAATTTGCACCTTGCGGATTCCACCATTAAAAAACCAATGGGAAGGATCAATGATGTTCTTATTGTTGCAAATAGAAATTTTGTGCCCGTGGATTTTATCGTTCTTGATATTGATTGCAATCTTTCTTGCCCTATTATTCTTGGTAGACCTTTCCTTAGAATGATTGGTGCGGTTATTGATATGAAGGAAGGGAATATTAGATTCCAATTTCCATTAAAGAAAGGCATGGAGCATTTTCCAAGAAAGAAAGTCAAATTACCTTATGAATCTATCATGCATGCTACTTATGAATTTAGTGCCAAAGATGGCACTCGTTAGATCTATCTTCGCTTTTATGCCTAGCTAGGGGCGTTAAACGATAGCGCTAGTTGGGAGGCAACCCAATTTTCTTTATATTTTTTGTTTTTTCTCAAGTTTAGTAATAAATCTTTCATCTACCTTATGTTTAGATGTGTTTTTATCTTTTAATTAGTGTTTGTGCCAAGTAGAACCTATAGGATAACCTACGATGATAGCGGATTTGATTCTGCTGAAAAACAGAAACTTTGCACGCACGAATATAATTTTGTTAAATCACAGAAACGTGCTTTTGCGTTGATTATTTTTGGTGCTGTTCAATAAACAAATTTTACTGGACTTCCTATTTTGGTAGGATTTTTAGAGTTCTAGAAGTTTGCGTTAGTTACAGATTGCTACAGACTGTTCTGTTTTTGACAGATTCTGTTTTGCGTGTGTTGTTTGCTTATTTCAATGCATCTATGGCTAGTAAATTAGTTTATAAACCATAAGGAAGTTGGAATACAGTAGGTTTAATACCAAAATAAATAAAGAATGAGTTAATTACAGTACCTTATGTGGTGGTTTTGTTTTCTTTCACTAACGGAGCTTATAAGATTTCCTGTTGAGTTTTGTGTTATGAAGTTTTCAAGTTTTGGGTAAAGCTTTTATGGGCTACGGAATAAAGGGTGGCAAGAGCCTAAGCTTGGGGGTTCCCAAGGCACCCCAATATATTCAAGAATATCCAAAAGCCTAAGCTTGGGGATGCCCCGAGAAGGCATCCCCTCTTTCGTCTTCGTTCATTGGCAACTTTACTTGGAGCTATATTTTTATTCGCCACATGATATGTGTTTTGCTTGGAGCGTCGTGTATTATATGAGTCTTTGCTTTTTAGTTTACCACAATCATCCTTGATGTACACACCTTTTGGGAGAAGCCTATTTGATTAGAATTTGCTAGAATACTCTATGTGCTTTACTTATATCTTTTGAGCTTAATAGTTTTTGCTCTAGTGCTTCACTTATATCTTTAGAGCACGGTGGTGTCTTAATTTTGAAGAAATTACTAGTCTCTCATGCTTCACTTATATTATTTTGAGAGTCTTTTAGAACAGCATGGTATTTGCTATGGTCATAAAGTTGGTCCTAGAATGATGAGCATCCAAGTTGGGTATAATAAAAACTATCATAGAAAGTGAATTGGATGCTATGATCAATTTGATGCTTGATAATTGTTTTGAGATATGGAGGTAGTGATATTAAAGTCATGCTAGTTGGATGATTATGAATTTGAAGAATGCTTGTGTTGAAGTTTGTGATTCCCGTAGCATGCACGTATGGTGAACCGCTTTGTGATGAAGTTGGAGCACAATTTTATTTATTGAGTGTCTTCCTTATGAGTGGCGGTCGGGGACGAGCGATGGTCTTTTCCTACCAATCTATCCCCCTAGGAGCATGCGCGTAGCACTTTGGTTTTTGATGACTTCTAAATTTTTGCAATAAGTATATGAGTTCTTTTGACTAATGTTGAGCCCATGGATTATACGCACCCTTTCACCCTTCCACCATTGCTAGCCTCTCTTGTACCGTGCAACTTTCGCCGGTACCATACACCCACCATATACCTTCCTCAAAACAGCCACCATACCTACCTATTATGGCATTTCCATAGCCATTCCGAGATATATTGCCATGCAACTTTCCACCATTACGTTCATATGACATGCATTACTTTTGTCATATTGCTCTTTGCATGATCATGTAGTTGACATTGTATTTGTGGCAAGGCCACCTTCATAATTTTCATACATGTCGCTCTTGATTCATCGCATATCCTGGTACACCGCCGGAGGCATTCATATAGAGTCATACCTTGTTCTAGCTTTGAGTTGTAAATCCATAAAAGTGTGATGATCTTCATTATTAGAGCATTGTCCTAGTGAGGAAAGGATGATGAAGACTATGATTCAAGTCGGGATGAGACTTCGGACTTTAAAAAAATAGAAAGGCCAAAAAAAAGAAAGGCCAAAGGAAAAAAAGGAAAGAAAAAGAAGAAGAATAAAATGAGAGAAAAAGAGAGAAGGGACAATGCTACTATCTGTTTTTCCACACTTGTGCTTCAAAATAGCACCATGATCTTCATGATAGAGAGTCTCATATTTTGTCACTTTCATATACTAGTGGGAATTTTTCATTGTAGAACTTGGCTTGTATATTCCAATGATGGGCTTCCTCAAAGTTCCCTAGGTCTTGGTGAGCAAGCAAGTTGGATGCACACCCACTTAGTTTCTTTTTTTGAGCTTTCATATATTTATAGCTCTAGTGCATCCGTTGCATGGCAATCCCTACTCACTCACATCGATATCTATTAATGGGCATCTCCATAGCCCGTTGATACGCCTAGTTGATGTGAGACTATCTTCTCCTTTTTTGTCTTCTCCACAACCACCATTCTATTCCACCCATAGTGCTATGTCCATGGCTCACGCTCATGTATTGCGTGAAAGTTGAAAAAGTTTGAGATTATTAAAGTATGAAACAATTGCTTGGCTTGTCATCGCAGTTGTGCATGATTAAATACTTTGTGTGATGAAGATAGAGCAACAGCCAGACTATATGATTTTGTAGGGATAACTTTCTTTAGCCATGCTATTTTGAGAAGACTTGATTACTTTGATTAGTATGCTTGAAGTATTACTATTTCTTATGTCAATATGAACTTTTATTTTGAATCATTTGGATCTGAACATTCATGCCACAATAAAGAAAATTACATTGAGAATTATGCTAGGTAGCATTCCACATCAAAAATTTCTTTTTTATCAATTTCCTACTCGAGGACGAGCAGGAATTAAGCTTGGGGATGCTTGATACGTCTCCAACGTATCTATAATTTTTTATTGTTCCATGCTATTATATTACCCCTTTTGGATGTTTATGGGCTTTATTTTACACATTTATATCATTTTTGGGACTAACCTACTAACCGGAGGCCCAACCCATATTGCTGTTTTTTTTGCCTATTTCAGTATTTCGAAGAAAAGGAATATCAAACGGAGTCCAAACGGAATGAAACCTTCGGGAGCGTGGTTTTTTGAACGAACGTGATCCAAAGGACTTGGAGTGCAAGTCAAGAAGCAGCCGAGGCAGCCACGAGATAGGAGGCTGCCCCCCCCCCCTATAGGGCGCGCCCCCTGTCTCGTGGGCCCCTCGGGCGGCCACCGACGTACTTCTTCCTCCTATATATACCTACGTACCCCAAAAACATCCGGGGGCACCACGAAACACAATATCCACCGCCGTAACCTTCTGTATCCGCAAGATCCCATCTTGGAGCCTTCGCCGGCACTCTACCGGAGGGGGAAACAACCACGGAGGGCCTCTACATCAACATCCTTGCCCCTCCGATGAGTTGTGAGTAGTTTACCACAGATCTATGGGTCCATAGTTATTAGCTAGATGGCTTCTTCTCTCTTTTTGGATCTCAATACAATGTTCTCCCCCTCTCTTGTGGAGATCTATTCGATGCAAACTCTTTTTTGCGGTGTGTTTGTCGAGATCCGATGAATTGTGGGTTTATGATCAAGTTTATCTATGAATAATATTTGAATCTTCTCTGAATTCTTTTATGTATGATTGAGTTATCTTTGCAAGTCTCCTCGAATTATCAGTTTGATTTGGCCTACTAGATTGGTCTTTCTTGCCATGGGAAAAGTGCTTAGCTTTGGGTTCAATCTTGCGGTGACCTTACCTAGTGACAGAAAGGGTTGCAAGGCACGTATTGTATTGTTGCATCGAGGATAACAAGATGGGGTTTATATCATATTGCATGAGTTTATCCCTCTACATAATGTCATCTTGCTTAATGCGTTACTCTGTTCTTACGAACTTAATACTCTAGATGCATGCTGGATAGCGGTCGATGTGTGGAGTAATAGTAGTAGATGCAGGCAGGAGTCGGTCTACTTGTTATGGACGTGATGCCTATACACATGATCATGCCTAGATAATCTCATAACTATGCACTTTTCTATCAATTGCTCGACAATAATTTGTTCACCCACCGTAATACTTATGCTATCTTGAGAGAAGCCTCTAGTGAAACCTATGGCCCCAGGCTCTATCTCTTATCATATTTGCTTTCAATCTACTTTTATTTGCATCTTTACTTTTTGCATTTGTATTATAAAATACCAAAAATATATTTATCTTATCATACTATCTTTATTAGATCTCACTTTCGCAAGTGGCCGTGAAGGGATTGACAACCCCTTTATTGCGTTGGTTGCGAGTTCTTAGTTTCTTTGTGTATGTGTGTGGGACTGTTGAGGAGCCTCCTACTGGATTGATACCTTAGTTCTCAAAAACTGAGGGAAATACTTACGCTACTATTGTTGCATCACCCTCTCCTCTTCGGGGAAAACCAACGCAAGCTCAAGATGTAGCACTTCCTCTCTAGTTGGTGTAGGCATCACGGGAACGGATTTCTCTGATGAGCCAATTTCCAAATTGAGAGAAGGTACTATTACCTCATCAAGTTCTACTTTCCTCCCACTCACTTCTTTCGAGAGAAACTCCTTCTCTAGAAAGGTTCCATTGTTGGCAACAAAGGTCTTGCCTTCAGATCTGTGGCAGAGGGTGTACCCAATTGTTTCCTTAGGGTATCCTCTGAAGACGCACTTCTCTGATTTGGGTTCGAGCTTGTCAGGCTGAAGCCTTTTGACATAAGTGTCGCAACCCCAAACGTTAAGAAACGATAACTTAGCTTTATTGCCAAACCACAGTTCATACGGTGTCGTCTCAACGGATTTAGAAGGTGCCCTATTTAACGTGAATGCAACTGTGTCTAATGCATAACCCCAAAATGATAGTGGTAAATCGGTAAGAGACATCATAGATCACACCATATCTAATAAAGTATAGTTATGATGTTCAGACACACCATTACGCTGTGGTGTTCAGGTGGCGTGAGTTGTGAAACTATTCCACATTATTTTAAATGAAGGCCAAACTCGTAACTCAAATATCCGCCTCCGCGATCAGATCGTAGGAACTTTATTTTCTTGTTACGATGATTCTCCACTTCACTCTGAAATTCTTTGAACTTTTCAAATGTTTCAGACTTGTGTTTCATTAAGTAGATATACCCATATATGCTCAAATCATCTGTGAAGGTTAGAAAATAACGATACCCGCCGCGTGCCTCACTCATCAGACCGCATACATCGGTATGTATTATTTCTAATAAGTCATTAGCTCGCTCCATTGTCCCGGAGAACGGAGTTTTAGTCATCTTGCCCGTGAGGCATGGTTCGCAAGTATCAAATGATTCATAATCAAGTGATTCTCGAAGTCCATCTGCATGGAGTTTCTTCACGCGCTTTACACCAATATGACCTAAACAGTAGTGCCACAAATAAGTTGCACTATCATTATCAACTTTGCATCTTTTGGCATCAATATTATGAATATGTGTATCATTATGATCAAGATTCAATAAACCATTAACATTGGATGTATGACCATAGAAGGTTTTATTCATGTAAACAGAACAACAATTATTCTCTATCTTAAATGAATAACCGTATTGCAATAAACACGGTCCTATCTTGTTCATGCTCAATGCAAACACCAAATAGCATTTATTTAGGTTCAACACTAATCCCGAAAGTATAGGGAGTGTGTGATGATGATCATATCAATCTCGGAACCACTTCCAACACACTTCGCCACTTCACCCTCAACTAGTCTCCATTTATTCTGCAACTCCTGTTTCGAGTTACTAATCTTCGCACCGAACAGGTATCAAATACCCAGGGGCTACTACGAGCACTAGTAAGGTACACATCAATAACATGTATATCAAATATACCTTTGTTAACTTTGCCATCCTTCTTATCCGCCAAATATTCGGGGTAGTTCTGCTTCCAGTGACCATTTCCTTTGCAGTAGAAGCACTCAGTTTCAAGATTAGGTCCAGCTTTGGGCTTCTTCACGGGAGTGGCAACTTGCTTGGCATTCTTTCTGAAGCTACCTTTCTTTCCCTTGACATTTTTCTTGAAACTAGTGGTCTTGTTAACCATCAACACTTGATACTCTTTCTTGATTTCTACCTTTGCCGGTTTCAGCATCGCAAAAAAGCTCAGGAATTATTTTCGCCATCCCTTGCGTATTATAGTTCATCACGAAGTTCTAGTAGCTTGGTGATAGTGACTAGAGCAATCACTATCTTATCTGGAAGATTAACTCCCACTTGATTCAAGCGATTGTAGTATCGGACATTCTGAGCACATGCTCACTAGCTGAGCTATTCTCCTCCATCTTGTCGGACAAGTACTTGTCAGAGTCTCATACCTCTCAACATGGGCATGAGTCTGAAATACCAATTTCAGCTCTTGGAACATCTCATGTGCTCCGTGACGTTCAAAACGTTTTTGAAGTCCTGGCTCTAATCCGTAAAGCATGTGCACTAAGCTATCAAGTAGTCATCATATCAAGCTTTGCCAAACATTCATAACGTCTGCATCTGCTCCTGCAATAGGTATGTGACCTAGAGGTGCATTAAGAACATAATTCTTCTGTGCAGCAATGAGGATAATCCTTAGATCACGGACCCAGTCCGCATCATTGCTACTATCATCTTTCAACTTAGTATTCTCTAGGAACATATCAAAAATAGGGGAGCTATAACGCGAGCTATTGATCTACAACATAATTTGCAAATACGATCTGGACTCAGTTCATGATAATAAGTTCAATTAATCAAATTACTTAAGAACTCCCACTGAGATAGGCATCCATCAGGTCATCTAAATGATATGTGATCCAAATCAACTAAACCATGTCCGATCATCATGTGAGATGGAGTAGTCATCAATGGTGAACATCTCTATGTTGATCATATCTACTATATGATTCACGTTCGACCTTTCGGTCTCTAGTGTTCCGAGGCCATGTCTATACATGCTAGGCTCGTCATGTTTAACCCGAGTATTCCACATGTGCAAAACTGTCTTGCACCTGTTATATGTGAACATAGAGCCTATCACACCCGATCATCACGTGGTGTCTCAGCACGACGAACTGTCGCAATGGTGTGTACTCGGAGAGAACACTTATACCATGAAATTTTAGTTAAGGGATCATGTTATAATGCTACCGTCGTACTAAGCAGAATAAGATGCATAAAAGATAAACATCACATGCAATCAAAATATGTGACATCATATGGCCATCATCATCTTGTGCTTTTGATCTCCATCTCCAAAGCATCGTCATGATCTCCATTGTCACCGGCTCGACACCTTGATCTCCATCATTGCGTCGTGGTCGTCTCGCCAACTATTGCTTCTACAACTATCGCTAACGCATAGTGATAAAGTAAAGCAATTACATGGTGTTTGCATTTCATACAATAAAGAGACAACCATAAGGCTCCTGCCGGTTGCTGATAACTTCTACAAAACATGATCATGTCATACAATAACGTATATCACATCATGTCTTCACCATATCACATCACAGCATGCCCTGCAAAAACAAGTTAGACGTCCTCTACTTTGTTGTTGCAAGTTTTACGTGGCTGCTACGGGCTTCTAGCAAGAACTATTCTTACCTACGGGCTACGGCACAAAAACCCCAACTGTGTTTATCGATTTGCTGTTTTAACATTCAACAAGGACCAGCCGCAGTCAAATTCGATTCAACTAAAGTAGGTGAAACAAACACCCGCCAGCCACCTTTATGCAAAACTAGTTGCATGTCTGTCGGTGGAACCGGTCTCATGAACATGGTCATGTAAGGTTGGTCCGGGCTGCTTCATCCAACAATATCGCCGAATCAAAATAAGACATTGGTGGTAAGTAGTATGACGATCACCGCCCACAACTCTTTGTGTTCTACTCGTGCATATCATCTACGCATAAACCTCGCTCGGATGCCACTGTTGGGGAATGTAGCATGCAATTTCAAAAAACATCCTATGCTAACGCAAGATCTATCTAGGAGATGCATAGCAACGAGAGGGGGAGAGTGTGTCTACATACCCTCATAGACCAAAAGCGGAAGCGTTTGACAATGCGGTTGATGTAGTCGAACTTCTTCTAGCTTCGACCGATCAAGTACCGATGACTAGATAAGTACCCGGTGCTTCCCAAAACACTTCTGGTGTACGAATACCATCGCCCTATATACCAATATTTACCTCTCGGCCATTTTGAGACTCCTCGTCATGTCCGTGATCTCATCCGGGACTCTGAACAATATTCAGTCACCAAATCACATAACTCATATAATACAATATCATCATAAAACGTTAAGCGTGCGGACCCGACAGGTTCGAGAACTGTGTAGACATGACCTAGACACCTCTCCGATCAATAACCATTAGCGGAATCTGGATGCTCATATTGGCTCCCACATATTCTACGAAGATCTTTATCGGTCGAACCGTTATGACAACATACATTATTCCCTTTGTCCATCGGTATGTTACTTGTCCTAGATTTGATCGTCGGTATCTTCATACCTAGTTCAATCTCGTTACCGGCAAGTCTCTTTACTCGTTTCGTAATGCATCATCTTGCAACTAACTCATTAGTCACTTTGCTTGCAAGGCTTCTTATGATGTGCATTACCGAGAGGGCCCAGAGATACCTCCATGATACTCGGAGTGACAAATTCTAATCTCGATCTATGCCAACCCAACAAACACCTTCGGAGATACCTGTAGAGCATCTTTATAATCAACCAATTACGTTGTGACATTTGATAGCACACAAGGCATTCCTCCGGTATCCGGGAGTTGCATAATGTCATAGTCGGAGGAATATGTATTTGACATGACGAAAGCAATAGCAATAAAACTGAACGATCATAATGCTAAGCTAGCGAATGGGTCTTGTCCATCACATCATTCTCCTAATGATGTGATCATGTTCATCAAATGACAACACGTGTCTATGGTTAGGAAACTTAACCATCTTTGATTAGCGAGCTAGTCTAGTAGAGGCTTACTAGGGGCACGGTGTTTTGTCTATGTATCCACACATGTATCAAGTTTCCGGTTAATACAATTCTAGCATGAATAATAAACATTTATCATGAAATAAGGAAATATAAAATAACAACTTTATTATTACCTCGAGGGCATATTTCCTTCAAGGTTGGGTGGTGGCAAGTTGTTTGGTTGCGGGTTGGGTGGTGACTGGGTGTTTAATGGCGGGTTGGGTGGTGTCTGGGTGTTGGATGGCGGGTTGGGTGGTGTCTGGGTGTTGGATGGCAAGTTGGGTGGTACTGCCGTGATAGTGCGGTAGGTGGGGCTGTCGTGACAGGAGTGTAGAGGTGGAATGGATGGGGAGAAGAGGTGGCGTCGTAGGTAGGGATGATTGATGGTCTGTTGGTGCATTGAGCAAAAGGAAAAATATCTTCAGCGAATGTAACATGGCGAGACACAGGTACCCGTCCAGTATGTAAATTAAGACAACGGTAACCTTTGTGTTTGGCGGAAAAACCAAGAAGGACACATGGGATATATCGTGGAGAGAGTTTGTTTTCAGAGGTTGCATAGGCATTTGGAAAGCAAAGACTGCCAAAAACACGAACATCGGAGTAATTGGGGTGGCAAAGGAAAAGAGAGTGGTAGGGAGTGATATTTGGATTGGTTTTTGAGGGGAAAATATTTAGAAGAAAGGTGGATGTGTGGAGTGCTTCTGCCTAGAATTTTGATGGCATGGAGGATTGAACAAGAAGTGTACGAACAATGTCATTGATGGTGCAGAGAGAACGCTCGGTTTTACCGTTTTGACAAGTGTAAAAGAAGAATGCCATGTGTTAAGAAGAAGGTACGATTTTGAATGTTGTCAAACTCACGACCATTGTCACACTTAATGAAATGAATAGGGAGGAAGAAGTGGATAGAAACATAGCATTGAAAATTTAGGAAAAGAGAGTAAACATCAGATTTGTTGCGGAGAGGAAAGGTCCGTACAAAGTGAGTAAAATTGTCTAGTATGACAAGATAGTATTTGAAACTAGAAACACTTGCAACAGGTAATGTCCATAAATCACAATGTATTAATTCGAAAGTATAAGTACTAGAAGAACTAGAGGAGCTAAAGGGAAGACACACATGTTTGCCTAACTGACAAGATTCGCAAAACGAAGAATTGTGGGAATCACGATTACATGGTATGGAAAATTCACTAAGCATAGATGCCAAAACAACAGAATTTGAATGACCCAATCAACGATGCCAAAGGTTGATGGAGGCCACCATGGATGTAGGAGGAGCAGCAGTAGGAACACCATGAAGAGAGTAGAGTTCACTGGAGCTATTAAAGTGGGCGATCTTGGCCTTGGTCTGGTAATCTTTCACATACAAGCCAAAGGGGTCAAATTCAACGGAAATGAGATTGCCACGAGTAAATTGGCGAACAGAAATTAAGTTTTTAATAAGAGCAGGTGCAACTAGAATCATTGCGGAGAAGAAGTGGTTTAGTGGGAGAGGGAAGTTGAGCCTGACCTACACAGTATATGGGAATACATGAACGATCACTAAGAGTAATGGAAGGAAATAGAGAAGGATTGCAAGAAGAAAGGAAATTACTTGATGCAGACATATGACTAGAGGAACCAGAATAAAAAATCCAATCCGTACCTGAGTTTCCCTGGGCAGCAAAGTTGTTCATGGCCTAGAGAAAGGCAGCTTGATCCCAGCTCAGCGCTGCAGGTGAGGTTGGTGTGGGTAGTGCTACTTATTGAGATTGCGTTGGTTTTTCCCTTGAAGATGAAAGGGTGATGCAGCAAAGTAGAGACACGTATTGCCCTCAGTTTGAGAACCAAGGTATCAATGCAGTAGGAGAAGAACGCACAAATCACCAATACCTGCACAAACAATCAAACAACTTGCACCCAACGCGATAAATGGGTTGTCAATCCCTTCACGGTTACTTGCAAAAGTGAGATCTGGTAGAGATAGATAAACAAAAGATAAAATATTTTTGGGTTTTTTGGTTTATAGATCTGAAAGTAAAAGATTGCAAAATAGTAGATCAGAAACTAATATAATGGAAAATAGAAGGTCAGAAACTAATATGATGGAAAATAGACCCGTGGGCCATAGGTTTCACTAGAGGCTTCTCTCTTGAAGGCAAATAATACGGTGGGTGAACAAATTACTGTCGAGCAATTGATAGAAAAGTCCAAAGTTATGACGATATCCAAGGCGATGATTATGCAATATAGGCATCACGTCCGTGTCAAGTAGACCGAAATGATTCTGCATGTACTCCTATTACTCCACACATCGACTGACTCCTACCTGCATCTAGAGTATTAAGTTCATAAAGAACGGAGTAACGCATTAAGTAAGATGACATGATGTAGAGGAATTAACTCAAGCAATATGATGAAAACCCCATCTTTTTATCCTCGATGGCAACAATGCTATACGTGCCTCGCTACCCCTACTTTGTCACTGGGTGAGGACACCGCAAGATTGAACCCAAAGCTAAGCACCTCTCCCATTGCAAGAAAAACCAATCTAGTTGGCCAAACCAAACCAATAATTCGAAGAGAAATACAAAGATACCGAATCATGCATATAAGAATTCATAGGAGATTCAAATAATATTCATAGATAAGTTGATCATAAATCCACAATTCATTGGATCTTAACAAACACACCGCAAAAGAAGATTACATCGGATAGATCTCCAAGAACATCGAGGAGAACATGGTATTGAGAATCAAAGAGAGAGAAGAAGCCATCTAGCTACTAGCTATTAACCCGTAGGTTTGTGGTGGACTACTCACACTTCATCGGAGGGGCAATAGAGTTGATGTAGATGCCCTCCGTGATCGAATCCCCCTCAGGCAGGGTGCCGAAAAAGGTCCCTAGATGGGATCTCACGGGAAGAGAAGGCTGCGGCGGTGGAAAAGTGTTTTCATGGATGCTTCTGGTGGTTTGGGAATATTTGCAAATATATATAGGAGGAAGATCTAGGTCAGGGGGTCACCTAGGGGCCCACAAGGTAGGGGCGCGCCCTCCACTCTTGTCGCCGCCTCGTGGTTCTTCTGACTTGGACTCCAAGTCTCCTGGTGTCTTCTGGTCCAAGAAAAATCATCGTGTAGTTTTATTCCATTTAGTATTCCTTTTCTGTGAAGCTCAAAAACAAGGAAAAAACAAAAACCGGCTCTAAGCTCTGGGTTAATAGGTTAGTCCCCAAAATAATATAAAATAGCATATTAATGCATATAAAACATCCAAAATAGATAATATAATAGCATCGAACAATCAAAAATTATGGATGCGTTGGAGACATATCAAGCATCCCCAAGCTTAAATCCTGCTCGTCCTCGAGTAGGTAAATGATAAAAATAGAATTTTTGATGTGGAATGCTACCTAACATATTTATCCATGTAATTTTCTTTGTTGTGGCATGAATGTTCAGATCCATAAGATTCAAAACAAAAGTTTAGCACCGACATAAAAACGATAATACTTCAAGCATACTAATAAAGCAATTATGTCTTCTCAAAATAACATGGCCAAAGAAAGTTATCCCTACAAAATCATATAGTCTGGCTATGCTCCATTTTCATGACACAAAATATTAAAATCATGCACAACCCTGATGACAAGCCAAACAATTGTTTCATACTTTTGATGTTCTCAAACTTTCTCAACTTTCACGCAAAACATGAGCGTGAGCCATGGACATAGCACTATAGGTGGAATAGAATATGGTGGTTGTGGAGTAGACAAAAAGAAGGAGATAGTCTCACATCAACTAGGCATATCAACGGGCTATGGAGATGCCCATCAATAGATATCAATGTGCGTGAGTAGGGATTGCCAAGCAACGGATGTACTAGAGCTATAAGTTTAAGAAAGATAATAAAAGAAACTAAGTGGGTGTGCATCCAACTTGCTTGCTCATGAAGACCTAGGGCATTTGAGGAAGCCCATCGTTGGAATATACAAGCCAAGTTCTATAATGATAAATTCCCACTAGTATATGAAAGTGACAAAATTGGAGATTCTCTATCATGAAGATCATGGTGCTATTTTGAAGCACAAGTGTGGAAAAAGGATAGTAATATTGCCTCTTCTCTCTTTTCCTCTCATTTTTTCAATGGCTTCTTTGGCCTCTTTTTTTTATTTAGGCTTCATTGGCCTCTTTTTTTATTTCCTCACTTGGGACAATGTTCTAATAATGATGATCATCACACTTTTATTTACTTACAACCAAAGAATCACAACTCATCTTAGAACAAAATATGACTCTATATGAATGCCTCTGGCGGTGTACCAGGATGTGCAATGATCTAGCATAGCAATGACATCAAAAAACGGACAAGCCGTGAAAACATCATGCTAGATATCTTACGATCATGCAAAGCAATATGATGATGATGAAGCGTGTCATAGTAAACGGAACGGTGGAAAGTTGCATGGCAATATATCTCAGAATGGCTATGGAAATGCCATAATAGGTAGGCATGGTGGCTGTTTTGAGGAAGGTATATGGTGGGTGTATGGTACCGGTGAAAGTTGTGCGGTACTAGAGAGGCTAGCAATGGTGGAAGGGTGAGAGTGTGGTGGAAGGGTGAGAGTGTGTATAATCCATGGACTCAACATTAGTCATAAAGAACTCACATACTTATTGCAAAAGTCTATTAGCTATCTAAACAAAGTACTACGTGCATGCTCCTAGGGGGATAGATTGGTAGGAAAGACCATCGCTCGTCCCCGACCACCACTCATAAGGAAGATAATCAATAAATAAATCATGCCCCAACTTTGTTACATAATGGTTCACCATAGGTGTACGCTACAGGAATCACAAACCTCAACACAAATATTTCTACAATACACAATTACTCCACTAGCATGACTCTAATATCACTATCCTCATACCTCAAAACAATCATAAGGAATCAAACTTCTTATAGTATTCAGTGCACTTTATATGAAAGTTTTTATTATATCCCTCTTGGATGCCCATCATACTAGGACTAAATTCATAACCTAAGCAAATTACCATGCTATTTAGAAAGACTCTCAAAATAATATAAGTGAAGCATGAGAGTTCAATAATTTCTATAAAATAAAACCACTGTCGTGCTCTAAAAAGATATAAGTGAAGCACTAGAGCAATATTGCCTAGCTCAAAAGATGTAAGTGAAGCACATAGAGTATTCTAATAAATCACGATTCATGCGTGTCCCTCTCCAAAAGTGTGTACAACAAGGATGATTGTGTTAAACTAAAAAGCAAAGACTCAAATCATACCAGACGCTCCAAGCAAAACACATATCATGTGGTGAATAAAAATATATCCTCAAGTAAAGTTATCGATAAACGAAGACGAAAGAGGGGATGCCTTCCGGGGCATCCCCAAGCTTAGGCTCTTGGTTGTCCTTGAATATTACCTTGGGGTGCCTTGGGCATCCCCAAGCTTAGAATCTTGTCACTCCTTATTCCATAGTCCATCAAATCCTTACCCAAAACTTGAAAACTTCACAAGACAAAACTCAACAGAAAATCTTATGAGATCCGTTAGTATAAGAAAATAAATCACCACTTTTGGTACTATTGTGAACTCATTCTTTATTTATATTGGTGTAATATCTACTATATTCAAACTTCTCCATGGTTCATACCCCCCGATACTACCCTTAGATTCATCAAAATAAGCAAACAACACAAGAAAAACAGAATCTGTCAAAAAAAAGAACAGTCTGTAGCAATCTGAATACTTCGAATATTTATGTAACTCCAAAAATTCTGAAAAATCAGGAAAACCTGGGTAATTTGTATATCAATCTTGTGTAAACAATTCAGATCAAAAGCACGCTTCTGTGAATTATGAAAATTATTTTTCTATGCGCAAAAGTTTATGTTTTTCAGCAAGATCAAATCAACTATCACCGTAAGCCATACCAAAGGTCTTACTTGGCACAGACACTAATTAAAACACAAAAACACATCTTACCAGAGTCTAGATGGATTATTTATTGAAAAATAGAACAAAAAAAGCAAAAATAAAAATTAAATTGGGTTGCCTCCCAACAAGCGCTATTGTTTAACGCCCTTACCTAGGCATAGAACATAGATCTAGGTATTGTCATCTTTGGTATGCAATTTCTCGATTGCACACTTATAATACTTAGGAGATATTTTGGTTTTATCAATAACCAAACTCCTAGGAAAGAAATCAAGAAATTCACTTGTGGCAATTGGTTCCTTAATAATATCAAAAAAGTTAGAGTGAACACTTATTATTTTTAGATCTTCGTTACCTTTACTAGAAGATTCACCCTTATGCTTAGGAACATAAACAAACTTTGTGGCCTTAGTGGAAGGAAAATCTTGAGTTGTTTTAATGGAGGAAAAGGCGGAACCTAAGTTGGTAATAATATCTTCTAGTTTGCCAATTCTAGCAGAACCTAGATCTATCTTTTCATTAACTATGGGTTCATTTTCCCTAAGATTCTTTAAAGTAACTCCTACCTTAGATCCATATTGAGTGATATGATTATGAATCTTTTTATCCAAATTTTCAATCAACTCTACGATAGCAAATTTATTCTCAATAATATCAAGCCTTTGCATAACATGGTCCAAGGTTAAAGCAGTTCCATTGACCATAAGAGATGGTGGGCCTAACAAATCTATCATAGCATTATAAGAATCAAAATTATGACTCCCCAAGAAATTCCCCCCGGTAATGGTATCTAGAACATATCTATTCCAAGGAGTAATGCCCACATAAAAATTGCGAAGGAGAACGACAGTAGATTGCTTTCGAGTAGATCTATTTTGAGCATTGCAAATTCTATACCAAGCAGCTTTTAAATTTTCTCCCTCCCTTTGCTTAAAGTTAAGGACCTCATTATTGGGAGTGCTAACAATGATGGTATGACTAGCCATGAAAGCGAGACAAGCGATCTAACACACGAGCGAACAAAAAACAAACGAAAAGACGAACGGAAAAAGGGAGAAGAAAGGGTGAATCTTTTCGAAAATCGTTTTAGAAGTGGGGGAGAGGAAAACAAGAGGCGAATGGCGAATAATGTAATGCAAGAGATGAGAGTTTTATGATGGTACTTGGTATGTCTTGACTTGGCGTAGATCTCCCCGGCAACGGCGCCATAAATTCTTCCTGCTACTTCCTGAGCTTGCGTTGGTTTTTCCCTTGAAGAGGAAAGGATGATGCAGTAAAGTAGAGATAAGTATTTCCCTCAGTTTGAGAACCGAGGTACCAATCCAGTAGGAGAAGAATGCACAAATCACCAATACCTGCACAAACAATCAAACAACTTGCACCCAACACGGTAAAGGGGTTGTCAATCCCTTCACAGTTACTTGCAAAAGTGAGATCTGATAGAGATAGATAAAAAATATAAAATATTTTTGGGTTTTTTGGTTTATAGATCTGAAAGTAAAAGATTGCAAAATAGTACTCCCTCCGTTCCCAAATACTTGTCTTTCTAGGCATTTCAAATGGACTCAACATACGGATGTATGTAGACATATTTTAATGTGTAGATTCACTCATTTTGCGCCGTATGTAGCCAGTTGTTGAAATCTCTAGAAAGACAAGTATTTAGGAACGGAGGGAGTAGATCGGAAACTAATATGATGGAAAATAGAAGATCGGAAACTAATATGATGGAAAATAGACCCGGGGGCCATAAGTTTCACTAGAGGCTTCTCTCTTGAAGGCAAAGAATACAGTGGGTGAACAAATTACTGTCGAGCAATTGATAGAAAAGCGCAAAGTTATGACGATATCCAAGGCAATGATTATGCAATATAGGCATCACATCCGTGTCAAGTAGACCGAAATGATTCTGCATCTACTACTATTACTCCACACATCAACCGACCCCTGCCTGCATCTAGAGTATTAAGTTCATAAAGAACAGAGTAACACATTAAGTAAGATGACATGATGTAGAGGAATTAACTCAAGCAATATCATGAAAACCCCATCTTTTTATCCTCGATGGAAACAATGCTATACATGCCTCGCTACCCCTACTTTGTCACTGGGTGAGGACACCACAAGATTGAACCCAAAGCTAAGCACCTCCCCCATTGCAAGAAAAACCAATCTAGTTGGCCAAACTAAACCGATAATTTGAAGAGAAATACAAAGATACCAAATCATGCATATAAGAATTCAGAGGAGATTCAAATAATATCCATAGATAAGCTGATCATAAATCCACAATTCATTAGATCTCGACAAACACATCGCAAAAGAAGATTACATCGGATAGATCTCCAAGAAGATCAACGAGAACATGGTATTGAGAATCAAATAGAGAGAAGAAGCCATCTAGCTACTAGCTATGGACCCGTAGGTCTGTGGTGGACTACTCACGCTTCATCGGAAGGGAAATAGAGTTGATGTAGATGCCCTCTATGATCGAATCCCCCTCTGGCAGGGTGCCGGAAAAGGTCCCTAGATGGGATCTCACGGAATAGAAGGTTGTGGTGGTGAAAAAGTGTTTTGGTGGATGCTTCTGGTGGTTTGGGAATATTTGCAAATATATAGGTCAGGGGGTCACCGAGGGCCCCACAAAGGTAGGGGGACGCACCCTACCCCCTGGGTGCGCCCTCCACCCTTGTCGCTGCCTCGTGGCTCTTCTGACTTGGACTCCAAGTCTCCTGGGTGTCTTCTGGTCCAAGAAAAATCATCGTGAAGTTTTATTCTGTTTGGACTCCGTTTAGTATTCCTTTTCTGCGAAGCTCAAAAACAAGGAAAAAACATAAACTAGCATTGAGTTCTGGGTGAATAGGTTAGTCCCAAAAATAATATAAAATAACATATTAATGCATATAAAACATCCAAAACAGATAACAATAAAAAATTATAGATACGTTGGAGACGTATCAGGTAGGAGCGGGGGCTGATATGCCGGTGAAGGAAGGAGAGCCGACGAGGGCATGTAGTAGAGACTTCCGTCAGCTGGAGAGGGCGAGGGAGCACCGTAAGGAGCATACGATGGAGCGACATGATATGCGTTCGCCGGTTGTCGAGGGGTGAGCAACCAAGGGGCACCAGTATGCAGACGAAGGCCAGGTTGCCAAGCACCGGTGTAGGCAGGTGGAGCGCCAAAGGGGGGACGGGGCAGACCAGGGCATAGGCCATGCCTGGACAAGCACGGTCCATGGATCATGCAGAGGACGCCATGATGGAGCCGCAGGTAGAGCACTCGGAGCCGGCGCAGGGTTTGAAGGCGGCGGTGTCCAAGGAGGCGCCGAGCGCGTTTAAGGCGGCCTGTAGATGGGTTTTTTGCCGCAGTAGTTGGGACTGGGGCGCCAGCCTGGAGGTGGCTGCACGGATGGCGTCGGGGGCGGCGTGGAGGCAGGAGCTGGCGAGGAAGGCGCTGATGGCGACGGAGTAGGAGGGCGGGCCGCAGCATGGAAGACTCGTGGGCGAGAGTCCTTGTGATCTTGAGTGTCCGCCGTGGGCTGCAGCATGGAGCGGACTTTAGCGAAGGTTGGAGGAGGCCGCATCATGGGGATGAAGGAGGCCGCATCACCGGGCGGCGGCGGCGGTGGTGGGGTGGGTGGAACCATACCCTAAACCGTAGGATCGAAATATTGATACCATGATAGATGAATAAAACTATTGCTTGTATTATGTTTAGCACATGGTACATGGGGGCTATATATATATATATTGGTACAAACTGACTTAGACTAGATATTACAAACCGACTTCGACTAGAAAACTTGTGATCCAAGGAATAGTCTAACAGATATGCTTCTGCTAGAACTTCTTCGAAGAAAAAAACTATGCTTTCACAAGAAGCATAGGCTTATTTCTTGTGGAGGCACAAAATTGCTTCTGCGAGAAGCGGAAAGGAAAAAAACATGTACTTTCATGGGAAGCACATATTTGCTTATCGTCGAAGCACATATTTAATTTCACGAGAAGCCTAGTTGTGCTCCATGAAAAGATGCTCCAGTGGAGGCATAAATTTGCTTCCGCAAAAAGCATGGTTGTGCTTCTCGGAAGAAAAAGTTGTGCTTCCACAGGAAGCACAGATGCTTTTTGTGGAGGCATATATTTGCTTTTGTGAGAAGTACAGTTGTGCTTCCCTGAAAAAAGTGCTTCCACAAGAAGCACATATTTGCTTGTGGTAGAGGCACAAATTTACTTATGCAAGAAGTACATCTATGCTTCTTGGAAAGGAAAAAAATGTGCTTCCACAAGAAACACATATTTAGTTCCGCGCGAAAAGAAAAGAAAAGTGAAAAAGACCATGCTTCCGACTCCGGGTTCTTTATTTTGGTTTATTTTGAAAAAATATTGTCAAAACCTATTAAAATGGTTGTAGTTTCGAAAATCTCGATGCGAGAAATCCAGTGATGAAAACGGTTTAGGATTTGGACGCACGATTCAAGATATAAATTGTTTTGAATAAATCCAATGGTGAAATCCAGTGATCACATTGGGGCTTAGCCCAGTCGGTGATGAGGCAGGCCAGCTGCGAGTTTGGCCGAAGCGCTGGGCTGGGCTAGCAGGCCGCGGTTGGACTGACCCACGTCGGTCGGTTGGAGGCTTACGGAGCTGGGCCACACGGCCGGGGCCCACTAAGGCGCGACCCACGCTGTCGGCGGTCGAGCGGAGGAGCTGGGGTGATGTGGCGGCGGTTCCTGGCGCGGCGGCGTGCCGCTGCGAGGCTCCAGCGGCTCGCCGGAGGTCGTGGTTGGCCGGAATCTGAGTGGACGGCGTGGGGACGTCCGGATCCGGTGCGGCGCCGAGCGGGGGAGGCGCGGGACGAACCGGCGGTTGCTCCCTGCGGCGGACAGAGGATGATAGCATGGCTTGCATGCCATAGTTAATACTAGCAATGTAAGTATAAATCGGATAGCTAGCTCGGTGAGGTTTGTCATAGGTGCTAATTCTACTAGGTTGGTGTTTCTGTGCGTGCTCTGGTCCCGGTGCTTCCCGCCCGGTGATGATGGCGTTGCTGCCGGAATTCGATCCAGCGGACGTGGGCGCCGGCCGCGGCCTCATCGACCGCCTCACCGCCGACGCCGCGGCGCTGCAGAGGGGCGTCCTCACGGAGATACTCAGGCGGAACTCCCACACCGAGTACCTCCGCCGCTTCCTGGATCGCGCACCATCAGGCGCCTCGGCCGCCGACCTCCGCGAGGCCTTCAAGGAGCGCGTGCCCGTCGCCGGGTATGAGGACATCAAGCCGTACGTGCGCCGCATCGCCTCCGGCGAGCCGTCCAGCATCCTCTGCTCCGAGCCCATCACCCACCTCCTCACAAGGTAAACCCCGCGGTGTCCGGTACTCGGTCGTGTGAGAAGGTCGTGTTGTATATCTGTTTCTCGTGGTGATGGCGACATTGGCGTTTGCCACGTCTAATGCAGCTCGGGCACATCCGGCGGGCAGCTGAAGCTCTTCCCGTCCACCGCGGAGAAGCTCGACCAGCGGCTGTTCTACAATGGCGTCCAGGCACTCTTGAGGAAGATGTAAGCATTGGGCCGCTTGTTCAAGTTTATTTCGATAATGTTTGTCTAGATGCATTGGATCGCTTGAGGAAGATGCAAATGTTGTGCAGCTTAATAACCAGTGTGCATGCATTGAATGGTTCTAGGCATCTTCATCCTGATCAGGGGGACAGACGTGGCAAGGGCATGTACCTCATGTTCATCTTCCCTGGAAGCCTGACCTCGTCCGGCCTGCCTATCATGGCATCCAGCAGTGCCTACTACCACAGCAGCCAGTTCCGGGAGCACGACATTGGTGGGTTCGGCAGGTGCACCAGTCCCATCGAGGCGGTCCTCTGCCCAGATGGCAGGCAGAGCATGTACTGCCAGCTGCTCTGCGGCCTGCTTGACCGCGGAGTCGTCGACCATGTCGGCGGCACCTTTGCTAACGCTTTCATCAGAGGCATCCAGTTCCTGGAAGACAACTGGGAGGAGATGTGCTCCAACATCCGCACTGGGCGTCTCAGCGACTGGATAACGCATGCTCCTCTGCGTGATGCCGTCGCTGCGTGTCACCTGCGAGGACCTGACCCGGCACTGGCCGACGAGATCGCAGCCGAGTGTGCCAGGAAGCCCTGGGATGGGATAGTCAGGAGGCTCTGGCCAGGAGCACGGTACATCCTCGCCATTGTCACCGGTTCGATGTCACAGTACATTCCGGTTCTTGAGAGTTATGGTGCTGGGCTGCCATTGGTGTCGCCCATGTATGTGTGTACAGAGTGCGCCGCGGGGATCAATCTGAACCCTCTTGATCTACCTTCTGCTGTGTCGTACGCATTGCTTCCAAACATTGCCTACTTCGAGTTTGCAGAGGTCACGCATGGTGACGATGAAAAGGTGCAAGCGAGTACTGGTTTGTATGACAATTTGGGCGAGTTGAAGCTTGTGGATCTTGTGGATGTCAAAATTGGTCGGCGCTACGAGCTGGTTGTCACCACCTTTGCAGGTCAGCTACTCATTATTACCTCCAATCTGATTTCTTGCATTCTTTCAAAGCTGTTGTATCTGTGCTAGGACTACATCATGATTTATCCTCTCTTGGCGTTAGTCCAAATACATGATCAATGTACTTGTCTGCTCTGCCAATTATTAAGAAACCGAATTGAACTAGCACTTCACTGCAGTAAGGCAATTAATCCTGCCTGTGTAAGCCTGATTTGTTTTGCTTACTTAACTTGAAGGCTTTGTGGTGTTATAAAATCAACAATCCAACAACCGCTGAAGAAGTTGTAGTCTAACTTGTGTAAGAAACACTATGATTTTGACTACACAGTTTTTTGCATGCCAGGTCTTTACAGATACCGAGTGGGTGACCTTCTTACTGTGAGCGGATTCTACAACGCAACGCCACTGTTCCGCTTCACTGGACGGTGTGGTGTCATCTTAAAAATAGACTACGAGAGTATAAGCGAGGAGGATCTCCTGAAGGCCATTTCACAAGCATACGAGCTGCATCTTAGGCCCCTTGGTTACATGCTTGGTGGCAGCACTGCATATGCAGACATATCCACCTTGCCAGGCCACTACGTCCTGTTCTGGGAGCTAGTCAGTGGAGAGGGTAACCATGTCACGACTGACATCGATCGAGCTGTCATGGAGAATTGCTGTTTGGCCGTGGAGGAATGCTTTGATCAGATGTACCGCGAAAGCAGGCGTCGAGGGTCCATCACAGCACTCGAGATAAGGGTACTTGAGCGCGGCGCATTTGATGCTCTCATGGACTTGTTTCTGTCCAGAGGCACATCGGCCAGTCAGTACAAGACTCCAACGGCTATTCGATCAGAAGAAGCGCTGCTGGTGTTGGAGGAGAGGGTGTCAGGAAGGTACTTTAGCCAATAGACTCCCAACGGCCCTTTGTAGTACGACTATACGAGAGGAAATGGTGCTGGTTAGTAGGTGTGCAGGACGTATGTAGGATTTACATGGTGCCCCACTACCCAAGGATTCTGCAAGGCTAGCCTAGGAGGCAGGAAGGCAGCCAAGTCCTTGTTGGCATGTTGCTGTGGGTCTGAACTTGAACACTTACAATTTAACATGCTTGTTAGTAGTATGATTCAGGTTGTAGAACTTACGCTTTGTTTCCACTTTAGCATGCGTGTTGTTAGTTTCGTTTCTGCGCATTTATCTTATCCTATATATACCTAAATAGTTCATCTCAACTACTTCTACTCCCTCCGTTCCAAAATAATTGTCTTTCTAGAGATTTCAACAAGTGACTACATACGGAGCAAAATGAATGAATCTACATTCTAAAACATGTCTACAAACATCCGTATGTTGTAGTCCATTTGAGATGGCTAGAAAGACAATTATTTTGGAACGGAGGGAGTATTATCTTAACATGCACACCTGACACATTATCATAGGCCCACCTCAACATGCATGAGAATTATTTTTCATTATTAGTTTGATCCTCACTAATTCTATTTATTTCAACATACACACATAAGCCATCCACACATGTCACGTCATCAAAGGCCCACCAAACATGCATAGATTTTTTTAATATTATATTACCTATATTCAATAAATATTTTTCAACTATACAATATATAATAGGTATTTTAGTTTTTCCATATATTATTAATCCAAATGTTTGCGTACAAGCAAATCTTATTGAAATACTACTATATTACAACATATTCCCGCTACAACGCTCGCGGTATTATCTAGTATCTAGTATTCCTAAGAAATTCATCTTCACTAACATTTTCTATCTCAACATGCAAGCATGTCTTTCAGCATACAACTATGAATAGGGTGACCCACCTCAATGTGCAACCATTTATGTGAAAGACCCACTGCGACATTCAACCATGCATGGAAAATTGTTTTTCATTTAATTATTCTTTTTTTTGGGTGTTCATTTAATTATTTTATTTATATTCAATGCATATTGTTACAACTATACATAATCAAATATAACAAAGTCATATGTATTTTTATTTTTGGTCATAATGTTGTCAAACCAAATTTTAATCAACCAATTCCCGCAACAACGTGCCTCGTATCATCTACTTAACTCAAATGTACCAACAAGTGGATATAAAACATGATGAGCAACACCCGACCTCTGTATAACTAAGATGCATACAACCAAACACCAGCAATCTGAAGAAGAAAAAAATCAACATATCGGCAACAGTAGCCATATTGGACCGACACTATGCATATGTGGTGGTGTACCGATCCTGAGATTATTTCCACCCATGCAGTGGCGGAGCTTGTCCCAAATAACTGGGCGGGCCGGCTGATAGAAACATCTATTGGGCTTGCATTTTGTGGCCCAAAAATAGATATACCTTGAAGAAAATCACATAAGTTGGGCGGGCCAGGGCCCTTTGGGCCTTGCTGTAGCTCCGCCACTGCACCCATGTTGGGTAGAAACCTCCCTGCCACCTACTCCAACCGGATACACACTGCCTTGAACGGTGATTGGTACTCCGTTCGGTGTAGCATAGACCATGTACGAAGCGAGTGCATATAGTGAAAACTAACATGCAAAGGAGATGATCTTTTGCCACTAAAAACCAAATCATTTCTACTTATCTTAGGCTGGCAACTTGTGGTTTGTATTGGAAACATGGCAATTCTAATGCCTCACTTTTATGCCTTTTTTCAATCCACTTTCTATGGTAAATAGTTCTACATTACTGGGAAGCTGACAGACTATTACTATGTAGGAAATATCTATTCTGAATAAGGTTTGGCGATGCAAAAATCATTGCTCTGAGAGTGAAAACATTTGCTTGAAGGCTACTTCGACACACTCTTTCTTCAGGTCTTTGTGCTTCTAGATATTCTACTCATATTTAAAACAATGCAGCCGTTGCGGTTCCATTGAATCTGATTCTCATATCTTCTTCCAATGCAACTTTAGTAGAGGTGTTTGGTTTAAGTTGGGTACTAGAATTGATTGTTTTGACAATGCTCTCTATCCTTCTTCTATAATCAAGCTCTTATTTGATTTGAACCAGATTTAAACTTTTTTTACCCTAAAAACAGCAGGAGAGGCTCCTACTACCAGCTTTATACATTGATTTTATTTTCTCTATTCCGTGGAACATCTAGAAAGCTTGAAATGATTTCATCTTCAAAAAGAACGAATGGTCCCCTTTGCAGGTGCTCTATGCTACGCATAATGCAGGAGTAGATGACCCTCCAGACAGAGCATCGAATGAGCTGACTTTACACTCATCTAATAAATCGGATCACCCCTCTAATCAATTTCAGATTGCACATCCTAAAGCTTTTGTTGATGTGTCCTTTAATCCTTCCATGGCACGGAATATGGCAACAATTGGAGTTTTCTTAAAAGAATAGGAGTCCTCTCATCATTCTATCTTTATCCAGGCAATCTCTTTGGATACAAATTCTATTTTGTTGGCTGAAGCTTAGGACTTTTATTGGCGGCCTTAACAGCTAAAGAATTTGGATAAAGATATATCAAATTCCTTACAGATTGTTGTCGGCATTCTGGATACGGGGTTACCCAGACTTGCCTGCTTGCGGCCCATGGCGTGGCTCCATCGACGACCTGGTATGGCCCAGTTTCGACATCAACCAGTCTGGACCCTCGCGAGGGGCCAGGCCTCGCGAGGCGGATGACACCAAGACCTCCAAGGGGATCAGCCTCCTCAGGCTGGCTCCCGAGGAGCGGAGATTTCTATGCAAGGCTCACCTCGTGAGGTTCGGGTGACGTGAGCCATGACGATCAAGTCTAGGCGGGCGCCAGGCGGGCGCCAGCGGGCGTAGTGTACCAGTTACCTCTTTGGTGCAAAGGAGGCAAGCAGCAGACGCGGAGTCCCGAGGAAGCAGCCAAAGGTTTCCATTCCCGTGCAACAAGACCAAGACCATGTTGGGGATCCTTGCAGAAATTAAAAAATTTCTACGCATCACCAAGATCAATCTATGGAGAGACTAGCAACGAGAGAGAGGGGAGTTCATCTTCATACCCTTGAAGATCGCGATGCGGAAGCGTTACAAGAACGCGGATGAGGGAATCATACTCGCGGAGATTCAAATCGCGAAAGATCTGATCTAACGACGAACGGATGGCGCCTCCGCGTTCAACACACGTACAGCCCGGGGACGTCTCCTCCTTCTTGATCCAGCAAGGGGAGAGGAGAAGTTGAGGGAGAGCTCCGGCAGCACGACGGCGTGGTGGTGGAGCTTGCAGTTCTCCGGCAGGGCTTCGCCAAGCACTACTGAGGACGAGGTGGAGTTGGAGAGGGGGAGGGCTACGCCAGGGGAAGGGTGAAGCTCCCATGCGCCTCCCCACTATATATAGGGGTGGAGGGGGCTTGTTTCTTGCCCTCCAAGTCCATTGGGGCGTTGGCAAAGGTGGGAGGAAAGAAATCCCATCATTTCCTTCCCCACCGATTGTTATCCCCTTTTTTTAGGGATCTTGATCTTATCCCTTCGGGATATGATCTTATTCCTTCTAAGGGGGATCTTGGTGCGCCTTGACCAGGGGTGTGTGGCCTTGCCCCCACTACCCACGTTCATGTGGGTCCCCAAATGCAGGTGGGCCCCACTCCGGAACCTTCTAGAACCTTCCCGGTACAATACCAAAAAATCCCAAACATTTTCGAGTGGCCAAAATAGGACTTCCCATATATAAATATTTACCTCCGGACCATTCCGGAACTCCTCGTGACGTCCGGGATCTCATCCGGGACTCCGAACAACATTCGTTAACTGCACACTAATTACCATAACAACTCTAGCTTCACCGAACCTTAAGTGTGTAGACCCTACGGGTTCGGGAATCATGCAGACATGACCGAGACAGCTCTCTGGACAATAACCAACAGCGGGATCTGGATACCCATGTTGGATCCCACATGTTCCACGATGATCTCATTGGATGAACCACAATGTCAAGGATTCAAGCAATCCCGTATACAATTCCCTTTGTCAATCGGTACGTTACTTGCCCGAGATTCGATCGTCGGTATCCCACTACCTCGTTCAATCTCGTTACCGGCAAGTCACTTTACTCGTTCCGTAATGCATGATCCCGTGACTAACTAATTAGTCACATTGAGCTCATTATGATGATGCATTACCGAGTGGGCCCAGAGATACCTCTCCGTCACACGGAGTGACAAATCCCAGTCTCGATTCATGCCAACCCAACAGACACTTTCGGAGATACCCGTAGTGCACCTTTATAGCCACCCAGTTACATTGTGACGTTTGGCACACCCAAAGCATTCCTACGGTATCCGGGAGTTGCACAATCTCATGGTCTAAGGAAATGGTACTTGACATTAGAAAAGCTTTTAGCAAACGAACTACACGATCTTGTGCTATGCTTAGGATTGGGTCTTGTCCATCACATCATTCTCCTAATGATGTGATCCCGTTATCAATGACATCCAATGTCCATGGTCAGGAAACCATAACCATCTATTGATCAACGAGCTAGTCAACTAGAGGCTCACTAGGGACATGTTGTGGTCTATGTATTCACACATGTATTACGGTTTCCAGTTAATACAATTATAGCATGAACAGCAAACAATTATCATGAACAAGGAAATATAATAATAACCATTTTATTACTGCCTCTAGGTCATATTTCCAACAGTCTCCCACTTGCACTAGAGTCAATAATCTAGTTCACATCACTATGTGATTGTAATGAATCCAACACCCATTGGGTTTGATCATATCTCGCTTGTGAGAGAGGTTATTAGTCAACGGGTCTGAATCTTTCAGATCCGTGTGTGCTTTACAAATCTCTATGTCAACTCCTAGATGCATCTACGACGCGCGATTTGGAACTATTCCAAATAACTGCTCTACTATACGAATCCGGTCTACTACTCAGAGTCATCCAGATTAGTGTCAAAGTTTGCATCGGCGTAACCCTTTACGACGAACTCTTTTACCACCTCCATAATCGAGAAAATTCCTTAGTCCAGTAGTTACTAAGGATAACCTTGACCGCTGTCCTGTGATCCATTCCTGGATCACACTTGTACCCCTTGACTGACTCATGACAAGGCACACTTTAGGTGTGGTACACAGCATAGCATACTGTGGAGCCTACGTCTAAAGCATAGGGGACGACCTTCGTCCTTTCTCTCTCTTCTGCCGTGGTCAGGTCTTGCACCTTATAACACAGCCAAGAACTCCTTCTTTGCCGATCTATTTTGAACTCCTTCAAAATCTTGTCACGGTGCATACTCATTTGAAAGTACTATCAAGCGATTTTGATCTATCCTTATTGATCTTGATGCTCAATGTTCAAGTAGCTTAATCCAGGTTTTCCATTGAAAAACACTTTTCAAATAACCCTATATGCTTTCCAGAAATTCTACATCATTTCCGATCAACAATAAGTCAACAACATATACTCATCAGAAATGCTATAGTGCTCCCACTCACTTCTTTGGAAATACAGGTTTCTCATAAACTTTGTATAAACCCAAAATCTTTGACCATCTCATCAAAGCGTATATTCCAACTCCGAGATGCTTACTCCAGTCCTTAGAAGGATTGTTGGAGCTTTGCATACTTATTAGCACCTTTCAGGATTGACAAAACCTTCTGGTTGTATCACATACAACCTTTCCTCAAGAAAATCGTCGAGGAAACAATGTTTTGACATCCTATCTGCAAGATTTCATAAATAATGCAGTAAATGCTAATGTAATTCCAACAGACTCTTAGCATCGCTATGAGTGAGAAAGTCTCATCGTAGTCAACTCCTTGAACTTGTCGGAAAACATCTTAACGACAAGTCGAGCTTTCTGAATGGTGATACTTACCATCATTGTCCGTCTTCCTTTTAAAATCCATCTGTACCTAACAGCCTTACGACCATCAAGTAGTTCTTCCAAAGTCTATACTTTTTTTTCATACATGGATCCTCTCGGATTTTATGGCCTCAAGCCATTTGTCGGAATCCGGGCCCACCATCGCTTCTCCCATAGCTCGTAGGTTCATTGTTGTCTAGCAACATGACCTCCAAGACAGGAGTACGTATCACTCTGAAGCAGTACGCATCCTTGTCGACCTACGAGATTTGGTAGTGGCTTGATCCGAAGTTTCATGATCACTATCATCAGCTTCCACTTCAATTGGTGTAGGCGCTACAGGAACAACTTCCTGTGCCCTGCTGCACACTAGTTGAAGTGACGTTTCAATAACCTCATCAAGTCTCCACCATCCTCCCACTCAATTCTTTCGAGAGAAACTTTTCCTCAAGAAAGGACCCATTTCTAGAAACAATCACTTTTGCTTCCGGATCTAAAATAGGAGGTATACCCAACTATTTCGGGTGTCCTAAGAAGATGTATTTATCCGCTTTGGGTTCGAGCTTATCAGGCAAAAACTTTTCAGATAAGCATCGCAGCCCCAAACTTTTAAGAAATGACAACTTAGGTTTCTCTAAACCGTAGTTCATACGGTGTCATCTCAACGGAATTACGTGGTGCCCTATTTAAAGTGAATGCGGTTGTCTCTAATGCCTAACCCATAAACGATAGTGGTAATTCGATAAGAGACATCATGGTATGCACCCTATCCAATAGGGTGCAGCTATGATGTTCCGACACACCATTACACTATGGTGTTCCAGGCGGTATTAGTTATGAAACGATTTCCACAATGTCTTAATTGTATACCAAACTCATAACTCAGATACTCATCTCTATGATCATATCATAGACATTTTATCCTCTTGTCACGATGATCTTCAACTTCACTCTGAAATTACTTGAACCTTTCAATAATTCAGATTTGTGTTTCATCAAGTAAATATACTTAACATCTACTCAAATCATCTGTGAAGTAAGAACATAATGATATTCACCGTGTGCCTCAGCACTCATTGGATTGCACACATCAAATGTATTACTTCCAACAAGTTGCTCTCTTGTTCCATCTCACTGAATACGAGGCCTTCAGTCATCTTGCCCATGTGGTATGATTTGCATGTCTCAAGTGATTCAAAATCAAGTGAGTCCAAACGATCCATCTGTATGGAGTTTCTTCATGCATATATACCAATAGACATGGTTCGCATGTCTCAATCTTTTCAAAAAACGAGTGAGTCCAAAGATCCATCAAACATGGAGCTTCTTCATGCATTTTATACCAATATGACTCAAGTGGCAGTGCCACAAGTATGTGGTACTATCATTACTATCTTGTATCTTTTGGCATGAACATGTGTATCACTACGATCGAGATTCAGTAAACCATTCATTTTAGGTGCAAGACCATTGAAAGTATTATTCAAATAAACACAGTAACCAATATTCTCCTTAAATGAATAACCATATTGCGATAAACATAATCCAATCATGTCTATGCTCAATGCAAACACCAAATAACAATTATTTAGGTTTAACACCAATCTCGATGGTAGAGGGGGCATGCGATGCTTGATCACATCAACCTTGGAAACACTTCCAACACATATCGTCATCTCACCTTTAGCTAGTCTCCATTTGTTCCGTAGCTTTTTATTTTGAGTTACTAACACTTAGCAACCGAACCGGTATCTAATACCCTGGTGCTACTAGGAGTAGAAGTAAAGTACACATTTAATATAACGTATATCCAATATACTTCTGTCAACCTTGCCAACCTTCTCATCGCCCAAGTATCTAGGGTAGTTCTGCTTAGTGACTGTTCCCCTCATTACAGAAGCACTTAGTCTCGGGTTTGGGTTCAACCTTGGGTTTCTTCACTAGAGCAGCAACTGATTTGCCGTTTCATGAAGTATCCCTTCTTGCCCTTGCCCTTCTTGAAACTAATGGTTTTACTAACCATCAACAATTGATGCTCCTACTTGACTTCTACTTTCGCGGTGTCAAACATCGCGAATAGCTCAAGGATCATCATATCTATCCCTGATATGTTATAGTTCATCACGAAGCTCTAGTAGCTTGGTGGCAGTGACTTTGGAGAACCATCACTATCTCATCTGGAAGATAACTCCCACTCGATTCAAGCGATTGTAGTACTCAGACAATCTGAGCACATGCTCAACGATTGAGCTTTTCTCCCTTAGTTTGCAGGCTTTAGAAACTTGTCGGAGGTCTCACACCTCTTGACGTGGGCACGAGCCTAAAATCCCAATTTCAGCTCTTGGAACATCTCATATGTTCTGCGACATTTTAAAATGTCTTCGGTGCCTCAATTCTAAACCGTTTAACATTACGCATTGAATTATCATGTAGTCATCAAAACGTGTATGTCAGGTGTTCGCAACATCCACAAACGACGCTCGAGGTTCAACACACCGAGCGGTGCATTAAGGACATAAGCCTTCTGTGCAGCAATGAGGGCAATCCTCAGTATACAGACCCAGTATGCATAATTGCTACTGTCAACTTTCAACTAAATTTTCTCTAGGACCATATCTTAAAATAGGAGAACTAAAGCGTAGGCTATGACATAATTTGCAAAGACCTTTTGACTATGTTCATGATAATTAAGTTCATCTGATTATTTAATGAACTCCCACATAGATAGACATCTCTCTAGTCATCTAAGTGATACATGATCCGGGTCAACTAGGCCATGTCCTATCATCACGTGAGACGGACTAGTCATCATCGGTGAACATCTTCATGTTGATCGTATCTTCTATATGACTCATGTTCGACCTTTCGGTCTCTTGTGTTCCGAGGCCATTTCTGTACATGCTAGGCTCGTCAAGTCAACCTAAGTGTTTTGCTTGTGTAAATATGGCTTACACCCGTTGTATTCGAACGTTAGAATCTATCACACCCGATCATCACGTGGTGCTTCGAAACAACGAACCTTCACAACGGTGCACAGTTAGGGAGAACACTTTCTTGAAAATTAAGCGAGGGATCATCTTATTTATGCTACCATCGTTCTAAGCAAATAAGATGTAAAAACATGATAAACATCACATGCAATCAAATAGTGACATGATATGGCCAATATCATTTTGCTCCTTTTGATCTCCATCTTCGGGGCGCCATGATCATCATCGTCACCGGCATGACACCATGATCTCCATCATCGTGTCTTCATGAAGTTGTCTCGCCAACTATTACTTCTACTACTATGGCTAACGGTTTAGCAATAAAGTAAAGTAATTACATGGTGTTATTCAATGACACGAAGGTCATACAATAAATTAAGACAACTCCTATGGCTCCTGCCGGTTGTCATACTCATCGACATGCAAGTCGTGATTCCTATTACAAGAACATGATCAATCTCATACATCACATATATTCCATTCATCACATCCTTTGGCCATATCACATCACACGGCATATGCTGCAAAAACAAGTTAGACGTCCTCTAATTGTTGTTGCAAGCTTTTTACGTGGCTGCTATAGGTTTCTAGCAAGAACGTTTCTTACCTACACCAAAACCACAACGTGATATGCCAAATTGCTATTTACCCTTCATAAGGACCCTTTTCATCGAATCCGATCCGACTAAAGTGGAAGAGACTGGCACCCGCTAGCCACCTTATGCAACAAGTGCATGTCAGTCGGTTGAACCTGTCTCACGTAAGCATACGTGTAAGGTCGGTCCAGGCCGCTTCATCCCACGATACCGCCGAAACAAGATAGGACTAGTAACGGTAAGCAAATTGAACAAACCAATGCCCACAACTACTTGTGTTCTGCTCATGGCACGCGAGCTCCTGCGCTACCGCCTGATACGTCTCCGTCGTATCTATAATTTTTGATTGTTCCATGCCAATATTATTTAACTTTCATATACTTTTGGCAACATTTTATACTATTTTTGGGACTAACATATTGATCCAGTGCCCAGTGCAAGTTCCTGTTTGTTGCATGTTATTTGTTTCACAGAAAACCCATATCGAACGGAGTCCAAATGGGATAAAAATGACGGAGAATTTTTTTGGAATATTTATGAATTTTGGGAAGAAGAATCAACGCGAGACGATGCTCGAGGGGCCGACGAGGCAGGGGGCGCGCCCTAGGGGGGGTGGGCGCGCCCCTGACCCTCGTGGACACCCCGTAAGGCGGTTGTTGCCCTTCTTTCGCCACAAGAAAGCTAATATCCGGAAACAAATCGTGTTGAAGGTTTCAATCCAATCAGAGTTACGGATCTTCGGGAATATAAGAAACGGTGAAAGGGCAGAACCAGGAGGGCAGAAACAGAGAGAGACAGAGAGACAAATCCAATCTCGGAGGGGCTCTCGCCCCTCCCATGCCATGGAGACCAAGGACCAGAGGGAGAACCCTTCTCCCACCTAGGGAGAAAGCGAAGGAAGAAGAAGAAGGAGGGGGGCTCTCTCCCCCTCGCTTCCATTGGTGCCGGAACGCCGCCGGGGCCATCATCATCACCGCGATCTACAACAACACCTCTGTCATCTTAACCAACATCTCCATCACCTTCCCCCATCTATCTACAGCGGTCCACTCTCCCGCAACCCGCTGTACCTTCTACTCGAACATGGTGCTTTATGCTTCATATTATTATCCAATGATGTGTTTCCATCCTATGATGTCTGGGTAGATTTTTGTTGTCCTTTCGGTAATTGGTGAATTGCTATGATTGGTTTAATTTGCTTGTGGTTACGTTGATGCCCTTTGGTGCCCATCATATGAGCTCGCGCGTGGATCACACCATAGGGTTAGTTGTATGTTGATAGGACTATGTATTGGAGGGCAAGAGTGACAGAAGCTTCTACGTAGCATAGAAATTGATGCATACGGGATTGAAGGGGGACCAATATATCTTAATGCTATGGTTGGGTTTTACCTTAATGAACATTAGTAGTTGCAGATGCTTGCTAATAGTTCCAAACATAAGTGCATAGAATTCCAAGTCAGGGATGACATGCTAGCAGTGGCCTCTCCCACATAAAACTTGCTATCGGTCTAGTAAAGTAGTCAATTACTTAGGGACAATTTCACAACTCCTACCACCACTTTTTCACACTCGCTATACTAACTTTATTGCTTCTTTATCTAAACATCCCCTAGTTTTTATTTACATGCTCTTTATATTCTTGCAAACCTATCCAATAACACCTACAAAGTCCTTTTAGTTTCATACTTGTTTTAGGTAAAGCGGACGTTAAGCATGCGTAGAGTTGTATCGGTGATCGATAGTACTTGAGGGAATATTTGTTCTACCTTTAGCTCCTCGTTGGGTTCGACACTCTTACTTATCTAAAGAGGCTACAATTGACCCCCTATACTTGTGGGTTATCAAGACCTTTTTCTGGCGCCGTTGCCGGGGAGAGATAGCGTGGGGTGAATATTCTCGTGTGTGCTTGTTTGCTTTATCACTAAGTAGTTTTTATTTTGTGCTCTTGTTTTCTATCTTTACTTATGGGTAGGAAACGCAAAATACCAAAAAAATTAGTTGTACCTACTACACCAATGGTTGAAGAACCACTCAAAATCGATCACACTCCTGAAGCTTTTTACTTGGATCATCTTTGATCCCTATGTGCTCGTGCTGAAACCCCAACTAGCTTAGTTGAGGGCAAATCCTTAGATGAGCATGCTTGTTATGTGCGACACCACTTATCTCAAAAAGGGAAACTT
The DNA here is from genome assembly GCA_021437245.1 of Aegilops speltoides. Taxonomy (NCBI): domain Eukaryota; kingdom Viridiplantae; phylum Streptophyta; class Magnoliopsida; order Poales; family Poaceae; genus Aegilops; species Aegilops speltoides. Next base: position 94,913,061 of record CM038144.1, on the reverse strand, counting down.
TTACTGGATCAAATTCATTGTTTGCAATGCTATGCTTGGAATTTATGTGAAATATATGGTTTTACTTGTTGTTCTGAAAACCCTAAGAAACATCTTCCCTACCAATGTGAGTTTAGTGATAATGGAATCGTATCTTCATATTCTAAGGGTGTTTATAATTACTATGATGTTCAACAAATTGAAGAATTTGTTGCTTTTAAGGATGCTTATGAAATTGCTTCTTTGATTGATAAGTATGATGCTACTCTTTACAAATCTGAAAATTTGTCCATACTTCAATATTGCTATGATAATTATGCTTCTAATCCTTATATTAAACCATATATTGAGGACTCCTCCGTTGTCCAAGAAGAGACTAATATTTTGCAGGAGTCTATGGAAGAAGAAATTGATGAAACTGTTAGCTCATTGGATGAAAAAGATGATGAGGAGAGCGAAGAACAAAAGGAGGAAGAACGGATTAGCTACCCGTGCCCACCTTCTAATGAGAGTAACTCTTCAACTCATACATTGTTTAATTCCCCTTCGTGCTTACCGAAGGATGATTGCTATGATGATTGTTATGATCCCATTGATTCTCTTGAAATACCCCTTTTTGATGATGCTTGCTATGCTTGTGGCCATGATGCCAATATGAATTATGCTTATGGAGAAGAACTTGCTATAGTTCCTTATGTTAAACATGAAATTGTTTCTATTGCACCCACACATGATAGTCCTATTATCTTTTTGAATTCTCTCGACTACACTATATCGAAGAAGTTTGCCCTTATTAAGGATTATATTGATGGGTTGCGTTTCACTACTACACATGATGATTTTGATAGATATAATATGAATGTGCTTGCTACTCCTGCTTGCAATTATTATGAGAGAGGAACTATATCTCCACCTCTCTATGTTTCCCAGATGATAAAATTGCAAGAAACTGCTTATACTATGCATTGGCCTTTACTATGTGTGCATGAATTGTTCTTTTATGACATGCCGATGCATAGGAAGAGAGTTAGACTTTGTAATTACTTGATATATGTTACTTTGTGCTCACTACTAAATCACAAATTATTGTTAATTAAAATTGGCTTTGATATACCTTGGGATCCGGGTGGATCCATTACTTGAGCACTATATTCCTAGCTTAATGGCTTTAAAGAAAGTGCTGCCAGGGAGACAGCCCAGAAGTTTCAGAGAGTCATTTATTTCTGTTGTGTTCTTTTATAAAGTTTAAAAATAAAAATAATGTGCCAAGGTTTGCCTTTAGGATGTTTACAATGCTTGTTGGTTTGTGCGGTGCAGGACAGAAACTTTGGCTGTAGTGCGTGATTTTACATTTTTTACTTGAACGTAAAACGGTTCTGAAATTTTTGAACTGTATTTCTATACAAATAATTTATTTTTCCTAATTTTTTCAGAATTTTTGGAGTACCAGGAATATGGTGAATGTTCAGATTACTACAGACTGTCATGTTTAAGACAGATTCTGTTTTGATGCATAGTTTGCTTGTTTTGATAGAACTATCGATTTCTATCTGTGGATTAAGCCATGGAAAAGTTATATTTGTCGGATTTCGGGATCCGGCAACCCTTGAGAGGTTCAAACTTTGGGGTGCATGCGGAGATCTCAACCTACCGAGCCTGCCTACTCGCGATCCTCCCTAGCCTAGCGCGTCCAGCTCACAGAGACACAAAGACACAACGATTTATACTGGTTCGGGCCACCGTTGTGGTGTAATACCCTAATCCAGTGTGGTGTGGTGGATTGCCTCGAGGGGCTATGGATGAACTAGTACAAAGGATGAACAAGCCTTAGGAGGTGTGGTGTTCTTGAGCTGGTGTGGTGCTCAGGTCGGAATGGATCTCTTTCCACTATGGTGGTGGCTAAGTCCTATATATAGTGGCCTTGGTCCTCTTCCAAATATGAGCAGGAAGGGATTCCACAACGTTGGGATTTGAAAGGGGACAAGTAGTATAGTCTATCCTGTCAAAAGTAGTCTTCGCCTGCGAAAAGCCTCTGGTCATGACGCTGCAGTGGGCTCGGTGATGACCTCCGTCCTGCCGTCCTGGCGGTCTTGGTCTTGTTGCACCAGAATGGAAACCTTTGGCTGATTCCTTGGGACTCCGCGCCTGTGGCTTGCCTCCCTTGCACCGAAGAGGAAACCTGCGCTCTGCACCCGCCTGGCCTTGGTCATCACGGCTCATGTCAGCTGAGCCTCATGAGGTAGCTGCATAGAACTCTCCGCCCCTCAGGAGCCCTCCTGAGGAGGCCAACTCCTTCGGGGGTCTTGGCGTCGTCCGCCTCGCGAGGCTTGGCCCCTCGCGGTCGCCAGCTTCCCTGTCATCAGTTCACCAACTTCCTTGACCTTCCCAAGATTTGGCAAAGGGCCCTGTGGTCTTGTGGTGTTGATGTCGGGCCGGGCCATACCAGGTCGTTTATGGAGCCACGTGGTGGGCGTGGCGGCAAGATGGATACCCCAAGTCAGGGCGCCGACAGAGTAGCCCCGAGCCCAAGGCGCGCTCGGACTGGCTTCCAGGCGAAGCCAAAGGGCAAGTGTGGAGCGCCGCAGGCCCTATCAGCCTGCAACCTCGATGACGCATGGCGATTGATTGGACGTGGGCGACTCTGCTTCCCCATGCTGCCTCGGCAACTGCTCGACTTGACTGGTCGACGAGCCATGCAGAGGGTTATGATGGCGCCAGGTCGTGGAGGCTGGCGGTTGGCCTCCCTTGGCTATAAATGTTAGGGAGGGGCAGAGCCCCCTGTCCATCTTTCCTTCGTCTTGCACCCGGCTGCTTCTTTCCTCTCCGCCTTGCTCCCATGGCGTCGCTGAAGAGGTTCTCAGCGGCCGAGAAAGGGAAGGCCCCCAAGGAGGGGCCAGCCTCTCCTCCTCTCAAGAGGGGCCGTGGCCGTCCCTGCAAGCACCCTATGGTCCCTCCGGCAGCATCCATGGGGCGCGGGTGCACCCCCCCCCAAAGGCAGCGTTGCACCGAGCACCCGCGATGGCACTTCTTCCCGCGGCGGGGGCTACCGGCCCTGGAGCAGCCCCCATGACGAAGGGAGGCGCGTCGTGATCGTGCGTCCGCCTCGGCCGCGCTTTTCTTTGTTGGAGGTCCTTCTCGAGTTCGTGGTGTGGTCGAAGAGCCCAACTGGCAGCTCGCTCCAGCTCCCTTGCTTCTTCTCCGGCGAGCTTCCTTCTTTGGGGCTTGCTGGCCTGTGACTGCAGGCTGATGGGTGCTGTAGCAGAGCCTCGTGGGTCAGCACCGAGGTTTCCGCCTCTGGCAGCGTGGTCTTGGCCTGTGGCTGGCAGACTTTCGCCCGCACGCGTGGCCTGGGCGGAAGGTGCACCTCCACTTCAAGTACGACGGCCCGGCGACCCTCTACGTGAGGGTGTTCAGGGGGGACGGCTGCCGCGTGGGGTGCTGCCCGGAGGATAGCATCGACGACGACGATGGCGATGGCGAACTTGGCCTTGGTGACGAGCGCTCCTCCTCTCGTGGCGGCAGCTCCTCCTCGGACGAGAGCTCGAGCAGCGGTGGCTACGACCGGCCTCTGTGTCGTCATGCTCGTGTCGAGGATGCCGGTGGCTCGTCCTGTCATAGCGCTCCAGTGAAGCCGGAGACGAGCCCGGCCTGAAGCTAGGGGCCGGCGAACTTGGACTCAAGGCTGGTGGCCCCAGATCTCCTGTGGGAGAACTGGTGGAGCGCTTGGCTACCTTGAGGCGCTGCTTGAGGATGCGGCGCTGGTGCCAAGCCTGCATGCCTTCGGGCCCTTTTTGTTTAGCTTTTCCTTTCTCCTGTAAGTCGAGAAAAAAAAGAAGAATGTACCCTGCGAGGGCGTGTAACGAACTGCTATTGGTATGCCTTTTTATGTTATGATTGCCGTCCTTGATGCTATGTTGCAGTGTTTGTAATTTGAGCGGGTCAAGGTAGGAAGGCTTAGCTTGATATGTGCAGTCATCCTCCACCTCATGAGAACCTATCCTTAGGTACTTGACAGCCCCCCCAGGGCGTACACCCTGTACCCTCAAGAGATACACCATATGCCCTCAGGAGCCGTGGCAGGGCAGAGCTGTCCCTTGTAGGAAGAGAAAATTTGTCGAGCGACTTGCTCCCCCTTACGCGAGCCCCCTGCCATAGGTTAAGGGCCTGATGCACCGCGTCACGTTGCTTGTGGGGAATGGACATGAGGGGTGCTGGCGCCAACGGACTCGATTAAGGGCTCCTCGCAAGGATAAAGCCGAAATGACGGGGTTCGGCGTGGTGCGTGCGCGCAAAGGCAGGCCCTGGGCGCACACACCTACCTAGCCCCACGCGCGAGGAGCGCGAGGAGAAGTGGTGGGCGACTGCCACCTCCCTCACGTCCTTAGACCAAAGCAGCTTAGGAGAAAACACACTTGAGGAACTAGCGCTCGAGAATACCAAATCCATTGAAAAACTTACTAAGAAAACCGCAAGCAACTTCAGAAAGCAAATGAACAGCCGCGTCCGGCACCTAATCTAGTCTTCTCACCAGCGCAGAGCTAAGTGCTGCCACTAGGACGTGGGAGGGAGCCCCCATGAGGCCCCAGGGCGACTCTCAGGAGACTCCGGGCATGTACAGCCCCACTCATTATTATGTGAGAGTGTCACGAGCGGAGACCTTCACAGGCTGGAGCCTTGCTTCAAAGGCTGGAGCCTTTCTTCAGGGGTAGAACTTCCGGAGGTGCTGGATGTTCCAGGCGTTTTGGATGGGGACCCCGTCCTGTATCTCCATGCGCGCGACGCCAGGCCTAGAGACACTGGCAACCCTAAATGGGCCCTCCCACATGGGAGAGAGCTTATGCAGCCCCTCCCTGGAGAGCACCTGCCTCAGGACGAGATCGCCCACCTCTAACGTCCTGGAGCGGACGCTGCAGCAGTGGTACCGCCACAACACCTGCTGGTACCTCGCTGCTTGGAGCGAGGCTTGACGGCGGCGTTCCTCCCCAAGCACGAGATCCATCATCCACGTGGCGTCCTGCTGTGTTTTGTCGAATGCCAGGACCCGCATGCAGCGATGCTTGACCTCGTGAGGGAGAACCGCTTTTGCTCCATAGACGAGGAAGAAAGGCGTTTCTCCTGTTGGCTTGGTCGCGGTGGTGCGTATGGACCACAGCACAGACTGTAGCTCATCGAGCCAGCCGTTGTCGCAGGCCTCAAGCTTCTTCTTGAAGGTGCGGGTCTTGAGGCCCCTCAGGACCTCGGCATTGGCCCTTTCAACCTGTCCATTGCTCCGTGGGTGTGCTACTGAGGCGTAGCAGATCTGCGTTCCAAGGTTAGCATAGTATGTTTTGAAAAGATTGCTGGTGAACTGCGAGCCATTGTCGGTGATGATGCAATTGGGGACCCCAAATCGGCTCACGATTCCCTTGATGAACTTGACGGTTGATCCTGCTGGGATGGTGTGCATGGCTTCTACCTCCGCCCACTTGGTGAATTTGTCGATGGCAACGTAGAGGTATCGGTAGCCCCCTGGCGCCCGAGGGAATGGTCCCAAGATGTCCAGCCCCCAAACCACGAACGACCATGTGAGCAGTATCGTCTGGAGGCCCTGCGCGGGCTGATGGATCTGCTTGGCATGAAACCGCCATGCTTCACAAGAGCGCACCAGCTCTGTAGCGTTGTTGAGCACGGTGGGACAGTAGAAGCCGCTGTGGAACGCCCTGCCCACCAAGGTGCAGGACGAGGAGTGGTGCCCGCAGTCCCCACCATGTATGTCTGCCAGCAGCTCGAGCCCCTGTTCCCTGGAGATGCACTGCAAAGAAACGTCATTGGGCCTCCTGCAATATAACTCACCATCCTTGATGCAGTACGCGGTGGCCTGGCGAGCCACGCGCTCGGCCTTCTCGTCCTTCTCTGGTAGGGTCCCCTGAAGCAAGTACGCCTTGAACTCTTCTGTCCAGCACCCCTCCTGAGGCTCAGGCGCGAGCAGCAAGCGGGCTCCTGAGGGATGACCATAGGCTGGAGCTCCCATCTCTGGTGCCTGTGGCAGGTCCTCCTGAGGTGGTGCTGGAGTCATGACGTGCGGGACCGCGGATGGCTTGAAGAGCCGCTCCTCAAACACCCCTGGCTCCTGAGGGAGCCTGCGAGAGGCTCTTTTGGCGATGTCGTCTGCTTCCTTGTTTGTCCCGCGCGGCACATGCTGCAGCTCCACGCCCATGAACCGCTTCTCCATTTTGCGCACCTCTTCTAGGGTACGCCTCCATGTGTTCGTCCTTAGGCGTGTACTCCTTGTTGGAGAAATTGATGAGAAGTTGAGAGTCGCCTTTGATGGTGAGGCGCTTTACCCCCAGTGCGGCCGCGTCCCTGAGCGCGGCGAGCAAGCCTTTGAATTCTGCGATGTTGTTGGAGACCTTCTCGCCCCGCTGGAAGTAGAGTTATACTGCATAGCAAAACTTGTCCTTGGTGGGCGAGATGCGGATGGCCCCCGCCCCTGCACCTTGCCGAGCAAACGCCCCGTCGAAGTACATGATCCATCCGTCTGGCTCTTCATCTCCTGGCAGGAGGGAGCAGTCTTTGCCTTCTCCGTGGTCTGGAGCACCGGTCCATTCGGCCACAAAGTCCGCAAGGGCCGCGCCCTTGATGACCCTAGTGGTACTGAACTCGAGATTAAATGCTTGAAGCTCAATGTTCCATTCAACAACTCACCCAGCTGCGTTCGGGCTCCGGAGCACCCTATCTAGCGGGTACGCTGAGACAACTTTGATGGGGTGGCCTTGAAAGTAGCAGCACAGCTTCCTGGAGGCGACTAGAAGTGCGAGCAAGACCTTCTGTGGCATGGGGTAGCGTGCCCGGGCCTCCCTCAGTACCGTGCTGACGAAGTAGACAGGGTGCTCGACGAGGGGGAGGCATCAGCAGGATCTTGTTCTTCACGAGGGCTCAAGTCCCTTACGACCTCATGAGGCCCATCCTCCAGAGCCTCGATCCCTCTGTGCCGGCCAAAACTTCGGATGCCTCGCCCTGGGGGTTCTGCGCCCTGCTTGCCGGTTGTGCGTCCCGTTCTGGCTTCTTGATCAGGCGCTCCTTCCTTAGCGCCACCAGGGCGGCGCTCGCTGAGTAAGGGTTGCTGCCAGGTAGAGTACCAAAGGCTCGAGAGGGCGTGGTGCCACCATTACGGGTGGACTAGTCAGGTATCTCTTGAGGTCCTGGAAGGCTGTGTCTGCCTTGGGGGTCCACTCGAATGGCTCCTTCCTTTTCATCAAGTTAAAAAATGGGAGGGCATGCTCCCCCAGCTTGGAAATGAAGCACCCAAGTGAGGTTATGCAGCCAGGCAGCTTCTGCATCTCCTTTAGGGTTTGTGGGGGGTTCATGTCTTCTATCGCCTTGACCTTCTCTGGGTTAGCCTCGATCCCTCTGTGCGACACCAAGAAGCCTAGCAGCTTGCCGAGGGGACCCCGAACACGCACTTCTCGGGGTTAAGCCGAAGATCCACTATGCGCAAGCTGGCGAACGTCTCCTCCAGATCTTTTATCAGAGTCCTGGCCTCCTGAGACTTTACCACTATATCATCGACGTAGGCCTATGCGTTCCTCCCGAGCTGCGAACCCAGGGCGATGTGCATCAACTGCTGGAAAGTTGCTCCGCTGTTGCACAGCCCAAAGGGCATGCAGGTGTAGCAGTATACCCCACATGGGGTGAGGAATGCCGTCTTCTCCACATCCTCCATGGCCATCTTGATCTGGTGGTAGCCAGAGAAGGCGTCCAGGAAGCACAACAGGTTGCACTCGGCGGTGGAGTCGATGATCATGTCGATGCGAGGGAGCGGAAAGGGATCTTGAGGGCATGCCTTGTTGAGGTTGGTGAAGTCGACACACATGCGCTCCTTCTCTGATGACCCCTGCGGCTTGTAGCTTATGGGTTTCTTGGACGATGAAGGCCTGCTTCTCGGTGGACTGTCGGCGAGCCTTTTGCTTCACTGGCCGCACATTTGGGCATACCCTCAGGTGGTGCTAGATTATCCCCCTTGGGACCCCGGCCATGTGTTTGGGTCCCCAGGCGAATACATCCTTGTTGGCTCACAAAAATTTGATCAATGCCTCCTCTTGATCCTGTGGGAGGCCAGCCCCTATGGTGAAGGTGGCGCTAGCCGTCCCATCCTTGCAGACCGGCACTTGCTTCATCTCGGCTCGGTCTTGAGAGAACAACTGCTTCTTCTTGGCAGGCGCCGCTTGTGGGGCCTCCTAGTCCTTCTTCTCGCCAGGTAGCATGGCCGCGACCGCCTTGAAGGCGAGCTTGAGGGCCTGCAGCGCGCCTTTGGTGTCCCCCGCCACTGTGAGGACACCATTGTTGCCAGACATCTTCATGAGGTTGTACACGGGGTGGGTCGCAGCCATAAACTAGGCCAAGGCTGGGTACCCAGAATGGCATTGTACGGCTGGTCGATCTTGGCGATGTCGAAGTCGATGAGCTTGGTGCGGTAGTTGTCGTGGGTCCCGAAGGTGACAGGGAGACGGATCTGCCCCAGGGGCCTGGTGGAGCCGTCGCAGACTTCGAAGAAAGGCTTGGAGGGGTGGAGCCGGCTGGGCGGCACATGGAGCAGGCCGAACGCCTCCGAGGAGAGCATGTTGAAGCTGGCCCGCCGTCGATGAGGGTCCTGGTGATCGCCACGTGACAGATGGCGGGGGTGAAGAGCATCGGGAGCGCGCCTGACCCCTTCTTGGTGGCGGGGTGATCTTCGGGGCCGAAGGTGAGGTCAGCTTGGGGTGCCCCCCAGCCCGGGGGACTCCTAAGCCCGCCTGAGTGTTGCCTGCCTGTCGGTAGAACTGCTTGATGTGGCGGTCGGAGGGTGGCGTCTGTGAGCCACCCAGGAGAGCTACGACGACCGGGGGTGCCGGCGCCGCATAGTGGGCGAGGAAGAGGTCATGCAGCTCCTCCCATGAGGCCACGGAAGATGCCGGCAGGTTGAGCAGCTAGGCACGCGGTGCACCCACGAGGTCCATGGGGAACCAGTTGGTCTTCACCTTGTCATCTCCACCAGCAGCCCAAACTTCTTCCTCGAATGGCTGAAGAAAGGGGGCTGGATCCGCCACACCGTCGTAGCGCGGCGGCATCTCTGGTCGGAACTTGGGCGGCCACTGCACCTGCCGCAGGGAGAGGGTGAAGCAGCGCAGCCCCGGCGCTTCTCTAGGAACGCGCGCCGTTGGGGCCGATGGAGGAGAGCTTGCCATGGGGGTTGGCGACACGATCTAGAGGTCGAGGAAGAGGATTCCGATGCACCCCTACCTGGCATGCCAAATGTCGGATTTAGGGATCCAGCAACCCTTGAGAGGTTCAAACCCTAGGGTGCGTGCGGAGATCTCAACCTGCCTAGCCTGCCTACTCACGATCCTCCCTAGCCTAGCGCGTCCAGCTCAGAGAGACACAAAGACACAGAGATTTATACTGGTTCGGGCCACCATTGTGGTTTAATACCCTAATCCAGTGTTGTGTGGTGGATTGCCTCGAGGGGCTATGGATGAACTAGTACAAAGGATGAACAAGCCTCAGGAGGTGAGGTATTCTTGAACTGGTGTAGTGCTCGGGTCGGAATGGATCTCTTTCCACTATGGTGGTGGCTAAGTCCTATATATAGTGGCCTTGGTCCTCTTCCCAAATATGAGCAGGAAGGGATTCCACAACGGCGGAATTTGAAAGGGGACAAGTAGTATAGTCTATCCTGACAAAAGTAGTCTTCGCCTGCGAAAAGCCTCTGGTCGTGACGGCGGTGGGCTCGGTGATGACCTTCGTACTGCCATCCTCGCGGTCTTGGTCTTGTTGCACCAGAATGGAAACCTTTGGCTGATTCCTCGGGACTCCGTGCCAGTGGCTTGCCTCCCTTGCACCAAAGAGGAAACCTGCACCCACCTGGCCTTGGTCGTCATGGCTCACGTCAGCTGAGCCTCATGAGATAGCTGCATAGAACTCTCCGCCCCTCAGGAGCCCTCCTGAGGAGGCCAACTCCTTCGGGGGTCTTGGCATCGTCCGCCTCACGAGGCTTGGCCCCTCGCGAGGGTTTTGTGGTGTTGGTGTCGGAGTTGGGCCGTACTAGGCCGTCAATGGAGCCACGTGGTGGGCCGTAGGCAGGCAGGACTGGATACCCCCAAGTCTAGGACGCCGACAATATTACAGTAGCTACAATGCAAAAACAAAATATGAATTGGTTTGCAACAGTACTTAGAGTAGTGATTTGCTTTATTATACCAACAGATCTTACCGAGTTTTCTGTTGAGTTTTGTGTGGATGAAGTGTTCGAAGATCAAGGAGGTCTTGATATGAGGAAAATGAGGAGAGGCAAGAGCTCAAGCTTGGGGATGCCCAAGGCACCCCAAGTGAATATTCAAGGAGACTCAAGCGTCTAAGCTTGGGGATGCCCCGGAAGGCATCCCATCTTTCTTCAACAAGTATCAGTATGTTCTCGGATTCGTTCCGTTCATGTGATATGTGCAAATCTTGGAGGGTCTTTTGCATTTAGTTTTCACTTTTATTTTATGCACCATGCTGGTATGAGATAGTCCATGGTTGATTTATATAATGCTCATTGCACTTCACTTAAATCTTTTGAATATGGCTTTATAGAATGTTTCATGTGCTTCACTTATATTATTTGAGGTTTGGATTGCCTCTTTCTCTTCACATAGAAAACCCCATTTGTAGAATGCTCTTTTGCTTCACTTAAATTTGTTAGAGCATGGGCATATCTTTTGTAGAAAGAATTAAACTCTCTTGTTTCACTTATATCTATTTAGAGAGATGACAGGAATTTGTCATTCACATGGTTAGTCATAAAATCCTACATAAAACTTGTAGATCACTGAATATGATATGTTTGATTCCTTGCAATAGTTTTGCGATATAGAGATGATAATATGTGGGAGGTTCTAGTAAATGGTTGTGTTTAGTAAGAATATTGGTGTTAAGGTTTGTGATTCCCGAAGCATGCACGTATGGTCTCCTAACTATGTAACCACATTGGCGCGCATTGTATTTTGATTGTTTATCTTTGCGTGAAGGTCGGGGGCGCGCGATGGTTAACTCCTACCAACCTCCCCCCTAGGAGCATGCATAGTAGTACTTTGCTTCGAGGGCCAATAAACTTTTGCAATAAGTATATGAGTTACTTATGACTAATGTGAGTCCATGGATTATACGCACTCTCAGCCTTCCATCATTGCTAGCCTCTTGATGCCGTGCATTGCCCTTTCTCACCTCGAGTTGGTGCAAACTTTGCGGTGCATCAAACCAGTGATACGATACGCTCTATCACACATAAGCCTCCTTATATCTTCCTCAAAACAGCCACCATACCTACCTATCATGGCATTTCCATAGCCATTCCGAGATATATTGACATGCAACTTCCATCACCATCATATACATGACTTGAGCATTCATTGCCATATTGCTTTGCATGATCGTAAGACAGCTAGCATGATGTTTCATGGCTTGTCCGTTTTTTGATATCTTTCCTATGCTAGATCATTGCACATCCCGGTACATCGCCGGAGGCATTCATATAGAGTCATATTTTTGTTCTTGTATCAAGTTGTAATATTGAGTTGTAAGTAAATAAAAGTGTGATGATCATCATTATTAGAGCATTGTCCCATGTGAGGAAAGGAAGATGGAAGCAATGATTCCCTCACATTGGGATGAGTCTCTGGACTTTATGAAAAATAAAAGAGGCCAAAGAAGC